>CM057449.1:328367500-329017500 GCA_016271365.2 Neoceratodus forsteri | reverse complement strand
AAGTTAGCTGATAGGAAGGCCCCTCTTACATTGTTTAATGTACAATAAGTTATTACATGATTCTGCATAGTAATTGGTAAATTACCTGTGTGAAATATGTATGATGTATTGTCGAATGGATATAGTATTGTGAAGTGTAGAGAATATGTATAGTAAAGGTATAAATTTACGTTGACCGATGCTTGAATGTTACTTGCATACCATGCTAATAGTCTAAATGCCTTGTATATTTTGCATTTGCAGTATTGTGATGGTACAGACTTAATACGGACATCAAGTTTTCTCCAGGCAGAGAAGGGTGTAACCCCTCACAAATGGGGTTCGAAAAGTCTTCCTTGAGCTTGCCTAAAGGCTCACTGCCAGGCTGGTGTCCTGCATTCTAACTGTTTAAATGGTATTGCTAGAGGTGCCTGTAAAGCCTCTGAGTACTGTCTCTTTAAGAGCTGCCTGTTTTGCAGTCATAATTGATCTGAGAGGGGGTTGATTGTTTCCATGCTCGAGTCTGGCCCAGGCTGCTTGACAATCGCTCCATTTCTGTCATCGCTAATTGCACAGAGGGAGCTCTGTTAGAAGATGTAACTGCTTTCTGAATATCTATTAGAGTTTTGATGATCTTGTAGTTTGCCTAACCTGTTTTCTTTGCAGCAAGGACTGTTCTGTTTATCTCCACCATCTTGGTCCTGAACTGCGAAATGGACCAATCAGTACTTTGGGACTCTAAAATGGAGCCTGCTTACAGGGGCTGTGTGAGTCCAAATCTGCGTGAATGTAGTTTTGGGCTGTTGGCCTTTTTGCACCTAGAGGGGGCCTTTGTTGTTACTGACAGATGAATCAGCCAACTGAACCTTTTGGATCTTGTGGAAATTCCCAAGCTGCCTGCTGTCTGGGGCAGATCTAAGCTGGAAGCTAAGAAGCAACAGCTCGAGACAGTCGAGCAGCCGTCTGTATGTGGTTCGTGTGGGAGAACTGTGGAAAGGCCTGAGTTTTGGCCTGCATGCCTGCCTGTTGCCCTGAGAGGAAAAAAAGAGACATTTGTGGACTAAATCCGAGTAAAGAAGCCTCACTGACTTATGACCAGGTTCATACCTGAGGAAGACCAAAGATTGTGCTGAATGCAATTGGCCTGTGAGGACTTCCAGCTACCTCTGAACTCCCAGTCTGAGCAGAGACTTATGCGATAGTGACCAGAGGGCTGCTTGCCTGGTGCTGTAGAATCCCTACTTATAAATGTGCTGTGTATTGGTAGTGGTTCGTGATTTGGTTTCCTACTGTGTGAACTGTGTTCTGCTTGCTGGAAGCTGTATCCAGCCCAATTGGACTTGAATCCATGGTTATCTCCACGTGACCGGGCTTTGCTTCATGGGCCCTACCAGGCTACCCACTGCAGAGAGAACGCCATTGACAAAAGACCTGCCTGGGGTTCAGTCCCTGCTCATAGAAACATAGAATTTGATGGCAGATAAGACCGCTGCCCACCTAGTCTGCCCATTTCCTACCTAACAGATAAGCTGCAGATCCTAGTTAACCAACAGCTTACTTCCTCCTACCCCCCACTAGGACTGCCTTATGTCTGTCCCATGCATTCTTGAAGTCCCCACTGTTCTTGACCCGACCTCTTCAGGGAGGCTGTTCCATGCATCCACAACCCTCTCAGTGAAAAAATGCTTCCTCACATTACCTCTGAGCCGTCCCTTCCATCTTCAAATTGTGCCCCTTGTTCTTGCACATCTCTTTTCTGGAAGATGCTACCCTCTTGGACTTTGTTAATTCCCTTGAGGTACTTGAAAGTTTCTATCATGTCCCTCTCTCCTTCTTTCCTCAAGGGTATACATATTAAGCTCCTTTAGTCTTTCTTCGTGATGTCTTCTGGTGCAGACCCCACCATTTTGGCTGCCCTCCTCTGACAGCCTCCACTCTGTCTATGTCTTTGCGGAGATCGGGTCTCCAGAACTGCACACAGTACTCCAGATGGGGTCTCACCAACTGTCTGTACAGAGGATAACAACTTCCTGTTTTCTACTATTGATGCCTCTTCCTGTACATCCCAGTATCCCCCAGCCTTCCTTACTGCCTTCTCACATTGCTTGCCACGTTTAGGTCATCTGATATAATTACCCCAGGTCCCTTTCTATTTTTACTGTTGTCAGTATCTCACCCCCATTGTGTACCTTCCCAGGTTTTTGTTCCCATGTGCATTACCTTGCACTTCTTTGCATTGAATCTGAGCTGCCATACATTTGACCATTCCTCCAACCTTGCCAAGTCCCTTCTCATCCTTTCCACTCCATCTTGTGTATCAACCCTGTTTCAGATCTTTGTGTCATCTGCAAAGAGACATACTTTTCCTTCCAGTTCCTCTGCAATGTCACTTATAAAGACATTAAAAAGGACCGGTCCCAGTACTGAACCCTGCGGTACCCGCTAGTAACCCTCCTTTCGTCACTGTGACTCCATTTACTACTACCCTTTGAGGTCCTGTTGTCTAGCCAATTTTTATCCAGGCTACCACCTTGGGACCACTCAAGGCTGGCTATCTTGTGTATTAATCTTTGTGTGGGACTGTATCAAATGCCTTGCTAAAATCTAGGTAGGCCATGTCCACAGCCCCTCCCTGGTCTACTACTTTGGTAACCCAGTCAAAGAAATCTATTAGATTCGTCTGACATGACCTTCCCATCATGAATCCATGCTGCCTTGGGTCCTGTGCCCCACTGGCCTCTAGGTACTCAACAATTCTTTCCTTCAGAAGTGATTCCATCATTTTCCCTACCACTGAGGTCAAACTAACTGGTCTGTAGTTTCCTGCCTCTGTCTTGCTCCCCACTTTTGTGAAGAGGAATCACATCTGCCCTCCTCCAGTCCTCGGGTACCACCCCATCCTCCCATGATTTGTTAAACAGAGTAGTCAGGGTGTCACTAGTTCTACCCTTAGTTCTTTTTAGAATTCTTGAGTGAACCCCATCAGGCCCCATTGCTTTGTCCACCTTCAATTTTATTAGTTCTTTCAGAACCCTTTCTTCTATAAATGGACTGTTATGAGCCCCGTCTTCAGAGTCTTTCTCTTGTTTGGTTTAGGTAACTCCCCTCCTCTTCCTTTGTGAATACTGAGCAGAAATATTCGTTCAGTATCCCTGCTTTTTCACTGTCACCCTCTACCCACATTCCCTCCCTTTATTAAGCTTCAGTATCCCTCCTTTGGTCTTTCTTCGCTCCTTAATGTACCTATAAAAGGTCTTAGCCCCTTCTTAACAGAATTGGCTATCCTTTCTCGGTTTGGGCCTTTGCTATTCTGACTGCCTTCCCAGCCTCTTTCTGCTTTAACTGATAAAGTTCTCTGTCCTGCTCCTTCTGTGTTTCCTTATATTTCCTGAATGCTGTCCTTTTCTCCTTAACCTTCCCTGCCACCTCTTTGAGAACCATAATGGTTTTTTCCTTCGTTGTGTTTTATTGATTTGTTTTACACAAAGGCTTGTTGCCTCTGTGATGGCTGTTTTGATCACTCCCCATTGTTCCTCCACCCTCCTTCTTGCCTGTTTGCTAGTGCTTTCTGAGGCACTCTCAGTTTCCCAAAGTCAGCCCTCCTAAAGTCCAGTACTCTTGCTTTTGTATGGCTTGATTGCATAGCTGTGTTTATCGTGAACCACACTGTTTGGTGGTCGCTTGTTCCCAGATGACTACCCACTTCTAAATCTGAGATTCTTTCTTCATCCCCATTTGAGAGTACCAGGTCTAAGATTGCTCCCTCCGAGTGGGTTCCAATACTAGCTGTCTGAGGCATGCCCCTGTAGGGCATCAAGAATGACCCTACTCGTGGATGTGCCTGCAGCAAAGGTACTCCAGTTAACATCTGGCATATTCAGGTCCCCCATCAACAATATCTCCCTTTTTCTGCCATTCTAAGAAAGCTTTCTATCATTCCTTGTCCATTCCCTCCCCTGAGATGGGGTCTGTATACAACCCCATGCGGATTGTGGTGCCATTTCCTGTCTCCAGGGTGACCCAAAGTGCCTCATCTGCTCCCTGTTACTCTTTAGTTCTGTTGCTTTGATCCTTTCCTTTACATAGAGAGCTACTCCTCCTCCTCTTTACCCTCCCTGTCCCTCCTGTAGATTGTGTATCCTGATATGTTGACATCCCAGTCATGGTTCTCTGTGTACCATGTTTCTGTGACTGCCACAATATCCACATAACCCTCTTCCATCAAGGCCACTAGTTCAGGAGCTTGTTACACAGACTATGGGCATTGGTACTCATCACCTCCACTTTTTGATAGCCTTACCCTTTTAGCCCCATTTCTGTCCTTAATGCCTTTGCCTTTTTTACATTTAAATCTGTTCTACTCCTAATAACTTCTGTACCTTGGTGTTTACCTTACTAATCACCATGTTTTGTGGGGAGGCTCAGATTTCCCTGTCCTTTTCAGTGCTTCCCCTTGGCTAGTTTAAATGCTTGCCAATGAAGCATTTAAACCTCTCACCTAGAATCCTGGTTCCTCCGGACAGATGCAGACCATCACACCAGTATAGGTCTGCATCCCTTCAGAGTAGCTCCCAGTCCCCAATGAAGCCAAAACCCTGAACTCCATACCAGTTTTCAACCACTCATTGAATTCCCTGGTGAGAAGTGCCCTAGCATCTCTCTTGCCATAGACAGGCAGCATCTCTGGAAAGGTTACATGTCGCTGCTTGTCTAAGGCCCTTCCCAACTCTACAAACTCCTCTTGCACTGCTCTGATCCCATTCTAGCCAGGTCATTTGTCCCTAGGTGGACAATGACATCCAGCTCCCTCCCTCATGCAGCTCCTCCCACGATCCTGAGGATTCGCTTCCTGTCCCTCCAAGCCGTGAGTCAGGAAGGCACCTCCTCCTCTCCTCTTCCTCCCCATTTCTACCCCCTAATGATTGAGTCCCCACCAGGAGTTGTTTCCTTCCCTGTGGGGTCCCATGCCACCCTCCTGTGGGTCTCCTTTGTGAAGGTTCCCAGCATTCTCCTTGGTCTCCACTGCAGGTGCCTCCATAGAGGAACCACTATCCACCAGAAGAGCGAATGAATTGTGGGAGAGGTACAGCTGAGAGGATACAACTGTGTTCCACCACCCTCTCCCTCCTTGAGCCCACCCTGGTCCAGCCTCTCCCTTTTGCTCCATGCTTGAACAGGATCGACACTTCGTGAATCATGTGGGCCCTGCTTCTCCTGGCACTCCAGATCAGCCACCTGCAGTCTTGATTTTTGTCCAGCTTGCGTCCAGTTCTGGGTATCGTGAGTAGCCATCAGGGTAGCTCCTGCAAAACAGCTTAATCTAAGTTTGTCATCTGATTGTCTTGTTCTTTTCTTTCATGAACTAAGCCCTTCAGCTCGGATTACAAATACTATGTATTGTGCATGTTGATTTCTTTCATCACAGGGCACCAACCAGCTGTAACGCCGGCCTACCCCAGGCAGCGGTCCTGGCTAGCCCATCACTTCTTCACCTAGATACCCAGAGGGTGTGACTGTTTAGGGACTCTGAAGTGCATGCAAACTGTTTGATTGATAGAGCCTTTAAGCAAATCAACCTGATTACGCCCTCCCTTGTTCAAGCCCCTCAATAAATCATATCTAACTCTTTTGCATCTAACCTGACTGTGGTTCTAGTTTGTCCTCAGTACTGTACTGTTGCTATTTGCTTTGCATAACCTTGTTTTACAGGGTCCCAGGGTCGAGCCAGAGGTACCAGCCTAGTAGTATTAAGTACAAACAGTGTGGGCACTTATAAGGTATGTCAGGGTATTGTGAATGTGACTATTGTGTATTGTTCTGGCCACTAGCAGGGAAAGAGAGAGGTTGCAGTGTCCTGGAGGGCTGTGCCCAGGTTAGCTTGAGCACTATGACCCTGACCTCCGGGTGGAGGCACCCATTTCAGAACTCAGGCCCTTAACCTGCTTCTAGCCTACTAGTAGTAGCCCTTGGGATAGCACCACCTAGGGGTTCAGTGATTAACATAATTCAATCAGGACAATGTGAGTTGGCCCTAGATAGGGATCAGCTGTAATCCCAACCAACACTGTACTCTCAGTATTGATTAGTATCTGGATCAACCCAAAATAATGTAAATAAACAAGACATATTCTATACTGAACTCCAGTTAGTAAGGTAAACTAAAAACTCAAGACAGAGTGAGCCAATGGTCCTGTACAGTGTGCCAGGAGCAGATGGTGTATAGAGCCAGGAGTCATTGACAGAAGCTTGGGCAGCAGGCTGCACCCCATGCTGAGAGCAAGAAGGAAGATCAAATGTGAAACAAAAACAACTAAGGGACGGAGAAAAGACCAAGTGACACAGTAGCAGCCTAGAGCAACTCAGAGTGCTGCAGTAGTGCTGACAGGAGGAAGGCTTGTAGTTTAGTGGCCCAAACTGGTGCCAGGTAGGGTGGCTGTGGATGTGGTCCATCCATGAGAGAGTGAGGGCAGGCTTGGTAGCTGGGCCATCGGCTCTCATTGGTGGCAGTGCATTGGGCTGGGGCACTGGGCCTGGCTGGGCTCTTGTGGAGCACTGGAGGCTGACGAGGAGGATGGACTGGAGGTAATCACAGAGGAAAGTTGGGCTGGAGCAGCAGAATGAACTGGGTGGTGTGGTGGTCTGCAAAAGTCAGCAGCAGCACTAATTCGGAGGTGAATGAGCAAGCAGTAAACTGATCTTACTGAGCTGAATAAAAGTTGTTCCCACTTGCTCCTGTGACTTACTTTCCCTGCCCCGACACCTCATTATTATGTAATTAATTGGGTGTGGGGAGCTGAAAATTTCGAAAAAATAATTCAGGGGCACCATTAACAACTTTGCCTAGGGGCTCCACATACCCCAATGCTGGCCCTGTGGATGGACCCTTGCTTTTAACAACTGACCATGACATAGAGGTAGAGGAATAGAAGGCTCCACTGCCAGATGTTGAAGGTGTGAAACCAAATCTGATGAGGCCAGAATGGAGCAATGAGGTTGAGAGTTACACTCTCCACCTACAGCTTGAGCAGAACCTCTGCATTAGAGGAATGGGGTACATGCATATAGGAATACCCTTCCAGGTGAGGAACACTGTGTCTTACCCAAAAACTTTTGGCCCTGGGCTGGGCAGTAGAAATATGGATATTTTGCATTCTTGGGACATAAAAGGTCCAGTTATGCACAATCCCATCTTGCAAAGAGGTTATTTACTACAGGGTCAGCAGTTTTCATTCTTTTTAGTATACTTTATTTAAAATTTTAAATACAGAATTTCAGGCATAAAAAGCTGACAGCACACAGGAATGAGAAAAACCAAAACAAGTGTGTATAACATACAAAAACATGCAGGTGTAACCCCTAGGCAGTGCTATTCAAAGGACTACTACCCTGCCTGTAAAGCTACACACAGGTTAAGGGGCCTGAATTCTGTAACAAGGTGCCTCCATCCAGAGGACTAGTGTATTGGCTTGCTTATCTGCTCTGGTATAGCCCTCTGGGAAGCTTTAACCACCCACCAACTCTTCTAGTGGCCTAAGAAATAACACAATGGTACATTCACAATCAACTGGCAGCAGTAATAATGTACTCACACCCTTCTTACTTACCACCAGGAATGGGCTTTCAGTGGCTGCCCTGGAGACTCCCTGAAAAATAAGGTTAGCAATGCAACAATACAATCTTAACACTGTAACCCAGCTAATAATATGCACACTAGCCAGGTTAAACTTGAAAAAGAAAATCAGGTTTATTTTGAGGCCGTGAACAGGGAGGGCATGAATCTAGCAAAATGATTGGTAATCTGATTTAAATCAGGATTGTCTGGCTTGCACTTTAAGTCCCAATTAGACAGATCAACAACACTGGGTACCCAGAATGTCATGCACACTAGTCTGAGCGTTGCATGTGGGTGGCCGACATTGCAGCTGATGTTGGGGCCCTTACAGGAAAGAAAACAGTTAAGCATGCACACAGCCCAATTATTTGTAATCCAAGCCAGAGGGCTCAGTCCATATCAAGAACCCAATAAAGAAAACAATCAGATGGTGCCACAATGATTTTAGCTTTTGTTGCAGGAGCTACCCTGATTTGTACTCTCGCTACCAGGACCAGGCTGTTCAGCAGGCGAGATGTAGACCTCGTGGTGATGTTCAAGGGGTCAAGGAAGCTGGCCGACACAACTCACCCTCAGGTGGTTGTAACCTGAGTGATGGTGTTGAGCAGAGAGCTGAATCCCAGAGCCTGTCTTTTGCTGAAGCGGTCTCTAGTGCAGGAGAAGTGGCCTAGGCCAAGATGGCAGGGCCCAGGCAGGATGGACAGTTTGAGAAACATTTGTGATCTTCTGCTGGTGAAGCCTCCAGCTGGCATAACAGATTTGACCGTGAGGAACAAATGCACCCACGAAAACACATTCATCACATTCACAGTAGTTACTATTTCTAACAACAGTTCGGATTCAGTCCAGTTGCAAATAACGTAACTGCACAAACCTCTCAATCTGAGTAAGATTTTCTCATAAGCTGGGCCGATCGCTTCTGTAGCAAATCTTCAGTCCAAATTACAAGTACAACAACACTTCTATTCTTCGTCGCAGGACCGCAGTTCCAGGCTGGAAATTGACAAGTCTGACTTCTGCAATAGGCAGTCCGGTATAGGAGAAAACACAACAAGGAGGCAAGTTGGGCTTCTTCACATCGATTCTCCTATGCTCCTCTGGGAGCAGCTGCTCAAGGCTCAAGCTGTTCACTCTTCAACCTCCAACTCTAACTGATCCACTGTCTCTTGGCACATAGGGCATTTTCTTTGTAATCCAGAAAGTTTGGTTGGCCGGGGAACTGTCAGTCACAGTATGGGCTCCCCTTCAGGTCCATTTAGGCGACAACTCTTTAAACTACAAAACTACAGAATTTCTCTCCACAAGACCCTGGGGACTGGATCCATTTAGGTCCCCAGTGGTTCGATTGGTCCAGTTACTGGATGTCCAGGAACTAACATGGTGGCTCCCATCCAAATGCTTGAGTTCCAAATAAGGCAGGTTAGACAAAATGTTCTTTACTAATATAACAGCACATAAACAGCAAATAATCACAGTTCCTACATAAGCCCCATCTGCGCAAATAGCAACTGCAGAATGGAGCCAAATTATGCACTGTCTGGCCAGTCACAAGTCCTTAATCACTTGGACCCGTGCAGACTAATTTCTGAACACAGATTAGCCATTCTCTTAAAAGAGACAGGCGCGGAGGCTTAACATAGTACTATCATGCAAAGTCAGAGCTACTTAAGACAGGACACAAGCCTGGCAGTGGGCATTTATGAGCCCAGGAAGACATTCTAGTAAACCCCAAATTGTAGTGGGTTACACAAGAAAACATATAGAAAAAAACAATCCTCCCAGGCCCTCCTCAACCCCACCTAGAGCACAGTAGGACCATATTAAGCAAGGCATAGGAACCAAACAGAAAGAATAACATTTATTCACATAAAAGACACACATATCAATAAGGAAAAAAGTACCATGAAAGATTAAGTCGCAGAATTCTTGACAGAAAGCAGTGCATACAAAAGTTCCCACCAAGTTGTAAAGTAGAAATCTATTATGTAGGGTGGACATCTGTTTTCTATATACCAGGCTTGTAAGAGCTCCTGATACCATTCCCCATGGGTGGGAATGATGTCATCCGTCAATAATGTGAAGATGACCTATTCGCAGTAATAGCAATTAAAGCCATATGGCCCTTTCGAGGCCAGAGACTTGATTTTATATTAACCAAATAAACACATTTCTGGGCTAAACAAATCATCCAATTCAAGCAAAAGATCTAAAGAGTCCTTGATGGAGGCCCAGAATGGGCTCACTCTGGCACAGTCCCACAGCATATGCTTGAGTGTACCCTCCTGTAGCTCACATCTGGTGGAGAAGGTTAGTTTGTCCACATGAAAGAGGCAGGAATGGTAAAATAGAGGTTATGTAATATTTTATATTGCATTAACCAACACCTGACTCATTTATATAGGGCTAACCAAACAAAATGCCACCCTTTAACACTCCAGTTTACACCAAGGGCAGTCTGCCAAAGTAACAAACTCTGAGGCCCTAGGGTCAAGGGACTGAAAGGCCTGGTGCAGGCCAGAGATAGAATGGTGTTCCACAAGTACAAGGAGTTGATCCAATGTGACACCATCCTTTTATGTTGGCTCATGCTTGCCGCCAGACAACATATTACGGTAGTAGCAGATTTGGGTCACGGTCATTGTGGGGGAATGGAGGGCACACATCATTGAGTGCGTCCCTCATTCCCCAATAAGTCAGCATGCAGGCATTGACACCAGGCATACGTAAAGTGGTCACCAGATCTAACAAAAGTACCGTTGCACTGAGAGGCAAGCTCGTCATGCAACGCACAGTAACATGTCTCCGGCGTGCCTTTACTGGAGAAGTTTTCCAGTAAACATGGCGGTGGTGAGTCAACTTCAGGGGTGCTCAATCCCCTGTCGACATGTCCCAACCCACTTCATTTGCCGACAGAGCCCACTTCCGTCGGCATAATGCCCCTCCCATTCCACTTGTGTGTCGAGGGGTGCCCAATCCCGTCGGATTCATGAGCCCCTAACAGTCTTTCTTTGCCAATGGGGGCCCAATCCCCATCGCTTCAGTCCTCCTGCCCAGTTCAATTTGCTGATTGAGGCCTCCCTTTCAGCATAATGTTCCCCCGAATTTGTGCTGTGTGCGGCGATGCCCAGACACCCTCGGCATCTCGCCCCCCTTTCTGTGCTGTGAGGGGCAAATCCCATCGGCTGCAGTCTACCTCCCGTAATGCAGGTGGTAGATTGGGAGACCACTCCAGTGCACCAAACAACACCTGCAAAAAAAGAAAACTGACCCTGGTTATCTTTTTTTTCCTGTAAACAGAAAATGGTCTTAACATAGAAACATAGAATTTGTGACAGATAAGGACCGCTTGGCCCACCAGTCTGCCCATTTCCCACCTAGTGGATAAGCTGCAGATCCTAGTTAACCAGCAGCCTACTTCTTCCTACCCCACCCCTAGAATTGCCTTATGACTGTCCCATGCATGCTTGAATTCCACCACTGTTTTTGACTCCACAACCTCTCGGGAAGGCGTTCCAGGCATCACACAGTACCGGCTTTAGGGGTTGGGGGCTAACAGGAGTAGTGAAGTCACAGGGCCCCTTTACTTGTCCCACCTTTAGCCCATGTGTTTACTGAAGCCCCTAAGTGCAATATTTTATTTGTGGTGATATTATAGGTAGGGAAAATGGGCAGACTAGGGCGGCCAAGCAACAGTTATCTGGCAGCAAATTTTATATTTCTTTGTTTCTATATATAGCTTTAGTATAACTAGTAGTATTTTAAAAAAATTTAGGAGGACACAGCAGTCAGTTCTTTTTGGCTGTTCTTCCCATCCCATCCATTGCTGCCTTTCCACCTCATATTGACTGGATCATAGCTTGTCAAGGTATTTCATGACAGAACCAGAAGGATCCGCAATCCTTTGCTGATGTTTTAAAATATATTAAGATAAAAAATTTTTTAAATGAATAAGGTAAACTCCTCTGGTTGGGGGCCCCATGAGCAGAAGCTCCCAGCAATCAGAGGTTCGCTGGTGCCTAAAACCAGCTATGCATCCACAACCCTCTCTGTGAAAAATACTTCCTTAAATTACCTCTGAGCCACACCCCTCTATCTTCAAACTGTGCCCTCTTGTTCTTGCACACCTCTTTTGAAAGATGCTACCGTCTTGGACTTTGTTGATTCCCTTGAGGTGCTTGAAAGTTTCAATCATGTCCCCCTCTCCTCCTTTCCTTAAGGCTATACATATTAAGCTCCTTAAGTCTCTCTTCATATGTCTTCCAGTGCAGACCCTGCACCATTTTAGTTGCCCTCCTATGGACAGCTTCCATCCTGTCTATGTCTTGCGAGATTGGGTCTCCAGAACTGCATGCAGTACTCCAGATGGGGTCTCACCAGCTGTCTGTACAGAGGGATAATAACTTCCTGTTTTCTACTGGTGATGCCTCTCCCTATGCATCCCTGTATCCCCCAGCCTCCTTGCTGCCCTGTCACATTGCTTGCCCACCTTTAGGTCGTCTGATATGACTACCCCTAGGTCCCTTTCCATTTTGTTGTTGTTAGTATTTCACCCCCATTGTGTACTCTTCCCTGGGTTTTGCTTCCCAGGTGCATTACCTTGCACTCTTAGCATTGAATCTTGAGCTGCCAACATTTGACCATTCCTCTAACCTTGCCAAGTCCCTTCTCATCCTTTCCACCCCACCTTGTGCATCAACTCTGTTGCAGATCTTTGTGTCATCTGCAAGAGACATATTTTTCTTCCAGTCCCTCTGCAATGTCGCTTATAAAGACATTGAAGAGGACTGGTCCTATTACTGAACCCTGTGGTACCCCACTAGTAACCCCCTTTCTTCAGAGTGGATTCCATTTACTATTACTCTCTGTGTCCTATTCTCCAGCCAATGCTTTATCCAGGCTGTCATCTTGGGACCCACTCCCAGGCTGACTAACCTGTATATTAATCTTTTGTGTGGGACTGTGTCAAATGCCTTGCTAAAGTCTAGGTAGGCCGTGTCCACAGCCCCACCCTGATCTACTGCACTGGCCACCCAGTCAAAGAAATCTATCAGATTCGTCTGGCATGTCCTTCCTACTGTGAATCAATGCTGCCTTGGGGCCTGTCCCTCTGGCCTCTAGATACTCGACAATTCTTTCCTTCAGAAGTGATTCCATAATTTTCCCTATCACTGAGGCTAAACTAACAGGTCTGTAGTTTCCTGCTTCTGCCTTGCTCCCACTTTTGTGAAGGGGAATCACATCTGCCTTCCTCCAGTCCTCGGGTACCACCCCACCCTCCATGATTTGTTAAAGAGGGTAGTCAGTGGTGTCACTAGTTCTACCCTTAGTTCTTTTAGAATTGGGAATGAATCCGATCAGGCCCCATTGCTTTGTCCACCTTCAGTTTTAAGAGTTCTTTCAGAACCTTTTCTTCTGTAAATGGCTGGTATCAACTTCTGTATCCAGAGTGTTTCTACTGTTTGTTTTAGATACCTCCCTCTTCATTTGTAAATACTAAGCAAAATATTTGTTTAGTATCTCTGCCTTTCACAGTCACCCTCTGCCCACCCTCCCTCCCTTTATTAAGCCTCACTATTCCTCCCTTGGTCTTCCTTCACCCCTGATGTACCTATAAAGGTTTATCCCCTTCTTAACTGAGTTGGCTATCTTTTCCTCGGTTTGGGCCTTGCTGTTCTGACTGCCCTCCCAGCTTCCTTTTGCTTTAACTGATACAGTTCTCTGTCCTGCTACTTCTGTGATTCCTTGTACTTCCTGAATGCTTTCTTTTCTCATGAACCTTCACTGCCCCTTCTTTTGAGAACCATAGTGGTTTCTTACATCGTTTTGTTTTGTTTATTTGCTTCACACAAATGCTTGTTACCTCTGTGATGGCAGTCTTTATTATTCCCTTGTTCTTCCACCCTCCTTTCTTCCCATTTGCTAATGCATTCCTTAGGCACTCACCCATTTTGGCAAAGTCAGCCCTCTTAAAGTCCAGTACTTTTGCCTTTGTATGGCTTGACTCTATTGCTGTGTTTATTGTGAACCATACTGTTCGATGGTTGCTAGTTCCCAGATGGCTACCCACTTCTACATCTGTGATCCTCTCCCATCACCATTTGAGAGAACCAGGTCTAAGATTGCTCCCTCTCAAGTGGGCTCCAATACTAGTGGTCTAAGGCATGCCCCTGTAGGGCATCTAGAATAACCCCAATTCTTCAAGTGGCTGCTGCAACTGCACTCCAGTTAACACCTGGTATATTCAGATCACCCATCAGCAATATCTCCCTTTTCTGCCATTCTAAGTATACTTTCTATCATTTCCTTGTCCATTTCCCTCCCCTGAGAAGGCGGTCCTCCTCCTGCCCCCCTCCCCCACCGCACCCACCCTCTGCGTGCCCTGCCTCCCCACACCCCCTCACCGCATACTTACCTAGGAGCCTGGCATGATGATCTTCAGTAGACCAGGAACACGCCTGCAGTCTTCAAAGCCAACCGCGAACTGAAGAAATGCCGGTAAGCTGTATAATGGCATAAATAGTGTTTTTTCAACTTTGGTGCATATCTCAGGAATTTTGGGTAATTTTGGCCAAATTTTCAACATGGGGTTATTGGGACCCCTCTCATGAATTCAGTCACTGTCATGGCGTTGTTCAGTCCTGAAAGGTGATTACGCTGTTACTGCGTGGAGTCACCTTTCAGGATTGATTAATATAATGACAGTGCCACTAGTTCATGAGGTGGGCTCAAAACACCTATGTTGCAAATTTGGAGGAAAAATCAAATAATGACTGTTTTACGTGCGTGCATTATCGCGTGTTTCCATGCACACTGTGAATTCTATGAATTTGTAATATTTTACTCCAGATTTTCAAACACTGGTATTTTTCCACACTCCTTATGAACAGTACAGCTGTCATTTTACATATCCTGACCAAAATGTGTTTTTGCACTTCCGCACAGAATAGCACGGTCGCTGTGGAAATCAGTTTTAGGGACAGATTAAGAAAATGACAGTGACACTGTTCATAAGCAGATGTCTAAATGCCTGTATTGAAAATTTGGTGATGAAAGTCCATAAATGACTGTGTTACAAGCATGCGTTGTGCAATTTCCACACACCCATGTAACTTCACAAATTTGAATGCTTTCATGCCAGATTTTCAACACTGGCATTTTTCACACCTCCTATGAACAGTACAGCTGTAATTTTTCACATCCTGTCTGAAATGTGTTTTTGCACCTGTGCACAATGGCGAGGTCGCTGTGGAAATCAACTTTTGGGACAGATTAACAAAATCACAGTGCCATTGCTCATGAGGGAGGTCCCAAAATGCCTATGTTGAAAATGTGGTTACAAAAATCCCAAAAATAATTGGGCTATGTTCATGTGTTGTGTAGTTTCTATGCATGCTCATGACTTCACCAATTTTATATTTTCACTCCAGATTTTCAATGTTGCCATTTTTCTACCTCCTCATGAACAATACAGTTGTTATTTTTCACATCCTGCCCAAAATGTGTTTTCATGCCTAGCGCCAAATGGCAAAGTAGCTGTGCAAAACCACCTTCGGCTAACAAACTGATGCTCTGCTGTGTAAAGGGAATAAACACTCTTCATGAGGTGGGGTCAAAAAAGCCCATGTTGATAATTTGGAGTGAAAATACCAACAAATGCCTACGGTGTTTGGGTTTCCAACTGTAACACCCCACCCTGTAGCGACTGACAGGCATCAGGGTGTGACTTGGGATCATCGGCTGTAATGCTCACGCCATTCCACCCCACCCTGCAGCCAGTGACAGGCATCGAGTGTGCCTTGAGTACTCAGCCCCAAAGTTCACCCCATTCTCCTATACTGACCCATCTCAGCATATTTCCTTATGGAATGGGGTAAGTATAAGGCCCAAAGACTCAAAGCACACCACGACACTTGCCAGTGTCTACAGGGTAGGTGAGGTGAAAAGGCATGAGCTATGGCTGACAACCCAAAGGCACACCCCAATGCCTGTCAGTCTCTGCAGGTGGGGTGAGGTTGGTGTCAGTTCAATACTTCACTGCCTTTCCATTATGCATCTCTGACTCCTGCACTACCAATGCCAATGCCAGCGAGACAACATTCGGCATTGACCAATACTTTTTTATTAAATATGCTTTATTGAAATGTGCTTAGTCACACTAATGAAAACCAAAGTACTGAACAGGACATCATTCAAACAACTAAAATATAATGTAATTTAACAGCAGTAGTACAAATGTAACCCTCTTGTTCCTAGGGGTTACAAGAATCCCATTAGAGTTAGTGGTAGGCAGGAAGGCAGCTAGTGATTTGCCAGTAAATGGATTTCACTCTGTCCCTCTGCTTCTGGTCACAGCTGGAGATGGAGAGGTGATGTCATTTTAGAACTCTTGCAGTGGTATTAGCCACACAGCCAGTTGCTGTGAGTGGGGAATTTAGAATTCTGTAGTCAGTTGGTGGCTGGAGTCTGCAGAGTGTAGTTGCAGTTCCAGCAGCTTTGATATTGAGCTGCAGTGTTCCTGTTTGTTTTCTTCTTACCTAGTGGAGTACAGCAATCTTCCAGCTTTGTTTTAATGGTGGAAACTGTCTCCAGGGGTTTCATGTGTTTCATCTCTGGAGGGAAGGGGCAGGCTGCCAGGATGTTAGGGACAATCCCTGATCCTACTAGGACATTGTGAAGCTGCCTAGTGTGACAACTTCTGTGAGTATTTTGTTTTGTTGAAGATTGCCCAGTGGTACCTACATTTTCTTGGGTGAATTCTCTGACAAAGGACCCTGTCACCTAAAATAGTTAAAAGTCTGCTGTTCCACTTTGGAGTCCTGTCTGTGACTGCCATGTGAGCGGGACTTATTGTTCTTGGCACCCTGTGGTGTCCTGTGAGGATGTTAAGTGTGAAATACATTTCTAGAGAGCATCTTCAGTACATTTTGGATAATGTAAGGTGTATTTACCAGAGGGATGACCAGTATGAACTTGGAAACAAAGGTGAGAGACCCCCATCTGGAGTGACCAGTTTAACACTCCGGGTTTTGAAGGGCACCTGTTTTTTCTGTCAGTACATGTGGCCAATGCCTGAAGAAAGTCTTATGCCACTGAGTGGTTTTTTCCAGTTTTGCCTCAGTGAGTGGGTTTTCTCAGTTTTTTTTTTTTGTCTTTGGTAATCAGGTAGGCCCACTAGGCACAAGTGCCTGTTTTCAGGGGTGACCTGGGAGCACTGGGCGGTTAAATGACTTGCTCAGAGTCACATAGTATGCAAGTGGAGGTTGTGAGAATCAAACCCAGATCTGGTCCACTGGACGCACCAAGCCCATCCACACCTCACTCCTCCAACCTCTTTAAAGTTTACCCCTTGTATGTGGGTTCTATGAGTATTGAGCCTTAGTGCTCCATCGTGATGTGTGTGCCACAGCTTATCCTATGCAATATGGGAAGTGACCAAGTACTGGTCGTGGTGTGCCATTTCCAGAGGAACCAGTGTGTTCACCTGTGGCTAGTCCACATTTTCTCCAGTCATCTCATGCCATATGGAACTTCCAAGTGCTGGCCATACATGCCTAGTCAAGGGACTTGCTTGTTTGTTATACCGGTGGCTAGTCCACATTTTCTACAGTCATCCTATGTTACATCAAGAATTCTTGGGGTTTTGTACCTCAAATGTCTGCATTTACCATTTGTGTAACCCTTAGGGGTCCAGTTCACTTTCTGTTGTTCCTACTGTGTAAAGGGAATAAAGCCACACTCTAGAATCCCAACCTGGTGTGGATATTTTATGTTATCGTTTCCCATGTGGGGTTATTTGGGTACCCTGTTCAGAATTGCAAACCTAGCATTGCCCTGAGCAAACATTTTCTCCACAACACCTGGGTTGTGGCCATGCATTGTTCCACCCAGGTGTGTGCCTAGTAGCCACATTTGGTTGTGTTCTGTAATGTACAAGTCCCACCTTGTCTAATGGTGGGCAAAACAATGTAACCTCCACCTCTCTTTTCCTCTAGACTATGGGAGGTGTGCCTGCTGGTTAAATAAGGGGCTGGTGGGGGGGTTACACAACGTGAAAAAATAACAGTCCAAAACAGAAGTTCCTGCTCTCAGAAGTAGGTCAGTTCTCCGCAAGGGCAGCCAGCCCACAACTAGAAATAAACTCCAAACAAGCAGCGCTCCACATAATCACAGACATCCAGTTTTATCAACTAGATTGTTGATTTATTGCCACCTTGGTGAGAGCCCCTAGTGCCTCGGCTACAAGTCTTCAAAGGGGCATTAACTGTATGGTGTATGCACCAAACTTTATATACAAAAAGTTCATGAAATCACATTACAAATAAATCAATTAAATCAATTAGAATTAAAATAATTCTTCTTATACTATATTTCAAAATTATTGATACATTTTCTCAAAATAGCAACAAACAGTCATGTCCTTTACCATTCATTTTCCTGAAAAATCTATTTCAATACAAATAACAAAAAACAGCCTATGTCTGTGAATTATAAGTGCAGGCACTTTGCATTGGACTACCAGCTGCTCCTACTTCTGGTTCTAGGTCCGGTCTTGGCTAAGTCAACCGGGCACAGGACTACGAAAAAAAAAATTTAAAATAAAAATAGTTTTGGCAGGCCATGCCTACTAGGTACGCGTAGCTGCTGTGGGGCTTAATGAGCAGCTGCTCATTTAGGGAGACTGATGGGAAAGTAGTTCAGTGCCAGCTGGCCCCATGGTTGAATAAAATGTAAACAGCTTAAAATGGGACTCATGGGTCCCCAGAGGACATCGGGTATGCAGTGAGTTTTGGCACCCAGCAGTTGGTCCCGGATTGGTCCTGGGTTTCTGGTGGGTTTTTCCTGGTGCCTGGGAGAAGTAAATATAAGAACAGTCGTTTGGCACCTGGAGAGATCAGCTCGGGGAGATCAGAGGGAGTGGGCTGAGTGGGGTTGATTGTCCATGCGGCCATAAAGGCCGTAGTGATTTATTATTTTAATAGTGTAATAGGAGGACCCCTGAGAGCCGTGGACATGGCGACAGTCATCAGTGCTAGTGCCCCATCATTGGGGCTGGACTCATGAACTGGCCACTTGCTCTGCTTCTGAATAGGAGAGGATGGTGATGGAGAGAAAGAGTTAGGGATGGGGTTACTGGGAACCAGATTTTCAGAGCCTTCCCTGGTCCCAGTGCTGCCCTGTCTCAGGACTGCATTTCAGTACCCCAAACTGAGCCTGTTGCTGAGAGGGTGGCTGAAGACTGGGAAGCCGTCCCTCCAAAAGAATTAAATCTTGACCTGAAGCAGTGCAGGACAGGTGAGAAAAGACTTGCTGCCTAGGATTAGGCCTGATTCAGCCACAAGCTTCAGCTGCATGTGTTTGGACTGTTTGGTTGCCTAGGCAATAGGTAGCCACCTGGACTTTATCATTCAAATGAGATCCTCATGGTCAGGAGTGTAACTAATGTTATAATGTGACCTCTTCAGTCCTGAGCAACCTTTTGTGTGTTTCTGCTCCATGGAGTGACTGTTCCTGCTTCATTAACTATTCATTAAATGGGATCCCCTGTTTCTGCAGTTTGGAATGTTGCCTCATTTGTTTGGACAAACTGTTTCTGCTAATAAGAAATTTGCTTGTGCCTGCCTTGTGGCACTGAGGGTTAAGATGCTGGACACCACATCTCTTGCCACTCCGGTGACCCGGTTCAGGAACAGACTTGGGCCACCAGGGGTCAGCAGGGGAGGGTAGTGGGCCTGCCATTGCTCAGCAGTAGCCCCGATGCAGATCAAGGGTACTGTAGGGAGTGATGCAATAATGGGTAGACCTGCAGCAGACATCGGCATGCTAGTACACAGATGTCATTACACATCCATACTCCAGGGGACCGTACAGCAGTAAGAAAATCCCTAGCCTCTCAAGTGACAGCATCCTCCTGTGCCGCTGCCACATGCAACGCTGTACTCATCTTGCCAGCTCTCCTATCCCTGCCTTGTCTTGGTTCTGGTTTGGGAATCGCCAGATCAGGGTAGGGTGGGGAGTGTCTGTCCCTGATTTCCTGGTGAGCAATGATCAAGCTGGGTGGTAGAGCGGTTGCAGTGAGTGTGGTCTGCCTGGAAGAGTTCTGTGGAAATCAGTGTAGAAAGAAAGTCTACAAAAAGAAGTTTGCCTTCACAGCCATCCCTACACTGTGTGTTCCAGTGCAGCAGCTGGAGGATCCGGTGAGCCATTGGACCAGCGAGGAAGATGTCAAGAGGCCTGCCTAGAAGACTGTCTACAAAGGCCTCTGTGGCAGTGATGGAAAGGCTAGGCAGGTGAAGCTCTTCATCTTCAGTTCTCAGTGTTCCTGCTCTGCACCCAATGGTCTGTGGGCACCCCTTCATCAGGTCTGGTAAGCCAGGCTGACCAGGTATGTGGACTCTTTTGTTGCGTAGTGCTTCCCTCCCAGGACATTTACCACCATGCCCCTAGATGCAGGGAGGGAGCTTACAACATGGGGCTCATCCAGGATGTAATTTTGGGGTGCCCTGGAAGATTTACACAAATTCTGGTCAGAGCCAACATGGCTGCTGTGCATTAACATAAAACAAAGTTTTATTTTTTCCCCTTCTGTTACAGAAGTCCTTCAAGAAATATAATGCTTTAATTGATATGGTGTACTTTGGCTGGTTTTGTTGTTGAAGTGATGTGTTACATTTTAGGGGTGCAACTGCATAGCTATTTTGTCTATTTTGCATAGGTTTAGGTATAAATCCACCTGTCTATTGATGTTTTGCAGGGCTTGACTTCTGACAGTAGATCGTGCATTACATCAGTGTGTGACTACTGTTATATTGTATATGGACTCAGAGTAAAGTTCATAGGTGTGAGAGAGCCTGTGTGCCCCAGGGTGAGCCTAAAAGACTTACTGAGGGCGATTCTGACCCTTTTAGGGCTGTATCTGTTGCCACATTTTACACAATGAGCCCATAGTCTATGATACAGATTATAGAGCTACTGATAACAAGAGACAAGGCTGCAGAAGTCATATTGTGTCTGTGTCTGTGTCTGTGTCTGTAGAGGAGTCCAGTTCTGGTGTTGGCTGTCTTTACAACATTGTCTATGTGATGGGCAAAGGAGTAGGAGCTCCCAGCGTTCTGCCTAAATATTTAAAGGTATTGACCTGATCAGTGGCTCCTGCTTGTTGTTCAGGATGGTCATCTGATTAGCTCTGTATTTGCCCTTGTTTTTGTAGTTCAGGAGAAGCTTATTTTGAGTAAATCAATCCTCTAATACTGCGAAGCTGTTTTGAAGTTTGGATTCTAGTAGGTGCAGGATGTGGGCTACTGGAGAAGATAGCCATGCTGTCTGCATATAGCAGGATGTTATCATGGCAGGCCAGGCAGAGTGAATTAAGGAACAGGTTGAATAGAAGCAGGCCCAGAATAGATCCTTGTCGGAGACCGGTAGTCATCTGCCTACAATCTGAGAGGGTCCCATTGATTTTCACTTGTTGGATCTCTTACCAAGGTAACTTTTAAACCACACAACTGTGTCGGGAGATAACTTGAAAGCACAGAGTTTGTTGATTAGTTGTAAGTGTTCTGGCTGCAGTTGATGAACCAAACACAACACTCCAGTGTTTAGCCAGTGTTTTAGGCATGAAGCATTTTGTACATTAAGATTCTAGATTGGCTGCCTCCTCCTGACCTCCCTTGTGCTGCATCATTGATGGGAGAGCAACTGGATTAGATCACCCACATAAATTATAATGAGATGTCCATGTGGGACCCTGTGAAGCTGCCCATGGGGACCCCACCGGCATCGAGAAGGATGAGCTGTGGGTCGAAGTTCACCTATTTCTTCTCAGATAAAGAGGAGGAGATGATCAACGACACGTTCACAGCCTAGCAGAGTGTAAAATTTGACTAGAATGCAGATTTATAGGAAAAATACACACATGCATCACCAACACAGACTGCTAGAATATCTCAAAAGCAGCAAAATATAAACTTTATAGAAACTACCAATTTTCTAATGACATGCTAGGCTTACACTGGGTGCACACATGTTCAAAAATGTCCTAAGTTTATATACTGTATTTTGTATTTCCCTATGCTTCTGTAAATACCATCTGAAGTGGTCTCTGTTCAAAACTGCCAAGCAAAGTGAGGAACTGCCCCAAGCAATTTGCTGAGTTCATTGAGCAGACAGGTAAGTGGAATGTGGACCGCTGATAAAATTACTCCTGGAAAGTTAAGCTGGGTGCCCTGTGAGGGTTGATCAAGGCCAAGCTTTTACACACACACACACACACACACACACACACACACACACACACACACCCCTCCTGATGTCAGTTCTCCTACCTGTTACCAAGTCCAGTACCATTTCTAGACTAATGCGCAGCTATCAGGCTTAGACATTTGCGCTTCTACGTAGGGACTAATGTGTAGCCAAACACAGAAGCAATGGAGACTAAAATGGGAATTTCTTTTATGTTTGGCTGCACATAAACACAGACAAAAGCAATCAGCTGTTCTGCACAGTTGGTACTTTCACTGAAGTGCAAAAGTGTTTTCTCTGTAGGACAGCTGCACCAGTCATAATAGGCTGAGTGATAACATCTGCAGTTTTTAAAACAAAAATGGCACTTTGATTCCTGTTTTCACTGATTAACAAAACGTAGCATCCACACGTTAGATTTTTCACCACGATTGCGCATATCACTGTCAGGTAAACATGAGAGAAATCAGCCAAGAAGATAAGTTAAGATTTCCAAGAGATGATCCCCTTCTCCTTGTATAGCCATGTGGGATGTGGGATATATATGTAAAAGTACTCTGTTTCATGAACTAAAACATATAAAATAAAGAAATAAAATAGGGACTGCTGCTTTTTTTTTTTGCAAAACTTGCTTACCTGGCACGCCTCTGAAAGAGTCGTCATTTGTCACTGTGGAGATTTTTTTTTAAATCACCCTCTCAGACACTGATTCTTCTGATGTTTTTCTTTTGATTTTCTCAGTGTGTGTGTGTTATAAAACACAGAATTTTTACATAAATAGTGTCATGTCCCACCAAAAAGCAAAGACAGCTTTTGCACTGTGATGCAGCGGCAGTACTGTTTGGAGGCTGACAAAAACTCAAAATAGTCACAAAAATCCAGGTGTGGAGAGCATTCAGGGTAGACTATGACCATACAGTTCAACTGGGTAATTTAATGCACAAATGTAAATCCACAACAAAGGCTATATTTAAAAATTAAGTTCTGTGTGTGCACTTTGACACATGGTTACTGTGACACTGACTCCAAGGTGAGAGTGCTAGCAACTGGACCTCACAGATATATAATAGTTAATAATAATGAATAGATACTTCAAGTACAACACACTTGAAGGTAGTTTAATCTTGACTGCTTTGCAGCTCATTAATGAGTCCATCCTGTGCAGAGTCCAGCATGTCTGTAGAACTCAGTGGTATTTGAAAGGTTCACACATAAACTGTCAGGTGTGCTAGTGTAATACATGAAACTACCTATACTGACCAAATTAAAACAGCCTTAGCACAAAACATGGGGGGACTATCTATCCAGCCAGATGAAAACACTCTTAGCACAGAATGAGAAGGAAAGGGAACCTACCTATATAGCCAGATTAAAACAGCCCCATCACTGAACATGGATGGGACCTACCTATACAGCCAGATGAAAACAGCCCTAGCACAGAATGGGGAGGAGAACCCACCCTATTGAGCTAGCTGTGGTTCAAATCCGACCCCCAGCTTGCCTGCTTAGGTTTACTCTTTGTACATGGGGTGACCTTTTGACCTCCCATGACTTTGGAGCAACCACCCCATTCAGAAATTTTGCTTGAATGGTGAAGTCTAACTGGGTGTGCATGATAGCATGCACTTGGCTCGTGTTCAGTTAAAACCATACTACCTCAATCATGGTCTAGTCTATTTGTCTGATTAAAATTACCTTATCCTAAACCTTTATAGTTGTTTTCTTTTAATGTTCTGGTACAACTTATACTGTATATACCAATAGTCACAAGTAAGCGTTACCCCTGTATTGTAAGTCAACAACTTTATAAGTAAAAATATTTAACCAAAAGAAATACCAGGAAATGTCATATTGTCTTAATTCTTTACTTTAAAGAGTGGTATACAGAATTAAGTAAGCATTAAACCCTGACGAGTGTGCTCTAATGCTGGATTGATGCATGTAGGCAGTGCGTGCCCGAGGCCCAGGGCCAAGGGCTACCACCCCACCCATGCATCAATGTGATAAACACACCGACGGAGTTGGCTTAATGCGCGCTTGTAACATGGGCCGTAACGAGACAGTCACCAGGAGCCCATTTTGCCTCTGTACCACTACATAACAGGGGAGTCGAGGAGATCTGTGCACTGTAACAGTGTACTTACAAATCCTCTGAGAGAGCGGCATTACGATGCTGATGCGCTGTACACACTATGTACCTGTACTAATAGGGACTAGAGCAGCTGCAGGCTCGTGCAGCAGTTTCTCGATGTGCCGCCTGTTTCTCGGTAGCACTGGTTGGATGTCTCGGAAAGCACCTCCGTCGCCGCGCAGTGTCTGCCTGCTCACAAATTTGCATGCAGCTCCTCACTTCCTGTTCCCTCTCTCAGGGTCCTCCGACGATGCACCACTTGCCTGCATGGAGTCTCACTCTGGGACTGTGTAGCCTATCCTCTGTCTGGCCTGCTTCTCCCCTTCCATCTGCCTCCACATCGCCGCACTGTTCGGCTGCCACACTTCCCTCGCTCACTCACCCCTCCCGCCGCCCCTCCTGCCAAACAAAAGCAGACCACCCTGTCTTGTACTGCCTCTCACCTTCCCAGCTACACAGTCATGCACAGTGTGCCACGAGTTCTTCCCCGTCTGCCTTTCCTGCCTTGGACCGCTAGTGGGGTCCTGGACCGCCACTCTTCCTCTCCCTTCCCGCAGGACCCAGTGCTGCTAGGCTGGGGGTCTGGCTGGTCGCGGTACTGCGAGCGGGCATGGCATATATGCTGGCGTTAATACCTGCTGCTGCCGCCTCGCGGGACCGCCCTAGTCTCTATCGGGCTTGCTCCCTCAGAGGTGCACAATTCATGCCATGTTACAACATTATTTGGATCAGCCGTGAAAGCAAACAATTTATCTTTAACTGGAGAGAATTCTCTCCTACTTTCAGATACAATCATGTAAAAAGTAAAAATACAATAACATGTAAGCATCATCCTCTCTGCTCATAATCAGAGATGATAGCAATTATGAACACACAGTGTCATACCTTGATGTCTCAAATGAAGTCCTAGGCAGAAGGACATGCTGTCACAGCTCCTTCCTCTCTTCTGCCCTCCTTTAGATTAAATGAGTCTAAATTTATGTTTTTGGATGTACCTCGTGTCATACTTCTGGTAGAAGTGTGTCCGTGATGCACTTCTTGTAGAAGTATACCCTGTGACCCACTTCTTGTAGAAGTATCCCCGTGACCGTAACACATTTCGTAGAAGTGTGTTAATCATTAAGGTGGCAACAAAATGTCTAATTTTAAAATGGAATGTCATGTCAGATTCTTGTTTTACTGGAACATTGTTTTGTAAGCTCTGTTTTTGCTACTGAGGAAACTGTGGTTTAGCTAGTGTTCCGTCTAGCACTTCCTCAAATAAAATCTCCTCATTTTATAGTTAATTTCAAACAAGACATGCAGATATATTTTTCTTTCAAAACTGTAAAATGTTAATATCACAAAAAGCTATAATCATTCTTGTTTCAAATGTATTTTCAAACTATTTATAAGGCACACTCAATAATAATATAGAGAATAAAGTATGGGACAGGGTGTGTACGAGATTTGCATACACCCGAGTTGTGGGATGCTACATAAACCCTGAGGCTAAGCCCGAGGGCTTTGTGAAAAGCATCCCAAACTAGGGTGTGTAAAATCGAGTTTGATACACATCTGACCCATATTTTATTTTATGTAATTGCTGGGTTTCCTTTTTCACCTCAGCAATTATATAAAATGAAAAGCTTCTGCATCCGCCGTGTGGCTTCTCAGGTGCCGATTTGAATCAGTGTATTTTAAAACATTTTGTTTTTGTCCTGGTTTGTGAGATTTTCACTGTAGGGAAAAAAGAACTTACTGCCGAGTTCTTCTGGTGGTGCGGTGCTGTTTCAGGAGAGATGGAAGCGGTCAGTGGTCTTGGTGGTGGCACTGCTCGTGAGGATGCACACAGCAAGGGAAACGCATGTTGCGTTTTGCCAATATAAACACTCCTTTATAATAGACACATGCTAGTTTCCTTATGGGAAAAAGGGAAGCTGGTTATTATAATAATGTTTGCAGCTTACAAATTTTAATGATATAACTTATGTGCTATAGAAGCTTTCTTGAAGTGTTCTTTTCACTTTTTCAAATACATTTTCCCCATTTTACAGCTAGTTTAAAAACAAATTTTTTAACCTGTAAAATGTCAATGTTATAACTAAATATTGCAAAGAAGCTACAATCATTTTTGATTTAAATATATCTTTAAACTATTTTACAGTAAGACACACTCAATTTATTGGCTAAACAGAATTATGCTTGGCAATAAGGATGTATTTAATTCAGTTCAGAAAAAGCAGAAGTTAAGCATTTTTTCAATTGTCATTATTCAATTTGGAGAAAAGTCAATAAGTCAGCTCTATTTGTTGATTTGTCTCTGGGAAATAACGGGTTCTTGCTCCATCATGCCCTCTAGTTCTAGGAAAGCTGCTTCTTCAGAATATTTGGATTAGGCAGTCCAAATACTGTAGAGCTCAAGGGATTGCAGGTTCTGCTTCTTTTCAATGTTGGATCAGGCAGTCCAAATAGGGACTCAAGAGGATTACAGGTTCTGCTTCTTTGAAATATTTGGATCAGGCAATCCAAATAGGGACTCAAGGAATTGTAGGTTCTGCAATTGACATCCTGTCTTAAAAATATATTGGAGGAAAAAGTCTGGATTTGTTGGTTGATGCAGAGCATAAGTGTTGATAGTATTAACCATGAGACAAGTTTGTCCATTACATTGGAGTGAGAAGCAATGGTTATAGTTAGGATGTTGTGGTAGCATAGGAACTTTAATGCTGTCACTCAACTGATGTCAGGACACAGGATACAGTATATCTGACATGAGAGCTGGTGCATGGTTGAAGAAACAGAGCAGTGGCAGAGATCATTTTTCTCCTTATGCCAATGGGGTTTGTGTTTTCTTTGTGATGTCTTAACATAGCTATATAGAAAATGGCACGTGGACCTTATTGTACTGAAGGCCATTCTCTGAAAGGCAACAGAGACAGGATGACAGCAGAGGTGCACTCTATTTTTAGCAACTACAGAACAGTAAGACAACAATAGGGAAACCAAGTACCACCAGTGTTGTATGTAAGGGGAATAACAACCAGGAATACAATGTTTTAACTAAACTTAGTAAATTTTAACTGTAATTAGGAACTGAAGCTTTACTATGTGCTGCTGCAAAATGTTTAGGTGTGTTAAAATGAGACTTTGTGTATGCTTTGTATTGTGTATTTTGTGTAGTTGAGTGCTTGTTGAAATTGCATGTTTTTGTTTGTCAATGTAAGCTTGAAAATTAGCACAATTCCTAGAACAGTGCTGAATTTGGAGATACTTGAATGAGGAGGCCTTGTTGTGTGGTAGTGACTATTGAAATTTGTAATATGAGGGGACATTTAAGTATTGCAGTGCAATTGTAATAACAACAAGTTATAAAGGAAAGACTCCACAGACATCTAGCTAAAGTGATGTTGTATGGCAGAGGATCCCAAGCCTGGTTGGCGATCTTTGTGTCTGTTTACTCCATACTTGTTGTTGTGTAGCAAAACTGGTGGCCCAAGTGATATCTACTAATATGATTTACCATCAGGAAACCCAGTACAGCCTATTTGGCAACCCTTGTGCCACCAATTAAGATTAGAATGTGATATTTAAAGTGCACTGGCCCCCTAAAAAGAGAACATTTTGCAACTGACATTGAAATTAACTTGATCCACAGAGAGAACCACTCAGTTAAAACCATGTAAAACAGTTAGCAACCACTGGGTAGCCTGGTAAGATTGTTGGAGTTATGAATGGTACTGAGTTGATAAAGTATTAGTGTTTTATGTGAACTAGGCATAAATGATGATAAACTTGATAATGAAGAATACTGTAATAACGTTTTGCAACAGTTTACATATGGAGCCTTGCTGAGGTTTGTTTTAACCTTACATGATGCTGAGTGAGCTATAACAGATTAATCGAACATGGGATAAGCAGTATTTGTCTTCTTAAGAAGGGTTTTAGACTTACTGTGTTGCATCATACTGAAATAATAACACTAGATTCATTAATAAAGGTAGGAATTGGTAAGCATGTGCTGTTTGTACTGGAAACCAAGCTGGTAGCTAGAGGAAGTACTAAAAGAATAAAAATAAAATAGTAGAACAAGTATTAGTTGGTACTATCTTTTTTGAACTTTTATTTATATATTTTATGCATATACATAGCAACAACATTCCCTGTACAATGCAGTCCATCATTAATTAAGCAACATAAAAAGGATATTCAGAAATATAATCCATTGTAACAAATGATTCAAGAGTAGGGGAATTCAGCTCTCATTAGCGTATTTTATTCAAAATTGAAATATTCACTTATATAAACTACAAACAGGGCTTTGATGCCCTATAATTGTTATACTCTATTATTAGTACTCTCCTTTTATCTCCCAAAATGCCCCCTCTGTGTCTAATTCAAAGGGAGACATAATACTAAATTATTAAATTGTCTCTCCACATTAACTTCATATTCTCCCTGCTCTCACTAGGAACATTCCCTTCATTCAAGACAAAATAACAAGTAACACTTTCCCTTAACTCAATAGTGTTCAAACAACTAAAGAACCCAACTTATTACATTTATGTCCCTTACCTCATAATACCAACACTTATGTATTTGAATAAAATTACCTCGCCTCCCCAGCGAGGTCGAGACTTGCTACAAAACATTTTTCGTTAAAATAATAACCCTCTTGCTAATAACTTTAAACCAAATGAAAATTGAGTCTTTTACTCAGATTCAAGTGTCCCCTTCAGAATCGGATGTAGGATCACCTTCTTGAGCCGCTCGTTCAATTTCTAGCTTTTCAACCATTTTCAGGGCTTCTTTAGGGTCTGAATATATATACAATGTTCTTCCCACAGTGACATGAAGGCTGGCTGGCATCAATAAGTTGTTAAGAACATCCATAGCTTGTAGGCTTCTCTGGATCGCATCAAACCTTTCCTCCGCATGCGGATAGAGTAAGACAGATCAGGGGAAAAACAAAACTTTAGATCCCTCCACTGAGACACTACATCTCACCTCACTGCCTGTAAGATTTGATCTTGTGCCATCACCGATGTGGAGATAAGCATTATGGTTCTGGCCCCTTCAGCAGATTGTGGCTCGAATGTTCACTCTGTAGGATTGAACGATCTGATCATGTAAGTCTCAGCCCCAAAGTCTCCTGTAGCCATTGTAACAAATAAAGAGATAGATCATCTTTCTCCACACCTTCTGGGAGCTCAATTATGCGGATATTGGCGCTCGGGCTAGATTCTCCAAATGCTCCAGTCTTGAGCGCAGCAGGGTCTGTTCCTTTACGCAAGTAGCACCTATAGCCTGGAGCACGGGACAATGATCGCCTCTGTTTCTTGTGCCGTGTCAATGAGGCTTTCAATTTTTGTTCTACCTGAACCAGACAAGTGTAGTAGCTGTCCATTTTTTCATCTATGCATTGGACAGACTTAGTTAAGTTAGACAAAGCAGCCTGCAGTGTCTCTAAGGTGGCCAGGCCAAATTCCCGAGCGATGCTTCAGTTGCAGGCGTTGTAGTAGGCTGAGATAGTGGTCTAGGAATTCCGCCACAAGGCGCAAAGAAATTAAGTTTTGTTCAGAGTTCTTCCACCCCATTGTAGTAAATTTTGTGTCTTTAGAACCAGCAAAACACCCAAAAACCAGGAGAATTATTCCTGAGTAGAGATCGGATAGTTAGTTGGTAAAATATTCAAATAAAGCAGATGCTAGATAGGAGCTCTCTGAAGTGTGTCCTTTCAAGCTGATAGCTAGCCATGCCCCCCCCACCAGTTGGTACAATCTTAAAAGGTTTTATTACATCTTTCTGTCCACTACCCATGATGGTAGTTTTCACCTAGGGATTTTTCTACTCTATAACAAACTTTAAACCTTTTAAATATGTAAATAAACAATTTGGCTAGAGTAAACCACCAAACAAATGGTAAGACAAATGAAAATTAAAAAAGCAAAACAAACAGTAAGTGATGAGTATGATCTTAAAAGTGTTATACGTAAATTGACATGTGCATGATATATTTAAGACCCATGGGTGTTTAATGTAATCCCTTGCAAATGGGGTTCCTAAAAACTTCTCGGAGCTCATTTAAATGCTCCCTGCCAGGCTGGTGTCCTGCCTTTTAGCAGTTTACATGTGATCTTCCAGGAATGCTATCAAAGCCTCCGTGCCTGTCTTTAGAGGTGCCTAATTGCAGTCATGATTAATCTGGGAAGGGTTTGAGTGTTATCCTACTTGAGTCCCGCGCCTGGGCTGCCGGATAATTGCTCCATTTCTGCCATCGCTAAATTGTGCAGAGGGAGCTCCTCCACGAGATGTAATTGCCTCTGGGGATAACTTAGGGTGATAAATGAAAATGTAGTTGTTCTGACCTGCTTTTTGTTGCAGCAAAGACTGTTCTGATTCTCCTTCATTTTGGTCCAGGACTGCTGAATTGGACCAGTCAGAACCTCGGACCCCATAAAGTTGGCTGACCAATAGAGGAACTGCTTGTACTTTGGGAAAGGCATTATGGGCTATGGCGCTTTTCGCACCACTGAGAGCAAGAGCAGTTGATTGGCAGGTGCCGCTAGCTAATGGAAGCGGTAGCACCAAACTGAAGGGAATGCCCTGCTGTGGGGGCAGATGCATTGAGACTGGGAAGGAGGAAGGAGCTCTGAGCTCTTGGCGCCATTGAGTGTTCATGCACGGGAAGCGCGTGAAAGGCCTGAGGTGGACATTTTTGCCGTTTAGTGATTCGGACTAAATCCAGCCGCGTGTGGTCAGAGGAGGCTGGTGCCAGCCCAGCTACCTACCAGGCTCAACCTGAGAGGACTGGAGAATCTGCTGAATCGCTCGGTCCACCCATGAGGTTGAAATTGCCATCTATTGCCCGAGTCTACTGCAAGTTCTGTAGGGTTCTAGAAGCAGCTGCCTAGTATGGTACCCCTCTTATTTGCCATACAAATGTGAGGAGGCTAAGGAAAGTCAGGCTCAACCCTGCCAGAGGTGAAGAAATCGTTGCTTGCTGGAGTCATGAGTACTGAACCAGGGTAGCTCCTCGCTAAGTCTGCAATCAGTGGCCTCGTTGCTTCATCATACAGCTGACTGCCTAATTGAGTTTTGCTTCTCATTCTGACTAGTTCAGTATTGTAAAGACTATCTGTGTCAGGGCCCCAACCAGCTGCCATGGTGGACTAGCCATTAGGGCTTGGGTACCCAGGGACAGTAAATATTAGGTTCGAGACCTGTGCACAGTGCCCTAGGTAGATAAGTATAAGAGTAAGCCAAATACCTTAATCCCCCTTACCCGTCTTATTTGCCTCCCTTTAATAAATCAGATTGATGTGTTGCAACCACACCCTGTTTAGTCTGTGCATCTCTGGTGAACCGCTGCATAGGGACTGTGATATAACTGTACCTTACTTTACAGGGGTCCCCAGAGTGAGCTGAAGATACCATCTGGGGGTAAGTGTATGTGGAAAAGTATTGTTGGAACCCTGTGTGAGCCACTAGTGCATCGAAAGGGGTTGCAGTAACCCAGAGAGCTGTGACCGAGGCAAACTCACCAGTAGTAACCCTGACCTCTGGGTGAAGGCACCGTCAATGGATCTGGGCCCCTCACCCTGTCTCCATGGAGGCAGGCAGGGGTAGTAGCCCTAAGGGTAGCGCCCTTGGGGTTACAAATTGGAGGTACTGCTGGGATCAGCATCCCTAGTGGCCAAGTGAGGAAGTACATAAGAAATGGAAAAACTGGAAGGGATATGTTGGGGAAATTAAGTTGGGGCCTACTAAGACAATGGTACACTGACTGATGGGGTGGGTGAAGCTGAGGAGCTGGATTCCTAGAAAATTGTGTTGCTGTTGGATGTGCCTTTGGGAACTCCAACGGTTGATATCATTTCTGCAGCAGAGCGAGTAAAATGTTTAGGCAAAGTGGAGGTAAAGGGCATATGGCTGACCTGCTCAATCAGAGGTTGCAGGTGCTACTCCTGTGTAGTGTGACCATCGACCCGAGAAGGTACCTCAATGATTTACCGGAGGTGCCTCACAGGGATGGAGGCTAATTCACATTCAAGTGGGTCAGTCACTCCTGGGGTCCCCTAAATGAATAGTTTTAAAGATAAACTGCTTAAGTTGCTGGCTGTGGAGGAGAACTACCCCAGGAACTGCTGCAAGCATTGGATTTGTCTAGTGATGCTACCCTCAGGGTTCCCCGGCACCTCCCCTGTCCCCCAAGAGTTCTATTTGGCTTCTGCCTCTAGTAGTCCCCCTATACAGCTCGATTCCTACCATAAGCTAAAACTTTTTCTGGCACGGTGCCAGTGCCTCCAGGGGAAGATGACCAGAGGCTTGGATGGACTATGCCACCCAATTAGTCCAGGAATGGCAATGTTCTGAGGGAAGAAAAGGAAGAGACTGATGGAGAGCTGTGGGGTCCCGCTTAGAAGCCATTAGGTTTTCCGGGCTACCAGTCCAGAAGCCACCGCTGCAGAGTATCTCTCTGCTTTAGAAGGGCTCTTGGGAGTACAGAGACTGGTGAAGACTTATTATGGAAATTCAGGTCTGCTAAGCAATGGAGGAATGAGAAATTGTCCGCCTTCTTCACTAGGGTGGAGCGGGCCTTGCAGAAGGCCTATAGAAAGGAGGAATCACTGCCCACGGCCCTGAATCAGGTCAGGTTAGAACATGTTTTAAAATCTACCAGATTCTCTAGTGTAATACTGTTGAAACTTAAGTTACATGATCGGACGGGCCACCCGCCTGAATATTGTCAATTAATGAGGAAATTAGAAAGGTAGAGACTGATGAAGAGGGGTGGGAGCCATGTGTGGGGCGGTAAACCCTAGTGGGACCCCTGAGCCTAGCACCCTGAGGAGGTCAGCCTGTCCAGAGGGTCTGAGGGATCCCCAGATTTTCCTGGTGCTGTGGGAATGTGAGTTGTTTCCTCCGACCCCATGTAGAGAGCGAGTTGAGGCCGAGGTCAGAAATTTGCGGGAACTGGTGAGGACTTAAAGCAATCTACTATGTACCCTGTTAGGTCCAGGGCCCCTGAGATAAACTGAAACCAGACCCCGCCCAAGAAGCCCCTCACCCTCTCAGGGCCCCCACAAATACAGTTTCCACCACCAAATAGTGATCCTGGGACCCCAAGTTCTGTTACCATTGTGGAGAAGATGGTCATTTTCAACCTGAGAGTCAGAGGCGGAGAACATAAGGAAAGTTAACAGTAGACTGATCACTTGGCATCACGGACCCAGTCTCAACCCCTAGGAAAAGTTTTGTGACTGGGCCCAGGTTCAGTCGACTCTCAATGCTGTGGCCCCGACTGGTCTGATGTGGTCGGGCCTTCAATGGAGACCCTGAGCTGGTAAATGGGATTCCCACTCGAGCTGTATTAGACAGTGGCTCTCAGGTGACCATCATGTTTTAGGACTGGTATCAGGCACATTTACCTGAGGTGCCTCTGCAACCCTTGAATGGTCTACATGTGTGGGGTTGACGACAAGGCATATCCGTATTTGGGGTATGTCGAGTTTGGTTATCATTCTCGACATCTGTGGCTGGAATGGATGAGCAGGTGGAAACTTTAGTTTTAGTTTACCCACCCACTGGACTGTATGATGGGGTGCCTTTGTTGATTAGGACAGAATCTCATATGTTTGGACGATTGGCCCAGCTGTGCTCAGAAAAACAAGCATTCAGAACTGGGCGAGCCCTAAAGATACCTGCTGTGCTCCAAAAGGCAGTTACCACCCAGAGGAAGGTTGGCCAGGAGGAACCTGAAGGCCTAGTGGGGTGGTGTGAAAAAAGGATCCGGCTCCAGTGATACTGCGTCCCAAATGCCCAGTGTGTCCTGCATGGAGAAGTACAATTAAGGACGGATGTCAAGAATAAGTTGTTGATGTTGGATGCGCCTGGGAGGGAAGATTGCCTGAGGGACTGTTAATAAAGCCCAGTATCTTGCTGGCTAGAGCTCATGCTTATGTCAAAGAGAGTGATGGTTCAAGTGCATAATGTGTCCAACAAAGAGATTCGAATAAGAAGAGGGTGCACCCTGGCGAGTGTCCATTGTGCGGATACCACAGTACTGCCAGTAGCAAGGGTCCCGGGACAGACGATCGAGTTGCTCCTGATTTGTTTGATTTGGTGACTCTCCGTTGTCAGCTGAATGGAAAAAGAGGATCAGTGAGAGGCTTGCCAAAGGGACCAGGTATTCTCCCTAAAAGAGTGGGATGGGATGTGTGCAAGGGGCGGAGCATCATATCAGCTGCATGACGAAAGGCCTTTCCGAGAGATCCGGCGCCTGGCCCGGCTGATATTGATGATGTGCGCGGCATCTGCAAGAGATGTTGGCTGCTGGTGTGATACAAGAGTCCAGGAGCCCTGCCTCCCCATTGTGGTGGTAAGGAAGAAGAATGGGACAGTTCAGAGTGTGTAGACTATCACACTTTGAATCGGTGGACCATCCCGACCAGTGTACCATGCCACGCTTACAGGATGCCTTGAACTGTTTAAATGGCAGCAAGTGATTTTCTGTGTTGGACCTCCATGATGGGTACTACCAGATCCCGATGCCCCAGGGGACCGAGAGAAGACTGCATTCATTTGCCCCTAGGTTTCTATGAGTTCATTCGGATGCCTCAAGGGATTTCAGGCACCCTAGCCACCTTTCAGCACCTGATGGAGAGGGCCATGGGGGATGAATTTGCTCAAGTGTATGGTCTATTTAGATGACGTCATAGTGTTTGGATACTCGTTGGAAGAACACGAGCAGCCACTATTTAAGGTCTTGGATCGGTTGGAGGAGTTCGCATCAAGCTGTCTATAGATAAGTGTCGATTCTTCCAGACTTCCAGTAAAATGTGTGGGCCACATAGTGTCTACTGAGGGCATAGAGACTGACCCTAGCAAAGTGAAGGCATTGACTACTTGGCCCCAACCAGGAACTTGAAAGAGTTGCAACGGTTTCTGGGGTTTTATGGATATTATAGGTGATTTGTCAAGGACTATTCTCAAGTGATTCGTCCCCTCCTCAACCTTACTCAGGGTTACCCTCCTACACACAAAAGTATAAGAAAGTTATGCGATCCGAGACTGAGAAGAGGTATTTCCAGCCGAATGAACTGTTTGGGGATTGTTGGACTGTTGAGTGTGAAGACGCTTTCTATGACATCATATATCAACTCACACATGCCCCGTGTTGGCCTATGCTGACCTGCCCAAGCCCTACATTCTCCATACCGATGCTAGTCTTCAAGGATTGGGGGCTGTGTTATATCAGGAGCACTCAAATGGCCTGAGACCTGTAGTTTTTGCCAGCAGAAGTCTGACTCCTTCTGGAAAAAAACTATCCCTGCATAAGCTAGAGTTCCTGACTCTGAAGTGGGCCATTGTTGATCAGTTCCATGACTATTTGTACGGTGCCAAAATATTAGTGAAGACTGATAACAATCCTCTGACCTATGTACAAACCTCAGCCAGGTTGGACGCCACTGGCCACAGGTGGCTCTCTGCCTTGGCTACCTACGACTATGCTATTGAATACAGAGCCGGTTTAAACCAGGTAGATGCGGATGCCCTCTCTCAGAGGCCTATGCCCCAAACTGATTGGATCAGGTTATCTGAGCCTAACATAAGAGCCCTTTGCCAGAAGTTTGACAAGGAAGAACAGGTGTCCCTGGATGCTGTGAACTGTATGGTGGATTGCTTGGGGCCATCTGAGAGCTGTATACCTGCTGCCTACTGTCACTTTTCCGCACTGGACACTAGTTCACTGCCCCAGTTTGACAATACTAGTCTTCAACAGACTCAGTCCTGAGATTCTCTGATAAAACTGGTGGTGGAAGCCTTGCAGGCTGGGCGAGATGTGTCCAATTAGCGCTCCACTGACTTAAGAGCCACCTTGTTATACAAAGAAGGGCCCAAATTAAGTCTGATTAACTAACAATTATACTGAGAGACTGTAAATAAAGAGGACCAGATCGTCAAACAATAGCTGGTGCTGCCTTCAGAATTAAAGGAACTGGTCTTAAGGTCTTTGCATAATCAGATGGGGCATCTTGGCATCAACCAAACCCTCGATTTGGTACAAGCCCGGTTTACTGGCCAAAATGAGTACAGATGTAGAGCGGTATGTCAAGATCTGTAGTCAGTGTTTGCAGTGGAAAGCCTTGCCCCAGAGAGCTGCTCCCATGGTCAACATTACCACTAGTGCCCCTATGGAACTAGTCTGCATTCATTTCTTGAGTCTAGAACCCGATCTGAAAAATATCAGTAATATATTGGTAGTTACCGATCATTTTACCCAGTACACACTGGCGTTCCCTACTAAGGATCAGAAAGCAACCACGGTGGCTAAGATACTTATTGAAAACTTTTGTCCACTACGGGCCCCCAGCGGATCCATTCCAACCAGGGAAGGGACTTGAGAGCCACTTGATTAAAGAGATGCTGTCTTTGTGGGGGTGTGAAGCCAAGAACCACCCTTACCATCCTCAGGGAGATCCCCAGCCTGAAAGGTTTAACTGCACATTGCTTGACATGTTGGGCACATTGCAACCCAAAGACAAACCGAGATGGAGCCAGCAGATTAGTACCCTGGTTCACGCTTATAACTGCACCAAGAGTGATGCCACGGATTTTCCCTGCAGACTGATGTTTGGGAGAGAGGCTAGGTTGCCCGTGGATGTGTGCTTTGGAGTTTCCCTGATGGGGTGCAAGCAGAAAATCATCTACAATACGTACAGAAGCTGAAGGCCTAGTTAAACCATGCCTATCAGTTGGCCCAGACCATGGCTGCTAAATGAAACTTGTCCAATAAGGAGAGGTATGACAAGAAAGTAAAGACACCGGAGCTAAGAGAAGGGATAGAGTGTTGCTGTGAAATCTGGGACTACATGGAAAACATAAGATTGCTGACTGGTGGCATCACCCCCTCACATTGTTGTGGGGCAATTGGCCGATTGCCTGTATATAAAGTGCGACCTGAAAAACAATTCCAAAGATGTGAAAACCATTCACGAAATCATCTGCTGCCAATCGGGCAAATCCTGATTGAAGCCGAACCTTCACCTGCCGCCCCTCCCGCCTGTGACTAGATCTGCTGCTAAGAAAAGAACCAAACCCATGGATTCTTCAGCAAGCCAACCAAGAGAGCCTTGTTCAAACCCTCATGAAGGAGATGATCAACAATCATTGTCGGAGGACAATGAAGATGATGTTGAATACTATCCCTCTTACTAACCGAGCCAGTTGTTTCGAGCAATCCCTTGTTAACTCTGGAGATAAGATTGGGCCTTCTGGACTGTTCGAGCCCCTATCTTGTCTCCAGAACCAATGCCTTCATAGGATGAGCTGGGTAGTAGTTAAGCCCAAGGGGTGGGGTCCTTGAGCCTGGCTGAACTGTCTGGCCTGGCTGAATTATCTGACTTTTCAGAAGAGAGAGTAATATGGGGGAACCAGCCAGTGATATGCCAGAACCGAAGAATATTTTGAATGCCCTGATGGCTCCTCGCTAGCGTCTAAACAGCCCTCAACTGAGCTCAGTGGGGTGGGTCCTGGGTAGAAGGTCAGGCCCCCAATAGTACTATAAGCCCTGGGTCCGTTTACCTTGTGGAGATTCCCGCTACTAGCATCAATGAGGCTGGATTGGAATCTGGGCCTGTCTCTGGGTTTTCCAAACCCTAGATGCTCCAGCCAAGAATGCGGCCTGCAGTAAAATTGAGCTATGAGTCTCTGGGCCAGCCTGTGGACCTGCCCTTAAATGTGGTCCATAAAGGGTGTATGTGTCCCGAGCTCTTTGCCTAAGTTAGCCCTGGGGATGATGCTAGTCTGTTAATATTGCCCTTCGGGTGTGGTGCCCCTACTTTAGGTGACCCACCAGTAGCTGAAATGGAGGGGTTCCCCAGTCCTGGGGCCATGAGCAGGAAATATTGACCTGATTGGGAAAAGAGGAACAAAGGGTTATGTGTGTACACCATTGTATAACCCATAGTACACTGTGAATATTCATGTGTGTAATGCAAAGTGTGGTGTAGTGTCAATTAGGCTGTGTGCCTTCAAGTGAATTAGGGCAATTACTTGTGCCGGACGCCAAGTTTTCAAACCAGGGAGGGTGTAACTCCCTTGCAAATGGGGGTTCCTAAAGCTTCTCCAGAGCTCGTTTAAATGCTCCCTGCCAGGCTGGTGTCCTGCATTTTAGCAGTTTACATGTGATCGCCAGGAGCACTATCAAAACCTCCGTGCCAGTCTTTTTAAGGGCTGCCTAATTACATGATCATTATTAATCTGGGAAGGGGTTTGAGTATTACCCTGCTCGAGTCCCACCGAGCTCCGGATAATTGCTCCATTTCTGCCATCGCTAAATTGTGCAGAGGGAGCTCCTCCACGAGATGTAACTGCCTGCTGGGGATAACTTAGGGTTATAAATGAAAATGTGGTTGTTCTGACCTGCTTTTTCTTTGCGGCTAAGACTGTTCTGATTCTCCCTTCATTTTGGTCCAGGACTGTTGAATTGGACCAATCAGTACCTCGGGATCCCACAGAGTCAGCTGACCAGTAGAGGAACTGCTTGTACTTTGGGAAAGGCATTATGGGCTATGGTGCTCTTTGCACCACTGAGAGCAGGAGCAGTTGATTGGCAGGTGCCGCTAGCCAATGGAAGCGGTAGCACCAGAACTGAAGGAGAGCCCCTTGCTGTTGGGGGCAGATGGTTGAGACTAGGAAGGAGGAAGGAGCTCTGAGCTCTTACGCCATTGAGTGTTCACGCGAGAAGTGCATGAAAGGCCTGAGGCAGCCGTTTTTGCTGTTTAGTGATTCGGACTAAATCCACGGTGCAAGCGGGTCGGATGAGGCTGATACAGCCCAGCTACGCAGACCAGGCTCAACCTGAGAGGACTGGAGAATCTGCTGAATCGCTACCGTCCACCCGTGAGGTTGAAGTTGCCATCTATTGCCCGAGTCTACTGCAAATTCGTGTGGGTCTAGAAGCAGCTGCCTGGTATGGTACCCTCTGTTATTTGCCATATAAATGTGTGGAGGTGGTGGTGAAATTCAGGCTCAACCCTGCCAGAGGTGAAGAAATCGTTGCTTGCTGGAGTCGTGAGTACTGAACCAGGGTAACTCTCTGCTAAGTCTGCAATCAGTGGCCTCCGGTTGCTTCATCATACAGCTGACTGCCTAATTGAGTTTTGCTTCTCATTCTGACTCGCTCAGTATTGTAAAGGCTATCTGTGTCAGGCCCCAACCAGCTGCCATGGTGGACTAGCCATTAGGGCTTGGGTACCCAGGGACAGTAAATATTAGGTTCAGGCCTGTGCACAGTGCCCTAGGTAGATAAGTATAGAGTAAGCCAAATACCTTAATCCCCTTACCCGTCTTATTTGCCTCCCTTTAATAAATCAGATTGATGTGTTGCAACTACACCCTGTTTAGTCTGTGCATCTCTGGTGAACCACTGCATAGGGACTGTGATATAACTGTACCTTACTTTACAGGGTCCCCAGAGTGAGCTGAGAGATACCATCTGGGGGGTAAGTGTATGTGGAAAAGTATTGTTGGAACCCTGTGTGAGCCACTAGTGGGTCAAAGGGGGTTGCAGTAACCCAGAGAGCTGTGACCAAGGCAAACCTGCCAGTAGTAACCCTGACCTCTGGGTGGAGGCACCGTCAATGGATCTGGGCCCCTCACCCTGTCTCCGTGGAGGCAGGCAGGTGTAGCCCTAGTGTAGCACCCTGGGGTTATATTAAGATTTTTAAGCAAACCCAGTTTCTAATGTTATAAGGGTTTACTTAGAGACTGTACTTACTGCCCTATTTAAAGACAGTTGTGCCCGGTATTAGTATCCAGGACCGTTTGTGTTTGCATTTTATGAAATGAAAGACCATGTTTAATAAGTGGTTTGCCTTTGAGATACATAAATACCATTGATATGCTTTTAGTTTAAAATGTATTGTAATACTGAGTACCATAGTGCCAGTTAACACCATACTGGTCTTTCAATTTAAAAACATGAACCTTTTAAAATGCAAACCTTGAAATGAATGGATGTGAGAAGGGATTCCCAATGAGAAAAAATCTCTTTGGTCAGTGTGTCCACAGGAAATTTGACTGTGGCCACCATTGTAGGGAATGCCCTCACAAACTGCACAAAATGATCTGTAATTACTAAACCAAAATATACATATAAATATATATAAATATATTTCTTTTATTTTCACTGAGGGATAATGGCCCCACTAAATACTTATATATCCCCAGGGCTTATGAAAGCTACTTGCAGAATGGGAGTAGGAACTGGTTAGCGCTTGCTCATATGTTGGCAGGTTACATAACTATTGACGTAATTAGTAATGTTTGACGTCATAGAAGGCCAACTGAAGTTGCTTTGATACCCAGATCCAAACGGATTAACTTTTGCATGCGGAATAATTTTTTACCAATTAAATATATCGTTAGTGTTTGTATTAGGCCTTTCAACTCCCATTCCTACAAGTTTTGAGAATAATTTACTGTTCAAGAGGTCACAACCTCCTGTTTAGCTTGGTGAACCTCCATCAAGGATGGACTAACTGTGTACCACAGTGACATGGTATACACAAGTTTTACTGCTGAATTGCTAGGATGATCACTTGGAAAAATATGGTCTGTTCCATGCCCTCTGGATGTAAAAACCTTTGCAACAGGAGTTTAGACTTCACTTGCTTGCTAAATTCTGTTCCAGTCTGATGGGAATGCCACAGGCTGTTTTGGACACAAATTGTAGGTTTAAACTACAGTAACTGCTGTCAATAAATACCAGTTTAGTCTTGTGGGTTAATGCTTGTGTAAGTGCCAAGACACTAGTAGGTGAAATGGCAGCTTTCACTGGTATGACTCTCTCGGGTAACAATGGAGTAAATGTTTGTTGCATTGTCTTGTAACCTGTAATGATACCTATTGCTAACTTCTTTTTACCTTGTATATGTTGTGCACTTGTCTTTGAATACACTACAGTAGTAATGTTTGGTATATTTGCCCAATAAATGAATTTTAAATGTGGTGGGCTGCTCTAAGTGTGAGTATAATGCTTTTTCATTAGGACAAAACAATGAATTCATTTATTAATTTATTTATTTGGTGGTTTAGTGTACTGAAATTTGAAATTTTGAGGGACTTGCCACAAGTGTGGTGTTTGTTTAAGAATATTATAATTACCTTGATGTGTTGTAAAACCTGGAATAATGCCTATTTGGAATACAGTTTTTACATGTGGTGTCTGTTGTACCTGTTTGTTAGAATATATGATAGTATTATCACATGGTATAGTTATAAGAAATATACTTGAAATGTAACTAATTTTACTGTCAGAATGACAAACACAGTGATGTTTACAAATGTTGGGGGTTATTAGGACCTGTATTAAACAGACATATATGTGAGTAGTTAAGAAAATACATTAATAAGAGATAACATACAAACCAGGAATGAACACTTTAGTGCAATTGTGTATGCCAAAAGTGCTGAAGTACATTTGAGTTGAGTGTGAGATGTCTCTACATGCAGTTTTAAATATTAAAGTTTGTGCCTTAAAATTAAGAACAATGAGATATGAAAAAACAAAAATAAAACTATAAGCACATTAGGTACTAAAAGGTGTTGAGTGAGAAAAGAAAAGCCAGGCAACGTATGTGCTTAAATACACAAGGAGGTCAACTGATTTGCTAAAGGTCACCCAAGGTAAAAGTGTTAACTGGTTAGGTTTAAAACAGGAAGTAAAAATCAAAAGATGTAAGCTAACAGTTATATTATTGTAACATAGACATGAAGCAGTCAAACACAGAAATACGAACATATTACCATAACCTGGTTATCAAAGACTATAATAAAAATAAATAAATAGATTTTATGACTAATGAATATAGTTGCTTTAATACTTAGTAGAGTAAGGTACAAAACAGAAACATTGGGACCCCCTTGAAATAAATGGTTAAAGGAAAATAACGTTATATTAATAATATAATACCAGCTAACTGCATTATGAAATCATTCATCATGGAATGACAGTAAATGGTTACATTTAAAGTGAGTTGCATAAACCATGGTATCACAGAAAAAGAGAAGTAGACAGGCTGCTGACAGTTTAGCAGAAACCAAAGCAGCATTAAAAAGTCAAAACTGGATTAAGATTAGAAAGTTATGTTACCAGTTGAGATTGCTTTGTAAGTAAGATGACATTTACATATGAATATTACAACCAATTTGTAAGAATAAACCAAATCAATAAAAATAACTCTATGAGAGTGTGTGTAGTATTTATTATGAAGGTATTATCTAGTATTACTGTTTGCACAGACAGGAAAGAGAGAAAAAAACAACACTTATGGCTGTGAAACTGGATACCATGATGCTAGCCCTCATTCAGATGAACAGTTGAAAGTTGTTAATCTAATATGTGTACTGCTTAAAATACATATTAGACAGATGAAGGCATGGTATGAAGTTAGACTTTGTAGATTTAAGACTACCGATAAAGGAAACGCTGCACAGTCAATGCATTGCAGAACAAACACTTGTGGTGGAGTGTGTGTGTGTGTGAGTGTGGGAGGGTTGCAACCAAGGTTATAGTGCGTGGATAAATATTGTTACATAGACTAAATAGACTAGTGTATGCAATAAAGAAGGTGCTTGTTGAAGAGTTGAGGAAGAGGAAACAAAGACTGAAGTGGTATAGAAAACATTACTTTTGCATGATATTATAAGATACTAATTTGTTTTGTTGTTACACAGTGGCAGAATAACTATGATAGGGAATTTTAACTAGCTACAGTATATATATATATATATATATATTATTTATTATTATTTATCTGAACTAGATTAAAAATTTTTGAGCCAACTCTTTAAGTTCCACATCAGGAGAGCACACATGCTAAACAGAGGCTATATTTAAGAGCATAACATCATTTCAGGTATCACGATAAGATACATGAATAACACATACATGGAATATCTCAGATACCTACAGAAGAAATCAGGGAGGAAGGAGTGAGAGGATACGGGTGGCAACCAAAAGAGACTATAGCAGCTACGGATTGTCAAAGAACATCAGACGGTGGTTTATCTCAATGGGAAGGGGGAAGTTAGGGAGAGGCAGTCACACTGAGCTGGAGGCTGTGAGATGATGATGGAGGCTTGATTTGAATATGCCCAGTGAGGAGGTGGAGGTGATGAGTGCTGAGTGCATTCATCCAGCTGGGTGCATGATGTGCAAAGGATCTTTGGCCCAGAGTGAGTGCAGCATCAGGGGACCAGAAGCTGATGTTCAGAACTTCTGGTGTTATGAGGATTAGTGTTTGGGGCACAGGAGGCTTGGACACTAGGTGGAGTAAGGCCCAAAGTATTTTTTTTCGCCATCAGGTAAGGCACTTGTGATGGTTAGCGAGTTGAAGCCATCCCACTTGAGCGTAAAGCTCACATGTATGTGTGAGTCAGTGGGATCCAGTAAGCAGTCGACAGGCCTTGTTTAGAGAGGTTGTTATGCACCTGTGGGGTAGTAGAGGCAGGGCCATAGATTATGAGGTCAGCAGTCTACGACGGAGACCACAGAGCTCTGGATAGCAATCTTCAGTGCTGCCTGGGTAAAATGCTATCTATTTCGTAAAGAATTCCAGTGCGTGAGTTTACCACTCTGGCAACACTATCAATGTGAGTCCCATAAGGTAGGCAAGGGTCAAGGAGATTCCAAGGTATTTAAAGATGACACTTGTTCGAGGTATTACCAGCACTTGTATTGATATCAAGGGGTATCACCTGTGTTTGTTTTACGAGCTGCAGAAAGTCAGATTTAGTCTTTTGTGGTTTAGAACCAGTTTATGTTTGTAGAACCAGTTTTCAACAGTGGAGAAAGAAGCTGTAGGTTGTGAAGCAACAGTTGTAGGCCTTATGGGGGTGAGAAGTATAGCGTCATTGGCATAGAGAATAATTTGTTCTGGGCAGGATAGTGGAAGGAGTTCAGGAAAAAGGCTGAAAAGTAGTGGGCCCAGTATGGATCCCTAAGGGATGTTTGAGCAAACAGGTTTGGAGTCAGAGAGAACCCTGAGATTTTTTACTCTGAGTGCTGCTCCAGGTAGCTATTAAACCATGCAGTGGAGTCCTGGGACAGCCCGGCATTGCAGCTGTTTGGTGCCAAGGCAGGCTGAACAGTGTCAAATGCCTTAGTCAAGTCATGAATACGGCCCAGTTAGATGGCCTTTGTCCAACGAGTTGTGAAGGACTCCGAGTGAATTCCAGGAGGGCTGTTGATGTGCTGTGCTCCTTGCCTGAACCTCATGTTGCTGTGCACATAGGATGTTATATTTGTCCAGGTAGTCTGTAAGCTGGTCAGCAACAATGCGCTCAAGGGCCTTGTGGTTGGGTAATATAGAGATCGGCGGTAGTTCTCCTGTATGGACTTGTTCCGCTTTTAAAGACCGGAGTGACAACAGCAGATTTCCATTTGCTTGGGAACTGACTGAGGCTGAGGAGAGGCTGAAGATTCTGTGTAAGCAGGTGCCACCTCTTCAAGGGTGAGGGATAGTAGTTTAAAGTCCAGTGAATCACCACTGGCTCTGACTTGGAGATAGCCTTTGTTTTGCATTTGTGGACATCATCTCCTTGACTTTTTAAAGTGGAATGGCTGATGTTTGAGGTGGCAGAAAGAGAATTTGAGCAGAGGAATCAGTTTCAGAGAAAAGTCTGGGGAGAACAGCACTAAGGTTGGTGAAGGCTGCATTGAATGTATTGACAATGACCTTCAGGTCAAGGTGGTGGCTCCATCAACCATCAGTAGGGTTGGAGAGGATTTGGACTGCTTCCCTCTGACTTCCTAATATTGTCCCAAAAGTCTCTCCATCTCCCAGGTGTTGGTGAGGGTTCCTTGTAGTAGGTACTTCTCAGGCCAGATTTGTTTTGTGCAGCTGTTTATGAGTCCGTTTGTAGTTTTGAATGTCCAGTTGAGCACCTGTGGCCCTAGCTATTGCCCAGAAGTGGTCCCTTGCCAGTAGCTCAGCCTTGAGCCAGGGACTGGAGAGTGCCTTGACTTTGCACTTTCTTACTGGGACGTAGGAGTCACAGGCACAGTTAATGTGGTGATGAAATAATCAAAGACCAAGTCAACATCCAGCACATTGTATATGGGAGATCAGTCTTGCCGACTAAGACAGGATTTGAGATGGGTCAGTTGGCCACGGGTAGGACTCTGTTGAAATGGTTTTAGGAGGAGACTTATCGAAACTTATTTGACCAGTTGCAGATGACAGGGAATGGTCGCTGAGGGAATCTGGTAGGACAGTGGTGTTGTTGATATGGGTTTGGTGGCTGCCAAGAACCCAGTCCAGGAGAGTGCTAGTACCTGACTTGTAGTTCTTTCTTGTGTGGGAATCGACCATCTGCGTTAGGTTAGCTGAAGAGATAGCATCTTTGTGTGTTCCTACATCAGGTGCAAACCAGTTGATATTAAAATTGCCAAGGAGGAGGATCTCAGCTCTGGGCGGTTGGGATCTTACAAGTCCAGGACCACACAGAGACCAATCCTTTGATCTTTGGTGGGATGTAGATTGAGACTACAGTGAGCTTTATTTTGAGCCCCAAGGAGTAGTTTGATAGGTAGGAATTGCACAGAAGAGTCATGGGGTAGTGGAGACGGGGTGACAGGTGATGTTGTCTTTCATGTAAATTGCACCCCTCTTTTTATCCTCCCATCAAGTTTGAAAACGTTATAGTCTTGTAGCACAATAGCATGGTCAGGAGTATTGGGAGTCAGCCAGGTTACAACAACAGTAAGGATATCAGGGTTATGCTGGTCAGCAAAGATTTGAAGGGCAGCAAGCTTTGGAAGGAGGCTGCATATGTTGAGGGTGGCAATGATGAGACCCCTGTCTGATTTCCCAATTTTGGCTGGGCTGAAGGTAACTGGGCCAGGGTTCGGGTGAACACCCCTGACATCAGTAGGAGGAGGAGTAAGAGTTTTAGTGCAATCTGTCATTGTTCATAGTCAGTGTGGTTTCGCTCGTATATTGCAAGACCAAATATAACGTGAGTGTGTCAGACATGTTCCAGTGCAGAGCAATGGATAGCAGCAGTGGTCAGTTTGCCCAGGTTCCATTCTCTCATGTGTATCAGCATACCGCCAGACCTTAATAGGGGTGCCACAAGGGAGGGAAAGGTGCATGGGCCAGGGTTCCAGGTTGGCGGTAGGGAGATAAGTAGGAGGTAGGTATAGGGTGGAGAAGGTTGGCAGGCACCAGGAAGGTAGCTGAGGGGAGGAAGGAAAGAGAGAGAGTAAGAAGAGGCAGGAGCAGGTGGTTCAAGAGAGGCATGGTCTGGTGGAGCACTAAAAGGAAAAGAGAAAAACTCTTGGGTTTAGCAGTGGAGAAGACTAATGGATTGAATTAGGTAAATGTGCTTATAATTGGGCCTCTAGTGGCCAAAAGTTATAATCTACTAATGAAAGCCAAAAATTTAGGCAGCAGAGAGATGAGTTCCAGGGGACTTCAAATCTCCAGGAGCTGAAGCCAGTTAGAGAGACATAGTGCTGAATCTCCCTATAGTAGACCCAGTTTCAGGCACCATCCACCAACTGAGTTCATGGCTAGCAAGCTGGACTGGAGCTGCTTTCTGAAGCATACCTGGAATCTTGCTCTTGAAGGCAGGCTGGGAAGCACCCTGCAGCCAGCTGTGCTCAGCACCAGACTGCTAGTGCAGAAGATGGAGTACCCTCAGGAATCCTGACAAGAAAAGAAGAGAAAGGATAAATCATCTTATATGTACCAAAACAAAGGCTTCAGAGTTTGGGAGGCAGAGCAAGTAAGGAGACAAAATAATTCAGTAACAAGGTAGAAATTAAGGGTGCTAAGTTAGCCAGAGAGGAGGGAATGGCTGTGGGAGTGGCAGGTATTAAGCACCAGCAGCTCACCAGTATACAGAAGAAAGGGCAAGTGGGGTTTGTGGAGGGGGGGGCAGATGGAGAAACAGCAATTCATCAGTTAGACAAAGCAGTTTCTAACTTCAAACTTTATTAATACTTAAATAGCTTAAGACAGTTTAAACACTCCAAAGATGCTATAGTTTCCTACTCTTAACAATACTATACATATATGGGGAAAGATAGATAGGCATTAACTTATGATATTGTGATTAGCATGTGGTAATTGTTATGGAAATTTTAGTTATTGAGCAACATTTTTTTTTTTAATTTTTAATTTGGGGATATGGTTATAGTAACATAAGCTAATATTAATTTATCATGTCGGGTCACTAGACTGAGCTAGCTGGAGTTCAAATCTGATCCCCAGCTTGCCTTCTTAGGTTTAATCTTTGTACATGGGTGACCTTTGACCTCCATGACCTTGGGGAGCAACACCCCATTCAGAAATTTTGCTTGGGTGCATGATAGCATGCACTTGGCTGCATGTTCAGTTAAAACCACACTACCTCAATCATGGTCTAATCTATTTGTCTGATTAAATTACCTTATCTTAAACCTTATAGTCGCTTTTCTTTAATATTCTGGTACAACTTATATACCAATAGTCACAAGTAAGCTGTTAACCCTGTATTGTAAGTCAACAACTTTATAAGTAAAATATTTAACCAAAAAGAAATACCAGGAAATGTCATATTGTCTTAATTCTTTACTTTAAAAGTGGTATTCAAAATTAACATCATTTGGATCAGCCTGTAAACAAACAATTTATCTTTAACTAGAAAGGAATCCACTGTCAGATACAATCATATAAAAAAAGTAAAATACAATAACATGCAAGCATCATCCCTCTCTGCTCATAATCAGAGATAATTGAATTATAAACACACAGTGCCATACCTTGATGTCTCAAATGAAGTCCTAGGGCAGAAGGAGGCGTGCTGTCACAGTCCTTCCTCTCTTCTGCCCTCCTTTAGCTTAAATGAGTCTAAATTTAAGCAATAAGGCACCAACAGGGTGTGGGTTATTGGGATTTACCCCGCCTTGTGTGGTGTGTCTCACGAGGTGTAGCCGAGTGACTTAACTATCACACAAGAAGTGGGTAAATCACTCAATAACTCACACCTGGAGTGCCTTATTGCGATTATACAATGGACCCATGTGTAAACTACATTTAAAATGTGTTTAATTATGTTTTTTATAAATGCCATTCCTCAGCGTGGGTCAGGATTTACCCCTGGTCATGTGACACGCTTTTGACCAATGAGATTACAGGATTTTCACACACCATTGTATAATTATGTTTTTTGATGTACTCATGTCATACTTCTGGTAGAAGTGTATCTCGTGATGCACTTCTTGTAGAAGTATACCCGTGACCCACTTTGTAGAAGTCATGCCCTATGACCGTGACACATTAGAAGTGTGTTAATTGCGTAAGGTGGCAACAAAAATATATTATTTTAAAATGGAATGTCATGTCAGATTCTTGCTTAACTGGAACATTGTTTTGTAAGCTCTGTTTTTGCTACTGAGGAAACTGTGGTTTAACTAGCATTCTGTCAGCACTTTCTCAAATAAAATCTCTCATTTTATAGTTATTTTCAAACAAGACATGCAGATGTATTTTTCTTTAAAACTGTAAACTGTTAATATCACAAAAAGCTATAATCATTCTTGTTTTAAATATAGCTTCAAACTGTTTATAAGGCACACTCAATAATAATAATAATAATGTTTGCAACTTACAAATTCTAATGCTATAACTTATGTGATATAGAAGCTTTTGAAGTGTTCTTTTCACTTCCTCAAATACTTTTTCCCATTCTACAGCTAGTTTTAAAACAAGACATTTTCTTTAACCTGTAAAATGTTAATGTTACAACCAAATACTGCAAAGAAGCTATAATAATTTTTGATTTAAATATATCTTTAAACTATTTCACAATAAGACACACTCAATTTACTGACTAAACAGAATTATGCTTGCCAATAAGGATGCATTTAATTCAGTTCAGGAAAGCAGAAAGTAAAGCATTTTTTCAATTGTCATTATTTAATTTAGAGAAAAGTCAATAAGTCAAATCTATTTGTTGCTTTGTCTCTGGGAAATAGTGGGTTCTTGCTCCATCATGTCCTCTAGTTCTAGGAAAAGCTGCTTCTGGAATATTTGGATTAGGCAGTCAAATTCTGTAGGGACTCAAGGGATTGCAGGTTCTGCTTCTTTGACATATTTGGATCAGGCAGTTCAAATAGGGACTCAAGGGGATTACAGGTTCTGCTTCTTTGAATTATTTGGATCAGGCGGTCCAAATAGGGATTCAAGAAGGATTGCAGGTTCTGCACTATACAACCAGATCAATACAGCCCCAGCACATAACATGGTGGGGGACCACCACACAGCCAGATCAAAACATTCTGGGCACAGAACATGGCGGGGGGACCTACCTATGCAGCCAGATCAAAACAACCCTAGCACAGAGCATGGAGGAGGGGATGAATAACCTACCTATACAGCCAGACCAAAACAGCCTTAGCACAGAGCCAGAAGGAGCGAGGATGAAGAACCTACCTCTACAGACAGATCAAAACAGCCCTAGCGAGAGAACATGGAGAGAGGGAGATGTGTCTGCTTCCATGACAGCACCCAGTTACTCAATATCCACTAACTGCAAAGTAAAACATTAATATAGAAGCATAGCAACATATACTTTGACAGCAGATAAGGACTACTTGACCCACCTAGTCTGCTCATTTCCTACTAATTGGATAAGCTGCAGATCCTAGTTAACCAACAGACTATTTCTTCCTACCCCCACTATAAATCTATAATTGCCTTATGTCTGTTCCATGCATTCTTGAATTCCTCCACTGTTTTGACCCCATGACATCCTTAGGAAGGCTGTTCCATGCATCCACACCCACTCTGTGAAAAACACTTCCTCACATTGCCCCAAGTCGTCCCTCCTCTATCTTCAAACTGTGTCCCCTTGTTCTTGCACATCTATTTTTCTGAAAGATGCTACCCTCTTGGACTTTGTTGTTTCCTTTGAGGTACTTGAAAGTTTCTATCATGTCCCCTCTCCTCCTTTCCTCGATGGTATACTTATTAAACTTCTTTAGTGTCTCTTAGTATGGTTTCTGTTGCAGACCATACACCATTTTAGTTGCCTCCTCGGACTGCCTCCATCCTGTCTATGTCCTTGTGGAGATGGGGTCTCCAGAACTGCACACAGTATTCCAGATGGGGTCTCACCAACTGTCTGTACAGAGGGATGAAACTACTTGTTTTCTACTGGCGATGCCTTTCTCTGTGCATCCCAGTATCCTCCCATCCCTCCTTACTGCCTTCTCATATTGCCTGCCTACATTTAGGTCATCTGATATGACTATCTCAGGTCCCTTTCCATTTTGTTCTTATTAGTACCTCCACCCACCCCCATTGTGTACTATTCCACTGGCTTTTTGTTTCCCAAGTGCATTACTTTGCATGTCTCTGCACTGAATCAAAGCTGCCATACTTTTGACCATTCCTTCAGCCTTGTCAAGTCCCTTCTCATCCTTTCCACCTCCCTGTGTATCAACCATGTTGCAGATCTTTGTTCCATCTGCAAAGAGGCATACATTCCTTCCAGTCCCTCAGCAATGTCCTTATAAAGACATTAAAGGGACTGACTATACTGAACCCTCGGTGCTCCGCTAATAACCTCCTTTCTTTTGGAGTGGACTATGTTTACTATCGCCCTCTGCATCCTGTTGTCCAGCTAATTTTTGCCAGGTTACCAACTGGGACCCACTCCAAGGCTGGCTAACTTGTTTATTAATCTTTGTGTGGGATTGTGTCAAATGCCTTACTAAAGTCTAGGTAGGCCATGTTCACAGCCCTCCTGATCTACAACTTTCAACCAGTCAAAAAATTTATTACCATTGTCTGGCATGATCTTCCCTCTGTGAATCTGTGCTGCCTTGGGTCCTGTGCCTTGCTAGCCTTTAGGTACTAACAACTCTTTCTTTCATAAGTAATTCCATCATTTTCCCTATCACTGAAGTCAAATTAACAATTCTGTAGTTTCCTGCCTTTTCCTTGCCCCACTTTTGTGAAGGGAATCACATCTGCCTCCTCCGTCCTCAGGTACCACATCATCTTCCCATGATTTGTCTGGGTAGAAAGTGGTGCCACTAGTTCTCCCCTTAGTTCTTTCAGAATTCTGTGGTGAAGCCTGTCAGGCACTGTGATAGAGAAGCCCCTTTTTTTGTTTTTGTATCTTTCAGTAAAGGTGTTATCTTTATTTAAGGACATCCTGGAATGTGATCATCCTCCTTTCTAGTCTGCTTGATTTTGTTATATTATGTCTCGTTTGTTGGCTGGCCACCCATTTTGCATAACTCTCTTGCCTTGTTTGTCGTTGTTCTGTCTTTTAAATGCATTCCAGAACCCCTTTTAAATAAAGTATAACGTCCTTTATTTATATAGCCTAGAGATGTTACAGAGACTAGATACAAGTTTTTGCTCTGTATCAAAACATCTTGAAATGACCTTGATAATGTGGTCTAGTACTACGCTATATTCTGTTCTGATTAAAGAAAGAAACTTCCCTTATAAGGTGCACGTTGCCTTTGCTGTAAAAAGCAGGCAGTCTTAGTACATTGTGCCATTTCTTCCTTCAATCAAACCAGACCATTAGCCTTGCCCAGACCAGTTTTAAGCCATTCTGTGACTGTAAAGAAGTTTAACAGATGTAAAGACTGAGCAATAGTGTGAGCAGCGGTAAATGTTACTACTTGACCTTTCGCACTATCATGAGGAATCTTCATTCGGGAAAAGGCAGTTAAGCATACTCATTCCAAAATTAGACAGAAAGTGTAACTTTCCTTTTGCTGTTGAAATCTGAACGTGAGTAAGGGTTTAAAGTTTTAGAAGGAGAAGTATCCCTTTACCTGTTTTAAGGCTCTGCAAGTTCAGAGGCTCTTCTTTCCTCCTGGTGCAGCGTTATCTAAGAGCTGGCCAGCCAGACTCAGCTCACCTTTATGCTGCTAGCTGGAGGGGCGGTCCCTCCAAACCTCTTTTAGACATTTAAAACTTCTAAAACTACTGTAATGATGTTTAAAACAGCCTGTAAAACATGGTTAGATTACAAGTTCATTATTTTGTGTAAATAAAATCGATTAATGTTTTTTCACAACATGTTTGTTAAAAGTTAAAATCAAGGGTGGAGTTATGGTGTCACATGATTGTAAATAATATAAATTCTGTCTACCTAGAAAAGTCAGTATGCACAAGGGTGTGGAAGTAGCAACACCTTGATGTGAGTTAGTTGTTACTAGCTCTGATTTGGACTTATGATTTTGCTTGTTTTCTTTGTTTTATGCCTTCAAGTCCGCTCTTTAAAATAAATCTACATTCTTTTGCTGCTAATTTTGTCTGAGTGCTTCATCTTATCCCACCAGTTTACATTTGGTGTCAAGAGTGGGATAGTGGGTTTGTGGAGACCTACTGCTGGATCTGTGATCAGAGTCAACAAGTATGTTATGCACTCAGACAAGGCAGAAGACCAGATGGTGATTGCCACAAGGTCTATTGTCCAGAAGTTGGATTTGCCATTACTAACAGGTCTGGAACCAGTGGTACACAGAAAGGTGGCCTAGAAAGAAGCCAAAGGGATATCATGATGACAGATGATATTACAGCTACTGAAAGAGGTGCCCAACCAGTTGGACCAGAGATGGAAGATCCTCCAGAAAACCCCATGAACTGCTCCGCTGGCTGTGTCTTCAACAAGTGGAGATGGAGAAAAGAAGAGAAGAGATCAAGCAGAGAATGTCGCCCATTGGACTGATACCATGCATGTTATCCAGTCTTTGGGCACTGCAAGAACCCCCACCAGTACCTGTGGTAGGACAAAGATATAAAGTTAGTAAAATGACTGATTCTGATGACATTGCGGCATGTCTTATGACATTTGAGAGGGTGGCCACTGCTTTCGCTTGGCCTAGAGATCAGTGGGTTATCAGGTTGGCCCCTATTTGACAGGGAAAGCACAATTAGCATATAGCCATACAGATATTGCTCATATCAATGACTATGATCATATTAAGCAAGCTATCTTAAAAGGTATGATATATGTACTGAAACATACAGGCAACGTTTTAGAGCCTATACATTTCAATCCACTGATACCCCCAAGATGTATACACTCATTTAAAAGACTTATGTCATAAATGGTTGCAGCCCAACACAAGAACCGTAGTACAAATATTGAAGCATTATCTTAGAACAATTAGTCCGCGTATTACCCCAAGATGTGCAGTTCTGGGTAAAGGAACACCGCCCCAAAACCTCTGAAATAGCTAAACGTTTGGCTGAGACTATTTAACCACTAGGCCTCAACCACCTAGGACATTTACGAATCTTAGGACTCCAACTATGATAAAACCTGCTCCCACCAGTAGTACACCTGTAACACAGCCTAGTGGTATCTCTTGGGAGTAGAGAATGCAACAAAACGACTAAAGGATTTAACCATGATATCATATGCCATGAATGTAAAGCAAGGGGACATTGCTAGGTTCTGTCCCAAAAAGAAAGTACATGCAATACACCTAGTTCTTGCCAACTGGGGCATTATCTAACGACTGTGAGAAATGGAGAATAGTAGTATCTGGTCTTGTTGACTCAGGCAGCAAGCAGACTTTAGTTCATGCCTCACTAATGGAAAAACCAGAGCCAGAGAACCAACCACTGGGGTAAAGTGTATACATGGGGATAATCACGGTATCAGTTAAGAAACTGAGATTCAAATAAATGGGACATTACTAAAAAATGAAAGTAGGCATAGTACCTCATTTGCCAGTACCCGTAATAATTATACATGACTACCCTATTTCGACTCTTTATTGACTACAAACATAGGGCCGTGACCACCCAGTACAAGGAGAACAGAAAAAGAGTTGGGACAGTTATTTCCTTTTGAGGCGACATATTTGGGGCAACCCGGAAAGACAGAAAAGCAAAATACAGAGAAAAGATAAAACTTGTGGACTCGTGAACGCTGGACTTAATATATTAACTGAAAATGTATGTCAACTAACAAAGAATTCATAGACATGCTAAAAGTGATGTACCTTTAACACCATTCTATTCACAGGTGAATGTAAACACTGAACCTCATCAACCTCACTATAAAATTGAAAATGAACTGCTGTATAGGGTGTGTACTAATCCTCAAACTGGAGAGACAATAGAGTAATTGATGGTGCCCTTATCCTACTGAAATAAGTTGTTGACTATTGCCAACATCCCTTTAGCAGGCCATTTAGGTAGAGACGATATCCTGAAACGCCTTTTGTACAGATTTCTTTGGCCTGGCATCCACAAGCAGGTGGCAGAATATTGTAAAAGCTGCTCTGAATGCCGAGCAAGTAGCAGCAGTAGGGACCTAAAGACAAAGTACCCTAATACCAATGCCTTTGGTTAGTAACATGTTTGAAAAAATAGCAATGGATATCATAGGTCCACTTCCTAGAAGTTCAAAAGGAACCATTTCATATTGGTAGTAGTAGATTACATACAAAATACCTGGAGGCAATTCCCATTAGTACTGTTACTGCTTGTAGAATAGCTGAGGAATTAATAAAATTTTCAGCGAATGGTAATTCCTAAAACCATCTTAACTGACAGCGGTACCAATTTTTGTTCAAAGTTGTTGCAACATTTGTACCAGGTGTTAGGTATAGAAGCTATTTTACTACACCTTACCACCCTCAGACTGATGGACTAGCTGAGCGGTTTAACCAAACATTGAAAAGAATGTTAAAAAGTATGTATTAGAGGAAGGAAAAAAATGGGATTCATATCTTCCCTATTTGATGTTCGCTTACAGAGAGGTCCCTCAGGCGTCTACAGGATTTTCCCGTTTGAGCTACTATCGGCCATAACCCAAGGGGTCCTTTAGACGTTAAAAAGAAGAGTGGGAAGATAGAACATGTAAACAAAAGACACAACCCATTGAATATTGGCAGCAGCTACGTCAGAGACTGATGTCTTGTGTACAAAAAGCACACCAGATTAATTTACAACAACAGTTGAAACAAAAAGTATTGTAATAAAGGAACAAAACATAGAAGTTTATAGAAGGTGACAAAGTTTTACTTTTGTTACCTTCCTCGACTAATAAATTACTATGAAGTGGCAAGGTCCTATAAGATCACAAAGCATTTAGGCCCAGTAACCTATGAGCTCGAACTTCCAGAAAAGAAAATTGAACACGAGGTATATCATGTGAATTTATTAAAGCAATGGGTTGATAGATCCCCACATATGTAACTACATTCACCAGGGACCTCTGAGTCGAATTAGACTTAGCATATCAAAGAATAGACAATACGGGAACTTTTCAGAGGTACATATCAATCCAGACCTAACGGCTGAGCAGGTTGCCACTTTGCAGACTGTATTACAGCATTCAAGCTTTATTTACAGGAACACGGGAAAAGTTAAAAATGCTGTCAACATATTGTGGTACCAGAAAAGCGTGCCATATGACAGAAGACATATAGAATACCTGAGAGAGTGCGTTAAGATGTTATACGGGAGATTAGAAAGATGCACAACCTGGGAATTATTGAACCCTCCATAGTGGTGGAACTTTCCCATGGTGGTAGTAGGGGAAAAGGAAGGAGGTATCAAATTTGTCTTGATTTTAGACATTTAAATGCAGTATCAAATTTGATAGCTACCCGATGCCCCAGTTGATGATATCTTAGATCATTTAGGTAAAGCCCAATACATTAACACATTAGACCTGAACAAGGGATACTGGCAAATTCCCTAGATCCAAAAGATAAAGAAAAAAAAACATGTTTAGTACACCTATAGGCCTGTACCATGTTACCCTAATGCCTTTTGGCCTGCACGGTGCCCCTGCCACATTCCAACAAGTTATGGATGACATATTACAACCTCACGCAGCATATAGCGCAGCATACTTGGATGATGGTGATATTTAGTAACTCATGGGAGGAACATATGCAACATCTGGAGGCAGTATTATCAGCCCTATCTGAAGCCGGGTTGACTATACATCCCTCAAATGTTCCTGGCAATGCAGGAAACCAAATATCGTGGGTTCCAGATTGGAAGCGGAATAGTAAAACCAGAAATGTCTAAAGTGAAGCCGTGGCTAATAGCCCTCGACCTACAACAAAATGGATATTAGATCATTTCTGGGATTTATTGGTATTATAGACGTTTTATACCTAATTTTTCTACAATAGCTGGACCCTTAACTGACTTAACAAAAAATCCAAACCTGAGAAAGTAAAATGGACAACTGAATGTGAGAGGCATTCATGTCTAAAGCCAAAATATGTTCCTCCCGATTTTACATACCCTGACTTTTCACAACGTTCATATTACAAACTGATGCTTCTAATTATGGCATAGGAGCCGTACTCACACAGATGGTACAAGAGGAGGAACATCCTGTAACTTTTATAAGCAGAAGTTACATGAAAGAGAAAACATTATTCCATTATTGAAAAAGAGTGTTTAGCCATTAAATGGGCAATAGAAGACTTGCACTTCTATTTGTGGGGTGGAAACTCAAATTATGGACTGATCATAATCCCTGTGTTGGCTTCATGTAATGAAAGACAAAACCCACGCATAATACGATGGTATCTTGCCATGCAACCTTATAAATTCTCCATAAAACATAGAAAAGAGCGGCCCACAATAAGCCCGTTTCTTGTCCAGGTGTGGCATGGAAGACACACATACATGTCGACAGACCTCAGTGTAAAGAAAGTAATAGACTCCAAGTGAATCAGATTTCACTCCTAACGTTACCTAGTTATTATTATTAGGGTCCCCGAGGTGGAGTCCTGGTGAGGGTGGGCTATGCTCCATCTCCTTGAATAAGGGATCTGTTGACAGGTATATTTATACATCATGTCACCAAACATAAAATGTTTGGTCTTGGGTAGGGAGGAATGTGATGAGAAGCCCCCTTTTTTGTTTTGTATCTTTCAGTAAAGGTGTTATCTTTATTTAAGGACATCCTGGAATGTGTTCACCCTCCTTTCTAGTCTGTGTGATTTTGTTATATTATGCCTTGTTTGTTGGGCTGGCCACCCATTTTGTGTAACTCCTTGTTTTGTTTGTCATTGTCCTGTCTTTTTAAATGCATTCCAGAACCCTTTTAAATAAAGTATAACATCCTTTATTTACATAGCCCTAGAATGTTACAGAGACTAGATACAAGTTTTGCTCTGTATCAAAACATCTTGAAATGACAGTAGTAATGTGGTCTAGTACTCGCTTATATTCTGTTCTGATTAAAGAAAGGAAACTTCCCTTATAAGGTGCATGTTGCCTCTGCTGTAAAAGCAGGCAGTCTTAGTACATTGTGCCATTTCTTCCTTCAATCAAACCAGACCATTAGCCTTGCCCAGACCAGTTTTAAGCCATTCTGTGGCTGTAAAAGTTTAACAGATGTAAAGACTAAGCAATAGTGCAAACAGCGGTAAATGTTACTGCTTCGAATACTCGCACTATCGTGAGGAATCTTTATTGGAAAAAGGAACAGTTAAGCGTACTCATTCCAAAATTAGACAGAAAGTATAACTTTCCCTTTGCTGTTGAAATCTGAATGTGAGTAAGGGTTTAAAAGTTTTGAGAAGGAGAAGTATCCTTTACCTGTTTTAAGGCTCTGCAAGTTCAGAGCTCTTCTTTCCTCCTGGTGCAGCGTTATCTAAGAGCGCCGGCCAGACTCAGCTCACCTTTATGCTGCTAGCTGGAGGTGTGGTCCTCCAAACCTCTTTTAGACATTTAAAACTTCTAAAATGACTGTAATGATGTTTAAAACAGCCTGTAAAACATGGTTAGATTACAAGTTCATTATTTTGTGTAAATAAAATCGGTTAATGTTTTTTCACAACATGTTTGTTAAAAGTTAAATCAAGGGTGGAGTTATGGTGTCAATGATTGTAAATAGTATAAATTATGTCTACCTAGAAAAGTCAGTATGCACAAGGGTGTGGAAGTAGCAACACCCTGATGTGAGTTAACTGTTACTAGCTCCTGATTTGGACTTATGATTTTGCTTGTTTTTTTTGTTTTGTTTTGTTTTGTAGCCTTCAAGTCCGCTCTTTAAAATAAATCTACATTTCTTTTGCTGCTAATTTTGTCTGAGTGCTTCATCTTATCCACACCAGTTTACAGGCACCATTGCTTGTCCACTTTGAGTTTTAGGAGTTCTTTCAGGACCCTTTCATCTGTGAATGGACTGGTATTGAGCCCCTATCCAGAATGCTTCTATTGTTTGGTTTAGGTACATCATCCCTCCTCTTCTTTTGTGAATACTGAACAAAAGTACAGTATTCGTTCAGTGTCTCTGCCTTTTCATTGTCACCCTCTGCCACCCCTTCCCTTTATTAAGCCTCACTATCCCTCCTTTGGTCATTCTCTGCTTACTAATGTACCTATAAAAGGTTTCATCCCCTTCTTAACTGAGTTGCCTATCTTTTCCTTGAGTTGAGCCTTTGCTATTCTAACTGCCTTCCCTGCTTCCTTCTGCTTTAGCTGATAGAGTTCTCTTTCCTGCTCCTGCTGTGATTCCTTATACTATCTGAATGTTATCTTTTCTCCCTAACCTTCCCTGCTACATCTTTTGAGAACCATGTTTTTTCTTTCATTTGTTTTATTTGCTTCACACAAAGCCTTGTTGCTTGTGTGAATTTTGCCATTGTTCCCCACCTCCTTCATGCCCTTTTGCTAGTGCATTCTTTAGGCAGCTCCCATTCTGCCAAAATCAGCCTCCTCCAAAAGTCCAGTGCCCTTGCTGTATGGCTTGATTCTATGGCTGTATTTATTGTGAATCACACTGTCTGGTAGACCCTTGTTCCCAGATAGCTACCCACTTCTAAATCCAAGATCCTCTCACCATCCCTGTTTGAAAGTAGCAGGTCTAAGACTGCTCCCTTCCAAGTGGGTTCCAACACTAGCTGCCTGAGGCATGCCCCTGTAGGGCATCGAGAATTACTCTGTTCTCGGATGTGGCTGCAGCAAATGTGCTCCAGTTAACATCTGGCATACTCAGGCCCCCATCAACAAGACCTCCCTTTATCTGCCATTCTAAAGATGCCTCCTATAATTTCTTTGTCCATGTCCTCCCCTGAGATGGGGGCCTGCATATAACCCTTGTGCAGATTGTGGTGACATTTCTCAAAGGTGACCCAAAGTGCCTCCTCTCCTCTCCTTCCTGTTTACCCTTTAGTTCAATTGCTTTGATCCATTCTCTTATGTAGAGAGGCAATCCTTTTCCTCTTTACCCTTCCTGTCTCTCCTGTAGATTGTGTACCCTGGTATGTTGACATCCCTGCCATGGTTCTCTGTATACTAGGTTTCTGTGACTGCCATGATATCCAGGCATCCCACTTCCATCAAGGCCACTAGTTCAGGAAGTTTGTTACTCAGACTATGGACATTGGTACTCATCGCCTCCATTTTCTTATGGTCTTACCACTTTTAGCCCCAACCCTCTACTCACTGCCTTTGCCTATTTCTCAATTTACCCTGCACTGCCCCCAATTGATGTCTCTACCTTGGTGTCAACCTAACTAACTACCTTGTTTTGTGGGGGAGAGTTGGAATTCCTACTCCTTTTCAGTGCCTCCCCTCTTGGCTAGTTTAAAAGCTTGCCAATGAAGCATTTAAACCTATCACCTATGATCCTGGTTCCCTCCTGACAGATGCAGACCATCGTGCCAGTATGGCTTGTATCCTTTCAGGTTGACCCCAGTCCCCAATGATGCAAACCTGTGCTCTGCACCAGTTTTCAACCTTCATTGAATCCCAGGATGCAGAGTACCCTAGCCTCACCCATGCCATAGGCAGGCAGCATGTCTGATTAGGTTACCGTGCATGCTGCTCGCAAGGCCCTCTCTAACTCCACATACTCTTCCTGTACAGCTCTAATCCCATTCCCAGCTAGGTCATTTGTCCCTTAGTGGACAATGAGATACAGCTACCATTCTCATGCAGCTGCTCCCATGATCCTGAGGATTCACTTCCTGTCCCTTCACACCATGGTGCCAAGTAAACACCTTACCTCCTCTCCCTCCTCTCCCACTTCTACACCCCTAACGATTGAGTCCCTCACTAGGGTTGTTTAATTCCCTGTGGGATCCATCCACCTTCCTGTAGGTCTCCTTTGTGGAGGTTCCCAGCATCCTCATTGTTCTCCACTGCAGGTGCCTCCATAGAGGAACAATGCTCTGCCAGAAAGACATATGAACTGTGGAGGTACATCTGGTGGTATGTACCTCTGTTTCACTGCCCTCTCCTCCCTGAGCCCACGTGGTCCAACCACTCCCTATTCTCAGTAAACTCTGAGGCAGCAGATGTAGCCCTTGTGATCCTTGGGTGGGGAGGATATTTCCAGTCCCTGCCAGGTCCTGGGTGAGGGAGGGGTTCCTCACTTGCAAGATTGACCTGGAGACAGGCAGCCTCCTCTGTCAGAGCAAAGATGTGTGTGCAAATAGAGCAGCATCACAGCTTCCAGAATGTTTCCCAGAAGACTGCCACCTCACAGCCAGTGCATTGCACCACTTACCACATGTTTCTCTCCTCTCTGTTGAAATTGTGTATGCTTTTTTTTCACTGTTAGGGAACCTCACTTTCCTTAGTAGGGTATCCTTTTCCCAAGGGACTACGAACTAGGACCCCCCAAGTTGTTTTTTTTTTTTTAAATAGCAATCACACTAAGATATCCTCCCAGCTTATGCAACAATGCCTGGCTGCCTTGGTCACAAACTAGATTATTAAATTATCTGATAACTGAACCAGATTATTCAGAGCCATGTAAACAGGAAAATTCTCATTATAATCAGATTATGTAAACTTTTAGAAACCCAATTCAAATACTTGGATTTTTCCTATTTGAATCTGGTAACCAGCTCATGTAAACAGATCTGGTAATGTTTTCAGATTATTATTATGTTTGCATATGCCTGGTTGCATGAAATGCCACTGTCCACCAGTGCAGAAATCATCACTCTTGACTGATGGGGCATAATAATTAACAAAACTACAAGACCTTTCAAACAGTATTATTTTTATCAGTAATGTTATCTTCTAAGTTTTTTAAATTAGTACTTTATTGTTTTTTTCCTTTCTCCCTATTCCGGGACCGCAGCACATGGGTGTTGTGCATGCATGGAGGTGCACACATGCCCTGTGACACTAGCTCAGCCCTTCCACCCTTCCCGTGGCTAGCACTAGAGCTCCCTCTGGTTGGCACCTCTCACGTTCTCCACAGGGTGATGTCCAATGGCTGGGGAGGCCCAAGTCCCTCAAAGGGCAGAGAGCTGCCTTGTGGTGGATCGATCTCACTCCTTGCCCTCCCCAACTGACCCCTGACAGCCCTGTTTCAATTCTGAACCAGAGTCACCGGTATCTTCTAAGGTTTTAACAGGCAAAGCCTGCAAAACAAGAAAGATTTAGGGTTGGGGGTGGTGGAGATAAAATGTTTGGGTGATTGCATGTACAAGATGGAAGTGTAAGTAGATGAAACTGTTCGATGTATTGGTTAAATTGGCTGAAAGAAGACCACATTTCAAAAATATTTTTAAAATAAAACTAAATCCTGGTCGCTGATTAGTCCTGAGCCAGTCACATAACAGCAAAGGTTTTGGACTATTGACTAGTTTCAGACTAAAACTAGTCAATAGTTCACTACACTAGCAATATACTAAATCTGACATTATACAATGGCCAAGTCAATACAGAGTAAATGCTGCTTTCTGATTGGCTGGCTGGCATCTTTCTAGTGTTGGAAATCCTCCAAGCGTACCAGCGTAAAAGGTGCCAGCCACCAGTCTACCACATAAAGAACAACCCTAAAATCACTCCAACCATCACCAACCTAAGACTGGCAAAGGCAGCAACAAAAGGCAAGCCATCTCGCCACATTGTGTCTCTGCTAAACAGCAGCACTCAACAAGACGAAACCAAAACTCATACCAAGACCAAAACTTTGCCCCCGTTTTTTTTACCTAGTTTCCGGTAACCACTTCCTCACAGCTCATCTTTTTCACTTTTCTGTTTCACCATCACCTTTGCTTCTTTCTGATGTCCCCCAAAACGGGTGTAGCCAGGAATTTCTGAACTGCACACCAAGTGTGGAGTCACTGCTACCCCCAGGGTGAGCTACCTCTCCCCATCCATACCCCTCACCCAATGCATTATTTTCTGTATTATATGCCAGCACACCACTAGCCACACCACCAAAAGGTGTAGACTGGTTTTAGGTTACAATATTGCATTGTGACAAGCCTCTGTACCACATCAAGGTAGCCAGTCCCACAGAGGTCCATTCCCACCATGCCAGACATACCACAACAGGTTTCAGACACACAGACTGTCTTTTGGTTACAATATTGCATTGTGACAAGCCTCTGTACCACATCAAGGTAGCCAGTCCCACAGAGGTCCATTCCCACCATGCCAGACATACCACAACCGGTTTCAGACACACAGACTGGCTTTTGGCTACACATTGTGACAAGCCTCTGTACCACATCAAGGTAGCCAGTCCCACAGAGATCCATTCCTACCATGCCAGGCATACCACAACAGGTTTCAGACACACAGACTGGCTTTTGGTTACAATATTGCATTGTGACAAGCCTCTGTACCACATCAAGGTAACGGTCCCCAGAGGTATACACACACACTCCAGAGATCCAAGCTCCCAATCCAGTCAAGATGTAGTCTTGTACTGCTGCAGCCAGGAACAGCCACAGCCAAGTCAGCAACTGAAACCTACCAGGCAGTAGATTACAGTAAAGAGGGATAGGAGAACCTCAGTGGTGCTTGGACTTTGCTTCTGGTACTGTAACCATCATCTAAACCATTCACTCCAGAGAGCCCATACCTCTGGGTTTGGTTCTGGACCAATTTTAAACTGCTACTCCCCAAAGAGCCCCATACCACAAAAGCATAGCATGTTCCCTACTCCACTGAAAACCACACAAGCAGACACACACACACACACACACACACACACACACACACACACACACACACACACAGCACACCCACCCAGAGCCAAGCTCCCAATCAAACCAAATTTAGTCTTGTACTGTACTTCTGCAACCCAGGAATAGCCACGGCCAAGTCAGCAACTGAAACATAACAGGCAGTAGATTACACTTAAAGAGGGATAGGGTACCTCAGTGGTGCTTGAGTTTTGCTTCTGGTCACATATAGAATGCTGCCTCTTGTGCATTGCGTGTAAATCCACAATGCTTGTATGGGACATTTCTTCACTCTTCTTTCCCTTCAGCCTTTGACACCACACCAGATGTTCAGTTCTTGATCCACACCACACCACTCCAGCTGTTACCCTAGTTATTGATCTCCATGCAAGATTGCCAGTTGTTATTGTGGCACAGCTCAATTGCTGAATTTCATTATGTGCTTGAAAATCTTCTGTCTTTGCATGGATCAAAGTCTTTGAGCACACGATCTACATCAATATCAATATCCTGATGTATATGCAGAAGAGCAAGTCCTGTAAGCGTTCTTTGCTCATGCTGCTTCTGAGCCAGGTCTTGATCCTCCGAAGGCACTGAATGATCATTCTGCACTCGCCACACTGACTGGCATGGTGGCTAAGACTGATAAGGCAGCATTTATGTTTGGATAAATATCTGGATTTAGTTGTTGCAAGGTAGTCAGAATCGAATCTGGTCTATCTGCCAAAGGAACACCACACCACTTTGTGTTCCACAGTTCCAACTCCACTTCAAGGTCCTCCAACTGCTTAGGTCCGTTTGGTAGGCAGCAAACAAGTCTGCCATCTGTGCCTCCTGTAGAATCCCAAGTTATTTTGGCACAAGGTACTGGGCAGAAAGCGAGGCGACAGTCGATTAGCTGCTCCTGCAGTTCAGAAATCACATGGTCTAAAACGGAATAAATATATTACACCTGTAGTATTCTTCAGCAGTGGCAGCATCAATATTATTGTATTGCGTTTGCCTTCCGCATGTCTGTGTCACCGATTCTTGATACATGCAGCATCTGCCAAAGTCATGATCTTGAAAACAGCTCCCCATTTGTCTTCTCTGAACTGTCCCTCACGTCCTTCAGTCTTTCAATAACTATGGAGGTTTCTTCAGAGGCCTGAATTAGATCAATGCTGACCCGTTGCAGGTAAAGATGGAGTGGTTTTGTTCTGGTCAAAACAAAATCCACACTACACAATGTCACAAGGAAATCAAATCTCAGTATTGCAGCCAACAGTCTGTCCCCTTCACTGTCATATTCAGCTATCTTTTCTAGAGTGTTGGCTACCACCAAAACTTGTCTTTGAATCTTGCCAGAGAAATAGTTTGGCTCATCCATCAGGTGTTTCCAGCTGCAGGAAGTGATGATATACGGTCTGCTGGCTCATTATCACAGTCAGATGGCAGATTGCGGAATTCTCTGAGCTCCGACAGAAAGATATTATGGTGTTTATATGATGATTTCAGTGTGAGATTAATTTCTTAGTAGTAACAAACATATTTGCTATTTGCCTTGTGGAACATGGTGGACAATTGCAGTGTTCAGGCTGTGAGCCTTGCAAACAGTGTACATTGCTTCTGGGGCCACTGCCTTGATCTTTGCTTGGACACCATTGAATCTACCACTCATGTTGCTGCCTTTGTCATAGCCTTGTCTCTCATTAGTGTTGGATCCATGCCCCAAGCTGTTAACCGCCGTAGAAACAGTTCTGTGAGACCCTGGCGGTGCTGTCAAATCCTTCTGTAGATTCCACAAAATCTTCACGGATTTCAACGTTCTCAGAAGCGCCACGGTCACATAGCGCGAGAGATAAAGATATAGTTCCTTTGTGGAAATGTCCGTAGTACCATCTGCTATGAAGCTGTACCACTTTGCTTCCTTTGCATTGTGCAATATTTGTCTCTGCACCTGTTGTCCCATTACCCTTATCAATTTATTTTGAATGTGCGGTAACATGTCGTGTGGCATTCCTTGAGCTGCTGTGATGTGTTCTTGTAGCTCTGGATCCATTGCTGCAGTGTACTGTACCAAGGCATTAAAGCTGCCAAGCAGACTAGATTTTCCTCTTAGGGCAATGTTTGCCTTCCACAAAGAGAATAATCACACTTATGCAACGTGGGACATGCATGGTCCTCTCTGTCGCTTTGCTGGCGCACTCCAGAAGAGATTGGCTTGCTGTTCTTAACTTCTCAGCACAAACTGAAAGAAATGCATCTGCTCTAGCAACAGCATTCCCATGGTTCTTTGCTTTGCTGTGCCTTTCCAGAGTCTTTTACCATTGGACCAATCCATCATTGGTGTAGGTACCAGAATCATGCAACTGGAACTGAATACAAAGCATGGAGCACAGAATACACCATCCAATGTCTTTGAATACCTTGCAAATCTGTAATCATTCAACAGCTGTGCATTAAAACACCTGAAACGCTGGCTTGGGCCTTCAGGACCCATCAGACACCCTGGAAAGTGAAAGTCTGTTGGTGGTAGCCACTGTGTTTCCAGAATTTGCTTCTTTTCAGCATCTATAAAAGTGCCTGATTAAAACAGCCAAGGTCTTCAGCGCTAGGATTCTGATCCAGTTCGGGGATGCTCTTAGTTGGGCGTCCACAGTGACCACTACTTCCAGTGGACAGCTAGTTGTCTGGAAAGCATCAATGGTGGGTTCTTCCTGGGAACTGCTCCGATTCTGGACAGCTTCCATCAAGGTTGGTTCATCCAGGGCACAGCTGTCAAGGGCAAGTTCTTCAGAGGTGTCCAATAAATGACAGGTGACATTAGCTTCCTCGATAATGGCATGCAACGTTGAATCTTCAACTTTCTGTCATCTCTCATGAGCGGTGCACAGTTATCCAATGCATTCTCTGTGACACTCCTGGGCTGTGACTCCATATTGTGAACCCTGAAACACACAAATGCTCCAACTTTAAATGTACTGCGCCAAATAACTGCCAGTGCTCTTTATAATACAATGCATTGTCAAGTATGCATTTCTTACCCAGAGGTTGATGAACCTCAAGTGAGGAAGGACTGCATCACCCTACACATCTTTGCAGTTTCCTCCATTCTGGCACGTTTTGCCTTTGCGACGTGCTCCAGATGGCTGCTTGTGTTTTCCAGCCTCCATCTTGTCAATGAAGAGATTAGCCTTAGAAATGCAAGAATAGGACTGTTGGAAAGACATGCAACTACAGCAGATGCTTGAAAGGGACATTGAAGGACTGTACTGTACCTTGATATAGTGGACAAATTGTTCACTGAAGTGGAGATTCTGACCGATGTGTATTCAACGCTGCTCCTGTGCAACCACAGCTGACCCCTGCCTTTACTAAGGCAAAACAAAAAAGTAATTAATAGCCTGACTAGTACAAATCAAGAATGTCTGACAAGAGATGCAAAAGGCAAACCAGATGTAGTGGGATCAAGCTGATCGGCTGGAGCGGCTGTGAGGAATGGTAGCTAGCCAATTCCAATTTTAGTTAACCATTGTAATGTAGATTAATCCAAAGGGGTACTGTGCCCCATTAAGCAGCATGTTTTTGAAATGATGGTGGCAACACAATGACTAATTGTGAGTTTATACTATACAGGTGGTACAGGAGCCCATATTACCAACTGCATTCCAAAGTTTTACAATGTTATATGATAGGATGACATTGGTTTTTAATGCTTGATGAATGTCAATGGCATAACAAATCTGTACAATCAGGATTCCTTTTCAGAGGTCAAAATGCTGGTGTATTCTGAATCAGGCCAGTAAGTTTGTTAGCCTTGTGCGCTTTGTACTGCAGAACACATTTCAGTAAATACACCAGCTTGGCTGATGGAAATGTATATGGGGCTACTGGGTTTCCCCAGTCAGTAGCCCTGTTTGTTAGTGGCTAAACAACTATTTTGACCCGTTTTCTGAGAATGCTTTTCACAAGTCCCTAGAGACTCCTCCAATAAGCATACAAAATTAACAGTTCTGCATGATTGAAATTAGTTTTCTTTATAGTGTCTACAATGGCTACTTTCTGCTGGACATGCCTGTGCCAACTGAAATCCATGGATGCCTGTGCAGTGCTGTTACTGAGAAACTCCTACCAGTCAACCCATGACCAGCCAGCACCAGACTGCTTAATATATTGCATTTACAATTGTTATCGTCACAGGATGATGTTTGTGTGACTGTTGTAATACTATAAAGTTCACATCGCATTAAAGAGTGAATATTTGTTTATACTATTAGCCCATGGCAGAATAAACATTGACACACTCGTGTTTCAGTATTCAACTGCCTGGGGGCCTGTGCAACGTATTTTACAATAAAATGACCAAGGTTCCATGACAACAGTAAATAACGGTTAGCAGCATAGCAGAAGCAGGCACTGTAAGCAAGAGAATGCATTGCTTAGGTAAGGTTAATGGAAACCATTCTGGCCTTTGGGAACAAAAAGTAAGTGAACAATGGTAGATGCAATGCATTATGCAAACTCTTCCTTTGCATTATGTAGCAGCACTTCAGGCTTCTGCTAGTCTCCTGAAAATGTAAAATTTCAAGTACAACCAGTCAGCTTGTGCAAAAGTGTGGGGGCTAGTCTATTTCCCAGTCAGGTTAAGGGCACTGAACATGTACTCCTAAAGAGATGCAATAGCGATGAGAAGAGGACATGATTTGCCCTCAAGTACTTGAGAGGGATAAATAAAGTGGATGAGGTCTTTATGCTGCGTGATTGGCAACCATAACACAAGGGGGCAGTCTTAAGCAGATGGACGGGGGCTTAAGTCAGAAGGAAGTTTGGAACTACTTCAGAGTATGTGTTGGACACTTCAAAAGCACAGCCAGAACAGAAGAGGTAATCCTGTTGAAGACAGTGGTCAGCTTTAGCTGTAGGAGAGGCTGAGGATAGGCATGGGAAGGCAAGGATTGTGTTTAGACAGAATTTAAGGTTGGGGCCATTAACAGTTGCTCAAGCTGTGTCCCATGCAATACAAGCATGCGCGATTCACCAAATGGCCTGCTGGCCTCTGATGGTTCATAAAATTAAGAACCGCAATAGCACTGACATAACCTTTATTACTGGCCTGGGTGCTCAAAATGAGTCAACAGAGAAACATCTCACACTAGCAATGCTCAAAACCACAGCCACTTGTCACTTGAGTCATCTAGCTCCTCCTTTTAGAATATAGGATTATAAACATGCCTTACCAGGAGGCATGTTAAATAATGTGCCATAAACACATTTCCTAGATGACTCAACCATTTTCCTTTGAGCTTAGCAATCCTGGCATTTGTCGTTTAGGTGTTAAACCTGATAGAATATCCAGAATACCCTTTCTTTCTGACATAAATACTCCGGGCTGCAAGAGGAAGGACTACTGTCTTGCTGTGGCCACTGGGAGGTATAGAAGGTTTTATTTTTTTCTAACCAAATACTTGAGTAACACATAATGAGATCCCAGCTATCTCTGGGTGCCAAATAGACTACTCACTCAAGTATTTGAAAAAATGCTTGCACACCCTCAATACATATCATGCACTTTGATTACGATGAGTAGAATAACCACTTCAATAAGAATATGCACCAAATATCTTATGTCTTCTTGCTTAGTAACCAGGCAAATAACTCATTATACAAGACTTTGTGGTAGCAGCTCTGCGACTGATTTCAACTGCTTTTACATTTTAGGTAGGATGCATGTTATAAGTGCAATAAGATACTTCAGGGGTGTGTAATTATGGTGAATATTGCATTCTGCTCACAGGTGTTTAAAGGCACATGCCTTGTGCCCAACACATTTCAGTTGTGCAATTATTCTCATAATTACACACCCTAGCATGTCTTATTGCATACTTTTAATGCACACCCTGGGGTGTAGTAAGGCACAAGACCAAGGCCAAGTAGCTGTATCGCTGCTAGGAAGTGCATTAAATGCTATAATGCACACCCTGAAGGGATTACTTGTAAAATAGATCTGACACATTATTGTTGACATTCTGAAATGTGCATGCAGCTGTTTTTCCATTACATAAACTGATGACTTATGTGCTCTCAAACCCAGCCAGGATGTTTTACAGTCCATGCACTACCAGTATAGATACATAGAAATATGACAGCAGATAAGGACTGCCAGGCCCACCTAGTCTGCCCACATGCCTATTTATCTGCTAGGACATGCCTTACCCCCACCCTCAATAGTCCCTTGTGTTTGTTCCATGCTCGTTTGAACCCTCCACTGTGTATGAAAGGTGCTATATAAAGCCAATCCTATTCTGTTCTATGGTCCCTGCTCTACCAGTATCTGTCCCCTTGCATTGTAAAGCACTTTGGGATACAGTGTGTATAAAAGATTTCTGTTCAGAATGACTGGCACAGGACATTGTTAACTTGCATTAGGTGCGTTCTTAATGTATGATTAGCACTAATGTTATGTGGCATATGACTGGATAGCAGACAGAGAGAGAGAAAGAGTGCTTACACAGAATCATAATGCTCTTTGGAACTTCCTTTGGACTTTTCCATCTTTATCAAGTTCTAGGAGCCTCACAAAACAAACATTTGTAAAATGTAAATTATCTGGGTATCCGTCCAGGCCAGTTCTACCTGTGGGCTATAATGTTCATTTTCACTAGCCACCACAACATCATAGAGCAGGGGTGTCCAACCTTTTGGTGTTGACAGCAACATTTTAATTATAGAGACAGGCAAGAGCAACAACAACAACATACGGCCCATGCTGTACCCCACATATCCACTCACAATGCCCATATTTATAATATGTAGTTAGAATAATTGTAGTAATAGCCAATATTAATTGAGTAATCAGATTGTAAGTATTTTGAAAACAATTTCATTTTAAATATTTATTGTTAAACTTCAGCCACACTATATAAATAACAGCCAGCTAAATGACTCTCACTTTAAACTTCTCCCATAAATGTGCATTTCATTTTAAACTTCAGCCACACTTTGCAGAATAACAACTCAGCAACATAAATAACAAAGAAATTCTCAGCAGTAATTAATAATAGCCAGCCAAACTAGTGTTAAAAATGTTTCTCAGCTCAGCAGCATTACATTTCATTTTAACCTTCAGCCATCTTGATCTTGATCAAACCAAACTACTTCTAAAAACAACAGCTTTTTTATGAAAAACAAACAATCATTTTACAGGCATGGGAAATATTCTCAAGGATCACTTGAAGGGATTACATCAATGACAAGTGTGGAAAGGAGATGGGAGGTCATAAAATGGGGACTTCATGAGGCAGTCAGGATCTGTGCTAAGTTGAAACGTAAGGGAGCAAGGTCACATAAACCATGCTGGTGGTCCAGTGAGGTACAGGTAGCGGTCAGAGAAAAGAAGGTGGCTTACAAAAATATAAAACAACAAGAGGATAGGGATAAGAAATGTACCATCTTGCATCTAGAAAAGTCACCGGATGGTGAGGGAGCAGAGTCCAGTAAAAGCAGCAGCTGGCACAGGGATACATGGAGAGGAAAAGGGTTCTTCCGGTACATTGGGGAGTGGAGAAAAACTAAGGCCATCTCAGCAGATTGAGATCAGAAGGAGGGTGGGTGGATGAGGCGAGGACCAGGCAGAAGTATTCTTGAGTACTTTGCCTCTGTGTTCACTAGGGAGGGATGGGATATCTACAAAGCAAGGCACGGTGGGGATAGAAGTGGCAGTGAGTGGGATCAGAGGAGCAACAGAAATGGAGCAGGAGGGAGGCAGAGGTACCCCAGGGGTGTCACATCTGGATAAGGATAAAAATGCCAGTAAGGTGGAGGGATGGATGATGCTATCTCCGCCAGAAGGGTGTGGTTAGCCCTCAAGGCCTAAAGAAGACAAATCTCCCTGGGCCAGATGGCATTCATCCAGTACTATGGGGATGGTGGACATACTGGCTGCACCTGGCGGAGCTCTTCAACAGGCCACTTGAGACAGGGGGGGTACCTAGGGATTGGCAAGAGGCACATGTGGTGCCAATCCATAAAGGGGGATCAAGGAAGTACCAGGTAACTATAGACCCATCAGCTTGACCTCGGTGGTGGGAAAATTAATGGAGAGTATACTAAAGGAGCGATTGGGGTGTACTTGGAGGAGTGGGAGGTCTGGATAGTCGGCAACATGGGTTTGTGCCAGGCAGATCATGTCAAACCAATCTTGTGGAGTTCTAAGAATGGGTAACATCAGAACTGGACAGGGAAAGCCTGTGGATGTATTATTTGGACTTCAGCAAGGCGTTGACTCTGTCCCCAACAATGGTCTGGTGGAGAAACTTATGGGGCTAGGAGTAGGCCTTTGATGGTCAGATGGATTAAAACTGGCTAGCTGGGCGCACCAGAGAGTAGTGGTCTGTGGGAGCTCTCAAACCCTAGCGAGGTTGGTAGTGGGGTACCGCAGGGCTCGGTACTGGGTCCAATCCTGTTTAATGCATACATATTGGACATCAGGAGGGTATAGTGTAAAATGAGTCTCTTCGCTGATGACTCCAAGATGGGAGCAGTAGTTGAGGGAGAAGAGGGGAGGTTGGCCCTACAGGGGACCTAGACACCCTGGAAGCTGGGCTCACACATGGAAATTAAATTTCAATATCACCAAGTGCAAGGTGTTGCATCTTGGGCGAAACCAGTAAACACAGGTACACCCTGGGAGAGGAGGCGCTGGAGGCCTCAATAGGGGAAAAATACCTAGGGGTCATGGTGGATGCATGTATGAATAACTCTGAGCAGTGCAGGAGGCTGCAGGAGAGCGGCTAGCAAGGCAAACAGGATGTTGGGATGCATGTGAAGGGGATCACCTCTAGGAGCAAGGAAGTGATTCTGCCACTGTACAATGGACTGGTTAGACCACACCTTGAGTACTGTGTACAGTACTGGAGACCACACTCGAGAGGGACATACAGCTCCTGGAGAGGGTATGGGGAGGGCAACTAAGATGATCGAGGGCTAGGGATTTGGCGTATGAGGACAGACTTGAGGAGCTATGCCTGTTTTCATTGGAGGAGAGGAGAGACAGGGGGACATGATTGAGGTCTTCAAGTACCTCAAGGGAATAAATAGGGTAAATATGGAGGGATCTTTAGACTAAAGCAGGGAGGTATTACCAGAGGGCATGGTTTGAAGTTGGAAGGTGGAAGGGTGAGGGGAGAAAGAGAAGGAGGTTTTCACTGAAAGGGTGGTGGACCCTTGGAATGCACTGCCTGGAGCTGGTTCAGAGATCCACAGTGGAAGGCTTCAAGAGAGGTGGGACAGACACAGAAAGTGGATATATCAGATGATGGCCTGTCCCAGGGGGTGGGGGTGGATGATAGAGGTTTCTGGAATACAAGGGAGGGAGGGCCTTGGCACCCAACTAGGGATCTGAGGTTCGAGCAGACTCAATGAACGTGAGCCTAATCTGCTGGCAAATAGCATGTTAGTATGTTAATCACTTAATGTGACTTGACATTTAGCATTTTAAAAGCCGTGAGGTGTACATCAGGCACTTCAGAAAAGCAACAGCATGCATTGTCAACTAGGAGCTACTGTGTGGTTTTATTAGTAGCAGATAAAACACAGCTGCACAAACTATGAATTAGGAAGCAAACAAGGTTGCAATTGACACTAATACATCAGGCATCACTTTATCTTGGAAGGAACATGAATGGGACCGAAATCACCACTAATCGCATTTATATTTATGTTTTAGGGCTGAATGGACCCACAATTGCAGATGATCAGTAACCTTAGAGCTATTATCTCTTAATACCAGTGGTTTACCATACCATCAAATGGGAGAGCGAATAAGTTGAGAGAGTAGAGCAGAACTGGCAGTAAAATGGATTGCAAATCACAGATGATCAACAACCAAGCAGCATTACAGTGAGTAACACATGACTACTGCAATTAGTACATACATACAGCGCAGTCAGGGAGCCACACACTGACAGTAGAAATTTTTGGGATAAAGATATTAGTAGTAATCTGACTGCACATGCAAAAATAAAGTTTACAGGCAAGAAATCATGGATTTTACCAGTACCTTTGCAAACACATAAGACATTGGGCGGTATCCGATGTCCAGTTGAGTGATATTATGTAGCAAAGGGGCTTCAATTGCACTTTCTGAGTTTACATATGTACTAACCCTTGTGCATGGCAAATTAAATCACAAGGCAGGTATGTCCATGTTGCAAATAAACAAAACCAAATGAACTTGCAGTCAGAGATGCAGCAACATTGTGAAGCTAAAACTGTTTATACTTTTAGTGAGACAGACAATTTATGAATGCTGCATGCAAAAAACTGTTAGTGAAATTACTTTTCCTGGTGCCATTCACAGTAATTGGCACCATACCTGCAAGCTCCTAAAAACTGAAAAGTAAATAAAGGACAAGATGCTAAATAAATGCATAACTTCAACCCCAAAAAAAATATGTTTTTAGGCAGAAATAATTACTATAGAAGCAGAATGGCTTACTGACTGAGACAACTCCATAATTAAGCAATGGTGGCTGAGAAGATGTGCTCCACGATGCGCCCCCTGAAAAAAGTAAGTAGCAAGCTCCGTGGTCAACAAAAGATTGCTCATTACTTAACATCTTTATTATCACAGTCAATCATTAATGAGCAGAAAATACAATACTACCTTCTATCTGTACTGTAGTGTTTGCCACAGTGCTAGAGTTTCAAATGCTGTTGATGGCTTCCTCAGTACTTGAACCTGCTGTGACACTTACCATGCCACCATCGATCCCATGAAAAAGCTTTGAGTCTGTAAACCATATTTGCATGTTTGTGACCCTGCTACTATTTGTTAGTATGAGGTCAAGGATTGCTTCCTCTCTAGTGGATGTTTTCACCACCTGACTTAGAGCACACACACCCCACCACTGGTGATCGTGCATCCAGTTTGAGGGTCCAGCGGACGGCGACAAAGGAGACAAGGGCAGGCAGGATTTCATGAAGCCCGACCACTATTTTCCTCCGCATTTGTTTCCCTGCCATGGCAGCCATAAGTGCATGCATGTGGAGGCGAACAAGCATCACATAGCCATAGGGCACCTACACTACGCTGCTCAACTGGGGGCACTGCAAACTGGCCTCCTAGTTGGCAGCCATGGAGCGAGACAGTAGATCACCCCACCCCAGGAAAGGAGAGCAGTTACGTCAGGCGCTCTATCCTCTCCTCCCGATGACCTCTAGCAACCTGTGCTTGTTCCTGAATACAGGTCTCCAGCGTGACAGGAGGTAAGATATTAAATCTTCAGCCCTCTACACCACTGGCGCCTCGCCCTATGTTTTCTACAGTTCGACTTTCAGCTCCAGAGTTCAATAGGGTTCCAAATTAAATGTCAAAAGCTAACACAGTATACAATAAATCCATCAGTGGCTACTGGCTTGTAAAATGGTTGGTTATTTCAGTGCACAGTCTCAAAAGAACACCAGGGCATTTGCCTTGTCTTGTACCATCTAGTTCTAATTTACACACACCTCCTCCAGCTTACATAAGATATAAAACCAACTGTAAACATCCTACAGCTGAGTTCACCAATGGCTACCAAATACCAACACACACTTATTTCAAGTCTGCTCACTGGGCAAACATACTGATAATTTTCACAAGTAAGCAGTTTAAAAGAACCCAAAATGATACACATATTTAAATCTGTAATTAAAAAAAACTACATTAAACTCTTATGGAAGGAACACTACCGCACTGACACTTAGAAATCAGCACTTGATATTTCCTGCATACATAAAGGTTCCTGCACCTACCTAAAATGCAGTGCTTGTTGGAAAAAGCAGCAGAACAAAAATGGGGAACATGGTATGCCAACATGGTCAAACAGGCAGCCAGGCAGAGAAAATACTAAGAGAGATAGCAGGCCACATACTGCATAGTGGAGCATCTATCCAGTGCCAAAACAGTTGAGCAGAGTGAAGGCATACTATCGTGGTGTACACATTTCTGTAATAGAAACAGGAGGATACTGCAATTTCAGAAAGCTTACAAAAGGACTGAAGCCATGCATTCCACAGTTTAGTTAGGGCCACAGCACTGTGAGGTTCTGTGGCCCTAAACTGCATCATGCCACATAATTCATTTTTCCAGAAGAATGTTGTGGCGGGAAAGGCACATAGAGCTGACATTCATTTCCCAGAGTAACTCAGGAGACAAGTAAGCACAGGGAGGTTATATGACTTGTTCAGGGTCACACAGTAGCAGCAGTTGTGGGATTCAAACCCAGGTCTGCCAAGTCTCTAGGTTAACAGATCTTTGCTCTAAACACTAGATTATACTACCCCCACTCCCTCAACTAATGGGCTGCCACAGAATTCACCATTTTGGGTCATCTGTGTATTCAAAAATACATGTTTACAATCCATGCCTGTTTTTTCCATTACTATGAAACTCCACCCCGTGCTCATCAGATAATGACACTGATCAATCAAATGGTGTTTTTAGCCAGTTGCAGCACTGAAGCCTACCACAGAAGTGAATCAAGTCTGCATGGTACATAGATGGTGCAAGATGGAATTAAATGTTTGGTGCATCGAGTTCATCTCCCTGTTCTCCTAAGAACATTATCCTGAAATATTATTGTACCCTAACCCTATGGATTTATCCAGCCTGGTCTTAAAGCCATTCTGTCTCAAGTTGAGTCTGCCACTGGGGTTAATCAGCCGTATCACAGAACTCAGGGGCCTAAGTCCCACAGGAAAACTGGGCCCTGGTTGCAGCAAATGTTCCGAAATAAAATGCAGAAACCCATTTGGCTAACAGAAATCGGTCACTAGCGCCATGTATTTTTACTGACAAAAACTCACTCTTTTCTTTATCCTACATGAAGTACATTTCACTGCCTGACCATTGTGAATTTTCCAGTTAAGTCACCCAATGAATTATTTGCACCTTGAGATTTTCAGCACTAAAATGAAAAGATTATGGGCACATACACCAGATACCTCTGTTGCTGCTCAGTGGTCGTACAACCACTTAGCACCACTGCAACCACCCGACCCCAATGAAATATGCTATAGACAGCATGGTCTTGTGGCTACACCACTGACTTGAGAACCAGGAGACACAGGAAACCCAGGTTCAAATCTCACCAGAGCCACTTACACACTGTGTGACCATGAGTAAATCTTTGTGTTTCAGTCCACCTGACCGTAAAATGGGTAAAGCAAGATCTTACTGAAACTGAGATACTGCTCCTCAGCTGACCTATCCTGAGTAAATAAATATTATAGGTTCACAAAAGCATTTTGCAAGGAGTCAGTCATGCCCCGTAACATTACTTTCAATCACAGTCACAGCTTACCACAGCCCTCTCTACATACAGAACTACTGCAGGCACTAATGGGAGATGGTTGCAGCTCTGCAGCTGGAGGAGCCAGTAAATCAGGGCTTATCTATTAAATAAATATTAAAACACATTTTGTAGCCCATGCATATATGCTTGTTTATTTAATTATTATAAAAGGCTTTTTTAATTAATAAATAGACAAGCTCTGGTGAAAGTCTGAGATAAGCTTGCTCAAAAACTTCCAGGACAGCCAGTAGTCTCATAGTCTGCTGTGCAAGTTGCACCCACACCCTTCAAGGGAAATGGGTGATGCTGAGCGAGATGCCGTAAGTAACCACAGAATTGGAAGTTCTGGGAAAGTCATCAGCACTAGGAGAGAATTGCATAACTTTAGAGGGAAAATAATGCAATTGGCATTCAGAGTTTACTGACATGCAAAACGCAAAAAGAAAATCAACACTAAGCGCAACAGACGTGGCCAAAGACTACTTTCAGAATTTCCAGTTCCAGAGAAATGTAACGTAGACGTTACTCTGGGATTCTGTAGCACTGTGTCTGCAAAGCTATGTATCTTGAGTCAATGGAAAACCTTTGGCAACAATTCTTGTAAAGCAATAAAAGCTCCAACTACACCCACCTTTAACATTATTTTGACAGCTTCCTCACTGAAACCATAAGATCTGGACAGGGGACTTAACATTTAGCAAAAGCACAAGGCAGCAGCATGGGTACCCTTCCTAACCTAGCCTAAAATGGCAGGAAAAGAAAATAAATAACTTGCTGTCTCACTTCAGTCAGTCTGTCTCAGGTCTCAGCCTCAGTACCCTTGGCTCGGTCTGCAGTGCAGCACTCCTCCAACTGACACCTCAGCAGGCTCAGCGGCATCCACAGTCCAACAAAGACAACAGTTACAGCACTGCTGCATGCCACTAAATCCTCCTCCAGTCCTCCACTGAGATGGCTCGCGCCCGCTTCGTTCAGTATGGCACTCCCGAGTTCCGACTCCGAGTTTCTCCTCCAAGGCTCTGACTCCACTGCAGTCCAAACTCCATCTCCAGAAACAATCGCCGGGCTGTCTGAACTCCACCTCAGACCATCCACCGATCCACAACACGCCTCTGTAGCACAGCCAGCAGCAATGCCACGCAAACACCTTTGTTCCAAGAGACTGCTGCAGGCTAGAGACTGTGCACAGAGTTCAGCTTGAATTTAAGCAGCCCACTAACCCCGCTCCACCCTTTCTATCCTTGTGCCATGCCTCCTTCTGTACGCTGAACTGATTGAGGTGAGCAACAATATTCCACAATCAGGTCTGCTAGGTCACAGGACCCTGCCTCCCCCCATCAAAAAGCCTCCGAGTGCCCGGAAAAGCCCGCGAAAAAAAAAAAGAAACAAAAGAATGCGTGTTGGACATTGGGCTTCTGCTACCCCTGGCTTTATTACTATATGCCATGGCGTGTCTAGGCGTATTGGTAGCTTCCTTGCCCCCAAATCTTCACAGCTGATAAACTCACTGAATGCTGTTACACACTAAATAAATATCTGTTAATGTCCCCATTTAAGAAAAAATCAGTTTAGTCAGAATTATAAAAACATAGTGCTTTAACAGCGATGGCACCAGAAACAGGCTGTTACAGTAGGTTCAGCAGCCATCTATTCGATGAAGCCCGTGCTGAACTTTATCCTCACTACACATTGCAGCCCAAAGTCTTACATCATCATAGAGAAAATAAAAATCCTCAATGCTGTTAACACTTTTGCCCTACAGCCCCTTACCGAAGTAAAACAATCAAACATTTTCAGATTCCATGCCAGCTATCATTTGCAAGATAGGACTGAGTTGAAGTTGCCTCTCAATCTACTGTATTCTGGCTAGTTTTTTTCCACACAACAATAAATAAAAACAAAATGGTGTAAAATGCAAAAATGCACTTTTCTCTTTATTTTTTTTCAAAAACTCAAGGGGTACAATGTATAATAGCAATATACCACTCCAGTGAGTATATGGCAGGGTTTATCACTTCTGGTGTGGTTTACTCACTCGTTCTGTGGCCTTGTGCTGAAACACACAAGGCATGGTAAATCCTGCCATATACCCACACCCCTGTCATGGTATATTGCTTAAGCTGCTGTCTCCAGCACAGCATCGCTTTGGGAAAGGGCATAGCATATCCTCTGCCCTAGTCTCTGTCACCTCTGGAATATGAACAGCTATGGACCAGGGAAACTCTCTGGTACTGTCTTTATTGACCTCTCCAAGGCTTTTAACCTTGTTGATCATTCCATGCTTTGCTCTTAGCTTGGGTCCCTGGCCTGTCCTCCCAGGTCCTTCTGTGGCTCTCCAATTACCTACAAGGTAGACAACAGCTGGTCAGTTTCAGCAAGGTGCTCTGGGGACTACTACCGTATCCTCAGGAGTGCCCCAGGGTTCAGTCCTGGGTCCCCTGCTCTTCTCCATCTTTGTCAATGCCCTACCCTCTACCACTGTCAACTGCAGATCCACTCTGAATGCAGACGGTCGGATCATACTCACTCATTCTCAGGATATTGGGGACATCAATCGTCATCTGATTGAGGATTTCAGAGCATCCAATCCTGGACTCGTCCCATAAGATGGTTCTCAACCTTAAAAAACTCATGCCATCGGTTTGGGTCCCCAGCCAAGATTAAGGCCTCCCATGCTCCATTGTGCATCACCGGACTTGATAGCGCTCCGGTCCTTGTCACTAGCACCTTCAAATACCTTGGTGTGACACTTGACCCACAGCTCGACTTTGGGCACCATATCCTGAATGTTTGCAAAACTGTCAACTGTAAACTGGGTATGGCATACAGAGCAAAGACAGAAAGCACGTTCCTCCTCAGACAGAGCAAGAGCAACCTCACCCTGCCGCCCTATTTGCACTGGCTCGTGGCATGTTCCTCCAGTCTCTCCTCACGGAAGCCTTCTGTTTGCTCACACTGCCAAAGTGCACCTTTCTAGATGAACCATCTCATATAATAATCTTTTTTTGCTTCGCTCTTGCTGCCCCTCATCTCACCCATCACTGTGACCTGTACAGCAAGTTGAATTGGCTCTCTCCCTCTCATTACTTAGACTTTGTGCTAGGATGCTTCATTGGTAACATTCTTTGGACTGGCACGCCCCGGGTTGGCAGCACTCCTTGTACCAGCTGTCTCCTTTCATTACTCTCTCAGGTCCCTGGGCTCTGCTGTCCTTAAGATACCGACCACTCTGTACTCAAATGGTGACAGAGACTTTGCCTCAAGCACACACAGGCTGTGGAACTCACTTCCTGCTCTGATCCGCCTCCTCTCCCTCACATGGTTGCCTCAGATCTTCCCTATGGAACCACATGAAGTTTCCTCTGTGTGTGGTTGCCCCAAGCCTCCATTATTTCTTCTGGCCCTAGCTTTGGGGTGTGACTTGGTATGTATTGCCTACACCACTTTCCCAGGGTCCAACAGTTGTACATAATCTGCACTGAGGGTCGTCCTTCTGGAGGTCCTGCAGTTGTATATATAATAGTATTTATTGTACCTCTAATGTTATGCACTGCACTGCTCAGTTCTTAACGCATAAGTCCTACTGTGAGTAACCACCTGATCATGTAAGTTGTGCTCTGACTCTGTAAACTGATTGTTTCTGTACCTGTGTTGTCCAATGTACTTTAACTTGTATTTCCTGTACCTCCCGGGTCATACCTGAAAATAGGCAAATGTATTGTCTAGTGTACCTACCAGTTAACAAAAGATAAATAAATCACCCATCTCAATGACCCCATTCAGCCTGCCTCACAAGTACACCAAAATTGTGTCAGTTCCTTGTGGCTCAACCCCTGCCTTGTACTCACTTCTACTGGTATTACTATCCCCTCAAACATTTTACCTGGTAGTCCAGTGGTCCAACCAATTAAAATAATTACCCCCGCCTTCTGCTTTAACTGTAACAATGGTCCTGTCTTGTTATGCTTTGCTCCCCACCACTATTGCACGGTCCTTGTGGAAGAGAGACATGGAGATTGAATGGTTTGAACAGAAGGCACAGCACCAGGACTTACTGGTTCATGCTCTGTGCCTGACAGCTACACAGACTGGGCTATCAGTGCAGCTGCAGAAGTAGAAATTGAACATGCTGGAGGAATAAAAATGTAATGTTTGTTTTCATGCTCCCCATCCCCATTTGAATACTTTATAGGGGCCAGGGCAGCAAACAAGTTACATTACCAGTGTGGCTCTGGTCACAGATAAATATGAAAAAATGCAATTTGTTTCTTGTGCTTCCTAGCCCACTTTGTCTACTCTGCAGGGGCTGGGAGACCAATTATGTTAGGATATCAGTGCAACTCCAGCAACATAGAGTTAAAAAAAGCATACTTTACTGTCACACTGCTCAGCTCCATTTGCCACTTCTCATGGGCTGGGAAAGCAAATTATTTACTTTCACTGCATATCTGGCAGAATGTAGACATGCAGCTGAGATGATTTTAAAATAAACTGGCAGCAGCTTAGATTTGTGCTCCCTGGTCCCACATAGCCAGCTTTGGGGAGCCAGGTGAGCAAACAATCAACACCATGTGAGCAAAAATCATTCAGGACTACCCAGGAGGACTGCACTAATGGGCACAGATACAGAAAGTAAGGCTGCACCAGGTTTTGTTTCTTTAGTTTACACCAAACCAAACGTAAGAGATAGCTGCAAGGTATTGACCACAACAGGGAGGCTATTGTCTGTCCAGGTGACACCAGTTAGTGATGCACTGCACCATTTCAAGGGAAACACAGGTTAGTATACTGAGCTGGACTCTACTTTCCTGGGTGGGCCAGTGGGACGTGGAGCACAATGCAGAGGCATCCTGTCCTGATCCAGGAGAGGAAGATACATGCTCAATGCATGGGTTTGCAGCCTGAGTGGACTCCCTGTCCTGCCCTGTTCTGAGCCAGCACAGTATGGCACAATGCAGAGGCATCATATCCTGATCCCAGGGAGAGGATGATACATGCTCCAATGCATAGGTTTGTAGCCTGAGAGGACACCCCTACCCTGGGCCAGCACGGTGTGGACACAAAACAAAGGCATCATATCCAGATCCGCAGGGAAGTATGATGTGTCCTCCCCTACACCATCCCATGGGAACATAAGCTAGTAACCCAAATCCCTTGCTCTGGGTCAAACTGTTATAGGTTGCAGTGCAGAGACATCATATTCTGATCCTGAGGGAGGATTATGTGTGCCACTGCACAACCCCATGGGAGACATGGATTTTATCCTGAACCTGACTTCCCTGTCCTTGGCCCGTGGAGTGTGGGGTGTAGTGTGGAAGCATCATGCCCTAATCCAAAGGCGGGTGATGTGTGTTGCACTGATCCATCCCATGGGAGATGCAGGTTCATATCCTGAGTCCAACTCCCCAGTTGGTGCAGTCCTGGTCCAGTGAGTGTGGGACCCAATACGTAAACATCATGTCCTGATCCAGGTGGTGGGGGTGATGTATACTCTGATGCTTGAGTGGAGTGCATCAATCAGTCAATCACTTTATTTAACCAGGCATAAACACCATTGAGCAAGCTCATTTCAAGGTGGTCCTGGGCATTAATACAAAACAGTACACTTCATAAGATTACAATTACGGTGGACAGCGGTGCAAAATCAGTTAAAATCTCACTTGAAACCTTCTCTCTCATTAACCCAGCTCAATCCGGCTTCCGGGCTAATCATAGCAAAATCACTGCACTAGCAAAAGTAACCAATGATTGGATCTCTGCTATAGATGCTAAGAAGGTAACTGGCGCAGTCTTTTGGACCTCAGCAAAGCTTTTGATACAGTTGATCACAAACTATTAGTCAATTGCCTTGCAAAGTTGGGTGCCACATACCATACCACCCAGTGGTTCTCTAGCTACCTAACTGGAAGATTCCAAAAGTAAAGGCGGAAGACTTTTTCTGCTGCCTTGCCAGTTGCAGAGGAGTCCCCAAGGATCCATTTTAGGCCTATCTTGTTTTCTTTGTACATAAATGACTTAGATGCTAACATATCTACGTCCAATCTGCACTTTTGCGGATGATACTGTGTTGTATACTTCTGGCTCATCGTTATCTGAAGTCAAGGGAGTGCTTCAAGCGGACTTCACACAACTTGAGCATAATCTAATAAAGGCAAAGCTTCTGCTCAATGCTAAGAAGACTGAGCGATGATATTCTCCCAGTGCTGTCACAGGCCCAAGACTGCATTGTCACCACGCTAAATGAGCCTCTGGAAGTTGTAACAAATTTAAATTTCTGGGTATCTGGATCGACAATAAATTATCTTTCAATGACCACGTCGAAGATGTCTCTAGAAGGTTAAAAGCAAGGTTAGGTTTCTTCTACAGAAATAGGCCCTTTTCCCCTTGAAACTCTCGAAACAAGCTTGTACAGGCCACTTTTCTCCCCCTACTCGACTATGGCGATAATCTATTCCTCCACCACTCTTGCAAATCTAAGTAAACTGGACATCCTTTATCACCGTGCGTTACGGTTCATTACCAACTCCCTTACTCTTAGCATCACTGTGACTTATATGCAGCTGTTGGTTGGACATCCCTTACTACTAGGCGCCTGCTCCATGCTGGGCTATGGACATAAACTGCTCCTCCAGAAATTGCCAAGCTATCGCTCTTCCCTTATTAGTATCTCACATAGTGCATACTTATTAAGAAAATCTGACTTTATTATGCTTGACATACCAGGGACGCGGACCTCCTTTGGTAAGCGTGCTATTGCATATGCCCTTCCCTCCATTTGGAACCAATTACAAACCACACTGAAACTAACTAGCACAGTTTCAATAAACTTTTTACAAATCGCTAAGTTCAGCCAAAATAAAAGACCCTGTAACTGTCATTAAGTCTCTTCCTTCCCCATGTGTGCCATATTTATCCACTGGTAAGGTATAATTGCTTTGTCATATTAACTTGCTTTCCTTCCCCTTCTACTCTAGTATCCTGACTTTATCTATGCTTACGCTCCACTGCTACTCTATCAAATCACTCCCCCATATCAGTTGTAGTCTGTTGTTTGTTCTAGCTGCCAAAATATATGAATTGACACACCAGTCATCATGTTTCATTTATCAGTATGCAACCTGTAAGTCGCTTCCCTGTCTCATATTAATGTTTACCACCTGCGGTCACCCTATGTGGTACCTTTGCATGTATATCCAGCCTGTATCATGTAACATGCATTTCATGTTTATACTGTTATTACCCATCTATGTTTGTACTTGAAGTGTTTATGTCACAGGACCTCCTTGTGAATGAGCTTGCTCAATGGAGTTTTCCTGCAATAAACTTGAACTTGAACTTGAGAAGAAAAAAAAACATTGTGAAGGTGCCAGTCAATATGGGCCTATACATACCAGTCAACATAATTAACATGCAAAGGTACATAATGATAAGCGTTACTGGAATGAGAGAGACAACAATCTCATATAGTCTCCGATAAATAAAAGCTCATACCTAAATGATAAAAATGAGATATTAAGGAATAGGGTAGAAATTAAGGTGAAAGAGTAGGCAGCCAAGAAGTAGGCTAGAATAGGTAAAAGTAGAGAATAGGCAGGGCCATCTCGGATTATGGGAACTAGGCTTGTAGGTCCTAGGTTTCTGTTGTTAGGAATGTGGGGTGGATGAGATACTTAGGTGTAGGATTTGAGAATGGTGCCGGGTCTTAGGGGTCATAGATGTTTCAAACAGTTGCATGATTCCTTCAGATAATCCATTAATAGAGCTTTGAATGTGAAAATGCTTGGAAGTGAGGATAATTTTAATGAGTCTTGCATAGTGTTCCAAAGTGATGGAAGTGAGAAGTTGATTGCTGCCGAGCCAAAGGTAGTTTTACTCTAGGAATCTGGAAGCAGATTATGGAGCAACATCTCGGGCCATAGGAACCTTTACCCATTTGAAGAGGTTTGAGATGTATGCAGGGAGGTTATCAGATAATGCTCTAAAAACAGAGGAGAACTTCCTTTTTCTCCTAGTTGAGAGTAGGTCCATCCTGAAACCTGGTATAGGCGACAGTGATGTGTACCACGGAGTAGATTTAGGATAAATCTTAAAGCCCGGTGGTAAGCGTGTTCCGTTTGTTTAGCATCGTTGATGGGCAATGACTATAAAGGAAGTCAGCGTAGTCCAGTATAGGTAGGAATGTAGTTTGTACTAGTCTCATTCTGGCTTCTAACGTAAGTAAGTGTTTAATGCGATAGAATAAACCTAATTGCTGTGTTAGTTTCAAGTTGAGCTTGTTATCCAGCCAGAACCCTAGGTATTTAAAGGTATCAACTACTTCAAGGGATTCATCTAAGAGTGTTCGGATCTGTGTGAAATGTGGACATCCGAAGTAGACTTTGGTGAGAGAATCATTGCTTTAGTCTTTCTGGCATTGAGGAGGAGCTTATGAGTGATAAGGTTGTATTGGAGGGTGACAAAGTCTTTCTGTAAGTATTCATGGGCCAAATCAAGGATGAATTTGTGATATAGAGTACAGTATCATTTCTGAATAAGTGCACATTTGCTGTGCCCAGCTGTGAGTCCAGATTATTGATGTATATTGCAAAGGCGATAGGGCCCAGGATGGAGCTTTAATGGGACTCCTTGTAACAAGGATTTTGTGGCGACAGATCTCCTATGGCTTTGACTTGTTGTAACTTATTGGTTAGGTAGCTGGTGAACCATTTAATGGCAGAACTATCAAGTCCGATGTTACTCAGTGCAGTAAGTATGATGGTATGATCCACAGTATCGAAGGCCTTACTTAGATCAAAGGAAGAGGGCAAATACATGCTTCTTAGAGTCAAGGCCATTTGCCAGTCTGTAGTTATTTTGGCAAGAGCAATACTGTACTGCGCTTTGGCTCTGAAGCCGGACAGAGATGGGTTTAGCAACTTTTGTGAATCCAAATGTTCTCCAAGTTGGATGTTGACAATTTTTCAAGTAATTTAGATTTACCCCATTCTTGGTTTTCCCCTGGATCTTACCTCTCAAGTCTAATTGCCCAAAAGAATGGATGGCAAAATAGATAAACAATACCTCTGAGGACTGGGCATGCGGGGGTTGTTGGGGGTATTTTTTGTAAATTGTGTAAGTTTGTTCTTTGTGCTTTTGTGTATGTTAAAACTTTGATAAAGCATCTTAAATTAAAAGAAAGCTCAGGCTGAACAAAATAAAACTCCATGAAGGGTGCACAATTCATTTGTTACAGTCCACACATTTCTCTATGGCAGGTGCTGTGGCACATCCCTTTGGGGACCTGGGTTCAATCCTGGACCCTTATACACACTTCCTTCTAGGCCGAGCCATGGGGGGGCTCCAATTCTATTGGCAGAAAACTAGCAGTGCCCCTCAATGTCTCTCATCTTCTTCTAAATTCCCCACCAGTGGGAGCAGAGTGCACAGTTCACTGACTCCACTAACCTCTGGCTTGGGGGGTCTTACTCCCAGGGCACAGTCCTTCCACACAGAAGCAGGCCTGCCTGATGATCCTCAGGCAGGGTTGCACAGGACAGTCACCCAACAAACTACCTTCACAGGAAAAGTCCAAACAGCCTCCCAACCTTCTTAAGGTGGACACGAGAGCAAGGGAGCCATGCTGCCTCAATGGCTCCTCCAATGAGTTGCTGCCACCACGACCTCAGTTCCTGCTCATGGCAGCCACCTCACAAACTACAGTCCCAAATAGGTATAGCAGGCTCTAATCAGCCATTCTCCTGCTTTCTGCTGGCCGCATTCCTCCTTAGACCCGATGGCACTTTGGCAGAGATGCTGGTGGTGAGGGGGCAATCTCTCCACCCCATTCCTGGGTCTACTCAGCCTCGACTGGAGACGCCCTCAGTCCATTACTTAGAATTCAACGTAGTGTCACCAACCCAAAAATTGTGATTAGAAAATAAAGGCTGGGAACTATCTTTAGAAACTTAAAGCCCAAATAATGGCAAAGCTAATTATTGGCCTTCAGTGACCACAAATAAATAATATGCAGACAAACAGTTATGAGGAAAGATTGACAGAGCTAGAACTGTATCCTTTGGAACTCCAGAGAAGTAGGGTGATCTACTCTTAATTTTAAAATATCTAGAGACCCAAAACTAATGCCTATTCTAGAGATGAAATACAACACAAGGGACTGTAACCTAAGAAACCATACCTACCAACTTGCTCTAATATACCCAAAAAGAAATAACAGAAATTTTTCTACACACAAAGAATTATACCCATTTGGATTACACTTCCAAAACACTAGTTGATGCTGACAATCCAGGTATCTTCAAAAATTCCTTGATAGACATTTACTGAATTCTTGTAAACCCAAGTCCAGCCTTGCTGGAGGTGTACTACATTATATGGACCTTGGCCTTCTTTACACCTAACATTCCTAGTATAACTCCTAGTATAGTGGGCATGGAATGGAGCTGAGTAGGCCCTCTAGCAATAGGAACAAACAAGGAGAGTTAAGCCGAGCATGTGTCCCCATCCTTCCCAGATCAGGGTCCATGGCCCAAGTGTGCTGAAACAATGTGCTTGATTTGAAGAACTTAAAAACTGAGGATCCAGGAGCCTTCAAATACGCTCTAAATGTAGAAAGTGAGATAAATCTACTCTCCTGGAGTAGAGATCCCATAGAAATTAATTGAACTTGGGGTCAGAAAATGGGAGGATAGAACATTTGTTGATGCAAGAATGGGGTTACCAACCAAAAAGTGGTTGGGAGGTATCATGCACAAGAGTCATTCTGAAATATGAAAGGAACTGTGCAGGACTTTTAGAGGCCAAAAGATAGGGGTTTGTTTAAAAGCAGGTGGAGCCTCAGAATGGCTTAAGATAGAGGAGACTTTTAAGTTGTAATCCAGTTGCCAGACACAGGCCTCACTCTATATGAAGCAAGAGGAACATAAGAGATGGCTTGATCCCCAGTAACCTCTGTCCCCATTGCAAATATTTGCATTCATGGAAAGCAGTAGTAAAGGAAGAAGTTAGAAAGTTGCAAACCCCTCACAACCTTGGGGACAGTTAATTTATGGAAAGCTGTATGCACCATTTTACTCTGCCACAGAAATCATTAAGTAAATGGTGAAGATTAGTGAACCAGTGCTTAGGGAGGAAAACATTAAGCATACCTAAAGGATGCAATAAACTAGGGAAAATATTCATTTTAATAATATTAATTCTACCCACAGGGTCATAGGGAGGAGTGACCAGTGTCATAAGTCTAGGGTAATAGTATGGAGGAGAGGGTCTAGATTATTTTGACCACATCAGAGGGATGTTGTGAAAGGTTAATACCAAGATAGGTAAGAAGCTGTGGCTCCCAAACAAGGCCAAGTCAGTAATCTCCTGGTTATGCACAAGGGGATTAAGTGCTAAGACTTTCACCTTTCTAAATTCAATTTGTACTCAGAGCAGTACCATAAACTTCTGTATTTCAGCTAATGCCACTGGAAGTGAGGTCTAGGATGCACCTTGTGTTAGCAACAGGTCATTGGCGTAAGCAGAAGGCTTACATACTTTACCCTGACCAGTGCCTTGAATTCTTTGATTATGTTGTAAGCAACAAATAAGTGGCTCCAGGTAAAGATTAAACAACAAAGGGGCAATGGGCAACTTTGTCTCATGCCACACTGTAACAAAATACCACCCGATAACACGCCATTACACCAAATACGGGCCAAGGGTTATTAATAGAGAACCTATACCCAACTAATAAACTCTTCTAGAATCCCCAGTTTGCTGGGGATTGTGACAAAGTAAGAGCCAGGAAACATGGTCAAAGCTTTTTCTGCTCCAGGAGACCAGAGTGGCTGGACTCTGCCCTCCATGGCCATGGAAATCAGAAGGTGAAGCTTACAGAGGTGGTCACTGGGCCCTCCTTCTTGTAAAACCAACCTCATCAACCCCAATAAGGCTATACCACACTCGCAGAGGCAGTGTAACAATTTCAGAAACATAGAAACATAGAATTTGGCAGGTGAGGACCGCTTGGCCCACCCAGTCTGCCCATTTCCCTACCGACTGGATAAGCTGCAGATTCTAGTTAACCAGCAGCCTACTTCTTCCTCCCCCACCCCTAGAATGGCCTTATGACTTTCTCATGCGTAGCTTGAATTCCACCACTGTTTTGACTCCACAACCTCCTTGGAAGGCCGTTCCTTGCATCCACAACCCTCTCAGTGAAAAAATACTTCTTAAATTAACTCTGAGCCATCCCCTCTGTCTTCAAATTGTGCCCCTTGTTCTTGCACTCTTTTTGAAAGATGCTACCCTCTTGGACTTTGTTGATTCCCTTGAGGTAGCAGATGTTTCTATCATGTCCCCCTCTCCCTCCTTTCCTCGAGGCTATACATATTAAGCTCCTTTAGTCTCTCTTCATATGTCTTCCGGTGCAGACTCTGCACCATTTTAGTTGCCTTCTCTGGACAGCTTCCATCCTGTCTATGTCTTTGCGGAGACTGGGTCTCCAGAACTGCATGCAATACTCCAGATGGGGTCTGACCAGGTGTCTGTACAAAGGGATAATAACTTCCTGTTTTCTACTGGTGGTGCCTCTCCTATGCATCCCAGTATCCTCAGACCTCCTTGCTGCCTCTCACATTGCTTGCCCACCTTTAGGTCATCTGATATAGTACCCCCAGGTCCCTTTCCATTTTGTTGTTGATTATCATCCCCCATCTGTACTCTTCCCCTGGGTTTTGTTTCCCAGGTACATTACCTGCACTTCTTAGCATTGAGTCTAAGCTGCCATACATTAGACCATTCCTCCAACCTTTCCAAGTCCCTTCTCATCTCTTTCCATCCCACCTTGTGCATGAACTCTGTAGCAGATCTTTGTGTCATCTGAAAGAGACATACTTTCCTTCAGTCCCTCTGCAATGTTGCTTATAAAGACATTGAAGAGGGACCCGGTCTAATACTGAACCCTCGCGTTTCCCTACTAGTAACCCCTTTCTTCTGAGTGGACTCCATTTACTATTACTCTCTGTGTCCTATTGTCCAGCCAATTCTTTACCCAGGCTGTCATCTTGGGACCCACTCCAAGGCTGACTAACTATATATTAATCTTTTGTGTGGGACTGTGTCAAATGCCTTGCTAAAAGTCTAGGTAGGCCATGTCTACAGCCCCTCCCTGATCTACTACTTTGGTCACCCAGTCAAGAAATCTATCAGATTCATCTGGCATGACCTTCCACTGTGAATCCATGCTGCTTAGGGTCTTGTCCCTCTGGCCGCTAGATACTCGACAATTCTTTCCTTCAGAAGTGATTCCATCATTTTCCCTATCACTGAGGTTAAACTAACAGGTCTGTAGTTTCCTGCTTCTGCTGCTCCCACTTTGTGAGGGAATCACATCTGCCCTCCTCCAGTCCTCGGTTACCACCCCATCCTCCCATGATTTGTTAAAGGGTAGTCAGTGGTGTCACTAGTTCTACCCTTGGTTCTTTTAGAATTCTGGGATGAATCCCATCAGGCCCAATTGCTTTGTCACCTTCAGTTTTAAGAGTTCTTTCATAACCTGTTCTTCTGTAAATGGGCTAGTATCAACTTCTGTATCCAGAGTGTTTCTACTGTTTGTTTTAGGTACCTCCCTCTTCATTTGTAAATACTGACCAAAAATAATTGTTTAGTACCTCTGCCTTTTCACAGTCTCCTCTGCCACCCTCCCTCCCCTTTATTAAGCCTCACTATCCCTCCCTTGGTCTTCCTTGCTCCCTGATGTACCTATAAAGGTTTTATCCCCTTCTTAACTGAGTTGGTTATCTTTTCCTCGGTTTGGGCATTTGCTGTTCTGACTGTCTTCCCAGCTTCCTTTTGCTTTGCTGATACAGTTCTCTGTCCTGCTCCTTCTGCGATTCCTTGTGCTTCCTGAATGCTTTCTTTTTCTTGAACCTTCACTGCACTTCCTTTGAGAACCATAGTGGTTCCTTACATCATTTTGTTTTGTTTATTTGCTTCACACAAGGCTCGTTACCTCTGTGATGGCAGTTTTATTATTCCCATTGCTCTTCACCCTCCTTCCTGCCCATTTGCTAGTGCATTCCTTAGGCACTCACCCATTTTAGCAAAGTCAGCCCTCCTAAAGTCCAGTACTTTTGCCTTTGTATGGCTTGACTCTATTGCTGTGTTTATTATGAACCATACTGTTCGATGGTCACTAGTTCCCCAGATGGCTACCCACTTCTACATCTGTGATCCTCTCTCCATCTCCATTTGAAAGAACCAGGTCTAAGATTGCTCCCTCTCAAGTGGGCTCCAATACTAGTTGTCTAAGGCATGCCCCTGTAGGGCATCTAGAATAACCCACTCTTGAAGTGGCTGCTGCAACTGCACTCGTTAACATCTAGCATATTCAGATCACCCATCAGCAATATCTCCCTTTTTCTGCCATTCTAAGTATACTTTCTATCATTTCCTTGTCCATTTCCTCCCTGAGAAGAGTCATGTCTAACCCTGTCGGATTGTGGTGCCATTGCCTGTCTCCAAATTTACCCACAGTGCTTCTTCTCCTCCTGTTTACCGTTTTGTTCTGTTGCTTTATTCCTTCCCTTATGTAAAGGCTACTCCTCCTCCTCTTTTACCCTCCCTGTCCCTCCTGTAGATAGTGTATCCTGGTATGTTTACGTCCCAGTCATGGTTTTGTGTGTACCATGTTTCTGTGACTGCCACGATATCCAGATGTTCCTCCTCCATCAAGGCCAATAATTCAGGAAGCTTGTTACTCAGACTACGGGCATTGGTACTCATTGCTCTCCATTTTAATGGCTTTACCTTCTGTTGCAGCATCCCCACTGACCTTTCTACCTTGGTCTTTTTCTCATTTAGTACCCTGTTTTGTAGGAGAGGCTGGGATTTTCCTGCTGCTTATCAGTGCTTCCCCTGACTAGTTTAAAAGCTTGCCAATGAAGCATTTAAACCGATTGGTCAAAAGACTTGTTCCTTCTCTGGACAGATGCAGACCATCCTGACAATATAGGCTGGTGTCCTCAGGTGGAACCCCAGTCCCCAATGAAGCCAAACCTCTGGGCTACACACCATTTTTCAACCAATCATTAAACTGCATGGTACAAATTACCTCCGCCTCCCCATGCCATTGACAGGCAGCACCTCTGAGAAGGATACTGTGTGCTACTTGTCTTGGCCCCTCCCAACTCTACAAAGTCCTTCTGCACTGCTCTAAATCTCATGATGAGCCAAGTTCGTTTTGTTCCTAGGTTGACAATGATGTCCAGCTCAGACTCCCATGCAGCTGTTCTCGTGATCCTGAGGTTGCACTTCCTGTCCCTCCAAGCCATGGCACCGGGCAGGCACCTTGTGGTTGCCTGCTCCCCCAGTTCTATCCCTCTAATAATTGGGTCCCCACCTGGAGCTGCTTCCTTTCCTGTGGTGTCCTCTGCCTCCTTCCTGTGGGCCTCCCTTGTGACAGTTGTCATCAGTCTCCTCTGCGGGTGCATCCATAGAGGAGCTATGCTCCCCAGAATGGTGTATGGATTGTGGAGTGGAACAACTGACTGGGTGTGCCTCTGTTCCACCATTCTCATCCTCCCTGAGCCCACTGTGTTCCAACTGCTGTGCTTTCTTCACAACCTCTGGCGTAGTGGTGGTGGCTCTGGTGCTCCCTGGATGGGGAGGTTCCCTTCCTACTGTCCAGTGTGGCCTGGGGAAGGTTCCTTACTACTGTCAGTGTGGCCTGAAGACAGGTGACTTCCTCCTCAGGGCAGAGTTGTCTACAAATAGGGCAGCATCTCAGCCTCCAGAAAGACTCCCGGGACTGCTGCCCCACAGCCATTACATTTTCTCCCCACATGTTTATCTACTTTTTTTTTGTTTGTTTGTTTTGTGTGTGTGTGTGTGTGCATGTGTGATTGGTTTGTTATATGAAATATATATAGTATACAATGTGTACTCTTATATTGTCAGTGCAGTGTGCTAGAGAGGATATGACAGTGATATGCACCTTGCACTCTTGAGGAAATGATGAAGAAAGATTTTAAAGTCTGTATTAATAAGAGAGCTGGGCTTGTAACTCTCTGTGAGCTGTTGGTCCCTACCAGGTTTGGAAAGTAATGTTAACCAAGCTACAGCCAAGAAGGAATCAGTGAGGCCCTTATAGAAAGGTAATTAAACATCTGGGTGAGGAAGAAGTAAGCCTGGGTACAAGTTTTATAGAAATTATTAGAAGCCATCCGACCCAGGAACATTGTCAAGAGGTTGTTGTTGGATGGTCAGTGTAACCTCAGACTGGGTTATGGGTCCCTTGAGCAGGGTTTATTTGTGACTCTGTAAGTTGGAAAGATTCACATGTCAAGGTAGTAGGAGATCTTCTCGGAGAGAGAGGGGTCAGTTCACTCTGCCCAGTAAATAGAACTATAAAAGCCTGAAATACTTTCGTTTTGTCCCAAGGGTTTTAACAAGTGCTTATTAGAGCCACATTCAGCCCCTTAATGACTATAGCAGCTTCCCATTGCTGCAGATGAAGAGCAAGCACTTTTCCTGCCCTTTCCCCAATGCCAGGTAGCAGACTTTGGCCCTGAAAATTGTGATCTCTGCCTTATCAGTCAGCAACAAAGCATATTTAGCACAGAGAGAGTTCAGAGTAAACCATATGTGTTCAAGAGTGTCCACCTTAAGTATTCATTTCTGTGCAATAGGTGCTCTATCTGAGCATACGGATTCTCTGATGCTTGGTGGTCAACAGGATACACTCCCCATAGCACATTTGGCAGCTCCACAAAACATCTAAGGCTGGGTCTATGTGATAATGGTGAATGTCTAAAGGCTTTCACCGTTATCGCTCAAGTCGAACACATTTCCGGTACTCTGACAACTGACACCTGAACAACTGCACCAGGACAGTTTTGTACTGCTTTCTGTGTGGGGAAGTCTGTTCCCACAACACCACCCCTCACAGGGGCTTGCCCTGCACCCCCTACTTAGGATTCTCAACTCCAGGGGTGCATGTCGAGAGGTAAGCAGTGACAAAATGAAGAGTCGGCTAGGCGCAATAAAAAATCATACCAGTGACCGGACCCAATCTGGTACCTCGCCACCCCAGCCAGTAGCCAATCCCGATGCCACGATGTAGCCGTGCCAGCTACTCCAGCGCCACCCCTACAGCCTCTCCACCTTCTCCCGGCCCATGCTCTCCATACTCGCCTCCCACCCGCACATGTACTTACAGCAACATCCTGTCACCTAGTTCACCCAACCCCTGATCCAGTCACCCTACCCTCCCATCGCCATGAGTGGATTGCGTGGGAAGGAGTTGCCATAACGGATGCCCTTCCTCATGCGCCCACTTCACGGGTTACCCTAAGGGTTCAATAGATCTATATTCTGCTCTAAAAGCTACAAATATAGTCAATAGTTTTGTTAAAATGTCCCAATCTTTTAGCATTTGGCGTTGAGTCTCCAGACTCTGACTCTCACCCTGTTTCCTCATATGTTGTGTCTGAGATGTATGGAAGCCTGATCAGAAATCAGAAGAGGATGACTTTCACAGGTGATTATGCCAGGAATACATGCTGAGTAATCAAAAATTATCTATCCTAGAGTAGGAGCTGTATATTATGGAGTGGATGAGGTATATTGCCAGTCAATAGGATGGAGAGAGGCCCCATGGGTTGATCAGGCCCAATCCATCCACCATTTCGAGACAGCTCTCCAGGAGCAAGGCCCTGAGTGGTAATTACCAGATTTATCTAGGTCTGGTTGAAGTTCCAATCATGCCACCAATTAAAATGGGAATATGAAGAAATGGAGCAAGAATGGTGGTGAGCCCTGTAAAAAAAAAAAAAAAACTGGGTTATCAAGGTTTGAGCCATAGACAGAATCCAAGACAACTTTGTTTTGGCCTACCCTACCATGTAAAAAAGGTATCTGCCCTCAGTGGCCCGATATTCAGCAATTAACTGAAAGGTGAAACAATGGGCAAAAGGATAGGGGCCTCTTCCTCGCTTATTACTATTACCCACCCCATACACTTGACCAAGCCACCCTGAGAAAGTAGTGAATGTGATCCCGATTAAGGTGAGTTTCTTACAAATACACTATCCCTGCCTGAAATTATTTAAAGTGCCTAAGGATCATGTATTATTTACAGTTGTCTAATAGTTCCCATTCATGAACCATCAACTAAGATCTGCCTAACCTGTCTGCCAAGACATTTTGGTGACTCAGACAAACACAGCTGACAGTTGAAGGCTGTGAGACAGGGTCCAGTACCATACTCTCATTGTTTCCCTGCATAGGGATAGGAATGAGTGCCCCTTCTTTGTTGATGTAATATATCACACTGACATTGTCCATTGTTTGCAGTGTATATGCTACCCTTGGAGACATTGTAAACAATACTGGCTGAGGTTTCACTGCTATGCTGATGATATCCAGCTCTACCTGTCTTTGCTCCTGACCAGGTTAGCACTCTCAGTGTTTAATAACTGCCTTGCTGAAATTCAAGACTCTATAAATTCAAGCTGGTTAAAGCTGAACACAGGAAAGACCAAGGTTATGGTCATGGATCCAGGTCACAGGATAGAGGATTGAGGACTGATCAGCCCTCCAGATTATTGGGGCGCTTAGATCCTTACCTCAGAAAGGGTGCACAACCTGGGAGTGGTGCTTGATGACGGGCTGACCCTTCCTTATCAGGTGTCAGTAGTCATAAAATCTGCCTTTACCATCTCAGGAACATTGCCAGGGTCAAACACCTTGTTCCGTCCAGTGATCTGCCTGTGCTGGCCCATGCCTTTGTGACCTCATGCTTTTGACTATTGCAACTCCCTTTACATGGGGCTTCCTGGGGTTGATCTGCACTGGCTGCCGATTCAGTGGCAGATCACCTTTAAATGAGCCTATTGACCTAAAGCCCTACACAGACTTGGTCCTGACTACTTGAAAGAGCTTTTGATTCCTTACACCCCTGTGCAACAGCTCCACTCGGCTGATGAGGGTTGCTGGAAATTCAAGGGTAACTTTGAAATCAGCTGGGGCCCGCATTTATGTTTCGGCCCCACCCTCTGAATTCTCTGCCCGTCAGCTTCGGGAATGCGCGACTGTGTGGGGTTTTAAACAGGCACTTAAAACTTTTTGTGGAGTCAGGCTTTTCAGTGAATTGTTATCATCTGTAATTGTTGTTTTATATATTAATTATAATAGTTTTATGGAATCATGTTTTAGCACTGTAAGCGCCTTGGTACTTGAGCGGTGCTTAAAAATAAAGTTATTATTATTATCTGGATTAGTAGAGAACCGGGCCAGAGGTGATTCTGAAAAGGCCTGAATGTTGTACAGCACAGACTGCAGTTCAGTCTCCACCTTGGTACATGACCCTCTGTCTAGTAAGGACTGAGGCAGTACACCAGCCAAAGTCTGAGGCACCTATGGTGGGGATCTGTACAGGAGCTGGTGCAGGACTGGAATGCCTCTCAGTAGATTTTGCAATCCATCCACGCCAGCAACTTTCTGTGAAGGGAGGCATGACAAAAACATTTGTTACAACTCTTCCGTTAACTGATACCAGCGGACCCTGAGCTTCTACTGAGGTATCCTCATATGAAGACATGACAGTGATGTAATCACCATGGCCATAGCCATGAGGTCCAAGAGCTATAATATTGTTCATGCAGAAACATAGTGGCTCCTGAATACCAAATGTGCCTAAGAAATCACAGTGTCTGCCCTGTCCTGTGGCAGGAAAGCACAACACTTCTCTATGTCCAGAGTGCCCTATGTACTGCAGTCTCTGGAATGGAGTCAACACAGACTTAAGTACATTTTCTGTGACCTCAAAGTCATCAAACAACTGACAGGTCTGAGACAGGTTATATAGCAGAGTTTACCTGGAGCTGGCCTTCAGGAGTCAGTTTTCAAATAAGGAAACATATAGGCCTTCCTTATAAAGGGCTGCTGCAACTACTGCCAACCATTTGGTAAGACCCATGGCACAAAAGACAAACCAAGGGCAATACCTGTAACTGATAGTGTTCACCCTCCAGCATAAACTGGAGGCATTGTCTATGGAATCTGCTCTTTATATAAAGGTATGCATCCTTCATGCCCAGAGAACAGAGCCAGTCCCCATTTGCAAGTATCTAAAATAGATAGCTTTATTTCTCTCCTAAGTGGAACCGGTTCTATGACATGTTTCTGAAACAAAGTCTGAACTCCTTCCTTCAGAAGGGATAAAAGGAAAGGAGGATAATCTGGAGGGATCTGTAACAGGTCCAGAGCATGTCCTCTTGCAATTATATTCAGTACCCCACTCATCTGTAGTAATTTTCTGTCACTGTTTCAGATTCAGAGAGATTCTGCCCTCCCCACGTTCACCCCTAGAGGTAACACCTGAGGAAGAGAAGAAGAGACCGAAGAGAGTCAGATGGAACCTTGGGTGGCAGGGCCACCAGAATTGATTCCATTGGGTGTTTTGTATGAGCACCAGGAGGAAGGGACCTGATGGGGACCACCACCTCTACTGTGACCTTCCTAATGGTAGAGCACGATCACCTCAGGCAGCTGGCTGGAGCCGACCGTGACCTCTAGTAGGACTGGGATACAGGACTTCACAGACCTTAGAGTCATATTAGAAGTCTGAAGACCATGTATGGCTTCTTCAACATCATAGCCAAACAATTTTGACCCTTTTGAAGGAGAATGCAAAATGCCTGTTGCATATCATTGGCAAAGTCTGCAACTCTGAGCCAAGAATATCTTCACATGCAAATGCCAGAAGCTGCAGCCCTGAACAGAAGCATCAGAGATATCATAAGCTAAGCCCAGCAAATGTTGCCAACCTCTGCACCAGCAGATACTGTTTTAAGCAAATCAATCTTGCAGAGCCATCAGGCAAAGCCTGGGCAGTAGTATGAGCAACTTTCCACAAGTTGTTCTGATATCTGATCTTGCGGACCTGGTAGTTTCCAATCTTAAGGCCCAGTGATGCAGAGACATAAGTATGTTTCCCCATTACATCCAGCCTCCTAGATCCCTTATCAGGGGCAAACTATTATTTGTCTAGAAACTCTAGACCTATCATGAGCAGCCATGATGACCACAGAGTTAGTTTCAGACTGGTAAGCACAATTAGGTTTAGCAGATGATGCACGACACTGCTTATCAGCCTTTCTAAAAAAGCAGGCAGTAAGTTTGGTCTGTACCATACAGCAAAATTAGCATCCTCTAATGCAAGATATATACAGAGAATGATAATGGGGGGGCAGGGCACCTCAAAAAAGTCCATGAGTTTCCATTTAGTACAGTCTTCCTGTTCCACATCAAAGTCAATGGCAGACTACATTTGCTGAATCATGGCTTGCAAAGAAGGGTTCTCATGAGGAGATCTCAGCATATAAATCACTGAGTCCTCAATACAGAACAAGAGAGTAGAACTAGAGTGAAGGAGACCCTCAACAAACTATTCTTCACTCTCATATTCCTCCTTTAAATCCACCTCTAAGTCCATGAGGTCAGGGTTATACTCTATATTGTTGTCACTGGTATAGTGACAATGGCAGCCACAAGAATAAACTGACTATAGTTGAGAGTTAGGAATCTGTGGTGTACTAGTGGAATCCATCTACAGGGGCTGAGCACCCTGAGTACCAGAAGGCCCCATTGGTGGAATAACTGCCAGCAATGGCAACCCTGGCAGAATGTGTCAAATCATTTCAGAGAACAACTCCAGCACAGCCTGGTAGGTACCCTTATGGTATGCGAGGGCTCACTATCCTGATACTGACCTACCTGTTCGAGTATTACCTGACATGTTCAGCATCTGGACAGTGAGCATCCCAGCATTAGGAATCCTGAGGACATTTACAGGGGTAAGGTAAGCGGATGTGACAGCTTGCTATCTTACCCCTGTCCATGAGATGAAATCCTGGAGGAATCAGGAGGCTGGCCGAGCTGCCCTGGTGCTGTCGAGGACTAAGCCACTGGTGGCTCAGCTAGCGTGCTGTGGAGCGCCAGGTTCTATACATGCTGTGGGTGATAAACCCTTTGCCGCTCATAACCCTGTAACTAATTTTTTATAACTCCGAGGTCCACTCCTCCTCAGAGTTAGTTATTTAAGTCATGGGGGGTGTGGGACCAAATCCCACCATATTGGGAATTCAGGGTTGAAGCCCCTTGATTTGCTTTGTGTTTTTCAATCAGATGCATGAAATCATATTTTGGGCATCTGATTGATTCAATCAGATGGATTTCAGGCCAGTGGGGTCGGTATCCTGAGACTCAGGATACTGAGTTTAGGGATACCATAGTACAATATATCTGCCTGGTAGTCAACAGCACCCTGGAAAGGGTCTGGGACTACCTGCATCAACAGGCCTTAGCCCAATGACAATGTTGTCATACTATCCATAGTAGGTAGGGCAGTGCCTAAGCCAAGCCCCAATCTTGGTGTTTCAATGATGGTCAGAAGAGCAGTAGTCGACATTGCCCATTCACGAGGATGTAACTTTTTCAATGCTGACGGGACCTCGCCAGTGAAGCTGACTTGTTCTTGTCTCTGTGTTAGTACTAATGGCTGTATGACGAGGAGGCACGAGATGGTAACCATTCCTTGTTGTTATCCTTAGAGTTCGATGACCATTTCTCAGATGACACAGTGAATGAGAAGCAAATTTTGAGCCTTTTCATTCTCCATGGCTTTCAATGCCATTAATACAAGGAAATGTTCTAGAGATTTTCTATGGCACGACCTTGTAGCCTGGTTGAAGCTCTGGCAAATCTCATAAGTTCTCACATGTGAGATAGGCCCAGGCAGCACACACAAACTGCATGTCTGTCTTCTTTATAAATTTTTATCTGCACTTACAATACACGAAGCAAAGCTACTTCAACTTCAGCAGCAGACAGCAATGGTGACAGTAAGCTAAATAAAAGTAAAATAACAAATGGCGATGGCTTAGTTGAAGGCATTTTCTTCAGCAGGTCTGATGAGGATGATTGGCAGGAGAAAGAATTCAGTAATGAGGGGCCACCTATGTTATATACACATCAATGCTGTATGTCATTGTGGGCAGCCTCCAGCTGGCCAAAAGTTTCAAGTGGCACTGATGCTGATGGCTTATAGTTTCAAGGGTCTGGCCTTATGGAGAATATGTCCTCAATAACGATTTGAATACAAACACAGACAGCGAATTTGGGGTGTGGAACTGCAGAGAGATGCAGAAAGTTACCAGTTCATGGGGATGGAGACAGTATATGTGAAAAACATATAGTACATTACTTAAGAACCCCATAATTTTGTTTGTTTTGTTGAATTTTGTTGACCCAGTAAGCCCACTGGGCCTAAGTCCCTTTTTCAGGGGCGCCGAGAGATACAGATGGTAAGCAATTGAATTTGAACCAGATTAAGCTGTTGGTGGTATTTTAGTGAATGAGGAAATTTGGCCAGGACACGGGAAATTCCTCTACTCTTTGATAAGTGCCATGGGATCTTTAACATCCACCTGAACTACCACCAATCCAGGCAGATGAGACCTCAGTTTAACGTCTCATCCAAAGGCGACACCTCACAAGTGCAGCACCCTCTCATGCTGCACTACAGTGTCAGTATTGGGATATTAACCCAAGTGCCAGATGTGGGAATTGAACCCACAGCGCTCTGATCTCCCGGCTTCAGAGGCGAGCGTGCTACCTACTGAGCCACTGACACTGCTTGGGAGAATTAAGGCACTCCATCAGACAGGAGATATTGCAGGATGCTAGAGGAACTGTGGGGAAAATACAGCAGAGCACTTATATTATGTGAAAGTGCCGGTATTAATCCAGTTTAAAACAGAATTAGGAAAGGTGCTTGAGAAGCCCTACAGCACACTGGGCTCCTCACACCACAATTCTTTCTGCCCCTATCCTACCCCCAGTTGTAGAGACTGAGTGAATAAATACTTATCGAGTGTACTAATTGCGCTGCAGGTGTCACTAAAACATTATTAATCCTCAGGCTCCCACACTGAAAGGGTGGAGGGACATAGTATATGGAATATACAAAATGGAAAAATAACATACTCCCTAAATGATAGGGAAGAACAGTTCTAGACAGAATAAGTGGATTACAAAGGCCATGCCAAATGATAATAGTACTGTATCTTAACAACTGATAGAAGTGATGCTGAGGTTGAGCCGGTGCCCTCATGATTTATAGTGTAGGACACCTCTCCCCTTTCAAAAATGTTTCTCCCTAGGTAACATTGAGAGATTTGATTGAATATCTTGTTGAGAAATATTCCAGTTCACTGCTTCCTGTTATTGGTGATTTTAAGTATAGGATAGGTAATTTTGATAAACTTTTGAACAATACAGCAGTGGATGCATTATGTAACACTTCTCTCCTACAGATAATTTCTCATGATAATAAGACAAATAAAGCTGATGTAGATCTCGCCCAGATTATAAAGGATTATAATTTTATCCCTAAATGGCAGGCTTCCTGGAGACAAAAGAAAAGTTGGCTTTCATCTCTTCCTCAGGTGCATTATTATAGAGATTGCTTGATGCGATAGTCCAGTTGAAATGCGGCTTTCTGTCATAAGTAGAGCAGAGAGTGGTTACCTTCTGATCTCCATAAAGTGAGCTCTTTCTGAGATTTATTATAGTAAGGGAGGATTCATAAGTGACCCTCCCCTTGGATATTGTGATCAGAAACAGGAAAAGAGTACAATGGAATGATAATCACTCTCTGAGGTTGAAGCAATGTTCTTTTCTCCATTTAAAAATTAATTTTCAACAGGGCACCTCTTTGTTTTCTGTGGTAGAATTATGTGCTCAATTGCACCTTCTTTATACTTAAATATTTTTTATTGAATAATTGTAAATGGGGTCAGCACAAAACTTTTAAATGTTAGGTCACATAAGGCCTTTATTATATAAAGAGGCATCACCAATAAAAAGTATCACAAATAGATTAAATGATATACGGTCTCACCAAAAAATTGCACACATCTCATTGCAAATGCTCTTCAGAGTTTTAAACTACTGCAAAAAAAGGAGAAGACTGACATGAAATAGCAGTGTGAGCAACTTAACAAAACTGCCAGCAGCACATATCAAAAACGCTGTTTGACCAAAGTCAGAAGCGAATAAGCGTATAATGAATACCACGGCTAACACAAGTCGGAAGGTGCTGTTCGACTGGAGTCAAAGGTGAATAGGCGCATAATAAATACACAGCTGAATGGCAGCGTGGGCGTGAAAAAATGAAAATGGAACCATACCACATGCCACATCCAAACGCCAAAGCGCACAAACGCATTCGCCATGAACGCCGTAACTTCAAGCCACTGGTTACACATGGAAAAGATAGAAGAGACAATGGACGTCAAACTGTGGCGCTTACGTATCAACCAATGGAGTCTTCATCAGAGCATGGCGTGTAGCTGCATCTCCTCCACTTAAATACAATCCAGCACTTAAGGGACAGGAAGATACAATATATATGACATTCTACCAACATTACATTGTTTAATATCTACGATTAAAAAGAAGAAAAAAATATATAATACTCCAATAGCTCATCCAACCTTATAAATGAGAACAGAGCCAGGCAAGTCATGTTCTCAAATATCGTTGCCAGAACACGAAAAGTCATGGCCACAAATACTATAAAGGTGCCACCACTAAACCCAAAGCAAATATAACTGTGTGTAATTGATTTGTAAAAAGTAAATATGTGAAAACACAATAAAACCATATAATAATTGCAAAAACCACCAAAGGAAACAGAGCCAAAATGTCTTGTCTCCTTATTGTGGACAGAGCACGATAAGTCATATCCACAAATAATAAACTTTACATGAAAAATCAATTACAAATAATTATATATAGGGATGTCATCGTTCAGGCCAAATGGAACCATAGTGTTGAGTTCAAAGATCCAAAAAGCTTCCCTTTGTAGAAGTTTAGCATTCAGGTCTCCACCTCAGAAACCCACATCTACTTTTGAGGCCAGCAAATCTGAGAGTAGTGGGGACCCATGTTGTGATTCTTGATAAAGTCGTGCCATTGCATAATCCATATTTTTGTTTCTAATGGCTCCTTTGTGCTCTCCTATTCTTAATTTCAGATTTCTCTTTGTCTGGCCAACACATGATATACCACAGGGACAGATTAGCATGTATATCACTCCTTGAGTATTACAGTTAATGAAAGATTTTATCTCATGACTTTTCCCAGATCTTGGATGGTGAAAACATTTAACATCAGGCGTGTTTGAACAATGGACACATCTTCCACATGAAAGTTTCCTTTAGGAAATGAGACAACCAATCTTGCTGTACACCTACATTCTTATGTGGGTTATACAATTTAACTAACATGTCCTTCAAATTCTGTCCCTTAGTATATGAAATCATTGGTCGATTTCATCCTATTTTTTAGTCTGAGATCTGAATTGATGACATTCCAATATTTATAAATGATTTTACCAATTTTAGGGGTTTAGGGGTGTGGAGGAAGAACAATTCTGTATAACAATGCTGTAAAATAACAGAGCATAGAAAGCACCACAAAATGGCTGCAGAACTGAAACAATCTTCATAAAATGGTGGATAGTGGAAAATTCCATAGCATAGCATAGCATGTCCTTGGTAGCATAGTAAGCATGTCCTTGGTGGATGATGGAAATTTCCACAAGCATTCTTTGTAGTAAAAGCATGTCCTTGGTGGATGGTGGAAATTTCCACAAGCATGTCGTTGTAGTAATGTATACATGCCTTCTAGATAATGTGGCTAAAGTAAGTTAGCATAATAATCAGTATAGCCAGTCAGTAAGTTACAGCAGTATTATATGAGGCGTACTGTCCAATAAAATTGTGCCAAGAAGCTGTTATGTAAGTAAGGCAGGGCATAAAAGAGGAGACTTACTATTGTAATGGGAGCTATGCCATAACAACATGAGGACCTGGCTCTCCGTATGCATACATGAATAAATGGTTTGAACTCTGCACAAGACTGTTTCTTTGTCTCTGTATAACAAGTAAGAAATTTCCACGACAATTCTTGGCGTGAGTCGGCAGGATCTGCACAGATCTGTTTGGTGGAGTCTTCGCTGGAATAAGACCTGAAGTCACGCTGGCGGATGTCAAGGGACATTGCAGGGAGACCACCTCACAAAAGACGAGGAAAGGACCAGCTTTGGGCTGTTCAGGCGAGAGCACCAACCAGGATGGCGAGATCGACAAAAAGGTAAGAAAGTTCTTGTGTTGACTCCAAACTAAGTAAAAGTAGTTTAAAGTAGCATAAAAGTAAAGTGGTAAAACAGTGATGTAAAACTCTAGAGATTTAGGCTGCTAAAACAAAAGTAACCTCAGACAAGTTTGAGTCCTTTTAGTAAAAGTGGTCAGAAGCGAGTTACCAGGGCAAAAGTAACCAAAAACATAGGTTTGAGCTTTTGTAGCAAAAGTAGTCCAGGACCTGAACTGTTGGGACAAAGTAACTTAAAAAGGGGTTTGAGTTTTAACTGTGATGCTAACCCGGGAACAGAGCTAAGCATAGGGTGTAGAGTAGAGGCAGTATAGCACAGTGGTCTAAGGCTCTGAGCTGCAAATCTGGTGACATCCAGCAGACCAGACCTGAGTTTGAATCCCACAGCTTCCACTTGCATACTGTATGTTACCCTGAGCAAGTCACTTGACCTCCATGTGCTCCCAGGTCGCTCCTGTAAAAAGCTTTCAGCTTAGTGTGCTATACCTGGTTAAACAACTAAAGAAAAAAAAAGAAAATAATACATAAACTAAACACAGGACAGTGACATGGGGTGAAACAAAGCAGGGAAAATTGCCTGATCCCCTCGTGGACCAGTAAAATGCATGGCTGATAAGTATGGGAACAACTCAATTAGTGAAGTCCCAGAATGGAACCTGAGAACAGATGGATTACTTCCCCTAACAGGAACATTTAGCCTGGATGTCTTACAGAAAGTGAGCAGCATTTTAGAAAAGGTAGAAAGCAAACAAAGAGAGTAGTAATAGATTGGACAAAGTTCAATAGGTGGGAAAGAGAAGCAGAAAGTAGGTATAAAAGGTCAGTGAAGGGCATAAAGGTAAAACAAGAAACAGAGGAGGAGAAAGGAAAAGAAAGCCGAGAAAGCATGATATACCACCCGTTTGACCCCCGTTTGCTGCCTACCAACTCCCCATCCTCTGCTCCACCATTGGAAGGGAGCAAGGGGGGGTGCAGGTCCAGGATGAATTGAAGATGCTGTGGAGGCAGTGGCAGGAATGGAGCCTGATACAACTAGCGGGGAAAAGGGCCCGTATAGTGGGCAACAAAAGTCTGGTCCCCAGTAGGTTACATAAAGACCAGATTAAGGGCTAAGAGGAGGACCCCGCAATTAACATGCCACTAATATATATTACCCCAACCTAACCCCTCCTGCCAACCCCACAACCAATAGGCTAGGGTAGAAAGACCAGGAGCCCCAACGAGTGATGGATGCAGTAAAACTTATCCCGACCCTAGAAGGACGTGGATGCATACATAGAGAGATGCAAGCCCTGTTTGCCATGTATGATTTGTCCACCCATGAAATGACCGAATGTTTCGAAGAACTCTCAAGTTCCAGTGGAATGAATGTAAGGAAACTGGGATGTAGATAAAAAAGGGAGGAACGCGACAGACAGTTGCAGGCAGTTTGGACGGCGGTCCAGGTGAAGTTTAAAAGACCACTGACTGGCCCGCTTACATTCTACAAAGCAAAAACAGGTGAGGCTGTACAGGAGTACAGAGAGAGACTAGAGACTATATTTAAACAGCACTGGGGTAAAGCCTGGTGACCCAGTGTGGAAATCTGTTGAGGCATGCTTTTTGTAGTGGACTTTTGCCTGAGATAAAAAGGAGTACAACTGCTTGTCGGGTAGGAGACAAAATCACTAGCTGAGATCTTACCGTATGCTGAACACTCTGAGAGATAACAGAGGGAAATGAAAAGAACAAAAGAAGCTAGTAAAAGGCGCAACTGATGTATTACAAAGGTGGGGGGAGGGGTAGAGATGGGCCCCAACAACAGAGAGACGAGGAAGAAATAGAGTACAAGGTCAAGGGGTCCTCAGGCAGATCGTGGAAGGGGTGACCACAGCAATGTCGGTGCTATTATTGTAACCAGATGGGCCACATAGCCAGGAACTGTCCCCAGGAAGGAGGGCAGCCCAGTATGAACTACCGCCCCTGCTCCCAACTTCTCTGCATACAACCCTTTTCAGCAATAGGAAATAGTGGGACAACATCAAGCAATGCTCTCCCTCACCCCGACCCGTTGAAATACGAAATTGACACTAACTGTTGACAACATGGATGTTTCCTTTTGGTAGACACTGGTGCATCATTGTCTGTGATACGAACCTGTGAACTGTACCTGCATCCCAGTGACACTGTGGTGGAAACCATGGGCACCTCAGGCATACTTATATACGAGCATCTGACCCAGCCCCTGACTGTGCAGTGCAACAAGCTGACGATACGACACGCAATTCCTGTATAGTGAGACCCGCCCTGTAAACTTACTAGATAGAGACTTACTGGCTAAGCTAAACATGACTATAAGTATAAGTAATGAGGGACTCTCTGTGACCTCGGCCAGAGCTGGTATTTTTCCTTTGACAGTGACTGCAAGTGACTGGCTGTACTGTTGGAAGCTTATAGGTGAGGAGCAAGTGGGCTCATTGATAGAGACGGCTGCTAAATTGACAGGGGTGCACAGGAACTACAGTACTATCTCCACTGTACTGCTCACTATGCAAAAGGTGAGAGGGATTTTGGGTATGAGACAAGTAGATGGAGTACTCAGCCAGTGCTAGATGAGTTACAAGTAAAAGACCTATATGTAGCACATGACAGCTGTGCTGCAGCTGTAGAACTTACTGCTGAGCACCAACAAGCCTATGTAGTGGATGGGGCAGTCCTCACATCTCACTTGCAAAGGGAAAAGGGTACAGTGGAAGGATTTGGGGCCATGGGTGGCGTACATGAAAAACTTAAGTGACTGGGAGCAAGAAGGTAAAGATGGGTGTCCCCATCGACAGGGTGTTACAAGCATGTTTTACGTGAGCAAGTGTCAGTGCAACTAGAAATAAAGGCAATCGGATGGGTTATAAGGAAAAGAAAGTAAACTAAACGATAAGTTACCCCTTGGCTAGATGAGCTGCCAGATAGTCTATGGGCCACTTCCAAGACCGATGTAGGATTAATAAAAATGCACAACCTTTATCAGTCACACCAAGTCCTCTTATAGGCCCCACAAACACCAATACCGCTTGGAAGGAAGCAGAAGAGGGAATGCCTACATGCAGCATTGGTAGAGAGGGAGGTTATCGTACCATGTCCCAATGCTACGGTAAACACCCTATTCTGCCAGTGAAAAAGCCAAATGGTACCTACGGTTTGTGCAAGATCTGCGACGGTAAATGCTGCTGTACATGCCAGAACACCTGTGGTCCCGAACCCTGTCACTGTTCTGTCCCAGGTACCTACAAATAGTTGTTTCTTTACAGTTATAGACTTAGCAAATGCCTTTTCAGCATTCCCGTGAAGCCTGAGAGCCAAGAATGGTTTGCATTTACGTATAAAGGAGAAAAGTGGACATGGACTTGGATGCTCCAAGGGTATGTTGAATCTCCAGCTGTGTTCTCGGCCCAAATGAGTGACAATTTGTCTGCCTTTGTGCCCCGGTGGGAGTGTGTTGATACAGTATGTTGATGATCTGCTACTTGCCTCCGCTCATGAGAAGCATGTGAGCAGGACTCAAAGTGCTTTACTCTTTTTGACTAAGCGGGCTGGGTATAAAAAGTAAACTACAGCTTTGCACAGAACAGGTAAAGTATTTGGTCATAATTGTCGGCGCAATGCCCTAGCCCCAAAACGAATTGAAGCTGCTACCAAATTGTCCCGTCCGACAACAAAACAACAAATGATGTCCTTTTGGGCATGGCAGGCTACTGCAGAGTCTGGCTGAAGGATTATGCCTTCTTGGCACAGCTTTGCAAGATGCCATCCATGGCAAGGGTATGCAAATGAAAGATGAGGTCAAGTGGACAAACAAATTTATGGAATGTTTCACACAATTAAAATTGGCTTGCGTCCAGCACCTTGTCTAGGGCTGCCTGACTTTAACAAGCCATTTGACCTCTATGTGGATGGAAGGCATGGGTTTATGTCTGCTGTACTAACACAATTGCATGGGGATGCATGAAGGCTGGTGACTTACTACTTAAGCATTTAGACGCAGTAATCAGAGGAATGGTGTCGTGCCTACAGTCTGTTGCCGCTGCTACCCGAGGCGGTGCTGGCCTGTTCTGATTTGGTGGGGTTTCCCTCTAGTTGTACATGTGCCACATGCAGTACACTCAATTATACTGCAGGCCCTTTGCACATCTAACTCCTGCTCGCTTACTGTAATATCAGAATGTGTTACTAACCATGTCAAATGTTACCACTTAAATGCTGTACTACCTAACCCAGCTACCTCCTCCCTACCCCTGGAGGACGTGACGCATATGACTGTGGCGAAGTAATTGACTCCGACTGCAGACTCGACCTGATTTGACTGATGTACCACTGACTAACGAGACTTGGACACTGTTTGTGGATGGCTCAGCTCAACGAGAGCAGGGTCTTCCTAATTGGGCATATGCCGCATGCACTGACAGCACTACTCTAGAGAGCCATAAGCTGCCGTCCCACTTGTCAGCCCAGGCCGCTGAGCTATTGGCATTAACCAGGGCCTGCGTTTTAACAAAACCAAACCGTTAACATTTACACGGACAGCAGGTATGCTTTGGAGTAGTGCATGATTTTGGAACACTATGGAAAAATAGGGGTTCCTGACTCGCCAGGAAAGCCCATTCGCATCGTGAAACTAGTAGAAAACCTGTTGACGGCCATTCAAATGCCTAGGGCTGTCGGGTCGTGAAATGCCAAGCGCACACATCTGCTTCTGACTTTGTATCAAAAGGAACGCCAGACTGATGCAGCTGCTGAAAAGAGCAGCTCTCCTTGATGTTGTCCCACCACCGTTAATGCTTTCTCAAGAAGTAAAACCAGTAAATTTTTTCTGCCAGTGATGTAGCTGAAATACAACGATCTGCTGATAAAAGGAGAAAAAACTGGCAAACATGTTGCACCTATGACGCCACTGCAAAGCTATGGTGAGTGTCCGATGGCAGGCTTTGCCTGCCAGCAGTCACGCTTTCCTTTTGGGCAGTTGGCTCATGGAGCCGACCATGTGCAAAAGGGGGATGGTGGCTTTGTAAATAAATATTGGTATCTTGTAGGTTTCTCTTGTATGCTGAAAACTTTTGTAAAAAGTATATTATATGTATGCAAAATAATATCGGCGGGATTCCAAGTAACCCTCTGCCCATCCCTTCCTACAGGACCTTTGAACACATAATGATGGACTTATTGAACTAAGCCTTGTGAGGGCTACAGGTATTGTTTGATAATAGTGGATATGTTCTCAAGTGGGTAGAGGCCTTCCTGCTCAAAGAAGCACTGCTTGTGTGGTGGCAAAGGCCCTATTGAAGGATATTACTCTGCTGGGGCCTACCTCGCGTGATATCTAGTGACAATGTACTCATTTTGCAAACAAGTTATCAGGTGCCTATGTGAGGTTTTAAAATTAATTTAAGAACTCACTGTGTCTACCATCCACAGTCTGGAGGGGCTGTTGAAAGGCAAACCAAACCTTAAAGGTAGAAGTAGCCAAACTGATGGCAGAAACAGGACTTAATTGGGTGAAGGCTCTGCCTTTAGCCTTAATGAGTATGAGAGGTAGACCAACGCCGATGGGTCTGTCACCACACGAGATTCTAATGGGTAGGCCTCTGAGAATGACTAATGCACCTTTTCCCAAAGCAGGTTAACATTGCACGGTTTAGATAACGAAATGATTGCCTATTGTTTATCCCTTAATGCTGTCTTGAGATCTTTTTATCCTAGGGTAAAGGCAACACTAGTTGTGCTGAATGCTGAAACAGTACTACACACGCATACAGCCTGGAGACTTCGTGGTAATAAAGGACTTCGGCGGAAAAAAGTGGAGTGATCCCAGTGGTGAGGTCCTTTCCAAGTGCTCCATACGACACCGACAGCCGTGAAAATTGCTGAGAGAGACACATGGATCCACGCATCCCACTGTCGGTTGGTGACGGCCCCGAGGACAGATGAAGAAAAAGACTGTTTTATTGACTGCAAGGGTGGCATGCGTGCTGGGAGCCGCTGTGGTTCTTCTGACTCTGATAAGTATTAAAGTAAACCACAAGACTGGAGATGCAGCCGCAGCCTTGAACCTCTGCACACTACTAATACCTGGTGGACTCTAATGAAGCTACATGTCGTTAACATTAACCAAAGTAATTGTTATGTGTGTGCTCATTCCCACTTTCTGCAGCCATAGGGCTGCACTTCATGCCTGTACCCTTGGTCTGGCATGACACATATTTACTCTTATTTGCTATGGCACATGCAAAGGATAGTGAAGGTAATTGGTCCACGACCTTGTTAAATAAGGGCAAAGTTACTGTATTTAAAGGACACCACTCGCCACCTGGTATAAGCCCCAGACATGGAAACCCCTTAAAACCCTTGTGTACCTAGATCACAGACCAAAAATCCAGGCCCCCTATTGTGTATGTAGAAATTGGACACAGGCAGAAGCAAATGTACCGTGGAGTGTCTAGTTGTTCTAATAATTATTATGAAGAACAAAATTATTCTTATACCTATAATACATCTGACGGTAACATGACAACATGGTATGGTAAGGGTATATATTTTCCAACTGAGCTTAAAGAAGGGAAAAAGTTTGGTACCTTGTCTGGCCTGTACTGGGTGTGTGGGTAAAGGCGTATGTGTTTTACCAACAGGATGGATCAGGTGTTGTTACTTAGCTACACTACACCCATCTGTACAAGTGTATGTGCCCTCTCAAAATGATAATAATGTCTTACAGAGGCGATGACCTTAGCATGCGCCCCGAAAGCGCTAATAGGGTGGGAGGTTCTGGAGTACCTAGCGACAAGAGAAGAGTGCCGTGGTGAGGAATTAGCTGCAGGATTTTTCCCATTCTTGGGGTACAACAAAGCATAACATATATTAATCAACTAAGCTACGAACTTGAAACCCTAGTAAAAGAAACCAATGAAGGTCTAACCCTTTTGAGTGCCAAACAAAAGCATTAAGACTGTAGCATTACAAAATCGAGAGCTCTTGATTATGTCTTAGCAGCCCAGGGCGGTATGTGCAATAATTGAGAAGAATGTTGTACCTATATACCAAATGTGGCTGATAACATGACAGAAGTTTTACACAAGGTAGCAACTACAAAATAAAATTGTGAGCTAAAATAAGTCTGAGGGTGACTGGAATCCATGGGGATAGATTACAAGTGTATTTGGCCAATGGGGATTGACAATAATGACATATGTTGCCACTGGCATTATTGCCTTATTATGTATATGGCTTGTCAGTATTTTGTAAGGCTGCTGCTTACAAAAATTTGTAACACAGCCTGTAACCCACCTACACCAATTGTACAATCATCTGTGGTGCATAATTATGACATAGTAAAACAAAATGCACAAGAACTGCCTTTACTATAACTGTAATATTGAATTTTAGCAGCTGATACAGAGTATCAAATGGAGAGTGTGGAGGAAGAAAATTCTGTATAACAATGCTGTAAAACAACAGTGCATAGAAACACCACAAAATGGCTGCAGAACTGAAACAATCTTCATAAAATGGTGGATAGTGGAAAATTCCATAGCATAGCATAGCATGTCCTTGGTGGATGATGAATTTTCCACAAGCATGTCTTTGTAGTAAGAGCATGCCCTTGGTGGATGATGGAAATTTCACAAGCATGTCTTTGTAGTAATGTATGCATGCCTTCTAGGTAATGTGGCTAAAGTAAGTTAGCATAATAATCAGTATAGCCAGTCAGTAAGTTACAGCAGTATTATATGAAGCGTATTGTCCAATAAAATTGTGCCAAGAAACTGTTATGTAAGTAAGCAGGTATAAAAGAGAGACTTACTATTGTAATGGGAGCTATGCCATAACAACATGGGGACCTGGCTCTCCAGATGCATACGTGAATAAATGGTTTGAACTCTGCACAAGACTGTTTCTTTGTCTCTGTATAACAAGTAAGAAATTTCCACGACAGGGGCCAAAGGATTAAATTCAGTGATAAAATTAATTTATCATCATCTTCTTTCTTTTATGGTTGGAGTCTAATAGTGATTCCTATCAATATTTTCAACCAAATGCATACTTTTAATAAGATCTCCTGGTTCATAACCTCTCACAATAAACCTGTCGGTTATTTCCTTTTAGCTTCATCATATGGCGTGCTCAGAGCAAATATGCTTTGTTCTAATGTATTGTCCTTTTGGAATACTGGAAATAACAGATCGAGGGTGACAACTGTCAAATTTCAATGAAAGTATTTCTGGACAAAGGTTTTCTATACAACTTAGTTGAAAGGTCATGATTTTCTTCTCTATTAGAATGTCCAAATATGGAATAATATCCATGCTCCTCTCATATATGAATTTTAAATGAGAACTTGTATGATTTATGTATTCCATAAACTGTTTCAGCTCAGTTTCTGTTCCAGTCCAGATCATCAAACAATCATCTATGTAGTGTTCCATAGCTTTATGTGCTTCAAAAATGTTGTTTGATGCATCATAAATATTGGTCTCTTCCATTCTCCCATATATAGATTTGCTAAACTGGGTGCAAAAGTGATTCCATTGCAGTTCCTTTTGTCTGAATATAAAAGAGCCATCATACCAGAAATAATTCTGTTCTAATACAAATCTTGCCAGCTCTAATATAAATTCAGTACTTGGCTTTGTCTTATTCCTCTGACTTAAATTTTTCTTCAGTGCCTCAGACCACCCTCATAAGGGATATTAGAATATAGACTTTCCACATCTACTGTGACCAATATATCCGTTTCAGACATTTAACATCTCACAGCAATTTTAAAGCATCTTTGTATCTTTCACATACAATTGTAAATCTGGAACAAATTTCTGTGCAAAAAATCCACATATTTGGACATATTTTCAGTAACAGATTAATTTGCAGAGACAATCAGTCTACCCACCACAAGGAACTTATTTTTGTGTACTTTTGGTAAGAGGTACAGAACTGTTTTTTTTGGGTGGATATTCTAAGAAAATCAGCTTCTTTCTTAGTAATCGCTCCATAGTTAGACCACAATCAATGAATGCATCTGCCTTGGTCTTAATCAATTCTACAGGATCTTTATTGATCCTTTGATAGAAATCTTGATTACTTAATTGCCACACAACTTCTCTGTTGTAATCATCCACACCCCATACCACCACTGCACCTCCCTTATCTGCTTGTTTTATCACCACAGAATCTAAATTCTTAAGCTCTTGTATAGCTTGCCTTTCTGTAGTGGTGATATTTTGTGCATAATACTTATCTTTGTTATTTTTAATTAGTTTATGCACATCTTCCATTACCAAGTTACAAAAGGTGTTAACGGTATGATTAGAATGTGGGGATTGTAAGAGGAGGGTTTTTAAAAGGAGTCTTTTCTCTAGTCATATCACTAACTACAGATTGTGGATTTGTTACACTGAAAAGATCTTTCAAATATATCTTTCTAAAATCTAAGCAAATCCAACTCCACTTGAAATGGATTGACCTTAGTCGTGGGGACAAAACTCAGACCCTTAGATAGAACCTGGGTCTGGGTTGGGGTTAATTGTATACTAGATAGGTTTATGACCTCCAATTCAGATGCCTTGGTCGCAGAGATCTCCTCACACCCCCCAGTCCTGTCTCCCTCTGTAGTTCTGCTTCCTCTGTTGCCTCTCGCACTCTCCTCTTCCTCCTCCCTTCCTCTTCATGTTCTATATGTTCTAACATTTCCAGATCTTGATTGTTGCCTAAAAATGCCTATTATCATTGGCCCTATGATTATCTTCCAAATCACTATCTGGTCCAGATGAAATATTCATTTTGTCATCATTTGGCAACATCGAATATTGATTCATTGGAGGTGCTTTTTCCTTTACCCCTGCCAAGAGTACACAGTTCCCATTTTATAATCTTTTTTCATCTCTGAGGTATTCTTTTGGTAACTGCATTAAGGCCCAATAATGTCTAAATAGAATGGAAAGAGGGTTATTCATATATAGGTGCCACTACTTTGCTTATCTCCTCTAAACACTATTTCTAGCACGCTGTGATTTTTGGGCAAGACACATTAGATGGTTTGGTCTACCCTCACTTCCCACTGCCCCTCCAACAGGTGCTTAGCCTGTCTATTATATATTTTGATTGTACTGCTGAGGATCAGAAAAACCTTGTGAGATGATTCCAGGGGTTCTCCTGCCATGTTGGTGCACTACTTATGTGCTGTTGCACATAATGTTTTCCAGGACTTGTCTGTGATTTGTGTGCCCCATTGCACCTCCCACTTCCCTTTTAATGTTCCTCATGTTTCCTTGTTCTATGGCCCCTACTGCCCTCATATATGCTGGAAATCAGCCTGCTCCCTGAGGGACCCTGCAATGCTGCTGAGAATAAAGTCACAAGTGCTAATGGGGTACGTGACTGTTTTCCAGGTTTGGTTGTATGGAAATACAGGTTCTCAACTGCAAATATCTGTAGAAGCCAGATCTACATATTCCAGACTCTGCCTGTAAGATGGTGAATGTTTTAATAATGGGGCCACTAAGATGATGTGATGGGAACTCTAAGCCCATTCTAGCCAAGGCTTAGAATTTGTGCTCAAGTATGGCTAGCATGAAGTCCAGGCCTATGGAAAAGGTGAGATAGAGTTTTAAATCTTCTGCAAACTGTAATCTGTTTGCTAGCGTATGCCATAGCAGAACAGTCTCCCTCATCCAGAGATCTTTTCCGCTATGTAGGAATGGGAATCCTGTTATTGAATATAGTACCTGGAATGATCAATTCTCTCCTGTGACTACTTCAGCTGATTTCCAAGCAGACATATATCCTGGGGAGCACCAGTGAAAAAACATGCAGAGATGTGCTTGACCAGTAAAATTTCTTTAGGTGGGTAGAGCTAGTCCTTTAAGTATACCTGCCTTGCCCATCTATACATGTCTCTACTTCCTCACAGCCCTGGGAAAGTTTCAGGAGAATGGACCCCACACACACCTTTCTCCTAACGGGAAGGAGGAGATGTCGAGTCGTAACCTTTACAAACCCAAATTTCTCCAGTTTTACACTGTTCTAGTGAGAAGTGTGTTTCTTGAAAGAAAATCATCTGACCACGTTCCTTGTGTGACATTACTTTATGTCTCTTAATGGGGTTGTGTAATCCAGTTACATTATCGAAAGTACAGTATGGGGATAATGGTAGAAAATATTTCCCCTTTGTTTTGAGCATTTGTATCCCCAGCCTCTTCCTCTGCCACAAAACCATTTACTAGTGCCCTCACCGTGAACAGGAATTGAGCTAGAAAGGAAACAGTAGAAAGTACAAATAAGTGACATGAGCAAGACAACCTCAACAAGAACATGAAACAATGAAAGCTGTGACCTCCAAGGTGGAAGGGTCATGGTGTCATCTTGGGCAGACCCTGTGTCCCAAACAAGATACAAAGGTAGTAATCTGATTGACCAGGAAGGAGAATTGTGACCAGGTGTGGTCGGAGCTCCTTCAGCAACCAAAAGGTGCAGTGTTGCTCCTCTGAAGGTGTCTGTGGAGGAGTGGATGTTTCCAATTAGTGCGAATACCAACCAATTGCAGCACCCACCAGAAGTTAAAGCTTGCCTTTATACCCATTCAGTGAATGCTAAAAAATATGGTACATATAAACCCTTAATAATATCCCTCCTCCACCTGCCAGGGCTAAAAGCAATTCAAAGGCACAGAATACTCCAACTGGTCTCCAGTTAGATTACATACAGTACAGTCAGATCCAGAAATACCAAACCCAGTTGCTCCCCATGTGAATAATGGGTGGTGGAAGAGAAAAACAAAGACTGGACCCTACCTATTCCATAGCCCTGGGCAGCAGTCTGTCAAGTTCAAATTGGGCTATCTAAAGCCCTCCCCTCATTTTGAGGAATAGTCTGTCAGTGTCTGTGCCAGATTACAGTTCTGTAGGGGTAGTGAAGTCTGAATGAAACCTGCCTGCCAACCTTGCGCCAAATAGGTTCATTTTCACTACTAACGAGACTCTAACAAGTCCAGTCTATGCTGAGTAGTTCATTTAGCCTCCGAACAGGTCTGAACTGCTAAAGGCAACAAGAGAATAGAAGAAGTAACAACTCACCACGACAAGCCAGAGAGCAAGAGAAGATCCCAGGAGGCCCGTCAGACCAAAAGCCAACTTAAAGGTAGGGTGCCCCAAGGTCACCCTGTCCCAGATCACTACCATTTCCCTAATGTATTTATCAGCTGGTGTGAGGAGGATTGAAAGCAGTGGGCAGAGTTCCACTTGGGTGGTAAGAGAGCATAGCTTACAGATTGCATTGACTATTTTACTGGTGAAGCAGCAAGCCAGGCCAATCGCTCAGTTCCCAAGAAGCACCAGGGGAATGCCTTTCCCCAGCCAAAGATCAGCTCATCATTTACCACATCCATTTACTTTGAGGCCCAGATATAGTCTCATTTTTTCTTGCACTCAAGAAAATACCTGCAATGTGATAGAGACTTTCTTCATGAACCGTGAGGTGGTGAGCTGGGGTCTTACAGAATGTGTCTCACCCTAACGCACTATTGATGGTCTTAGAGCCACATCAGGGCCTCCACCTAATCCTGATCCACTACCACAGGCTACAAAAAAATAAATTAATTCATGCATTTTAATCTGCAACCCAGAGTCACACTGCAACCCTCCCCAGCCTTCAAGGTATCTGTAACTTCATTGCAGAATCTGCCTGGCTACAAGTTGTGTCTATATCATTGAAGTATGAAGCCAGGTCTGTATTGTGGGAGAACTTTTGAGGGAGTACAGTATGGCTGCAAAAGAATTAAGGAGTATTTTATTTCTGCCTTACTGTGTCTGTATAGCACTTCTGCTCTTCCTGCCCATTTTGAATTTGCTGCAATCCGCTGTTATGCTCTAATGCTGGGGATGCTATCACGGATCTAGGAATTTAATTTGCAACCATAGCAATTACTATTTTTCATACATCCATGATGGATTCAAAAGGAGTCATATGTTCTTGGCCCTTTGGAAGCAGTATTCAAAGACATAGTGGTATGGCATCTGAAATTTGATGTTTTGTTTCCTTAAAGTTCTTTTCAGGGAGTTGTAGGTCTGCCATTGCTTGGATAATCATGATCCACCATTAGGTTGCAGCCCTTGTAGCTGAGTCCCACTGCTTCCAGGCCCAGTTCACTATCTCCTGTTTCACTCTGAGCTCTGAAACTGGAGAATAACAGATTATGGCATGGCATTTGAGTTTAGAGGTTTTGGTATAGAAACATAGAAACATAGATTTTGACGACAGATAAGCACGCTTGGCCCACCAGTTGCCCATTTCCCTACCTAATGGATAAGCTGCAGATCCTAGTTAACCAGCAGCCTACTTCTTCCTACTCCCACCCCTAGAATGGCCTTATGACTGTCCCATGCATGCTTGAATTCCACCACTGTTTTGGACCCACAACCTCCTCTGGAAGGCTGCTCCATCCATCCACAACCCTCTCTGTGAAAAAATACTTCCTTAAATTACCTCTGAGCAGCCCCTTCTATCTTCAAATTGTGCCCCTTGTTCTTGCACACCTCTTTTTTGAAAGATGCTACCCTCTTGGACTTTGTTGATTCCCTCGAGGTACTTGAAAGTTTCCATCATGTCCCCTCTCCCTCCTTTCCTCGAGGCTATACATATTCAGCTCCTTAAGTCTCTCTTTATATGTCTTCGTTGCAGACCCTGCACCATTTTAGTGTCCTCCTCTGGACAGCCTCCATCCTGTCTATGTCTTTGGAGATTGGTCTCCAGAACTGCACACAGTACTCCAGATGGGGTCTCACTAACTGTCTGTACAGAGGGATAATAACTTCCTGTTTTCTACTGGTGATGCCTCTCCTATGCATCCCAGTATCCCCCAACCCTCCTTGCAGCCCTCTCACATTGCTTGCCCACCTTTAGGTCATCTGATATGACTACCCCAGGTCCCTTTCCATTTTGTTGTTGTAGTATCTCACCCCCATTGTGTACTCTTCCCTGGGTTTTGTTTCCCAGGTGCATTACCTTGCACTTCTTAGCATTGAATCTAAGCTGCCATACATTTGACCATTCCTCTAACCTTGCCATGTCCCTTCTCATCCTTTCCACCCCACCTTGTGCATCAACTCTGTTGCAGATCTTTTGTGTCATCTACAAAGAGACATACTTTTCCTTCAGTCCCTCTGCAATGTCACTTATAAAGACATTGAAGAGGACGGTCTAATACTGAACCCTACGGTGCCCACTAACCCCCTTTCTTCAGAGTGGACTCCATTTACTATTACTCTCTGTGTCCTATTCTCCAGCCAATTCTTTTACCCAGGCTGTCATCTTGGGACCCACTCCCAGGCTAGCTAACTTGTATATTAATCTTTTGTGTGGGACTGTGTCAAATGCCTTGCTAAAGTATAGGTAGGCCATGTCACAGCCCCTCCCTGATCTACTACTTTGGTCACCCAGTCAAAGAAATCTATCAGATTTGTCTGGCAGATTTGTCTGGCATGACCTTCCACTGTGAATCCATGCTGCCTTGGGGCGAGAGTTAGGGCCGACGACACCAGCGCACCCCAATGTCAGTTGGGGCTGAGGTGCAAAGGGGGCTTTAACCCTAACACGAATTTCCTCATGTTTGTCACTGTGGAACAACGGATGTGCCCATTCCACATTTAACTGGAAGTTCGTGCCAAACTGAGTATTTCCCAGAGGACCTGTTAGAAGTCTGTCATGTTCAGGGTTTCAAACCTTTCTTCAGGCCATATATTTGCATATTTTTCCTTCTCAACCTCCCTTCAAGATCTGTGCACTTCGTTTTCAGTTTGGCCTTGTTATCCATGGACCAGCACCCTGATTTTACCCCTCACCTCGCGGACTGCAACACATATGTAGATACATATATATATAGACACTAACTTTGTTTTTTTTCTTTTAGATATTTCCGAACAAGACCTAAGGTCAAAGCGATTTTTAACTCTGTTTGTTATCTTCAGCGTGCATTTAATATAACCATTTTGTTTTACATATGTAAAGATATATATATATATTTTCATGGCAAAAAAACTCTGTTTAATGCATCAGTTAGAGTTGTTCCACAGTGACAAACATGAAATTCAGTGTTAGGGTTGAAAGCCCCTCCACCCCAGCACACCCCCAACTGACACTGGGGTGTGATGGCCGTCGGCCCCAACTCTCACCCCATCACGTGCAAAAAGCTAACATAGGAGAATGGGGTGAGAGTTAGGACCGACGACCCCAACGCACACCCCGATGCCGGTTAGAGGCAGGACTGGGGTGCAAGGGTGGTTTCAACCTAACACTGAATTTCTTCGCTTTTTGTCGCTGTGGAACAACCCTAACTGATGCATTAAACTGAGTTTTTGACCATGAATTTCCTTCTTTTGAGAATGAGGACTATAAATAGTGAATGGAATGCGGTGGTGGGAGCTTGGGTCTTCGGCCCCACGCCCCACTTCGTGGATGTCTTGTGACATAGTAACAGTAACTGCAACACAAAGACAAGCCAATGGTTATGCACATGGTGAGGCAAACATAAATAGTAACGTAAACATTAACAGAGATGCAAGAGCAAAGTGATGCCAAAGTGAACAGTGACACAAATTGAGACACAAGCGCATAAGGAAATGCAACTGGTAACACGCACGATCATGGTACCACTATTATAAATGAAAATTTTAACTGTTACAGCAACAATAACACCAAAGGAACAGAAACAGAAAGGCAAACGCAAGCATGTACAGAGATACGCAAAGCATAACGAACACGGTCACAGTACCCCAATGGCAAATGCAAATGGTAATGGTAACAGCAAAATAACGCCAAAGGAAACAGAAATGGAAAGGCTAATGAAGCACGTATGGAAACGCAATCCAGAATCTCGACGGTCAAGGTAGCGAATTGTAAATGCAAATGGTAACAGAAACAGCAACAATAATGCCAAAGGAGACAGAAACGCAAACGCAAGCACATATGGAATGTGAACCATAACGCGTAACGGCACGGGCACGCAATTATAAACGTAAATGGTAATGGTAACAACAACGATGACGAAACAAAAGACAAATGCAAATGGAAGGGCGGCCACAAATGCAAATGGTAATCGCACAGTGACGCAAAGCAAAACAGAAATAGAAACAGTACTGTAGACACAAATGGTAAAAGTAATGCAAACGCAAGTGCAAACAGAAACGCAAAGGATAACACACACGATGGTGTACACAGGAATGCTAATATAAACGGGTACAGAAATGCAAGGGAAATGCTGCATGTAACAGTAACTGGAGAGCACACCTGGTTTTCCCCAACAGCTGCATAGAGAAACACAGTGGGTGGAATATTCAGACTGCACCAGGCTGTGGCGCAAGCCTGGAAGCGCATGCAACTGGGATGTGCCAGGGCGCTGACAGAGTGATATTCAATGGTGCTGTGCCATGGCTCAGTGCCATTGAATATCGCCTGTGGCCACCCACACTGTGCATGGCCCAGTGGCACTGCACCAGCGCAAGTGGCCAGAGAGGGCAGGGGATGTGCTACATAAGTGCCGTTGTGCTAGGCGCATCAATCACGATATTCAAAGGTAGACATGCAAATGAGGCCATAAGGCATACAAGGCACAAATGGGGCCATTTGTATGTCATTATAACCCCATTTTCATGCAGGTGTGCCAATCCCGTGACTTTGCCTGGCACCCTGCCAGGCTGCAGCTGTCGGGGACTGGCGCCCCTGCAAATGTCAAAGTGCCCCACTGCCCGATCGCAGGCATCGTGCAATAATTAAGCGTCCTACATCCCTGGTGGTCCAGTGGACCGCTGGCAATCCAATCGTGGGCATATGTATAATAAAGAAGGTCCTATATCCTGGTGGTCCAGTGGACGCTCACAGCCGATCGGGCACATGTATAATAAAGAAGGTCCTATATCCCTGGTGGTCCGGTGGACTGCTCACAGCCGATCACAGGCATATGTATAATCAAAGAAGGTCCTATATCGCTGGTGGTCCAGTGGACCACTCACAGCCTGATCATAGGCAGAAGTGTGAAAGATTACATCCCATCCCTGGTGGTCCAGCGGTACCCCCTCCCACCCTCTCACTGGGCCCACCACCCGCTCCCCAGTCAGCGGCGGGTGGCAGCTCCTCACCCATAAGCCACCCGGCTGCCCCGACTGATTGCGTACAGTACAGCTGTATGCCCATTGGTTCACAGCATGGCTGATGGGCATGCAGATCGCATTGGATACACAGTCCAGATATGAATGGATTCATTCACATATCTGGATCAGTAGTAGGTACAGTTCGCACGCCAATTGGCTCATGCCAGAACCACGGGAGTACAGCTGTACTGCACGCAGTCAGTCAGCGGGGCCAGGTGGCTTGCAGGTGGGGAGCCGCCACCGCCTGCTGACTGGTGGGGGAGCGGGTGGCGGGCCTGTGTGAGGGTGGAGGGGGTACCCTGGAACACCAGGGATGGTATGTAATCTTCTTTACATTTCTGCCGGCGATCGGGCTGCGAGCGTCCACTGGACCACCAGAGATATAGGATGTTTAATTATTGTATGTATGCCCGCGATCGGGCATGGGGGCTACCCGACGGAGGGTGCCACTGGAGCTCAGGTGGCCACCCACAGCTGGCAGCTGCTGTGTTGCACCCTGTACTGGCGAGCTCCTCTGGGTGCCAGCTGTTGCTCCTTTGTTTTTGGAACAACTGCATGCGGCGCATATAGAGGTTGCACCTGGCGACTCCAGCATCCGGGCTGAATATCGGGATGTGAGGAAATTCTCATGACACGCCCCCGCTTGCACGCGCCATTACTGATGTCCCCAGCGAGTCGAGATTGTGCCACGACTTTCCTCTTTTGAATATCGTGCCAGTGGTACATCAGTGGGTTGCCTATGGCACAACTGTGTTGCACCATGCAACCCTTCTGAATATCCCACCCAGTGAGTACAAAGAATGTATGCATAATAATGGGGCACGGGTAGAAAATGAGGAGTTAGAATACTAAATTGCTTATATCTCAGGAACCATACGATGTAGAAAAAATTATAATTTCGTATGAATTATGACTTTCCTGGCTAGTTTTGTACTTAGACCTCATTTGGGGGCTAAGCATTTTTCTGATGAAAAGTCCAAATCTGCACTGTTTTCAAAATACAGGCCCTGAAAGGTGTGGCAGATGCCACAATGTTAGTCTATGGGAGAAAGTGTAAATTTCGAGTAACATAACTTTGCATCCCTACAATATTTTTTACCAAACCACCAAAAGGCACATCTGTGAGATGTTGTCTTTCTTCCTCAAATTTCAGCCCAAAGACCAAACAATTCTTGTGCAGCACGGTAGCAAACAATTCCTGTCATTTTGGCCATAGTGTTAAAAAGTAGTGTCGTGATTTGTGACACTTTTCATAAAAAGTGCGACAGTGTCGCAGAGTGCGATACTACTTTGCAACACTACTTTCCCAAAAAATTTTAAAACATATTTCTGGGGTGTTTAACCCCAAAACAAAGATATGACTAGCATCCTCAGGGCTTGACTAGGTAAACACAGAAAGAATTATGCCCCTAGATGGTCCCAATTTTAAATTCCAAGCATTTCTGAGATCAGTAATTGAAAACAAAATGGAGGATTTGTGACACTACTAGAGTCATTTGCGACACTAAAAAGTGCATTTGTGACACTGTCAATTTTTTTTAACTTTTCCCCATTGACTATAATGGAAACTTGTTTTGAATAACATTTGAACCATTCAATATTTTTCACAAAATCTTCAAAAGGCACCTCGAGGACCCTGGCCGCACATTCCTGATGTTTTGGACCAGTCGGCATAAACCATGTGACCTGTAGGCTCAAGCAAAGAATGCACAAAAAACATAAATGCACCCCAGAATGTTGTTAATAACTCCACAGCCATGCATCTGACTGGTATAAAGTTGGTAGATCCCAAGCTCTATGGTTACACACTGTGCCTGCCAAATTTCAGGCAAATCTGTTGAACGTTGGCAAGTTATTAAGCTGCAATTTCACCATTTAACCTTAAATGGGGTACTCAACCCTAACTATGGTAGCACTACCGTGCTACCATAATATATCTATCTATATATATATATATAGATATATATATATATATGTGTGTGTATATATATATATATGTGTGTGTATATATATATATATATATATATATATATATATATATATATATACATATACACTAACTTTAGGGCATAGACACTTGTCATATAAGCGTAACTGTCAGGATCTGAGTTCTACTGTACTTTTGCATTGCTTATTTTGCTTTACTATATTCTCACAATATATTGCACCACTGGGAGATGTTTTCCATAATGTTTTTATTGTATAATCATTAGTTAGGTGACAGTGCCATCTTTAGTGCTTGTGCAAACTGTAACTGCAAGTGATCTTGGAAGCATCACAGACCTTACTGTTCATGCATATCTTCTGCTAGCTAAGAAACTTTCCCATGCTATTTAGGGTGGTTACTCTCTGGCCACCTGTATTTAGCCAATTATATGTATTTTGTGTATCTTCTTTTATTGTTGTCATGGTTATTATCAGGCTATAAGACCTTTAGCATCATGTATTTTCTCTCAGAGAGACTTGGCTGTGCCTATAGGTAAGGAAACTGTAACTATAAACATTCTCAAAATGACTGCACCAAAGCCATCCGGCAATCAAAGTCTGCCTATTTTAAGAGTGCTCTCACAAATTCATGGGGAAATGGAAGAGACTTCTGGAACAACATTAAAGAAGTTACCGTGAAGCAGTCAAAATCACCCCATCCATGCTCTGTATAGACGGGGTTACCACACTTGATCTGAAAATTATTGCAGATACATTCAATACTGCTTTCACTGAACTTAGTTCTGTACTTCCCCAATTTCTTTAGCAAAGATGATACTCCAATGCACCCTATCTCCTCTGCCTCCTTAAACTGCCCTCCTTTCTATTTTAAATTGGTCAAGATACACCAGGTCCTAGCTATGTCACAAAGCTATCGCCAAGTCTAGATCCAGCAGCGACTCTCTTGAGCTCAAACTTCTATCCTAGCCCTTGAAGAAGTACTCAGACCACTGAACAAGATCTTCAACCTCTCCCTCAGCCTCAGCCAATTCCCGGACAAATGGAAGCTGGCCACTGTGAACCCTATATTCAAAAGTGGTGAAAAAACTGCCCATGAAAATTTCCACCCAATCTCCATTCTACCTCCTCTCTAAGACCCTTGAATGTATTGTGGCCGACCAGCTCACAGAATTCCTGGACACTCACAACATCCTTTTGCAAGCAACAACATGGCTTTAGAAAGGTCACAGCACTTCTACAGCATTACTTGAATTCACCAGAGCCACTCACCACTCACTGGATAACGGTAAACTAACATGGGCTGTGTTCATTGATCTAACTAAGGCCTTCAATACTGTCAACCACCATCTCCTACTTGTCCAACTTCAAAAGGCTGGACTCTCACCTGACTAGTCGACTGGTTCAATAGCTATCTAGGCAACCGGACCCAAAGAGTAAAAATAACTGAAACACTCTCTGATGCCAGACCAGTCCTCTCTAGTGTTCCACAAGAGTCTATCCTAGGCCCTCCTCTTTAGCCTATTCCTGAATACACTTCCAGACTCAAATCCAGAACAGATAATACTCCATGCAGGCGATGCTGTTATCCTTGCCTCCCATCACGATCCTGTAGAACTGCAAGGTAACCTCCAGCAGGGTTTCACATCAATTGAAAACTGGCTCTTGCAACACAAGCTGTTACTAAATCAGAAAAAACTAAGACCATGCTCTTCAGCAGCTACGTAGAACAAAAATAAACAGTACCACCTCACAGTCAACACAAACTCGGAGCCACCATTGATCAAGCTGATATTTTCAAATATCTTGGCATCACCCTTGACTCCAAACCTCCTATGCCACCCATATCAGTAATGTCGCCAAGATGGCCAACACCTGACTGGGCATACTGTACCATCGCCAAAAACACCTAACCTCTGAAGATTGTCTATTGTCGCTCAAAGCTCAGTTAGAGTGTTATTGACTATGGACTCATAGTCTATGGCTCTGCCACTACCTCCACACTCAAACGAATTGCCACCTCCTGAATAAAGCATGTTGTCTCACCATCGAGCTCACCGTCTCACTCATACCAGCGATCTCTACTCCAAAACTGGATGGCTTCAATTAAAAACAAATTCAGTATCAAACCTGCACCACGGCCAAGAAAATAACGATGGGCATTAGCCCCCAGGAGTCTGCTCCCTTCTTAAAACCAGAGTAAACAACTGCAACACCAGGAGCTCAAAACCACAACTACTGTAAATCCCTCATTGTCGTACCACTCAAGGTCAAAGGTCTTTCTCTTACAGGGCCCCAGCTGGCTCAATAACCTTCCAGTAACATCAATGCCTCGCCAACTCTGACCCTTCAAAAAAAGCTCCACAAATCTCTGGTAGCTTCTAGTACCTGTGACTGCCTTAGCTGAACACCATCATTTTGGCAGCTCCCATACCCACCGCTGTCCATTTTAACCCTGTTCTTTCACTTCTCTATCCCCTACTCTTTCCCTTGCTCAACCTTATACTCAAATACTCTGTCCTGACAAGTCCCTCTGGGCTGCAATACTCTATTCAGCCCACTCTCTCCCTCTCCCTTCACTTATGTTGTACTACACCTCCTATTGATATTGTACTATGTTGTGTTACTTGTACTTGAAATCAAGTTGCTATAATCACTAGACATTATGACTGTCTTATTCTGTGATTTCATAAACTGTATTGTCCGTTCTTCTGATGTGGAACCTTTGTAAAAGAGCCTTGGCTCAAAGGTATTATGTAATCCTAGATTTAAATAAATAAATAAATAAAATAAACTGGATATTCTCCCAATGATTGCACTGTTGGTTGTAAGCCTGTATTATTATTCTTTGCCACTAATAAATTACATTTATTATCTGAATACCACTTGTCTGTTGTCTCTTCCTTTTGTGCAGTTCCAACAAGAACCTGAGAAAGGTAATTTTATTACCCAGTTACATTTGGTGACCATGTTCAAGTTGGAATGTACAAGGAGGATTCCATTAATTAATTTTGAATGTCGAGTAGTATAGTGCATACTTAGCCTACTTGAACCTACTCAAACTTACAGTGGTTGTTGGTCTCGGCATGGCAAACTCTCACTGGATCATTTTACACTCCTTTGCGAGTGAACAGCGATCTGCTTTGGCACCACCATTAGCCCAAGGGGACCAGAAAGCCGTTAGGTGATGGCACCAAGGATTTTTATCCAGTCTTCCAACTGCTTATTTGTTTGTTTATTTACCACTTGTTTGTCATGCCTGAACTTTGCACTGAACTGAGACTCGATGTCTTGAACTAACTCACATCCCATGGCAGATGGACAGGTTTTGCACTGGAGAGGAAGTCTGCAGAAAACCCCTTGCTGCTAATTTCAGACCAATACTTAGAGTCCAAACTTAAGTCCAAGAAATACAATGTTAAAGGTCTCTTGGTTGCTACTCTACATAGAGGCTGAGAGCCTCATAGCGAAATGTGCTCTCCCTTGAGTTGCAAAATGCATCTCTAAAAAGAGATGGGCTTGCAGACGTCGGAGTTACAGAAAAGTGAACAGAAACTAGCAGAAGAGACAGTCACTCCACAATAACAATAACAGACTGTTGTATTGTACTGCTCAAGACCCTGAGCATGAAATTTGCATGTTAAGAGATGATTGTGAAAGGTTGAAATGTGACAGGAAACAGTATATTTGAATATTTTGAGTGATACTAATGAAAGTTTGTGAGAGGATAATGCTGAGTTGAAAGAGGAGAATGGAAGGTTGACAAGTGAGTTAGACAAACAGTTCAGGAAAATAAAATTGGGTGCTGTGTAACAAATATTGCAGCATGAGGTAGAGAAGGATATTGAGCAGGGCACTGCAAGAGTTTGTCATAAGAAATGTAGAGCAAAGATGGCAAAACTGCGCCATCAGCGAGAGGTTCTCACTGGCCATGTTAAAGCTATGAATGGTTTCAGTATGTGCCCATTGAAACTGCATCATCAGGTGATGACAACTGTGATTATGAAGACCTGGGCTACCTCGTGCACCCAAGTCCACGCCCCATAGGGCTGTCACATTTACCAGTCATTCACAAGATGGCAGCCACATTGGCATGCCCTCCACATTGCCATGTCTACACAAATATGGTGGCCCTCATGACACGGGGATGATCTGCCCTCATTGGCATCTCCATTGGCCCCTCCTCCAGGAAAGACAATATGGAAGTGCAGGCATGATACAAGATGCCTTTACCACTATGGTTACCCAGAGGGCCGAAGAACTAGTCAAGACTAAATTGATCACATGTTTGAAGACATTGTAATTCAGGACAATGCACTCAGAGCAGTCGCTGATGCAGCAGTGGAAGCTTCCTCCAGCGGTGCTATGGGCGCCATGGAATTGAATGTGATTCCTTGCATGACCAGCCCCTTACAGGTCACTCATTCTGTGCAGCAAACTGCCCAAAGTATTGTACAGATGGGTCCAACTGATAACCTCAGTTGTCATTTGGATAGAGTGCACTCCTCTAAGAAGCTTTCTCTCAATCTGAGTATTAGGTTCAGGTTTTGTGATGAGCGATCAAACCTACTCTGGGCCAAGCTCCCAGAAGCCGTCCACAACTGCAAGATGCTTACCTACAATGATATTGCACAGGCCTCCTCGCTGCCAATGCCCCAGGTATCATTGGAGCCCACTTGGCCTACAAGGTTAAGCAAAATGCAAAGGAAAGCCCAGTGGCTTACCATCAATGGTAATGGCTTGCCTACGAGGCCAGAAAGGGCCTAGCATGCAAGATTGCACACAAGAATCAAATTGAGTATAAGAATTTATACATCCAGAATATGACTCAGACCTTCAGGAAAAGGTTACATAGAAACATAGAAACATAGAATTTGATGGCAGATAAGGATCGCTTGGCCCACCCAGTCTGCCCATTTCCTATCTGATGGATAAGTTGCAGATACTAGTTAACCAGCAGCCTACTTCTTCCTACCCCACCCCTAGAATTGCCTTATGACTGTCCCATGCATGCTTGAATCCCACCACTGTTTTTGACTCCACAACCTCCTCTGGAAGGCCATTCCATCCATCCACAACCCTCTCTGTGAAAATACTTCCTTAAATTACCTTTGAGCCACCCCTTTCTATCTTCAAATTGTGCCCCCTTGTTCTTGCACACCTCTTTTTTGAAAGATGCTACCCTCTTGGACTTTGTTGATTCCCTTGAGGTACTTGAAAGTTTCTATCATGTCCCCTCTCCTCCCTTTCCTCGAGGCTATACATATTAAGCTCCTTAAGTCTCCCTTCATATGTCTTCCAGTGCAGACCCTGCACCATTTTAGTTGCCCTCCTCTGGACAGCTTCCTTCCTGTCTATATCTTTGCGGAGATTGGGTCTCCAGAACTGCCACGCAGTACTCCAGATGTGGTCTCACCAGCTGTCTGTACAGAGGGATAATAACTTCTTGTTTTCTACTGGTGATGCCTCTCTCTATGCATCCCAGTATTCCCCAACCCTCCTTGCTGCCCTCTCACATTGCTTGCCCACCTTCAGGTCATCTGATATGACTACCCCAGGTCCCTTTCCATTTTGTTGTTGTTAGTATCTCACCCCATTGTGTACTCTTCCCCTGGGTTTTGTTTCCCAGGTGCACACTTGCACTTCTTAGCATTGAATCTAAGCTGCCATACATTTGACCATTCCTCTAACCTTGCCAAGTCCCTTCTCATCCTTTCCACCCCACCTTGGGCATCAACTCTGTTGCAGATCTTTGTGTCATCTGCAAAGAGACATAGTTTTCTTCCAGTCCCTCTACAATGTCGCTTATAAAGACATCAAGAGGACCGGTCCTAATACTGAACCCTGCGGTACCCCACTACTAACCCCTTTTTCAGAGTGGACCTCATTTACTATTACCTCTGTGTCCTATTCTCCAGCCAATTCTTTACCCAGGCTGTCATCTTGGGACCCACTCCCAGGCTGGCTAACTTGCATATTAATCTTTGTGTGGGACTGGTCAAATGCCTTGCTAAAGGCTAGGTAGGCCATGTCCACAGCCCTCCCTGATCAACTACTTTGGTCACCAGTCAAAGAAATCTATCAGATTTGTCTGGCATGACCTTCCCACTGTGAATCCATGCTGCCTTGGGTCCTGTGCCCTCTGGCCTCTAGATACTCAACAATTCTTTCCTTCAGAAGTGATTCCATCATTTCCCTACCACTGAGGTTAAACTAACAGGTCTGTAGTTTTCTTCTGCCTTGCTCCCACTTTTGTGAAGGGAATCACATCTGCCCTCCTCCAGTCCTCAGGTACCACCCCATCCTCCCATGATTTGTTAAAGAGGGTAGTCAGTGGTGTCACTAGTTTCTACCCTTAGTTCTTTTAGAATTCTGGGATGAATCCCATCAGGCCCCATTGCTTTGTCCACCTTCAGTTTTAAGAGCTCTTTCAGAACCCTTTCTTCTGTAAATGGGCTGGTATCAACTTCTGTATCCAGAGTGTTTCTACTGTTTGTTTTAGGTACCTCCCTCTTCCTTTGTAAATACTGAGCAAAATATTTGTTTAGTATCTCTGCCTTTCACAGTCACCCTCTGCCCACCCTCCTCCCTTTATTAAGCCTCACTATCCCTCCCTTGGTCTTCCTTCACTCCTTGATGTACCTATAAAAGGTTTTATCCCCTTCTTAACTGATTTGGCTATCTTTTCCTCAGTTTGGGCCTTTGCTGTTCTGACTGCCTTTCCAGATTCCTTTTGCTTTAACTGATACAGTTTTCTGTCCTGTTCCTTCTGTGATTCCTTGTACTTCCTGAATGCTTTCTTTTTCTCTTGAACCTTCACTGCCACTTCCTTTGAGAACCATAGTGGTTTCTTACCTCGTTTCATTTGTTTATTTGCTTTACCGAAGCTTGTTACCTCTGTGATGGCAGTTTTATTATTCCCATTGTTCTTCACCCTCCTTCCTGCCCATTTGCTAGTGCATTCCTTAGGCACTCACCCATTTTGGCAAAGTCAGCCCTCCTAAAATCCAGTACCTTTGTCTTTGTATGGCTTGACTCTATTGCTGTGTTTATTGTGAACCATACCGTTCGCTAGTTCCCAGATGGCTACCCACTTCTACATTTGTGATCCTCTCTTCATCTCCATTTGAGAGAACCAGATCTAAGATTGCTCCCTCTCGAGTGGGCTCCAATACTAGTTGTCTAAGGCATGCCCCTGTGGGCATCTAGAATAACTCCACTCTTTAAGTGGCTGCTGCAACTGCACTCCAGTTAACATCTGGCATATTCAGATCACCCATCAGCAATATCTCCCTTTATCTGCCATTCTAAGTAAACTTTCTATCATTTCCTTGTCCATTTCCTCCCCTGAGAGGGTCTGTATACAACCCTAAGTGCGGATTGTGGTGCCATTGCTTGCCTCCAAATTGACCCACAGTGCTTCTTCTCCTCCTTGTTTGCCCTTTTGTTCTGTTGCTTTGATTTCTTCTCTTATGTAGAGAGCTACTCCTCCTCCCTTTACCCTCCCTGTCCCTCCTATAGATAGTGTATCCTGGTATGTTTACGTCCCAGTCATGGTTCTGTGTGTACCATGTTTCTGTGACTGCCACGATATCCAGATCTTCCTCCTCCATCAAGGCCACTAATTCAGGAAGCTTGTTACCCAGACTACGGGCATTGGTACTCATTGCCATCCATTTTTAATGGTTTTACCTTCTGTGGCAGCATCCCCACTGACCTTTCTACCTTGGTCTTTGTCTCATTTAGTACCCTGTTTTGTAGGGAGGCTAGGATTTTCCTGCTGCTATCAGTGCCCCCTGACTAGTTTAAAGGCTTGCCAATGAAGCATTTAAACTGATTGCCCAAAAGACTTGTTCCTTCCTGGACAGATGCAGACCATCCTGCCAGTATAGGCTGGTGTCCCTCCAGGTGGAACCCCAGTCCCCAATGAAGCCAAACCCTGTGCTCCACACCATTTTTTCAACCATTTGTTAAACTGCATGGTGCAAAGTACCTCGCCTCACCCATGCCACTGACAGGCAGCCTCTGAGAAGGATACTGTGTGTGCTACTTGTCTTAAGCCCCTCCCCAACTCTACAAAGTCCTTCTGCACTGCTTTAATCTCATTATGAGCTAAGTCATTTGTCCCTAGGTGGACAAGGACGTCCAGCTCAGACTCCGTGCAACTGTTCTCGTGATCCTAAGGATGCACTTCCTGTCCCTCAAGCCATGGCATCAGGCAGGCACCTTACTTCAGTTTCCTGCTTCCCCAGTTCTATCCCCTAATAATTGGGTCCCCACCAGGAGCTGCTTTCTTTCCTGTGGTCCCTCTGCCTCCTTCCTGGGGCCTCCTTGTGACAGTTGTCTGCACCCTCCTTAGTCTCCTCTGTGGGTGTATCCTCCAGGGGAGCTATGCTCCCCCAGCATGGTGTGGATTGTGGTGTGGAACAACTGACTGGGTGTGCCTCTGTTCCACCATCCTCACCCTCCCTGAGCCCACTGTGGTCCAACTGCTGTGCTTTCTTTGCAACCTCTGAGGAGTGGTGGTGGCTCTGGTGCTCCCTGTATGGGGAGGTTCCTTCCTACTGTCCAGTGTGGCCTGGGGAAGGTCCCGTACTACTGTCCAGTGTGGCCTGAAACAGGCAACTTCCTCCCTCAGGGCAGAGGTTGTCTGCAAATGGGGCAGCATCTCAGCCTCAGAAAGACTTCCGGAAGACTGCTGCCCCAAGCCATTACATTGCTTACTCCCACATTTTTTATTTTTTTGTGTGTGTGTGTGTGTGTGTGTGATTGGTTTGTAATATAGAAATATATATATTTATATTATACAATGTGTATGCTTATATTGTCAGTGCAGTGTGCTAGAGAGGATATGACAGTGACATGCACCTTGCACTCTTGAGAAATGATGTCAGAACCCCAGGTATAAAGGAGCTATTTCAAGGGTGGGTGGGTGGGGTGAGGGGTGGGAAGGTTGGGCCTAAACTGTGCCCCAAAACAATCAGCTAAAGCTCTGACCCACTGCTGCAATGAGTGCCTTCCTGTCAGCAAGATGCCCTACACAACAATTTGATAGAGAAATACCCTGCTAATCAGACAGAGAAAAATCCACACATCCAAGTCAGACACAGGTAAACCTTCCCAGCCCCAAAACAGGCCTGGTGGTTTGTGCTCTGAGAGCTGTCAGACCCAAAATAAGTCAGCTGTGCTTTAAACTCTTCCTGCACTGAAAATCTTAAGAATTGTAACAAACAAACGTAAACCTAGATCCACCACCCTCTGTTGCTTGAAAGACTGTCTTTTCCTGTTTGTTGCCAATGGTTATGATGTAGCCCTTCCTGTTCCAATACAACCTGTTTGGTCTGAAAACAATGTCCTCCCCCTAAGGCTGTCTGTGTTTCAATTCACACTGCAGGTTTTCTGTGACCACTCCTAACCCCAGTAACTTTGTTAAAAGAGTTTAACTGTCACAAACTCCTACGCACCAGTAAATTATTTAAAATAGTTTCTGTCCCAAAATCCTAGTAGTCAATCCAGCTACCCCCAAGGGACAACCAGAATGCAGTATTCAAACACTTATGAGGTTACTTCCAAGATAAGCAGAGTTTGTAAGTTTCTTTTTCAACTTCTCAGCCACCTTTAATTCATTTAAAATAGTTTAACTGTCAGCAGGTCCTAGTAGACAATCTAGCTACCTCCAAGGACCTACCCAAATGCAGTATTTAAATCTTTCTGAAGTTACTAACAAGATAAACAGAGTTTGCAAGCCCTTCTTGGTTAAACACTAAATAAATATGTGAATAAAAAGCAATTACCAACGGTAGTTAGTTTCACCTCCCACAGAATTAAGCAAAAGTGCACGTTTGTTGCAGATATCAAGTGCAATATAGAATTTCTCACACAGCTCAGTTGAAGAAAGTAGTGTCCTTCCAGCTCCAGAAACTGTGCTTTGTGTCTTTGAAAATTGCAGCCTTCAGTGACTTATAGTAATCTGATCTAGTCTGGATATCTCCACCCAGGGCAATTTGTTGCCAATGGTTATGATGTAACCCTTCCTGTTCCAATACAACCTGTTTGGTCTGAAAACAATGTCCTGCCCCTAAGGCTATCTGTGTTTCAATTCACACTGCAGGTTTTCTGTGACCACTCCTTAACCCCAGTAACTTTGTTAAAAGAGTTTAAGGTTGAACTCAACATTTACCCAGAGACTGGCACATTTGCTGAGATCCTCACCAAGATGGAGCATGCTTTGAGGTCCACCTCCATAATCTCGCTTCCAGTAAAACAGCAACAAGGCACTGCTATTCATACCCTGATGGCCCAGGTAGCCTCAGCCCAAGGTGCTGCAGTGCACCCCACACTGACCCAAGACACTGTGGAAGGCAACAATGGGAAACAGGAGGCCCCTTCTGATAACAAGCAGTCGTACAAGGGAGGAACTGGAACTATAGAAACAATGGAAATAGAGACAGGAGGGATTGGAAAATCCAAATGCCCAATCTGACAGCCGGTACCGTAATGGTCCCAGCTATTGGAGCCTTCAGGATGAGAATGAGACCCTCCATAAATAACTGGAGGAGGCCCATGCTGGAAAAGAGGCCACATCTACGCAGTCATAGCAGCCCTTGCACCGTCAGCAACAAAAATCCGCTCCTGCCCTCAACTACCAAACAACCAAGCAGCTGTGGAAAGAACCCTTTTGATATCGGTACTGGCCAGGCTGATGCAATGATCAGGAGGAACCAATTGAGCAGGCCATTGTCATGCCTGTGACGTCACAAGTACAACATTTGTATCCTGTGCAGGACATCAAGGAGGCCCAATGGGATCCCACAGGCCTCAGGTTTCAAGAAGAGGATGATGATGAAGATTCTGAGAACTGCACAGATTGACAATTACAGGCCCCAGTCCGGATTGTGAGTGACTTGCTCATCGACACAAATGGACGGCCTTGTAAAGGCCACAGTCAGGGGCGCCAATTGACATACTTCTAGATATAGGAGCAGCTGTGTCTGTTCTCCATGATGAGAACCCAGTCACGTTTGACTGGTCTACCAGTTAGAAGACCAGTGCACAAGGTGTAGATGGTACTCAGCTACACACCTACTGATCTGTATCTTTGCCTGTGGTGGTAGGCCACCTTAGGACTGATTTTGCCTTTGACCTTATGGTATTCGTCATCACCCCAGCATACTGGGAATTGATTTCCTCGCAATGCATGGCTGTGTAGTAGACTTAGCCAACAGGCTACTTCTCCAGATCAAAGGACAATGTCACGCTGTCACCATCCCAGATTCGCATGTGGTGGCAACCATCTCCCATAACAGCAAGAAGTATGGCATCATGGCTTTGTTCAAAAGTCATGACTTGTTTTCTGAACTTGCACCTTTGCTGCAAAAACACCTTGATGTGTTTGTTACCAACAAGCATGATTGTGGTAGGAAGCACACCACCATTGAGATTCCTAGACTTAACCCTGTGAGGCAGAAGCAGTACCCATTCCTGGCTGAAGCCTTGCCCTCACTGAGGGAGACCATCCAATCACTGCTACAACAAGGAGTGATTAGGACCTGTGTCTTCACTGTCAATTCACCTAATTGGCCAGTGAAAAGCCAAATGGAGCCTGGAGACTTTCAGTTGATTACAGGAAACGTAATCAAGTTACCCTAGTTGTGCCCCAACAGTACCATCAGCCCCTGATGTGCTCAAGTTGTTGACCCCTGACAAAAGTGGTTCCTAACTCTTGACATCTCTAATGGGTTTTGGTCACTCCCATTAGCACAGGTAAGTCAGTACAAATTTGCCTTCACCTTTGATGGGCGCCAGTACACCTGGACCTGGCTGCCCTAGGGCTTTCAAACCACCCTCCTCTTCCACCTCCACATGATGGATACCCTGCATGGATTCTCCACACCCCAGTGTCTCCTGCAGTATGTGGATGACTTGCTTTGGCAACCACCATGAAATAACATAATTTGTCCCTTCTACATGAACTCTGTCTCTCCTCAGAGAGCAGGCTTCAAGTGCAACCTCTAAAGCACAGTTGTGTGAAAAAGAGGTAATTTTCCATGGTCTACGATTACATACCAAGGCAGAAGCCCAGCTGTCAAGCAGATCCAGGACTTGCAAGATCTGTTACTTCCTACTAGCATGGCAATGCTCAGACGCTTTTAGAATGGTAAACTACCCAGGGACTTTAACCCTGACTTTGCTTTGAAGGCTGCTCCTTGTACAAACTTCTGAAAAAGATGTCCCATGGACATTGGGCTCCACTCACACTGAAGCTGTTACACAGCTCAAGCAGGTCTTAACCTCAGCCCCAGCACTGATCAGTCCTAACCCAAACTTTCCCTTCCATTTGGAAACTGCCACCTCTGATGTGACCATGTCTGCACTGCTGGCACAGAAGTACAATGGGTACCTAAGGCCCATTGCCTATGCATCTTAGATGCTATCCCCAGTAGAGAAAATACAGTCTGTGTGAAAGGACACTCTTGGCAACCTTTTGGGCTGTCAAGCACTTTCTATACATTATTGGGTATGCTTCTATCGTTTTGCATACCTACTACACCCCAACTAATTTTTGCTTTCAGATAAAGTAAAAGATGGTTCAGTCTCCAACACCGGACTTTTTACTTTTGCAGGACAGGGACCTCAAAGTACTGCCTGCCAAAATGCATTCAATCTTGGCCCATGGCCTACTCTACGCAGGTAAGCTCCACGACTGTGCCTTCCAACTTCCTGACTTACCTGAACCAGGGCCATTCTTTTTTTTTATTTAGTATGCTTTATTCATTTTTTCCCAGCATCCACAATACACTGTAGGTTACATGGCATAGACACTGTTGTCCAAAGACGAAGAACATGCCGTATTAGCCTTATGGTTATATCGGCTAAAATAATCACAGTTCTATTATATATCTACTAATTAATCCAAATCTAGCTACCTAATTCCTTCTCCTATAGACCTTTACCCTCCCCTTACCACTCCCTCCCTCCAGCAAGTGTGTACATGTTACCTCAGCATAACTGCAAAGTTGAACACCACCTACAAGGCAAACTGTCAGCTAATTATAGGCCATTACAGGTTACACGTAATAAGCAAAGCTTCTAAGGAGCCCCATCTGGGCTGATATAAGTGAGATAGCTTGTTCATGTACAGAATATGTTTTCCAATTGCAAAGCTGTAAGCATCTCCTTATACCACCCATCATCGATAACCGTGTTTCTTCTTTCCAGTGCCTCATAATAATGAGTTTAGCTACTGCCGAGACCAAGGCAATATGTGCTTTCCTAACTCTGGGAAGTCCTCTTGGAAACCAATATAATAAGCATATTTCTGCAGTGAAGAGGGAGTCTAGCCCAAGCAATGGGTCCGTAACTGTTTGATAGACTGCCAAAGGTCTGAACCACTACAACCCCACAGCATATGATATAGGAGCCGGAGGCGAGGTCACAATCTAGTGCACATAGGGAGGGGACATGTCCCACTTTATGCAGTTTAACTGAAGTAAAATATAGGTTATTCATAATATTAAACTGTATCATTCATTGTCTATCCTGCTTAACAAATATATAACCATTCCTCCATGCTCATCCCCAAGGCTCTGCCTCAGGTACGATTGACAGCTCTTGAGCCCAGTAATAGCAAATTCCCAGGGCAGGCTAGTGTCCATAGATTGTAGCTCTTTATAAATCTTAGAGACTACATGAGGTTCCCTGGCTGCCTGTAAGAGCCTAATCAATTTCTCTGTATGCGATCTATTTGCATCCCCCTCCCCACATGATTTTTACTGCCTCCTCAATCTGCTTATATTTAAAGAAAAAGTGACCAGTACTGAGAAACGTGCATGGAAAGCCGAGAAGGATATCAATTGACCATTCTCTGTTAAGTCCACCACCTTCTTATCAGCCAGGAGCAGCCAGAATGTGGGTGAGATGGGTTTACAATCAATTTGAAAATGAGGGTTACCCACAATGGGTTGTTTCAGGAATATGTGCCAATTACATGAGAAGAAAGTTTGCAGTTGATGGAGTGCCTGAGCCGCCATCCAATAGGGGTGGTCTTCAGCATGCTGGGTAGCTTCTTAGGGTTGACATAAATCAAAGGGTGAGAGTACCTGGCACTGGGTCATTAATGATTTTTCTATATCCAGCCACGGGGGTGTAGGCCTGGTTCTCATTCTCTGAGACTGCCTTTGACCAGTGAACTACTCTACTGAGATGATGGGCACAGTAGTAGGTAAAGAAGGAGGTGGAACGCTAGACCACCCTGTCCTTTAGGCCCTGTGAGTTTATTATATGATCACCTAACTTTTGCCCCTCCACAGAAAGGCATTTAACATTGACTGGAGTTGGCCAAACCACTTTTAGGAAGGTAGAACCCAAGCATCCCACAGGGTATAAAACCCTGGGTAGGACATTCATTTTACAATTTTAGCCCTCCCCATAATGTAAGCGGAAGACTATCCCATCTTTCCAGATCCGATTTGATGACCTTAAGCAGCTCTGTAAGGTTCAGTTTCATCATGGTGGGAAGATCTCTGGCAACCTGAATACCTAAATAGGTAAGGGTGTGTGGTGCCCACCCAGACTGGTGCTACTTATGACCCCGAGGCGGTCCTATCATTCAGGGGAAGACCTTAGATTTAGGTATATTCAGCTTGTAGTGGGAAACCTCTGCAAAGGATTTGATCACTTCCAGAAGAGCTGGGATCCCAATTGCTGGCTCCTCAATATGCATCAACAGATCGTCTGCATAAGCGGACAGCGTATACCGCTGCTCTCAATTTTATACCTCTAATTTGCAGGAGGCCATTAATTTCTTGATAAGGGTTCCAAATAAAGATTAGACAAAGGGGGATTGGGGCATCCTTTCCTGGTCCCTCTCTGCAGCCGAAAAAGGGCCAGACAGGATGCCATTGCACCAAACCTGTGCAGATGGGGAGGAATACAGGATCTTGATCCATTAATGAATCCTGTGGGGAGGCCATAATGTGCCATTGCTAAAAATAAGAAGTCCCAGGAGACCATATCAAAGCCTTCTCGGCATCCAGGGACACCAACATCGCCTTGGAGTCGGAGTCCCTGAACACCGAGAGGATATGCATGACTTTCCGCATATGGTCAACGGATGATCTGCCCACCATAAACCCGATTTGTTCCCACTCAATAAGAGCAGCTAGTATCGGGCTTAACCTGTTAGCCAAGATCTTGGTTAAGCTCTTAACATCTCTATTAATCAACGAGATGGGCTGGTAACTGCCAGGCATGAGGGGTCCTTCCTGGCTTGGGTATGTGGGTAATCGACACTTTCAGAAAACTGTCCTCCGACATGCCTCTGAGTACCAAAATTAAACACTTCTGTTAATAGGAGAAGTTCTGACACAAACGCTTTGTATAGGTTGTTAGAAAGACCATCTAGTCCAGGAGACTTATCCAGTGTGAGTTGCTGGATGGCCTGTATGACCCCTTCACAGTGACTGGATTAATCAGTATTTTGGCACTCTGAGGGGTCACTGTCAGTAGCTCTATGGGGCCAGATAATTAAGAATATTTTAATCTTTAGGTGAACCACGTGATTGACTGAGTACAGTCCCTGGTAATAGTTTTAACTCCTCAACCACTTCTCTGGGTGATGTTATAACTTGACTGCCCACTTTAAGACCAGCAATGAAGCGCAAGGCCTCAGCCTGTCTAAGCCTAACAGCTAACAATTTCCAGCTTTTTCTCCTGCATCCAGATATTTGATCTTGGTATGCTTCAACAACAACTCTACCCTTTGAGATATCAGGGCTGAATATTGGGCCTGTAATGTATGTAGAGCTGCCCGTTCTGCGTCGGGGACTCATTATTAAGGGTGGCCTTTAACCTCGGATAGCTAAAAGTAGATTGTTTTGCTGAGCTTGTGTAGCCTGGATTTGATGGTCGCCAAATGAAGGCACTCCTCTCAAGGCACACTTTGTTGCTGCCCAAACCATGTCAATTCTTGTAACCGAACCCCTATTGATTGTTATAAAGTTTGAAAGAAAATCCTGTATTTGCTGTGGTCTCAGCCTTCTGGAGCAGCTGGTTATTTAATCTCAGATAAATTCCTCCTAGGTCCTTTCCTCAAGTAAAACAGTAGTGAAACAGGTGAATGGTCTGATATGACTCTCTCACGAATCTCGGAGCACACCACATATGGAAGCAAGTGGGAGCTTAATAAGATAAAATCAATATGGGATAGAGATTTGTGTGGGGTGAGTAGAATGTGTATTGGCACTCCATAGGATGTAACACCCACCATACATCGAGGATATTTGCACCACTCATCCAGGTCGTGCAGTGCCCTCTGCGATGGGAGGGTCTCATCTCCGAGAGTCAGATCTGTCCATCCACGTGTCTGGCACTACATTCCAGTCCCTCCCAATATAGTTGCTACCGGCAGGTTAGTGACCACCATACTTAATAGGTTTATGAAGAACTCAGGGATTCTCCATTCGGTCCATATAATGTACCTATTAGGATTGGTCTAGCCTCGATACTACCCAGCAGGATGATATATCTCCCATTGGGGTCATATATCTCGTCCTTTAATATAAAGGGATATTCTTATTTATGAGAATAACCACTCCCGCTATTGTTAGACCTCCGGCCCCAAAGGCCTGCCCTACCCAGGCTTTGATGAATAGGTGGGTGTCTTCCCATCTGATGTGGGTTTCCTGGAGACATTTGATCCCTGTCCTCAGATGCTGCAAGTGTCTGAAGATAACCCACCTTTGCCCTTGTCTTGAGCCCCTTGATGTTCCAGCTGATAAGGTTGTATTGGCTACTCATTCCTGCAATTGTATTCATGTCAGTATGAGGATCTGCTCCTTCCATAACCCAAATATACAGTTGAGCCCAAATATACCTTGGCCAGTGGTGTACAGTATCATCCATATTATACACACTTGACACCCCTCAAACGCCCTCCTATTATCTATTCCTCCTAATTTCTCCCAATAAACCTCCAACTAACATACAAAACAATTACTTTTACCCCTCTTTCACCCCAGTTCAGAGAACTGCAACACCCAAACAACTGCGGTGTGCGATGTCTTCTCACAGAGTGATACGCACCATGCTCCCCCACCCGCCTCCCCACCCCCATTGAACAAGCAGTAAACCAGGACCATTCTTACCAGCTACCTCTGAAGTTCTGGAAGATACCAACATGTACTGTACCTTTACAGATGGCTCAACCTCCTATGTGGATGGAGAGCACATGACAGGATTTGGAGTGCTCATACAAGATCAACAAAGAAGCGTTGCAAAGCGCATTTCTAGAAAATACTGTTATCTCCTCACAATATGCTGAAATGGCAGCTGTGGCCTGTGCACTGGAGGTCATGCCCCATGGTGACAAAGAAGCCATCATCTTTGATGACTCTAATTGGGTCTGCTTCTCCCTTACAAAATTGTTACTATTCTGGGAGAAAAACAACTTTACCTCCTATGATGGCACACCTGTCAAATACAGGGATATGTTTGTATATATACACACTGACAAAGCAGTTTACTCACAAACTGTACATCTACAAGGTAAAGGCTCACTGTAAATCTGACCTTTACCATAAATTTAATGATCGAGTGGACTCACTTGCCAAAGTAGGTGCTTGAGGGGAGACATGGATAATGACTCACCCAATAGCTGTAGCAGTTATAATAGCTGCTAACACAGGCAGAAACCAGTACCAGAACTTTCATTGAACCTTTCTGCTACAGAAATCAGACCCAGAATTAAAACAAGTGTTCAAATTCTTGGACAAAGGAATTGAACAACCACTACCTGTGGGTAGTCCATACAAGAGACACTCTGACAACATACACTTGTCCAGTGATCAGAAGCTCATCTGGTATCGAAAAGAGGATACAGGTGACAAATTGTGGGTTGCACCACAATCCCTGTGAACTGAATTCATCCATATGGTTCATGATACCCCACTGGTGGATGCCAGGAGAACAAAATACCCTCCAGAGACTTAAAACTGTCATCTGGTGACCTGACGTGGCCAAAGATGTAGAGCACTATGTGGATAACTTCATAGTATGCACCCAGAATAACCCAATTTTGGTGAAAATAAATGCCAAATTGTTGCCCCAAAGGCAAACTGGACCACTGAATGCAATACAAATTGATTTCATCAGCTCCTGAACAACTCCAGTAAGAATAACAAGTATGCACTTGTTGATACCCTAGGACAGTAGTGTGGTGGGTAGGTAACTGGCTGGGTGGCAGGACACAGAGGTGGTGGTAAATGGCTGTCACTCCACAGAGGGAAGAGTGACCAGTGGGTACCACAGGGATCAGTGCTGGGACCGGTCCTATTCAACATCTTCATCAGTGACATTACTGCGAGGACCTAGAAGGCAGAATTTCACTGTTCGCTGATGGCACAAAGCTCTGTAACAGAGTAGACACACCAGAGGGTGTAGACAGAATGAGAAGGGACCTGCAGAAACTTGAAGAATGGTCAGGGTTTGGCAGTTGAAATTCAATGCAAAGAAGTGCAAGATAATGCATATGGGCACAAAAACCCTGGCACAATATATCAGTTGGGGGTTGAGGATATAGCATGCACCAAGCAGGAAAGAGATCTTGGGGTTGTCATCTCTGATGACCTCAAGGTAGGGAAACAGTGTGACAAGGCAGCAGGTAAAGCAAATAGGATGCTGGGATGTATAGGCAGGGGCATCACCAGCAGGAAAAGGGAGGTCATAATTCCGCCTATACAAGACACTAGTGAGGCCACACCTGGAGTACAGTGTACAGTTCTGGAGACCATACCACGTAAGGACATAGACAGGGTAGAGAAGGTTCAGAGGAGGGCAACAAAGATGGTGCATGGATTGCATCACAAGTCCTGTGAAGACAGGTTGAAGGAACTGAACATGTACTCCCTGGAGGAGAGGAGGGAGAGGGGATATGATAGAGACATACAAGTATCTTACAGGGAGGAACAGGGTGCAGGAAAACACTATTTTTAAGCGAAAAGATGTTCCAGGACTAGAGGGCATGGGATGAAGTTGGAGGAGGACGATTCAGAGGAAACATGAGAAAGAATTTCTTCACAGAACGGGTGGTGGACAAGTGGAACACCTGCCAGAGGAAGTGGTGGGGCTGAAACAATCACGGATTTAAGAATGCATGGATAGACATAAAGGAATCCTGGAGGTCAGTAAGGGGCAACAGACTTCTAGGAAAACAAACTGAACTTACAAGCTCAAATGGCAGACTGGTGGGCCATAGGCCCTTATCTGCCGACACTGTCTATGTATCTATGTATCTATGATACAGATGTGTTCTCTAAGTGGGTAGAAGCATTTCCACTAAGATAAACACAGCAAAGACAACTGCCAAGATCCTGGTGGATCAATTGTTCACCAGGTGGGCCTACCTTGAAGGTAGACTCAGACCAGGGAACCAGTTTTACAGCTGAGTTGATAAAGCAGACACTCCAACTCCTAGTTGATCAGAAATTCCATATCCCTTACCATCCTCAGTCCTCAGGCCAGGTGGAAAGAGCCAATAGATTAATCAAACAGATGTTATGCAAATTCATCAATGATAATTCCAAGGATTGGGATTCCTCTGCCACTACTTCTGATGGCAATTGGGCACCCTGCAGCCACTACTCAGTGCACACTTTACAAGGTTATGACTGGTAGAGCTATGAGATTACCTGAGCACCTGTTGATTAATCTCCACACCCCACTGCAGATCAGGTATCTGCAGATAAGTATGTTGAAAAGTTTCATGATGACATCATGAAGACACACCTGTTCGCTGCCAATCAAATGGGTAAAGCTCAACAACAAGCTAAAGCACATTTTGATAAGCATGTCAAAGAAGTTGACTGGCAAGTTGGAGACCAAGTTATGCTTCTCCAATACAGACAACCGACTCATTCATTTGCCAGTAAATGGAAGGCCCATATCCCATTGTTAAAAACTCAGCCCTGCTGTGCATCAGGTCCAAGTTCAACAGCAAAAGAAGACCACCAATGAGTGGCTCTATGCTAATTAGCTAAGTTGTACAAAGGTGACTAAACTTACTTTTCCCAACCCACTTAGGGTGGAATAGTATATCAAAATTAACATATCTTTTCTGTTTTATTCAAGGTACACTGGCAAGATGGCTATCTTGCACCTCCTCACCTTGGTGGGACTACTACTACTATTTCCTGACAGACTCTGAACAAACCTCTGTTGACTGAACATAAACAATGCATAGAACACATTCTATGTAAACTTGAACATTCAGCCCCAATGGGAGTTCACATTAGTGTGCCCGACATAATGATTACTGTAAGGAAGGCTCAGATGCCTCTCTTAATGCCATGGTAGTTGCTCCAGACAGGACTTCACTGTTATCAATGGGAAACTGATTTAAATGACAACACACTCCCTGTAGCCCGCCTATCCAAAGGTACATTCCAAGGATGGCCTAACACTGACATATCTAGAAATGGTACTCTTTCTATTCAACAGACTTCCCCAGACATAGTGGTTGTTACAATCTTGCTGCTCTCATGGATCCTGTTTGGTGTGACCACCTCACGTCTGAGGAGGAATGTGCTTTCTGTCTTCATAACTATGTAGCTACTGAAGCTCTGTTTCTCTCAGTAGTCCCACCCACCGAAGAGAATTGCCAGACTGTCCTCCCAGGAGGAAGGTCCTCCTAGTGGTTTGATTGCCACTTCCTTCCAGGTGCCTTGATTAATGATGTACAATTTATGCATGTACCAGTTATTTTCAATCTACACATTGGAATATGGCTGAGATTGGTCTCTGTCACATGACCAATACTTCTAAATTTTACAGTATGATGCTTACAGATATTGTATCTGCTTATCAGACACATACTAATGATCCAGTTAGTGGCCTCTATACCATTGATCATGTAGGGGTCTTTAGACCCGCCCAATGCTCAAGCTAGAGCCACATAATAGGCATGATACTGCAGATGTAACCCGTGCAGTAGGCACCATTTTGGCCTTTTTGACTCAGGCATGTCTCTTTGGAATAGAGCAGATATAGCTGCTGTCAAAGCACACATTCTTAAATTTCAACAAGCAGTTAGAATGATATACTACCCTCTGTTACATGGTGTAGATGGTTTAAGTAAGGAAGAACATTTTACAGTTTACAATATGCAAGAAATTGCCAAAGGGTTCAATGATACCAGTTCTAAGATTAATAAACTTATTTTCAGAAAATAAGGAGGCAGACAAGCAATATATTTTCTGTGAACTTTTATGTTCTGTTTATGGCTTTTATGTAATTTCCACTGTGAACAATCTCTTCAGGGACTTGGAAACAGGATGCATCCCAGATCTTATACATGATAAATGAATGGGTAAATGATATTGTCCTCAAAGCAAATCTCTTGGTTGCGTTAATATGTGCTTACCGAATTCGATTAATATTTCTAGGTCACAGCTAGAAACCTTGGATATGTCTCCAGATATCCAAATCAAGCACCTTGCTATTTTACTAACTTGTTCTATACATGAAAACATGTTCATTACATTTATTGTGTCCCTACCTCATTTTGTTCCTGTTACATCTGTTTTGATAAACTTTCTGAAATTCATTCCATCAGACATCTTGATGCTGACAACTACCATGAAAGAACTGACCTTCCATCTTTATTGGTTTACCATGCTGTGCTCCAAGCATGGGTGGCACCCACATGAACTGTTGTGCCAAGAAAGGATATTATTACTTGTGCGCAGTGATGTCTTTGACATTGTAAAACCAGTGTGTGGCTATTCTCTGAAATATCTTGACTTGGCCTTTACCTTGGGTGACGAATTGCCATTGAACCTTATTGATGTTGATGAGGTTGATAAATCCTAATCTTCATGAGCTACATCTTCTGTGCCTGACACCAAAACAGCTAAATCCAGAAACTACCTGGAAGAGGTACATCACTTCACTTCATGGCTCACCAACCAGTCCTTTGCCTGCCCTATACATCTACAGCAATGGAGGGTTCCATCTGTCAGAGTCACATATAATTCTGATGGTTAATACTGCGTTGTTACTAATCATAAGTCATTTGCTTATGGTCATAAATCTTGTGTTATTGAATCATCTAACTTCTGTTTTACTCCATAGCAGAAAATGGTTATAGGTCACTCTGTGATAACTCCTGTTCTTCTCCTGAACCAGATGCTATAAATACTGATCCATAATGCTTGCCTTGTCTCAGTATTTGCCCATGTTTAATGTGCACATTGCCCTTTGACACTTTCTTTGAAATCTCTTTTAGCGAGAAAGGATTCACATTTGATATATATTAGCAATAATATTTCTAAAGCAGGTGATGTTCTTCATACTGTTATTAATGATGGTGATTTAAGTACTGCTCTATCCAGCACTTGGTTAGAAATGACTTTTAAAGCTTTTGATATTATTCAAGTATTTTGATTATTTTCTAATCTTTACCCTCTGCTGTCTGTGACATACTCTAAAACAACACCAAGAAGAACTCAAATTCCTTTACAACATGTGTCAGGCTTGTAAGCAACTTTTTACCTCCATCCACTACTTGCATGGATTGTTGCCCTTTTGAGGCAACAAGAGGGGAATGTTATCCCTGGACCAGCACCCCTGATTGTACCCCATCTCACAGACAGCAACACATATGTAGATATAGATACTAACCTTAGGGCATAGACACTTGTCGTATAAGTATAAGTGTCAGGATCTGAATTCTGCTGTACTTTTGCAATGCATATTATGCTTTACTATATTATCCACAATATATTGTACCACTTGGAGATGTTTTCCATTATATTTTATTGTATAATCATTAGTTAGGCAACAGTGCCATCTTTAGTGCTTGTGCAAACTTTAACTGCAAGTGACCATGGTGCATCACAGACATTATTGTTAACACTTATCTTCTGCTAGCTAAGCAACTTTCCCATGCTAGTTAGGATGGTTATTTTCTAGCCACCTGTCTTTAGCCAATTATATGTATTTTGTGCATCTTCTTTTTATTGTCATGGTTGTTATCAGGGTATAAGACCCTTAGCATCACGTATTTTCTATCAGAGACTTAACTGAACCTATAAGTAAGGAAACTGGATACTCTCCAATGATTACACTGTTGGTTGTAGGCCTGTATTATTTTTTTTACCACTAATAAATTACCTTTTTTAATATCTGGATATCACTTGTCTGTTATCTCTTCCTTTTGTGCAGTTCCAACAAGAACCTGAGAAAGGTAATTTTATTACCCAGTTACAGTCTGCATATCTAGAAGATGTACTAGCAGCAGCTGAACAATAAGTTTTCTATCAACCAACCCTTCCAAGTTTCTGCTTGTTACTTACTCTTTCCGATGTTTCTTAGATTAAGCTACTATTGTTATAAAGTATAGTTCAAGTTCAAGTTCTTTTTGTATTGATTGACAAGTTTTGCCTTTACAATATAAAAATCATTCTTTCATAAATATAGTACATTTCAAAATTACACCATAGTCACATACTAAAATCATAAACATAAAAGTAAAAATATTAAAGTGCAGTATCAAGATAACATCAAAGCTTACCCAAGTTTTGTTCTTTTTAAATTCCCTTAACAACATACAGTTTCTTTTCCCTCAGTAATCTTAGGGAAGCAAAGGTGCATTATTCAGACAGTGATCATCAGATTGTGGAAATAACACATAAATCCTATAATAAACTGGATACAGGCAAAATTAAAATAAAAACTTCCCTAAAGCTAATTACAAAAGAATAATGAGTTTCTTTCAAACTGGGACTGGGATAAGGAACTTGCAAATTCAAATTCAGAATTTGCTTGGAATAACATTCTAAACAAACTAAATTACTGTATTGACAAATGGGTTCAGATATGCAAATATCAAAGTAATCACAGACTTCCACTTGGTAGAATAGGAGCATTAACAAATTAAGAAGGAAAAAGAAGTTGTATTTAAAGCCCAAGAAGAATTCATCAAAGAGCACTAGTTTAAAACTAAAACAATGTGTTAAACAACTTAAAAACAGATTCAGGCCTCAAAAAGAAAGTTGGAAATTACACTGGTCAAAAAAGTAAGATAATAAAAATAATTTAATAATTACATTGGCTCTCTTAGAGGAACCTGAAGGAGATAGGACCACTCATAACACCACATGGAATTTTGACAAATGAAACCATGGTAACTGAAATAAATACTTACTTTGTGAGTGTATCTGATTTAAAAGCACAAATAACAAACAATTCATCAATAAGTGCAGAAGAATTCTACCCTATTAGTAAAAGGATAGTGAAGTTATCAAAGCACTTAAACCAAGTAGTTCAACAGGCCCAGATGGAATAAATCCCAGATTCTTAAAGGAATTAGAGAAATAACTAGTCAGTCCCTTCACTCAGTTATTTAACTTATCTCTCAGAGATGGTAAAACTGTTCCTGAATAGTGGTGGGCTCTGGTTACACCAATTCATAAATCTGGTGTAAAATCTGATAAATCAAACTATAGATCTGTAAGTCTTACATCCATCACTGGAAAGGTTTTGGAAAGAATTACACAACACTATATTGAGGCTCCTATGAACCAAAATAATATAATCGCCAGCCTGGTGGCACTGAGGTTTAAGGTGCTGGACACCACACCTCGCTCCATGCTGGTGACACTGATTTGGGAATGAGCACTGGGCCATCGAGGTTGGCTGGGAGGGAAGGGATTGAGCATCCATGGGACTACTCTCTTTTTTCCCTGGGAGGGCCTCGGACATCTATCATGCTGCAGCGGCCCCGATGGAAATGGGGGCAGTACAGAAGTGGGGATACATGTGGGAGAAGTGCAGTGGACATCAGCACATCATGCCTTGATGTCATTGCAAGTCCACACTTCTCAGGGGAACATACAGGAGGAAAAAATGGCAGCCGACCGAGGCAGCTTGATGGCGCACTTCAGCAACCAGGGGCCTGTCATGGAATCGCACTGTGGTATTGGTTCCTGGCCCAGCTTGGGAGGGACATGGGGGTCCCTCTGATGTGTGCAGTGCTTTGTCAGCCAGTATGTGAGTGAGCCTGCGGACTGATCAGGGATGAAGGTGGCAGCTGGATGTAGGCAGGTTGGGCTGCAGGAGTATAAAGAATGTTATGATAAAAAATATATATATAATCAATATCTGACAACATGGTTTCTCTCCTGGTAGATCTTGCCTCACCAACCTGATGTCTTTTTGAACCAGTCAGTGCAGTATTAGATAAAGGGATCACAGCTGATGTGATCTTCCTAGACTTACCAAAGATTTTTACAAAGCGTCACGTAAAATACTTACAGAACAACTTTATAATATCAAGCTTCATCCGAATATAATAAACTGGATAATATCATGGCTGGAGAACAGTAAGCAAAAAGTGACTGTGAGAGGACACCAATCAGACTTGGGGAATGTAAGTAGTGGAATACTGGGTTCAACCTTTTTCAACATTATGGTTTCAATATTACAAACTTTTGGGAATCGTGGATTGGTAACTATGCAGATGACTGCAAACTAGATGGTTTAGTACAAACACTAACTGATGGTATACAACTCCAGGAAAACTTAAACATACTATCCAGATGGGCTGACACAAACAAAATGACCTTTCATGTAAAAAAATGTAAAGTAACTTTGTGCACTTTGAATGCACTTTGGATCCAAATATTTGAGGCTGACATATACACTAGACAATCACATACTTGAAAGAACCTCAGAAGAAAGAGATTTGGGGATATTAATCACTGACAACCTCTCTTTCGATGAACATACTAAGGTGACTGTCAAAAATGCGAAAATATTAGGCTGTATTTTGTCAAATATAAAAAGCAGAGAACCACAGGTGATATTACTGCTATATAATAGCTTGATTCGCCTGCATATTGAGTACTGTACACAGTTCTGTGCACCATCTACAGTTAGAGGCCAAAAATTAAAAGATGGAGTTCAAAAGAAAATAAATAAAATCACTGGACTGCAACACCATAGTTATAAAGAAAGATTGCAGCATTTAAAGTTATATTTCAAAATTATAGACAGACCAGAGGAGATCATTGCCTAACATTTAAAGCATTAAAAGACCATAGACTTTTGGAAACCATTGAACTTGTCAAACTACATGAAGCAAGGACTACTAGATCACATAATCTCAAATTAATAGGTGAAATCAACCATTCCCAAAAGTTCAAATTATTTTACACAAAGAATAATTAATATGTGGAATACCCTACCCAGTCATATAGTAAATAGCAATAACATTATCACTTTTAAAAACAGGTTAAATCAGTACATGGGTGAAAGAAATATATGTTACAACTGTAAAGAAAATAAAGTGGTGAGTTCACTAAAAGGCAAATTGTCTATATGAACTCTATTCCACTATGAACCTATGAACCTATCCAGCTCATGTCGGGACATAGCATAATTATTTAGATTTCCTTAAAATGTGCACTTTCTTCCCATCAATAATCTTAAGAAAAGAAGTCACTGCCTCTAGTACCTTCAGGATTTGACTTGAATAAATGTGTAGTCATGCTTTTGGTTCTAAATCCAAATGGGTCAAAATATCTCCCAAGAATGTTTGCCTATATTTGTTATATTCAGGATATAATCTCAAGAGGTAGGTAAGATCACATTCACCCTTTTGGCACTCACATATGCCTCTAGACTTATTTTACTGATTCAATGTCTTAGTCTTTCATGATCATAATATTCAAATCTATATTTTGTATAAAGTTTCCTATATTGAGCTTTTTTTTAAATAGTTTTAGATATCCATCAAGACCAAAGTATTTCTTATTAGTTGCTTACCATTTTCTTATCTTAAATTTTGAACAGGGGCTTAGTTCATTTTGCCTAGAGATTGCCCTCAGTCTATCTTTTATTAATACATTAATTTCCTCTAATGGTTTTACAGTATAAATATATCTGTAAGGCACTGAAGGAGACCATAAGGCTTTATAATGTTTTCAACAACCCACATACTAAGAAAAATTATTTTGGGCTGTAGTAGTTTATTGCTTCTTCTTCTATACACATATGTTGGTTCTTGTTCATGGTACAGACTTTAAGCAATATGTTAGAAGAAACAAAAAATACTGTGGACACTGTCAGGTAACAGGGTGCAGAGGAAGTGGCAAATTCATAAAACAAACCAAGAAAAAGCTCTGCACTCCACTGCAAAATGACAACAAAATAAATGCTGTATATGCAATTTAAAAATCTATTTTATTTTCAATGCTATAACATCAATATAGCGGATTTTAACATTGTTTCAACAGTCACAGTAAATAACGACTGCTCTCCGTGTCTGAGCAAACACTTCCCTGCACTTACCAGCTAATCGGTCTTCATTAGTGGGTGGAGTGTGTTTCACATAATCCTCCTTAAATAGCCACAAAAGTAATCATCACTAAGGAAGCCCCTATCAGATCAATTTTCTGTAACCGATACTAACAAGTGACTGTGAAGGGATTCAAACTTACTTGCATCCATTTAGCAACCTGTAAATTTTCTTTGTTAAATTAACACTATAAAACTGATTCTTAAATCAATATAGTAGTTGTAATCTATAATAATTACATTAACGCTTTAAATTATAAACAAATTATCATTGACTTATTTAAAACTAAGACACAAATCAAGAAGTGGAAAAGAGTTAAAGAGATGAAAAAACAGGGGAGGGCAAGGGGAAAATGGAACATTTGGAGTAAACTAAACTAATAAACTTTCAACCTCATGGTTTACAGTCTAAAATCCCTGTTAACAGAGGATACTCAAACTATGCAGTATTTACTTTCCAATCAATATTTAATTCTTAACCACAAAACATTTGAATATCCAAATTAGTGACATTTAAGTACATTATAAATCCCTATATTATAGAGATAGAACACAATACATCCCTATAAAATATCTCTAACTATAGTCACATTAAGTGGCTCTGTGGATTCAAACCTATCATTTAAACATTGTCAAAACTCAATATATAAATAATCTTTATTGGACCAGATCTCTCAATCAATCAATCAAAGCTTTATTTTTAAAAGTGCTTTTCTCAAACCAAAGCGCCTGTACAATTTCATAAAACCATAAATAAACAAGGTTTAAAACTATTATAAATCATTAAAAGCTATACTAAAAGGTGGGTCTTCAAAGCTCCTTTAAAGCTCAGGACAGTCGGATTATTTTGCACCTGACGAGGTAGAAATTCCACAGGGTCGGGGCCATAAAAACTAAATGATCTAGCCCCTGGAAGTTTTCAAACGAACCCTGGGAATCTCTAGCAATCCCTCGCCAGTGGATCGGAGGAGGCGGAGGGACAGTAAGGGCAAAGAGCTCTTTCAAGTAAGTAGGTCCCTGGTCATGTGGGGCTTTATGGGTCAGCAAACCGACCTTGAAGGTGATTCACCAAAACACTGGCAGCCAGTGCAGTCAGCGAACACAGGCATTATGACTGGATCTAGAAGAACCAGTCAATAACCTGGCGGCCGCATTCTGCACTAGCTGCAGACGGTGAAGTTCAACCCTGATAGCCCTAGGTACAGGGAGTTGCAATAGTCAAGGTGGGAGGTAACGAAAGCGTGGATCAACGTTGGAAGATCCTCTGAGGAACCAGGTGCTTCACGCTGGTGATATTCCTCAGATGGAAAAGGAAGTTTGACCACTGCTGACACCTGAGATTTAGCGCCAAGTGGTCATCAATTATTACGCCAAGATTCTGCACCTGATCTGAGGTCATCAGCGGAACGCCCCAAGCCATAAGCCTGAGGGCTGATCCATCCGCAAACCCACCTCACAGCGACCCTTGTCCACAACCAACACCTCAGTTTTCTCCGGTTTAACCTCAACCAACTCCCATTCATCCAGTCTTGGATTTCTGCAAGGCAGTTATTAAATACCGACAAGGCAGCATCCTGGTCAGCATAAAGACATATACAGCTGATATCATCAGCATAGCAATGAAAACCCAGACTGTATCATCTTATAATTGCTCCCAATGGCAGCATATACACTGCAAACAACATAGGCGCTAGAATAGAACCTGCAGTACCCTCAGGATAGGGAGACTGATGCCGGGAAAAAATTCCCGACACCACCCTCTGAGTCCTACCCTCGAGGTAAGATCTAAACCACCTGAGGACCATACCAGATAATCCACAGATGGACCGCAAACACTCTAACAGCACACCATGGTCAACAGTGTCAAATGCTACAGAGAGATCGAGAAGTACCAAGATAGAACAGGTCCTATGATCTCTCGCTATTAGAGGTCATTAGTACTCGAACAAGTGCTGTCTCGGTACTATGCCTTTTCCAAATCCGGACCGGAGAGAATCGTGATATTGTTGTTGGTCAGATGATCCTCCAATTGCACTGCGACCACCTTCTCAATAACTTTACCCACAAAGGGTAAGTTAGAGACTGAGTCTGTACCTGCTAGACAATCTGGGTCTATGAGGGTTTCTTTAGAAGAGGCTTAACTATAGCCCTTTAAGGGATCTGAAGATCCTCTCCAAAGACTTCCAGATTATCAAAGACAGGACTAGGCCGATTTTATCCACACAATCCACTAAAAGGCATGGGGCCAGGGTCCAAATCACAGTTGGTTGGTCGCAACGCTCAGATGACCATCACAATATCATCGATTGTGGGAGCCTGAAGCCAGACCATGCAAGCTGAGTTTTCGACATCTCCTGCCGACCATCACCGCTTCCCATTGGAGAAGGAAGAATGGACTTGATCTGATTTTGGCAACCTTATCTGCAAAGAAGAGAGCAAACTCCTCACACCGTTTGGAGAAAAGGTTTTTCAGTTGAAGACAGACTGGATTGCACAGTCTGTCTACAGTCCGAAAGAGCTGAGCTGGTTATTCTGTGCAGCCGCTATCTCTCTGACAGGAATTTTGCCTTCTTATGAGAGATTGTGGATTGATAGGCTGTATAATGGTCCATCAAACTAAGTTTGTCATCATCCAGACCAGACTTCCGCCAATGCTCTCCAGCCTTCATCCAACCCTCCTCAACTCCCTCATGGTCTCATCAAACCATGGAGACCTAGGGCGAAGAGTGAGAGGATGAACACTAACAGGTGTAATAGAGTCCAGGACCCCTGTCACCGCCTTATTATAGGCATGTACTAGGTCACCTGGATCCAAGCAATCTATCGGAAGGCCTGAGAGGTCCAGTACCGCCATCAGGTCATCCAGGGACACACCCTTAAAGGGCAGTACCGGACCATCTCCAAGGGGCTGACCTAATAGGGATGGCCTCTCAAACTGAACCTAATGGAGTGATGGTCAGACCATCCGAGTGGTTCCACCACCAAATTGGATAACCCCATCCCCAGAAGGAACACCAGGTCCAATGAGTGTCTACCAATATGGGTCAAGGAGGAAACTACCTGTGTGAAGCCCAGTGATATCATCAACTGGAGGAAATCTTGACCAAAACGTGAGAGTTCATCATCGACTCCAGGCATTGAAGTCCCCAGAACCAACCATCTGGGGATCCCAATGTCAGGTCGACAATGAAGTCTGTGACTTCCTGCAGGAAAGCATTCCGCCACCTGGTGGACGGTATACTGAAGTATCCTGCACCCCACACCCTTTCCCAGAACACACTCAAAGGATCTGGTGACTCCCACCAGTACCTTCACCAGGCCCAATTCTGACTTAAAACAAATGGCAACACCCCTATGATCCTGCCTCGGTGTATCACCGAGTACCTAGCCGGAACTGCTGCTGCTAAACTGGCCCAGCATTTCATCCAGCCTGGTCTCGTGATGCGCGCCAGGTCAGCTGACCCAACAAGATCGCTATAATGCCATCTTGTTTTTATATACCTAGCGTTGCACAACACCGCCCAAGTAGGATGAGCCTCCCAAGATGACCGCCTTACCTGCTGATCGTGATCAGAAACCCTTGGGTATGGGTAAGATAGGGAGAACCCTTCCTGTGCCCATTTCACCCCAGGGTGTCTCCTTGATCTCACTATCCCTATCCACCCGCTCCTTTCCATTCCCCAGGCCCAGCTCCAACCCTCCTCCTCCTCCTCACAATCCCCAGAGCCCTACACCTTCTATAGATTCCTGGTGACTGGGGACAGGAGAAAGGACGAAGATCATTGAGCCTAGAGTGGAATAATAGCCGATCATTCCTATTTTCACTCCAGCACATAGTTAACACCACGCTAACAACAATAAACCCCACAAACTTATATAAATAACAAAATTCTGAATAAAACTAAAACACAGCACTCAAATATCAAGATATAAATACAACAATTATAAACAAATAAAACAAAATTATACCTAACAATGTGTCAAAATTTGTGCATTAATTTTATCAAAAGCGCTTTATCCATCTACCCCACCCACAGTGCTCTCACCACTCTGAGGGAAGGAGCGTTCCACCTATACAAAACCCTAACATAGAGATTGGCTCATAAGTTTAAAATTCCTGTAGTCCTAAAACCAATACTCTATTTACCCAGAGCAGACACAAAACAGGAGTTCAAGGTATTTTATGTCCACACTTATGTGCTCTCACCATTTAGCATGGCCTAAACTTTAATCAGTCTCCTCTCACGAGACTGGAATAGTTATGAATGAACTCAGGTTTAGTCTTCCAATCATTTCCCAGTAATTATCACATGTTGGCAGTAGCAAAAAGAATTCAAATATACTTCACCGTTCAGCAGTCCACACCACGGTCTACACGGTTCCAGCTTCAATCCAAATATTTAAATTTCCTAGTGTCCAAATACCAGAGTCCTGCAGGCAACAAGCAGAAGACACCAAAGTGCCTCCACTACAAGTTCCAACTCCACCTGACCTCGCCACGGTGAGGCAGGCTGAACCACCTCCGGTGGTGCCCCTGTCTCATCTAGGGAGCAGAGTTAACCCCACCCCCGGAGGCAGAGAAACCCGCTTCCCTGTTTGGACCAGGAATCAGAACACTCAAATTGAAAATAAAATAATCAGCAGTTTTCACTGCCTGTTATCCTGCAAACACTTTCTTTTTCAGCAGGTCCAATCGCAATATTGAGCCGGCGACCTCTTCTCCACAGTCCGGCAGAGTTATTTTCCCTGAGTCGAACTGGTACTCCACCACTGAACATTCCTCCTAATTCTTGCACCACACAGGGCAGCTGGTAAGCCTCCAGGCTGCCAGTGACCAAATCCTCCGCGCGCAGATTGAAAGCCAGCACCCCACACACCGCTCACGACGAGCAGCCAACAGCAAAACCACATGCCAGCAGACCAGGACTCAACTCAGGCAAGTCCTCCAATTTCTCCAGTCTCTTTAAGTCTGTCAAAACTGATTCAGTTTCCAAACAGCGAGCAGCAGAACAGTGACAATAATAAATTATAACGACTAAGGACTGCGATAATGAGTGACAATATGGCATTAGAACTAAAACCAAACGATAACACGATATAAACTGATATGAAACAAGAAAACGATACAATTATAATAAAATTATAAAACGGTTTGAGCCATATCAAAGCTCACAGACGGCAGCCCAGCGTACGCCATCTTGAATCAGCTGTTTCTAAGGGTAATTATCTAAGTTCCACTCTCATCAGTAATGAAAGGGCACCTTGTGGAAGACCTTGTAATTTCTTGTAAGAAGTAGTTAATAGTCTTCTATAAAGAATGTGGCTTTTGATTTTAGCATATGTTACTCTGAGGCATCCTTTAATGGAGTTAGCACCATATTTATATGCAAAGCTTGTTATAGCTGGGAGAATTTTTTTTCGAGTTCTTTCATATGTTTGCCCCAAGATAGATTTTCTGTCATTTTGATTACTAGATAACAAAAGCCTCTGTCTCTAGTTCTGTGTTGTCTGTTAATATCCTATAGTTTTTCTTATTTTTGTTTCCACAGATCATCACCTTTGTTTTACTATAATTAATTTGAAGATCAACTTTTGTAAACTCCTGATGACATATTTGAATTTTTTTTAATTGTTTAACCTGGAGAGACACACTAAGCTGAAAGCTTGTTTACAGGTATGACCTGGAAGCACAGGGAAGTTAAGTGACTTGCTCATGGTCACACAGTATGCAAGTGGGGCCTGTGGGATTCAAACTCAGGTCTCCAGATTTGCAGCTCAGAGCCTAAAACCACTGTGCAATACTGCTTCCAAACTGTAATTCCTAAAGGACTATTTGACAATAATACCATGTCTTCAGCATAGGCAAGATAGGGCAATATCTACTCAAATCATGGCATGTGAAATTCAGAGTCATACATTTTGATCAGAATCTGATTTAATAATAGACTGAATAAAATAGGTGATAAGACACACCCTTGTTTAACTCCTTTATTAGCTATGAAATGTTCATTTTATCCTCTTGCATTATACTTCACATGGGTTGTATTATTATTGTATAAAGTATTTAAGGTATTAACGAAAGCCTTTTCAATTCCTAATTTTTTAAACTGTCCATGGCAGATTCCTATTTATGCAGCATAAGGTCGTTGTCAGATCAATAAAAATACAATAGAACTTTTGTTTTTACAGCTACATATTTATAAATCAAGGGCAGATATTCAGACTTGTGCCAAAGAATGCTAAGTATGGTGCAGTGCAATGCAGATGCGCCATGAGGGAATGGACGCCATATCCAGAAGATGTGCCACCAAAATGCGCTTGCAACCAGGCTGAATATGGCAAGAAGCCACCACGGCACAACCACAGATGTCAGCAACACAAATGCATTGGGGCAGGCCAGAACACACAACCCAGTGGGCTGAGCAAGGGCAACAGGCCACAGGGACACACAGTCAAAGGAAGCACAGGGTCATAGGCCACAGTACCCCACCAGCAGGGCATAGCACAGTACAGTACAGTAACGCACAGTCCCAAGGCAACACAGGGCACCATGGGACAGTGCACACAGGACCCAGCCCATGGACCATGGCACAAACCCCAGGCCAACACAACAGCACCAGTGGCATGTCAATGGCACACCACAGGAGAAACCCACGAGGCAGTGCCTCATAAGCAGTAGCCATAGTGCCAGGAGAATACACATACACAGAGGGCCATGGACCATGGGCAATAGAGGCATAGGCCACCCAGGGGCACATAGTCCACCACCTAGAGTGAAGAGAGGCACAGCACTGTACAGTGGGCCACACTGGAGCTGGCTAGCATGACAGGCAAACAGAATAGCTGGCCAACAAGGGCACAAGGTCGATGCAGACAGAGCCACTGCAAGACATGTGACGAGGACCATGCACAGGACAGAGACACTGGCACATGCCCAGTGCACACATGCACTGTGGCCCAAAGGACAGTGGCTGGACACCAGGGACATGGTGTGTGGTGTCCTGCATCTGCTCCATGGCCAAGCACAGCACAATAGACACCTGCAGCATGGCACCACATGTCAGCTGCAAAGGAAACACAGACACAGAGCTGTAGCAATAAAAAGGCTTTAGTACAAACAACAGCAGTAAGGACCAACAAAGCAATAATACAAAACATACAACTAGGTGTAGGGAGGGTCATGAGATGCGGGGACAGGGTCCAGGACTACAGAATAGTGTGTAAAGAAGGGCAGGGCAACAGGGGAGGGCAGAACAAATATGGGCTATGTACAGGTAGCTATGTCTAATGCCAGGCATGTCCTTCCACCACCAGCTGGTGGACCTCCCTGCATGTGGCAGCTATGTCTCGCAGTAGCCACAACACCAGTCCTGCCAGGTGACGCTGCTGCACCAGGATGCTCCCCAATGTGTGGACCACTCTGCCATTCCTCCTCTCCGCCGAATCCTGGTACCACCTAGGAGAAGGGACAGAACAGGCAATTAATGACATGCCAAAAGGATTTCCAGACCACCCACAGTGTACACTGGACAGGTGGGGCAAACACCAGTGGACAGACCACACAGGGACTGGGCATGAAGGGCTGCACCAGCCAACCACACATCACGCCACACTGGTGCAAACAGGCACAGGGCTGTGCAGTGGTCACATTGGTGCACAGGTCAAGGCACACATGTAGACCACAGACACCCACGTGCACACATGGCAGATGCTGTGCGCACACACCCCTGGGCAGCACAGTGGACACTGTCACAGTGCATGCATGAGCAGCAACATCTGCATGCCTCCAGACACCACGGCCACCACAGCAGTGGCCACACATGGCTGTGGCAACCATGTCCAAGTCTGCAGTCAACAGAGCCCTACAGATACACAGTACTGTCATATGAACATGCCTACCTTGCTGCCGCTGTGGTGCTGGCTCAGCTGTTACTCCATTACTGTGCCTCACGCAACTGCCCTTGGCCTCCTGTGATCCTCTGACCTTGTGGAAGGCAATGATAGAGGTGGACATGAATAAACAGGCAAGCACAGACAGCTCCCTCCACAGCCCGCATGGTGCAGGGCAGGACAACTCCCACCCTGTAGCCCTGGTGCTCATCGTGACTGCAACATGCACAACAGCACTGTGCATGACAGCCATGTGGATATGTAGTGATTGCCAGGACTGTGCAGCCCCCTCAGCAGTGGCATACGCCAGCAACCACACACCCATGACAGTCATGCCCTGTACAGGTGGACACATGTGCATACTAACCTGGCTGTGGCACAACCCAAGCTGGACACATACCTGCAGGCACTGCAGTCTGTCAGGGTCCCTCCACTGCAGGTCACTATACTTGTGCCTGCACTGTTCACCAGTCCACTGCACCCCTGTGTGCCACTCCAGTCTGGTAGCCACGTGCTCCCATACAGCACTTCATAGCTGCTGCAGGAGGACCTGCCCAAACAGCTGGGCATCGGAGACTGTACAAGTGCAAGGTTGCACATCTCAACCTCACTCCAGTTCAATGCGTAAAGCAAGCACTGTTGCGTAGCATGGTTTGGCCATCCTACATGTGAGACTGGTGGTCTGGCCCACAGCCTGTATGTGTTGGGGCACATGGGTCACAGCACAATTGAGTACCACAGCAGTGCCGTGCAGCATGGGATGCTCAATTGAGTAGCCATAGGGCCATCATGCAGTACTGCACATGCGCACAGCACCATGGCCTGGGGGTGACTGGGGCCACAGTTGTGACCCCAAGGGCACAGGTCATGACCCTGCATGGTGACACACAGGTACCTAGCATGCGCGGCATGTGGCATTGGGCATAACAGTCAGATGAGCACAAGCTTGTGCGCCTGCATGCACACATGTGCAATAGGCACCCAGTACTGCATGTGCAGTGGGTACACAATCGCAATGCAGACAGTTGTGTGATAGACATGTGCATTGGTGGTGCACATGTGCACTGCAGGACTGAGCACCACGATGTGCAGCACTTGCCCCCACAATTGTTCCGGCGCAATACCTTTGAGCATGTCACAACAACACGATATTCAATCGCCATATGCACATTGCCTACTGAGCATATGCATGCACAATGGTGAGCATTAGCATATCATTATCATTGCACGCAGGCTAATTTTCATGCTGTGCCTTATAAGTGCCAGGACACTGCACAGGCAGGACCGATATTGCAGCTTGTATGGTAAGGGAAGCTAAGGATGGTCAGGCCAGGAGGAACACTGGAACAGACTGCTGACATGCGCCATGCAGCCACTGACCAGTTGTGTCATCACTGTCCACAGGCAGCAGAATATCAGGACATGAGGAAGAGGAGGATTGTGGGCCTGCCCACAAGTGCAGGCCTAATTTGACAAAGAGGAGCAGCAGGCCCTGTTCAAGGCCTCACTCGACAGGGAGGACCTGCTGAGTGGTGCCACAGGATGTCACAGGAGCAGTTTGATGGGTGGGATGCAGTGGCATGTACATGAACGCCATAGCAGACACCAACATAGCACCCAGAGTGCCAGCAAGAAGATGGGAACAGAAAGGCGATGCACAAAAGAGAAGGTGGCAGTCATCAGGGTGTCCTGCAAGAGGACCAGCTGCAGACCATCCACCACACCATCGCTGATGTCAACAGAGGAGCTGGTGGCAGCCACCATCAGTTGTGTCACCATAGAGGGCATTCCTGGTGGTGGTTTTCAGATAGGTGGCAGCCCCTCACCAGTGAGTCTCACATGCTTGGGTGGTGGGTGGGCGCTACCATGCAGGTAGGCCTGTGGCCATGCTGAATGGCTTGGTGCATGCACTGCATGCAGCTATGCATGGTGCACTGGTGGCTGGCAGCCACAGCACCGTTCACCCCTGGCTGTGGGTACCACCTGCATGGGGATACTGCAACATTGACTCTACATTCCTCATTTCCGGCACCATCACATCTCCAGGGAGCGGTGCAGGAGGAGGATGCTGACATGGAGCCGGAGGAGGTGGTTCCATCAACATCCACTGGTATCCTTGGTAGGGACCAGCTGCCCTGCGGCAGTGAGGGGCAGTTGGATGCCCTGGGGCTGGAGTCAGATGATGCACTGTCAGAGCTTCTGCTGGGTGACAGCCTGCCTGTGCACTGCACAGGCACCCAGCTAGTGGTGTGTCCAACTGTGATGATGACTTAGCTCTGATTCTGGACTGTGAGGGGCATATGGCACCAGCCACAGTCCAAGGACTGACATAGGCACCATTGGGGCCCAGTGTTGTACTCACCTCTAGCTGTGCAGCCACCCCTGTCCACGTCAGCTCAGTGTTGTGCCTTGTTACCACTGTGCCTGGTGAAGGGAAGCTGTTGCAGATGCTGCAGTGCTGGGCACTGACCAGCAGGTGGTTGAGCAATGGCGGCATGATGCAGTGACCACCCAGGCGGTATGCTGAGGGGCCACCGCTGGTGCACCCATTGACAGCGTTACTCCTGTGCGGTCCCCTGTGCAGCATCCAGCTAAGCGAGGTGCTGAACTGCGTGCTGCATCACCCACAGCTGGTCAGCGTAAGGACCAGGATGTGCCAGCTGCTGACCAGTTGGCAAAGTACACCTGGCTGCTGTGGGCATCCATGGAGAATCAGGCACTGCTTGCCATGGAGGTCCATGCACTGTGGTGGAATTGCATCAGCTGAATGATCATCAGAACAGTGGTGTGTGCAGCTTATCGATGAGCTCAGCCAGTTATAGGAGGCCACGACCACAGCACTGGACCATATGGACCAGTACCATTGTGGCTGGGTTTGCACGCTGGCAGCCACTGGGACCGCCGTGAAAGGACTCCTTGCAGTGCACCATCGACTCCATGACCCCAGCGCCCAGAAATCCTTGCATGGCAGATGCCAGGTCTGAAGGTGGAAACATCCCTGGTACTCCCAGCAATGGCAGATTTTGGCCAGCTCTACACCCCTTAGTGAGGACACGTCACGCCTGCTTCCATTCCTGTGAGTGTGTGGGACACTCCTCCGTTGGCCATTGCACAGCCGATGTCTGCTGGTCGGACTGGGCATGGTGTGCGTGGTATCACACGGTTGCCCTGATGTGTGTGCTGCCCTACCCTGCTGTCCACTGCCACTGCCCAGTACACGCCATGTGGGTGGTGGTGGTGCCCCATGCATGTTCTGGTGTGCACGTATGTGCTTGCGCCGGCTGCTGGGCCTTGTGGCATAGGTGTGTTGAGAGTAGCTCTGCACTGGCTCTGCCTGTGTACCTGTGTCCTGCATCTGATCCATGCCATGTCCTGCAGCCCATGTGTGTGTGCCTGTGCATGCTGTGTCTGTGTGGTACTGTAGTCAGCATGCATGTTGTGTGTGCCTGTGTTCCTGCATGCAACCCTGTGTGCCCGCTTAGCCCTGTGTGTGGGATGGGTGTATGTCAGCCCCTGCATGCATGTCATACCAATTACCTTCAGTCTCCATACTGCTCTTGTATAGTGGTGGCCCCATGCCTCAGGCCTCTGCAGCCAGCCTGGAGTCCCACCTACCCATGGGTGGCAACACTCTCCAGCCCGTTTTCACCATCTTCCCCACTACTGTCACCCTCATCCACCTGGACAGCTATCCCATGGTCAATAGTCATGTTGTGCAGCATGCAGCAGCCAGGAATATGCCACAGGCTTTCAATGGGCTATATTGTAGGGCACCATCTGACCTGTCTAGGCAACGGAACTGCATCTTCTGCATGCCAAAGACATGCTCGATAACATTAGCGTGTTGCGGCATGTGCCTCTATTACCTCTCTCCGCACGGGAGGACAGTAGCCGTAGGGGGTGAGCAGCCAGGGCTGTAGTGGTACACACTGTCACCTGTGTGGGGAGACAGCATGGTTATCTCTGTGCTGTACCTGTTCCACCCCGGACCCTGCTGCCCACCAACCCCTGTGCCCCACCCTGCCTGTGTCATCACCTTCCTCCCAGCCATGCTGCACCCATCTCTATCCCCTGTGCCTTGCTCACTAACAGGTGCCTGTGGGATGCCCCACACTTCATATCTCTGGCACAGTATTGAGCTGTGCCAGATGTAGGCATCGTGTGCACTCCTGGGTGTGTGGTGCAGACATTGATGAAGTGCCCCATGGCATTGCACACCACCTGGCAGTTTATCGAGGGATACCCCTAGCGGTTGATGTATGCTGCTCCCTCAGGGCCAGGTGGTGTGGATATAGCACGTCGTGCAGTCTATGGCCCCATCATGCCTGGCATGCATGCCACCCTGTGGAAGTCCTGCATGTTTGCTGTATGCTCTGCCTGTGTGCATAGGAATCATATGAACTCCAACACATGTGGTAGCAGAGCATTGAGGACTTGTGTGAGGAGGCAGGATATGGCCGACTGGAGTGATCCTGTGGTGGCACCCATTTGTCTCTGGAAGGTGCCCGTGATGGGCAGGCACATCACTGCAGTCATCTCAGTCTCCACTGACATGGCATGACTCTGGTGGGTGCCTACAGCTCATCACTGCACAGCTCCCAGAGCTGCCTCAGAATTGCCCTGTTCAGACGGTCGCAGCCCATGATCTCCATCACTATAGTCCTCAAGCATGAGGTGGGCGGTACCATCTGTGTGGAGCATACCGCCGACGGGCCCCTCATCGGCCATGATGTTGTTCCTTCCACCTCCTCACACCCCTCATTACCTCCTCTATGAGGAATGATGCTGCATCCATCATTCAGGTATTGCTCAAGGCTATGCATCTGTTGTGTCTGTATTTGAGCCTGTTTTTATAGGCTCAAGTCCACCTGAGAGCATCCTCTGTTTTGCTCCTGACTTGAGCCATGGTTCCGGTTGAATATGCCATTGCGACACATATTCATGGAGTCGCCCTTGACTTGCAGTGCATGCATTACATTTGTACCACAGCCCAATGGTACTTTGTGCTGCAGCCGCACTGGTTGAACATCGCCTACAGCACAATTTCGTAGTTGTGTCGGTAGTAACTAGTTGCGCCCATGCGCAACTGCTCTGAATATCTGGACCTAAGTGTGCTGAAGTGAAACATTGGTCTATCATAGAGTGCTGTGGAACAAAGCCTGCTTGGGCACTGTCTAATATTCTGTTTTCTTGAATTCAATACAATAATCTATTATTTATGATCCAAGTGAAAACATTCTGAATATTATCAATTAGACTATTAAATCTATAACAGGATGGATCTTTTCATCTTGATTCCTAAAGAGGGGTATTATAATTGTTTTCTACAGGTAGTACAGATTTTCCCCATTTTATTTATGCATTTGAAGACCTTATATAAATTTTGGATTCAGACATTTATTGAGTTCAATATTGCATCTATGGCACACCATCTGGCCCTGGCTCTATGCCTTGAAAAGTGTGAATGGCCTTATACATTTCTTCCTTAGATATTTCCTTATTTACTGGGATCCAGCATCCCTCCTATATTTTATTGCTGATTAGTTCTGCTTCAAGATCACAAAACAGATTTTAAAATGTTCAACCTATTTTACCATCTCTATATGCACATTAAATTCTTCAGAATATTCACCTATTCCTTCAGCCACTGATCTCCAGAATTTCCTGTTATCCTTATCCCAAACAGCCTTTTCAGACTCCTCCCAGATACACCCAGGGAGTGGGGCCCTGTCTCTTATCAGGTATGAACCAGCATTCTTCCACTGACTCTGGATCCAGGATATGCGGGTTGGGGCTGCATGGACCTTTAGATTTATACAATTTATTGAAGGTCAAAAATTCATAGCATTTCAGAAAGCCAAAGACAAATTCAATTGGTCCAAATTTGAATTCCTCTACTGCATGCTGGTCTGAAACTTTATTAATACAGAGGACCATATCCAACGCCTCATTAGATCATGCACAGAGTGAGAGGAGTTCCTTTATGGGGTAGTCACCATTAATGATACTGGTAAATATATTTTGAACATCTATATAATCCTATTGGTGCAGAATGAGGCATCTCTGGATGCAATTAGGGCAGCTTAGGAAAAAAAGCTAACATCTCCATCAGTGAATTAGATTGGGTACATCAGCTTAAGTGGGGATGGCGTGTTGCTTCCTCTCCAGTCTGCAGGAGTTGTTTTGGAAAATTCTGGTAAGATTCTTTCATACACCATCATTCACATGTCATTATAGTAGTTCGGGTTTGGCAGCATACTGGCGGGCCTGTGGTGTAAGAGGAATCATTGACACACATCTTTGGGGTTGCCTGGCTCTAGCCAGATATTGGCAGTCCATTCAGATGGCACTACAGGACATTACTGGAGTCCTCCTTCCTCTGGAATTGCTGAATGGGTACTAGGGCTCCCAACAGCCACACATCAGAGGGGGACATTAGAGTAGTCTTGTTGACTCTAGTAGTAGTTGCCTTAAATGCATTATGGCAAAATGGCTAAAGCAGGAGTCCACCCTGCATGAATGGATTCAGTAGGTTAAAGAGGTATTAACCATGGAGGCCTTGACAACAAAACTAATGCTTTGCCATGACCAATTTGATGCAAGGTGGCAAGAATGGGAAACTTGACTCATGAATAGGAGCAAACTGTAGAATACAGGTATAGTGGGGACTGGCTCTTCAGAGGAGGGCAAGGGGCTTCTGGTGGTAGGGGCATGTGATTACCTGGGATGCTGAAAGCTCTGAAGTGGTAAATGCCACTATATCAGTCCTCAGGGGAGGGGCACACTTGTTGCCATAGGTTGGAACTGGGCAGTTTAGCCCAATAAGTTGTTTGTTAAGTTAGCAACATCAATTTAGACATTATCCCTTCTACAGAGGAACGGTAATTTAGCATATCTTTTTATGTAGCAGACTTCAGCACTGTTAAAATATCAATTGCCTTCATGTATCCCAAGGAGCACATACTAAATGTTATTAATACACGGCCTGAAGTGAGATATTTGATTGTGCCTGTAGATTCTTATTTCCAAAATGTATTGCTGTAAGTGTTTGCTTTGATGGAATAATGTTGAGTTGAAAAAGGAAATCTACATAAACTGAACTTCACTGTGTTCACTGACATAAACAAGCAGTTTCTTCATTGTTTTATAGCATATTAGATTGCAGTATTTATATTGAATGTTGTAGCCAAGAGGATAGTTTGTGTGTGTGTTTGCTGTAGATCAATATTGTTTCCCAAAAACATAGTAAAAATATGCTTACTGACTGCTATATATTTAGCCTGGATAGTTCTCAGAAGATCTGGCATATGTCTGAGACAGTGTTTATCAGAAAGTGTTTTAAGAGGTTAAAAACAGTGTACCTCTTTTTAGATTTGTTGCTGGAAGAGTGACATTTATGAGGTATGAGTCTTTCTTGAAAGACAATACCTGCTCAACTGAAGCTAATAGCAAGAAAATGTTTAAATGCTAAGATTTATATGTGCAGTTGTTGTATTTCCAAGAGGGTAAACAATCTCAGTTTAATAGGCAACTACTATTTAACAAGCTGTTTCAGTTTCTAATGGCCATCTGATAAGCAGCTTGGAGTTCTGTCTCCATTATTCTAAACAGAAAGAATTGAGTATTTTATTTCAAGTGGCACAGTGATTTGTCAGTGTGGAAGGATACATTGAAAACTCCAAAATGTGTTCCACAGTATTCTATTTTCCAGCTACAGACAGCAAGATGGCTGTAGGCTCTACCAGACATAAAAATAGTTACAGTATAAGTCATTATTTCTATATATCTGAGTCAAAGGTTTACTATGTAATAGATTGATAACTTGCTAGTTTATAAATACCACCTGAATCACCTGCATTGAACTGGTGAAGTCTATTAGGAAAAAGAAAATTTTATTTTATTTAGTTTACAAAATGAATGTCAATGCATCTTCTGTTCCAATGCACTATTTAATTCTAACTAATAAGGAGAATTTGAATGAGATTACGTGCTGTCTTGTCTTGTACAACTGCATGAGGAATTAAGGCTTGCTTGTGCAGTGAAAAATGCAATAACTGCTTCTGTCCCTCTCTTTCGCCTCTAAATAATTTGAATAAATTGAGTGTTCTGAGGCAGTAAAATCAATGATGTGTCCACATACAGAACAAAATGACGTCACTAATGTATGCATTTTAGAATGATGTGTTCAGATTTCATTGACTGGTTAACTGAATCAATATGCTGTCCACTCAAACAAGTTACCACAGGAACAATGTGCACTCACCTTATTTTATTGTATTATTTTAATATGTTTCAAAACTGTACAGCTAGCGGTAACCACTCATCACCCACCAGACCACCTTTTGCACCTCTTGAGGAAGATTTTACACCTTAAACCACTGGAGTTTTTGGAACAGTGAGCTGTTAAACAATTTCACTGTAGTGCTGAGTCTGCTGACAAAATAATAAGAGAGATAGTAAGGTGCAAGCATCTTGCCCTTGTGAAGAGTTGCCTGAATGGAGTGAATTTTGATTAGACTCATAATCCTATAATATGGGCACAGAAAGAAATGGAAATGAAAGCATTTTCACAGATAAACGTTAACTAAGTGGTATATTTTTGCTCTGTGTGGGGAGAGTTCATTGATTTCATGTGGCTTCGCCTGACTATAAGACCAAACACTGAATGGGACTGTAACTGGTCTGTAAAGGTTTCAGAAGAGATGGTAATTTAAATAAGTATATATTTGTTTTTGTTTTTTAATTGCCAGTTTTACTGTTTATGAAACTCATCTGCTCCTTGGAATGTTTTAGGCTTGAGTTATCGAATAACATGAAGTCCTGTCATTTTATGGGAGGGCTATAGCCTGAGGTTCAATGTGGGCAATAGCTCCTCCCACATCCCCTACAAAGATCAGCCTCCCTTGCTAGTTCTCTGCTTAGTGCATCATGAAACACATAGTACCTCGGTGCCTAGGCTCCTGTGGCTTGTGGGCTGAGCCTTCTCTCATCGTCTTTTCTTTCTCTCTGCTCCCACAATCGCAATTGTGTGGCTTCCTGCTGGTCATCTGCATTCTTTCACTTTGTGTTTGTTCCCACGTTGAGCTCCATTCCCCTTTCCTTCCCTCCCTCCTCCTGTCCATCCTCTCCCATTTCCTCCCACTTCCTAATACCTAGCTGCTGCTCCTCCTCTACCTTCCAGTGGCATCTTAAGCATGTTCCCCATTTGGTGCTTCCATGTCTGGAGCCACGCTCCTTTCTGAAGCCCTCACAGATGTGGCATCATTCCCCTGCACCTGCTGGCAACCTCCTCCCTTGCTCCATGGCTGTTCTTTGCGAGCCTCATCCCGGGCCCCTAAGATTGATACGCACCCCTTACATCGTGGGGCTCCGGCCAGACCTCAGGCTGGTGGCGACTCTCGCCCGGCTTCTTGGGTTCTTGTGCCACGTGCTACTGGTCGGCACCATTCTACTCTTGCTGCCGCATTGGTGGGCGTGCACCATTTCTGCTGCTGTGGGACTCCATGAGTGCTGTTTCATGGGGCTGTGCCCATCTACTTCATAGTTTGTGTATACTTGCCTGCATTAGCTCTGTCTGGCCATATCCTGGAGTCTTGCACTTCAAGGAAGAACAGCTTACATCTCACATTTCTGCTAGCATGGTTGGCCATGCTGCCAGTCTCACCTTGACTAGCCCAGCCTATGACAGACGCCACCATGCATACTTTACCTGTCCCTCCCTCTCCTCTATTGCCACCTGTGTTTTCTTCTCTGTACCTAGCTGTTCTAGACACCTTGCACTTCAGTTCTACTGCAGATCTTGCTGCTTTCCTTAAGGCACTATATCACCATCAACAGGGATGTAAAGCAAACCACAACCAATAAACACTTTAGCCACTTCTGTGTTGCTCCTCTCTGGCTTGCTGTTGCCTAGGGTTCTTCTTGTCGCATTTTATTTTCCTGTTTCTTAATGACTCTCTTTGTGTCTGTCCACTGTTGCCCTACCTTACCTGTGCATGCTGCCTGCCCCATACTGTTACCTCACCTCCCACTGAGCTCATCACTTCCCAACTGCAGGTTGACTTTCCTGCATCTGGTCCTGGCATGCTGCCCAATCCTTTATTTTTCTAGTTCTGTATTTTTTTTTTTTTGGCCCTATTTCCATCATTCCGCATGCTCTGCTCTACCTGCTCTTGGTGTTCTACTGCCTGGTCCACTGTTTCTTACCGTGATGGAAGAATTCTTCACAGAATGGGTGGTGGACAAGTGGAACACCTTGCCAGAAGGAGTGGGGGCTGAAATAATCATGGGATTTAGAATGCATGGGATAGACATAAAGGAATTCTGGAGGTCAGGGTAAGGGTAACAGACTCTAGGAAAACATAAACTGTACTTACAAGCTCAAATGGGCAGACTGGGTGGGCCATGGCCTTTATCTGCTGACACTGTCTATGTATCTATGGCCGTCATTACTACTATGTCCCAGCCCTGTTCTCATCCCATACCCCTTGGCTTTGCTTTTGGGCCTTCGCTCCTCATACCAGCATTCCATCCCCATTTATGCCCATTCTCCCATCCTGAATCCTGCTACCTATACCCCTAGTCTGGAGCCTGCACCTTGCCATTTTGCTCCCAGCACCTCTACTCTGCTACTCCCTGTTCGGTCTCTATAGAACCTGCTTCATGCTGGCCAAATGATATACCCAGCCCTCCTGCCTACCTTGCTTTTGCTTACCTTCGCATGGATCATTACCCTTCTGGTCTACTCAACCTCAATCATTCATTGCATTCCACCACTACCAATATGCTACTTGTGGATTATTCTACACCCCTTTACTGGCATTTCTGATGACTCCTTCTCATGTTCTCCTACTCTGACTTGCTTCCTTCCCATTTATACTGCCTCATATTTTACCTACCTAAGCTTACGCAGCCAGTTGCCTTTATTTGCTCATCCCAAACCAGCAGTTTTTCCGGACTCCATCCCTAGCTTGTACCTTATGAGGCACTGAGTGAAGGTAGGCTTTCCCTGCCTACCAGGAAGGATTCTGTTACAATTACTACTATCTACTACTTACAAACCTGACATCCTCTGTCCCTAACTCTACCTGGTGGCATCGAAAGAAGGTTAGCACGCCCTGACTGGCAGGGATGGAAGCCATGTCTGTAATCTACTGTGTCAAACTTATGGATTCTCTATCAGACACTGGTCACTGCTTCCCTTCAGAACGGGACTCTTTACCCCATGCCTTCCACAACATACCTATGCCTGGCAGCCCAGATTCCAGGTCATCTCACCTCAATTACCAGGGATGGGAGCCTGAGTTTACATTTGACTGTTTCAAATTTATGCATTCTCAACCTGATACTCCGCTTTGCTTCCCTTCGGAATGGGACCACTATACCCCATTTGCCTTCATCATTCTACTTCTGCCTAGTGGCATCGACTGAAGGTTGTCTCACACCATCTGCCAGGGATGGAAGCCTGTGTCTGCAATAGACTGTTTCAGCCTTCTGCATTTTCTACCTGAATACCCACCCAGTTGCCGCTTTGGGAACGGGACCACTTACCCATTTGCCTTCACAATCCTACTTCTACCTGGCAGCATCAAGTACTGATCATCTCTCCTCGATTACCAGGGATGGGAGCCTGTGTCTGCATTCGACTGTTTCAGCCTTCTGCATTCTCTACCTGATAACCAGTTGCCACTTCCCTTTGGGCATGGAACCACTGTACTCCATTCACCTTCCACATTCTACTTTGCCAGTCTACATCCTGCACTTCTATGGATTCATTGTACTCATCCCCACCTTGGCTTCCTTGTGCTTTGGACTTGGACACTGCCAGCTTGCTCAGTCTCTACCTCCATTCAGTTTGACTGCCTCCTGGACTTCTGTACTGCTGATCACCCCTTTCTGTCTACCATGCGAGTTTACCTACTTCTACCTGGCACATAAAGACTCCGTTCAACTCCTCCATCTGCTTCATGGTTGCTTATATTGCAACTTATCGCTTCATCGCTAACTCCCTCTCCTCACCTCCAGACTCTAACTTGAAGGTCAAACATTCTACAAAATTAGATTGTTTACCTTATGACTTCATAACCATCATATGTCCCACCGTTCAAAGTCTGGTAGCACGTTATCAAATCATACTCTTCCTGCTTATTAGTCTCTGTAATCCCTTTAGACATTAACGTTAGAAACACTAATCAAAAATAAAATTCTTCTGAAGTTAAATAATACCAACATATTTGATCAAAATCAACATGGATTCAGTAAAGGCCGGTCATGTACTACAAATTTGGTTAGTTATTCACGAAAATATAAGTAATAACTTGGACAAAAATAGATCTATGGATGTGGTCAAGTTCAACTTCAGCAAAGCATTTGACCTGGTTCCACACTGGGCAATTAATAAAAACTGAGTAAATGTAATGTTGACATAGGAATTAGACAGTGGATAAATAATTGACTGACATGGAGAAAACAAAAGTGACTATAAGAGGTTATTTATCAGACAAGGAGGATGTGCTCAGTGGGTACTGAAGGGTTCTGTCCTGGGTCCAATAATCTTCAGAATATTCATAGCAGATCTAGAAGACAAGGTGAATAATATCATTAAGTATGCTGATGATACGAAACTAAGTGGACATTGTGACACACTAGAATAGATTTTATCTTTACAAAAGACAGAGATAATATTAATTACTAGACAACACAATGGGGCATGCAACTAAATATAGACAAATGTCATGTACTACACATGGGAAAAAATCCAATACATAATTATACATTAGGAGATAAGAATATCCAGACTAAAACAAGGGAAAAGATTTAGGCATTTTAGAAGATGACAAATTAGAGTTTAAACATCACTACATCAGTGCCATAGCTAAAGCAAATAGAACTATCTTAGCAATAAAAAGAAATATCAAAAGATATACTATTACCTCTTTACTTATCTTACATCTGACCTCACTTGGATTACGGTAGTCAAATATGGAGTCCTTATGCAAAGACAGAAATCATAAGATTAGAAAGTCTAACGATGCTTCACTAAGAAAATAAAAATCTGAGAGATAAAACATATGAAAAAGGCTCCATGTACACAGAAACATAGAAACATAAGCTGACTGCAGATAAGGACCGCAAAGCCCATCCAGTCTGCCCATTTCTTTTCTACCTTATGAATGTGCCATAGGCCTTTACTCTGTCAGTGGCCTGTCTATTCTTACTCATCTGTATTGCTCCCTTGAGCCTATCCTATGCCTGTTTGAAGCCCTGCACTGTATTCATATCCACCACTTCCTGAGGCAGGTCGCTCCATGCATCCGCTACCCTTTTTAGAAAAGAACTTCCTCACATTACCCTTCAATCAGCCTCCCTCTAATCTCATGCTGTGTACTCTTGCCCTACTATTTTTCTTATAGTGAAACATGTTAGACTCTTTCACCTTGTTAATGCCCTTAAGGTGTTTGAATGTTTTGATCATATCACCTCTCTCCTCCTTTGCTCTAGCATATACATATTGAACTCTGTTAGTCTGTCCTCATATGTTTTCTGATGCAGTCCCTGCACCATTTTGGTTGCTTCTCTGGACTGCCTCCATTTTGTTAATGTCCTTGTGAAGGTGTGGCCTCCAGTACTGCACTAGATCCTCCAGATGGGATCTAACCACTGTCTTGTAAGAGGATTATTACCTTCCTTGTGCGACTTGTGATACCCCTACAAATATACCCCAACATCCCTCTAGCCTTACCTACTGCTTTAGTGGTCTGCTTGAATGATTTCAGGTCATCTGTGATGATAATGATGCCAAGTCTCTTTCTTCCCTTGTGATTGCTAGCATCTCCTCCCAACCTATAGGTGGCTTCAGGGTTTCTGTTCCCTATGTGCACGATTTTGCAGTTCTTAGTGTTAAACCCCAGTTGTCACTCTTCTGACCATTTTGCCAGTTTATCCAAATCTCTTCTCATTTGCCCACACCATCTGGATCATCTACTCTGTTGCTGATCTTGGTGTCATCTGCAAACAGACAAACCCTACCCTCCAGTCCATCTGGCAATGTCACTGATGAAGATATTGAAGAGGACTGGCCTCAGGACTGATCCCTGAGGTACCCCACTTGTGACTTGCATCTCTTCTGACTGTATACCATTTACCACCACTCTCTGTTTTCTGCCCATCAACCAGTTTGCCACCCAGTTGACCAACTGACCCACCCCAAGCCTACCCAGCTTATTAATCAATCTTCTATGTGGAACAGTATTGAAAGCTTTGCTGCAGTCAAGGTAGGCGACATCAACTGCTCCCCTTGGTCCACTACTTTGGTTACCCAGTCAAAGAAATCTATGGGATAAGTTTGGAAGGACCTTCTTTTTGTAAACCCATGCTGTCTTGGATCCTGTGCTCCTATGGATTCCAGGTGTTGCACTATCCTTTCTTTAAAAGTGCCTCCATAATCTTGCCTACTATTGAGGTAAGACTGTCTGGTCTGTAGTTCCCTGCCTTCCCTGCTACCACTCTTGTGGGCGGGATCACATGATCCTCTTCTAGTCTTCTGGGACTTCTGTACTCAGAGACTCACTAAGCAGTTCTCATAATGGCTCTGTTAGTTCCACCCTTAGCTCCTTCAGTACCCAGGGATGTAAGCCATCAGGTCCCATTGCCTTGTCCACCCTGAGCTTAGTGAGCTCTTGTAGAACCTTCTTTGTGAAGGGACTAGTGCACCCTCCCTTCCCCTGTGTCCATGGTGCTGAGCTGTAGGTCTTGCCCTACCTTCTCTTCAGTAAATACTGAACAGAAGTATCTATTTAGGATAGATGCTTTTCCTTGGTCCTCCTCCTCACACTCCCCTTATCCCTTTGATCTTAGCAATACCCACTCCAAATCTTTCCTTTCACTAATGTATCTATAGAAAGTCTTGTCACCTTCTTTTTACTGTTCGTGCTAGTGTTGCCTTGGTTTGGGCCTTTGCCTGCTTTACTGCCTTCCTGCTTCCCTTAGGGAAGTTTGGTATGCCTCCTATCTTTGTCCCACTGCAATCCCTTACATTTCCTGAAGGCCAGCTTTTTGGCTCTGACCTTTTCTGCTACTGTTTTCGAGAGCCAAAGTGGTTTCCTTCTTCTTTGCTCTTGCTTTTCTGTCTAACACAATGGGATGTTGCTTCAGTATTGCATCCATTATGTTGCCCACTTACCTGTACACTCTCATCTGTATTTCTTCTTGCCAGGGCTAGCTTAACTCTGTTGGCCATCTTATCAAAGTCAGCTCCTCTGAAGTCCCATAGTTTTGCCTTGGAATGGGATGATTTAGTTCTAGTAGCCAAATTGAACTACACCATGTGATGATCACTGGCCCCTGGTGACCTTCTACCTGGAGATCTGTGATCCTTTCCCTGTTAGTCAGTACTAGATCTAGGATAGCCCTGTTTCTTTAGGGTTGTTGTACCAGTTGTTTGAGGCCCTCCCCTGCAGGGAATCCACCATGTGTCTAGTTCTGGCAGATGTGCCTGCTGGTATTGGCCAATCTGTAGCTGGCATGTTGAAGTCTCCCATTATCAGAGCCTCCCCTTTTAGCTGTCATGTTTTGTATATCTTCTAACAGTAATGTGTCTATGTCCTCCCCTTGTCTGGAGGCCTGTAGACAATCCCAGTTCATATGGCTGTCCCATTTCCTATTTCCAGGGTGACCCACAGTTCTTCTGGCTCCTTATATCTATTCTGAATTTCTGTAGCTTTGATATTTTCACTGACATAAGGGTCCTCCACCTACCCCCCTTTTGCACCTTTGGTCTCTTCTAACAGTACATAGTGAGGTAATGAAGTCTCCCAAGTGTGGTTACAGGTGAACCATTTCTCACAAATGGCTACTATGTCCAGTTTATCCTCTGTCATTGTTGCCTGCAGGTCTGGGATCTTGTTTCTTAGACTGTGAGCATTTGTGTATATGATTTTCCATTGGCCAGATTTCAGTGTAGTTGTTGGGTGAGTCTGGCATTTCCCTGTCGTCGCATGGGGGCGGACCTTTTCTTACCTGGTGATGCAAATGAAATACAAACATGCTGAACTCATGTTTGATCACTAACTAGGGGTGTGGTGTTCTTCCCATTCGACATATTGGTGCTGCCCCCTCTCCCCATTTGCTAGTTTAAATATTCTGCAAGACACCAAACTTCTGCCCCAATGCATTGACTCCCTCCTTAGTCAGATGTAGTCCTTGATTTATGAACTTTAGCTCCCAAAGCTGTTGCCAGTTACCTACAAATTTGTGTCCTTTTTCCCGGCACCAGCCCTTGAGCTACATGTTTAGCTTCCCTATCTCCCTTCTCTGACCTTTCCATCCATCTGCCCTCTCTCCCTGACTGGCAGGATCTCAGAGAAGCAGATACCAGATAAAATGGATGACAGTTTGTCACCCAGCTTGGTCAGGTGTTCTTGGTGTCCACAACTGACTGGTTGGTGAGATTGATAGTCCCTATGTGTACCAAGACGTCGATGTTTTCTCCTGCTTCCTGCACAATTTTAGCAATGCGGTCAGTGTTTCACCATGCTGATGTACCTGGGAGACAGCGAAAGTTTGTTACATTCAAGGACTACATCTGACTAAGGAGGAGTCAATGTATTGGGAAGAAGTTTGGTGTCTTTGCAGAATATTTAAACTAGCAAATGGGAGGGGCAGCACCCAATATGTCGAATGGGAAGAACACCACTAGGGGGTAGGAAGAAGTAGGCTGCTGGTTAACTAGGATCTGCAACTTATCCATCAGGTAGGGAATGGGCAGACTGGTGGGCCAAGCGGTCCTTATCTGCCATCAAATTCTATGTTTCTATGTTTCTATCTGACCATTGCCCGGTTGGAGGTAGGTATCAACTCCTGAATCATGGAGTCTCCTATGATCAGAAGTGTTTTGGATTTCCTTTTGCTTTTTTGTTTTGGTTCCTGTTTTGGGTGAGTTTTGTTGTGCTAGCTCCTGTGCTGCAGTGTCCTCTACCCCTTTGTTTGATTTTGGAGATAGAGGCAGATACCTGTTTGTAGTTTATATGGTTTGTGGAGGTGATACACTGGAGAGCACGCAGTGATGGGGCACCGATTTGCCCTCCTAGCCACCTGCCAACCTCCCAGATCAACTACCCTCTGCTGTCAAGTTGCTTCTGTTGGATGTTGTGGAAATAGCGGGCGGTTCTTAAAATATATTTCCTCCTGAATATGTGATTTGAGGCCTGCAATCTCTGCCCATGCTGCCTGGAGCTGAGCCCTTAGATTTCCAATGGTCTGGCATGTAGGACAGTGTCCTAAATCCTGTATAACTGCCCTTTTGAAAAGTGTCCCACAGTACCTGCAGTTAATAATATTCATTCCAGATGAGTTGCTGGGTTTATAACCTGGTCAGAGTAGTTAGGAGGAAAATGAAAGCAAAAGTTTGATTTTGTGTTTTGTTTATTTTTGTATAACTTGTTATAACAAATTAAATTACTTGTGCCCCTGTACATGAGATCACTGTGTGGATACCCCTCTGATCCTCTCCTTCCTGCTTTGCTACAGGAAATGTCACAACTGTGCTATCCTATAAAAGGAGTGCAGCGTGGGGTGGTAGGACTACATAGTTTGGAACTACGTAAGAGGGGGACATGTTGTTTTTTATGAAATAATGAATGACCCAGACTGAGCAAGCAAGGAGACTACTGAGAAATATAGGAACTTCTTGTCTCAGACCAGGAAGATCAGGAGCTTGAAGGGCACAGAAGCAGTAAGTAAGTAGGGAGAAAAAAATAAAATAAACAGAGGAAAGAGTAAGTATTCCAAACAACAGTTAAGGGGACAGAAATAAGACATGATGGAAGTGGTGCAGTGCAGTGGCTGTGGGCAGCAGCAGTCTTCCGGAGGAGACGTTCTGGAGGATCGTGTTGTCCTATCTGCAGGCACCTCTCTGGGCTGAGGGAGGAGGTTGCTCATCTCCAGGCCGAGATGGCCAGGATTTGGGGGACCTTCTTTCCACTCAGGGACCACCAAGGCCACTGCCGTTGCCTCAGAGGTTGCCAAGAAAGAGGAGCAGTTGGACCATAGTGGGCTCAGGGAGGGTGAGGGTGGTGAAACAGAGGTTCATCCTCCAGTTGTACCTCTCCACAATTCATATGTCATTCTGGCAAAATGTGGTTCCTCTATGGAGGCACCACGAGTGGAGACCAAGAAGGATGCTGGGAACTCCACAAAGGAGACCCACAGGAGGGTGGCATGGGACCCACAGGGAGGAAACAACTCCTGGAGGGGACTCCATTGTTAGGAGGGTAGAACTGGGGAGGGGAGAGGAAGGTTAGGAGCCTGCCAGGCGCCATGGCTTGGAGGGACAGGGAGGAATCCTCAGGATCGCCGAGCAGCTGCATGGGAGGTAGCTGGATGTCATTGTCCACCTAGGGACAAATGACCTGGCTCAGAAAGAGATGACAGCAGTGCAGGAAGAGTTTGTAGAGTTGGGTGAGGCCTTAGACTGGTAATATGCAAGGTAACCTTCTCAAGTACTGCTTGTCTATGGCATGGGTGAGGCTGGGTGCTCCACACCATGGGATTCAATCAGTGGTTGAAAACTGGTGCAGAGCCCAGGGATTTGGCTTCACTGGGGTTGGGAGTCCACCTGGAGTGATGCAAGCCTATGCTAGTGTGATGGTCTACATCTGTCCAGGAGGGAACCAGGATCCTAGGTGATAGGTTTAAATGCTTCATTGGCAAGCATTTAAACTAGCCAGGGGCACTAAAAGGAAATCTAGCCCTCTAAAAAATCAGGGTAGTAAGTGAGGTAAACACCAAGCTAAAGATATTGATAGGGAGAAGTGCGGGTAAATGGAGAAAATGACAAAGGCAATAAGGACAAGGAAAGGGAAAAGGGTAAAGCCATCAAGAAATGGAGGGTAATGAGAACCAATGCCCATAGTCATGACAACAAGCTCCCTGAACTGGTGACCTTGATGGAAGAGGGATGCCTGGATGTCGTAGCAGTCATAGAAACATAGTACACAGAGAACCATGACTGGGATGTTAACATACCAGAGTACAGAACCTATAGGAGAGACAGGAGGGAGAAGAGGGGAGGAGAAGCTCTCATGTAAGGGAAGGGATAAAAGCAACAGAACAAAAGAGTAAACAGGGAGGAGAGGAGGCACTGTGGGCTACCTTAGAGACTGGAAATGACACCACAGTCTGCACAGGGTTGTATACAGAGCCCGATGTCAGAGGGAGGAATGGACAAGGATATGATAGAAGGCATCCTTAGGATGGCAGGCAAAGGGAGATACTGTTGATGGGGGACCTGAATGTGCCAGATGCTAACTGAAGCATCTTTGCTACAGCTACATCCAAAAGCAAGTCCATTCTCAATGCCCTACAGGTGGCATGCCTTAGACAGCTAGTTTTGGAACCCACTCATGAGGGAGCAATCTTAGACCTCGTATTCTCAAATGGGGACAGTGAGAGGATCTCAGATCTAGATGTGGGTAGCCATCTGGGAACAAGTGACCACCAAACAGTGTAGTTCATGATAAACTCAGCTACAGAGTCAAGCCATACAAAAGTGAGGGTACTGGACTTCAGGAGGGCTGACTTCTGCAAGATGGGAGAGTGCCTTAGAAAAGCACTAGCAAACAGACTAGAAGGAGGGTGGAGCAACAATGGGAAAACATCAAACTGCCATTGCAGAGGCAAAAAGCCTTCGTGTGAAAGCAAATAAACAAATCAAAATGAAAGAAAAAGCCACTATGGTTCTCAAATGAAGTGGTGGGAAGGTTAGGGAGAAAAAGATAGCATTTAGGAAGTATAAGGAAACACAGAAGGAGCAAGACAGACAACTGTACCAGTTAAGGCAGAAGGAAGCAGGAAGGAGTCAGAATAGCAAAGGCCAAAACTGAGGAAAAGATAGCCAACTTGGTTAAGAAGGGGATAAAACCTTTATAGGTACATCAGGGAGCCTAGAAAGACAAAGGCAGAGATAGTGAGGCTGAATAAAATGGATGGTGGGTGGGCAGAGGGAGAGTGAAAAGCAGGGATACTGAACGAATACTCTGCTCAGTAATCATAAAAGAGGAGGGGGTGCCTAATCCAGTTAAAGAAGCACTCTGGATAGAGGAGTCAATCCCAGTCCTTTCACAGAAGAAAGGGTTCTGAAAGAACTCCTAAAACTAAAGGTGGACAAAGCAATGGGCCTGACGGAATTCACCCCAGAATTCTAAAGAATTAAGGGGAGAAACAGTGACACCACTGACTACCCTTTTAACAAATCATTGGAGGATGGTGTGGTACCTGAGGACTGGAAGAAGGCGGATGCGATTCTCCTTCACAAAAGTGGGAGCAAGACAGAGGCAGGAAACTACAGACCTGTCAGTTTGACCTCTGTGGCAGAGAAAGTGATGAATCACTTCTGAAGGAAAGAATTGTTGAGTACCTAGAGGCCAGTGGGGTACAGGACCCAAGGCAGCACGGTTTCACAGTGAGAAGGTCATGTCAGCTGAATCTAATTGATTTCTTTGACTGGGTGATCAAAGTAGTAGACCAGGGAGGGGTTATGGATGTAGCCTACCTAGACTTTAGCAAGGCATTTGACACAGTCCCACACAAAAGATTAATAATCAAATTAACCAGCCAGGAGTGGGTCACAGGGTGGTAGCCTGGGTAAACCATTGGCTGGACAACAGGACACAGAAGGTAATTGTAAATGGGGTCCACTCTGAAGAAAGAGGGGTTACTAGTGGGGTATCACAGGGTTCAGTACTGGGTCCAGTCCTTTTAATGTCTATAAGTGACATTGCAGAGGACTGGAAGGAAAAGTATGTCTCTTGCAGATGACACAAAGATATGCAGCAGGGTTGATAACAAGAAGGCGTGGAAAGGATGAGAAGGGACTTGACAAGGTTGGAGGAATGGTACAAGTATGGCAGCTTGGATTCATTGCAAAGAAGTGCAAAATAATGCACCTGGGAAACAAAACCCAGGGAAGATTACACAATTGGGGAAGGTAGTAACAACAACAAAAAATAGAGGGAACTAGGGGTAATCATATCAGATGACCATAAGGTTAGCAAGCAGTGTGGAGAAGGCAGTAGGGAGGGCTGGGGGATACTGGGATGTATAGGGAGAGGCATCGCCAGTGGAAACAGGAAGTTGTTATCCCTCTGTGCTGACAGCTGGTGAGACCTCATCTGGAGTACTGCGTCTAGTTCTGGAGACCTCATCTCCGCAAGGACATAGACAGGATGGAGGCAGTCCAGAGGAGGGCAACTAAAATGGTACAGGGTCTGCAAGAGAAGCCATATGAGGATAGATGAAAGGAGCTTAATATGTATACCCTTGAGAAAAGGAAGGAGGGGGGACATGATAGAAACTTTTAAGTACCTCAGTGGAATCAACAAAGTCCAAGAGGGTAGCATCTTTCAGAAAAGAGATGTGCAAGAACAAGGGACAGAATTTGAAGATAGAGGGGAACAGCTCAGGGACAATGTGAGAAGTATTTTTCACAGAAAGGGTGGTGGATGAATGGAATAGCCTTCCTGAGGAGGTTGTCGGGTCTAAAACTGTGGGAGAGTTCAAGAATGCATGGGACAGATATAAGACAATTCTTGTGGGGTAGAAAGAAATAGGCTGTTGGTTAACTAGAATCTGCAGCTTATCCTGTAGGTAGGGGAATGGGCAGACTATGTGGGCCAAGCAGTCCTTATCTGCCATCAAAGTCTATGTTTCTGGCCAGCCCACTGGCACAGTGGTTGATTTCGCATGATGCCAGCGACCCGGTTCGGAATGAACATGCGCGCTGAGGCCGGGCTGGGGGAAGAAGGATTGAGCATCCCATGGACTGATTTCCCTCTTGGGGAGGGTAGGGGACTGGTCTGGTGCCTGCTGGTTCCTAGCAGAGGCTGGGAGTATCACAGGATGCATGGCCCAAGTGCCAACTGGGGAGGAGCAGATGTCAGCGTGTGCCGTGGCGTCACCACGCTGCCCCCAACAGAAAAGGGAAAAAATTGCTTGCTGGCCACCAGATGATGGCTCTCCATTCCCCTGAGTGCCTCAGGCCTTCCCAGGGCCTTCTGCTCCTCAGCAGCATCCCCAGGCTCTAGTAGTGAGTGTGCTGGGTCATCCCTCTCCCAGGTGCCGTCCCCTCGGAGGAGGGACCCGCCTGCAAAGGGATACACCAGGATATCCCAGGGATTGGCTGCCATATGGGGACCAGAGGAGGCTGGGTAAGGACAGTGGGGCTGGAGGGAGCCTATGGAGCCTGAAGGGAGTGGGGACCAGTGAGCAATGAGGGTGGAAAAAAAAGTCTAAGTTTCTATGACCCATCACTTATGACAAACTTAAAACTAGAATTGAAACAAGATATATTTGAAGTAAGAGTACAGCCTTTGCAGGTAAAACGAATGTTTAAAACTAACAAGAGAAAATATTTTATACAGTTAGGTCAGCAAATTTATGGAACCATCTACCAGAATATGTAATTATAAGCTCAAATAAAGCAAATTAAAAAAAATTGGACAACTGTATTAACAATGGGGAAACATGAACTATTCTCTTATGTCACAAAGGAGCTAATCTGTGGGCCTAGGCCTTTATAACTCCTAATTTCCAGGTGGTTCCACGTGATCATCCATTATCACCTTAAAACCTGGACTACATTCACGATTTTTCAACTGGACCTACTCCACTCTCAGGATCTGGATGCTTCTTCAGAATAGACCTACCTCTTCAACCTCAGATTCGTCCTTCCAGAATGCATCATCCATGGGTTCGAGATGGACCGTCATCTCTCCAAGCAGTTCACCTTCCTCAAAAAATCAGCTTATGGTTGTTAGAACCTAGGTTCATCTCCTCTTACTGTAGTTTGCCTGGAGGACGTGTAGGTCAGCAGTCATGGGTCCTCAAGTTTCCTCCACCTGGGGGTTCCTCTCCTGCGTGCTACTGTTCACATTCTCTGTGAGCTGGAGGAGGTAATCATACTTTTGAACATTCATTGCTAATTCTTTTGGGTTTTCTGTTCCCTACTCATTACTGCAGCTTACCTACCAAGAGCAGGAATAGAAAAAGCCAAAGGTAAACTACAGTTACATAAGCACTACTAATCCCATACTCTTGTCATCAAACTTTGACTGTGAGGCTATAGCCCAAGGTTCAATGTGGGGAATGGCTTCTCCCACATCCCTACAAAGGCCAGCCTCACTTGGCAGTTCTCTGCTTAGCAGCGTCATGAAACACCCACCATCTACCTCTACCTCCTCCTTCTCCAGCACTCTACTTGCCCTTGGTGCTGGGCTTTCTATTCCTATTCACTACCCAGCTTACCTACCAAGGGCGGGAATAGAAAAGCCAAAGTAAACTACAGTACGTAAGCACTACTAACCCCACTCTGTTCACCTAACATTGAATTTATTTCACACAGTGCAGAGTGTGTGTGTGTGTGTGTGTGTGTGTGTGTGTGTGTGTGTGTGTGTGGGGACCGCTCATGAATAGCTATTGCAGCGAAATATCCACTCATCAGATTGGACGGATGAATAGTTCTGCTGGATATGGAAAAGGAGCATATCTGGTGGGGAAAAAAAAGAACAACAAATTCGGTTTACTATCCTCAGGCACTGGTTTTACTGCAAGTTTCATTTTTCACTCCTCAGACCGCAGTCTAGCTGCCTGGTTGCACGCCCTGCCTTCGTACTCCAACCCCAACTCACTCATCTATCTGCCTGCTCAGTGGTAATAATTTTAAATAAAAAAATCATTAATACTTCACAAAACAGGAAGCAAAAACTGACTTCAAGACAAGTTCTTAACCCCAGCTACGGTATCTTTCACAAAAAGTTAATGCTGGCACTCCAAAGACATCACTCTCTCAACATACACACATTCTCATTCTCATTCCTTCTCTCTCTCTCTCTCTCTCTCTCTCTCTCTCTCTCTCTCTCTCTCTCTATCCTTCCTGTTGGTCACTCCTTCCATTTCTCTCTCTGTCTCTCTGTCTCCCTCTCCTCCCTCCTCTCTGTTGGTTCACTCCTTCTATTCTCTCTCTCTCTCTCTCTCTCTCTTTCTCTCTCTCTCTTTCTCTCTCTCTCTCTCTCCTCTCTCTCCTCCTTCTCTCTCTCTCTCCCCCTCTCTCTCTGTTGGTCCCTCCTTCCATGGTGTGATCCCTGCAAGTAAAGACAGACTGAACCATAATATATGATTTAATGTAGTAAAAAAACACTCCTGAAATCACAGCGGCTCCCAAACTCTCCTAAGTGAGAAACAGAGCCACCCACCATCTTTGTCAAACTGCTCAGTCCACTCATAAATGAATTCCCACCAATGGTGTGCCACAATGGAAATAAGGATGTGTACCAACGTGCAGTGAAATCCCAATGGTGAAATCCCTCACAGCGACAATCTCGACAGGTTTTCAAGATTGTCACTGTGAGGACAACAAAATTTACCCTTTCACTGTGTTTTGCCCCCTCAAATCAACTCCAACTCGGGTTGATAATCTTTAGTTGAGGAGGTGTGGGGCACAGTCCCCCAAATAAGGTCAAATTTCTAGTGAAACACACCATGTCGGACAGCTGAAATACCGTCGATTGGGATGTCGCTTGCCAAACCGCCAACAGTGTTGTCGGTTCAGCATAGGTAAACCAAACTGAGATAACTCAAACTAATAAATGATTTAATGTATTAAAAAAAAACCTCACAAAACCATTGAGGCTCCTTGAAATCTCACAAGTGAAACGGGCTACCCTCTGACATGCACCCAATTCAGATGTTCATTACCCACATTTGATTTTCTAGGTGCTCTAAGTGGTACCAGAGTATTGTTTCCTTATTTACTAGTACAGTGGCATTTGTGAATGTTTTCAAAACAAATGGTGCACACTGAAAAATACAAATTCATTTTATTTTAACGCATACTACTGACCCGTAGTTAATTATGGAAAGTTGGCTATAGAAGGAAAGAGAGGGCAAGAGACAAAGGGGCATGGAGTTCTTTCTTGTCCTTCCCAAAACAAAGAGAGAGAGAAAGTGCAAGAGACAGAGAGGGAGCAAACTGAGTTTTATCTTTCTTTCCTGTCCCTCCACTTACACAAAATGTAGCACTCTTGCCCATCCCACATAAGAAGGTTTCAAGAGCACCATGACATTTTGACTAAAATACAAAATAATACTTCTATACAGTGTGTGTCAGTAAGAGTGCAAACATCACAGGAAGGGTGGGCACCCGGGTGGCGCAACTCAGAAGAGTTCAGATGCACCTTAGCATATGAATTTTAATGCAAAATTATAATGCAAAACTTAGACCCCTGCATACATTTAATATGTCTGCTTGTTTTATGAGCAGTAACCTGCTGAATCTGTAGGATGTCCATTCTCACTACAAATCTGCACAGATCCATGTAAATAAGCCAGATGATTTCAGTAGCTTTTAAACATGTGAGCTTTTATGAGTCCCTGCAATTCCTATTTCTTAAATGTATGCAGGCACGCCTGTCACAGCCTCCCTCCTAAAGTGCCTGCAGTTATGTCCTTTATACAGCCCTCTACAATGTGCCTAACAGCCCTCATGAACATACAGGAGTGACCCCCATGTGCTGGCAGATATGTCATCTGCACTGCCCACTCAAGTGTCTACAAATATGCCCCTCTTCCTAATGCTGCTACAGGCAGTGTACTGTATATGTACATGTGTGCAGCCACATTATACACAAAGTGCACCCCATGAGTTGGCAGCATCTTTGTATATGTTACATCAATGAAAGGTTGTCAATTGTGTTTCATAAAGCATCATGCAAAATGCTAGAAGTCGAGTAAAAAAGTACTATAATATCAATAAGGTTAAAATAAGCTAAAAGCGTGCAGGCTGAACCATAACCATGGGTAGCAATATACAGGGAACTAAAATACCCACCAGTATCTGCACGTATCCACCTGAAAACCAAGCAGAAGCATTTTCTTACAGAATCTCATTGTCAGACAGCCCAAGACAAGCTGGATCCATTGCAGGAGAAACCCAGACCTTAGGTGGATATTGTAATGAGCAGTCAATACTCGGCACACTGACTGCCTTTCACTCCAGTGCAACTCTGGTGCTCAAAAGAAGGAGGGAGGGCTGGGTGCTATCTTTAAATTGACATCTTGTTATACTCAGTGGTGGCATTAGGCGCATGTAATCCATGCAATTGCATGGGGCCCTAAAGAGTGAAGTGGCCCGTGCCAGACAGCTGGGGCCCAGCCCACCATTCATGATTCATATACATTAATTTTTCAGATCACCAGATGCTAGAAAACAATTTTCAGTTCAGGACAGGAGGTTCATGGGGTGGGGTGGTAGTCCAGCACAGGCTATTAAATCAACGAAGTCCATAGGGAGAGTTCTGCGCTCAAATCTTGGGTCGGTTCGCTTCTAATAAGGTTGCCAAACCATATAACTTACAGAAAATCCAGAGACAGAAGCACTCAATGAAACACAGACCATAAATGTCCAACTGAATTGTTGATTTTATTTGCCACAGTGGGAGCCCCTAGCGCCTCGGCAACAAACCTTCAAGGGGCCAATGCCCATAGTCTGGGTAACAAGCTTCCTGAATTAGTGGCCTTGATGGAGGAGGAACATCTGGATATTGTGGCAGTCACAGAAACATGGTACACACAGAACCATGACTTGGATGTAAACATACCAAGATACACTACCTACAGGAGGGACAGGGAGGGTAAAGGAGGAGGAGTAGCTCTCTACATAAGGGAAGAATCAAAGCAACAGAACAAAAGGGTAAACAGGGAGGCAAGCACTGTGGGTCAATTTGGAGACAGGCAATGGCACCACAGTCCGCACAGGGTTGTATACAGACCCCCATCTCAGGGGTAGGAAATGGACAAGGAAATTATAGAAAGTAGCCTTAGTATTATTGCTGATGGGGATCGAATATGCCAGATGTTAACTGAGTGCATTTGCAGCAGCCACATCTAAGAGTGGGGTTATTTTAGATGCCCTACAGGTGGCATGTCTTGAACAACTAGTGATCGGAACCCACTCGAGAGGAGCAATCTTAGACCTGGTACTCTCGAATGGAGATGGCGAGAGGATCACAGATTTAGAAGTGGGTAGCCATCTGGGAACTAGTGACCATCGAACAGTATGCTTCACAATAAACACAGCAGTAGGTCAAACAATACAAAGGCAAAGTACTGGACTTCAGGAGGCTGACTTTGCTAAAATGGGTGAGTGCCTAAGGAATGCACTAGCAAATGGGAAGGAAGGAGGGTGGAAGAACAATGGGAATAATCAAAACTGCCATCACAGAGGCAATAAGCCCTTGTTTGAAGCAAATAAACAAAGCAAAATTATGTAAGAAACCACTATGGTTCTCAAAGGAGATGGTAGGGAAGGTTAGGGAGAAAAACAGAGCATTCAGGAAGTACAAGGAATCACAAAAGGAGCAGGACAGAGAATTGTATCAGTTAAAGCAGAAGGAAGTAGGAAAGGCAGTCAGAACAGCAAAGGCCCAAACTAAGGAAAGGATAGCCAACTCAGTTAAGAAAGGGATAAAACCTTTATAGGCACATCAGGAGTGAAGGAAGACCAAGGGAAGGATAGTGAGGCTTAATAAAGGGGAGAGGGTGGGCAGAGGGTGACTGTGAAAAGGCAGAGATACTAAACAAATATTTTTGCTCAGTATTCACAAATGAAGAGGGTACCTAAATCAAACAACAGAAACATTGCTGGATAAAGGGGTTGATACCAGCCCATTCACAGAAGAAAAGGTTGTGAAAGAACTCTTAAAACTGAAGATGGACAAAGCAATGGGGCCTGATGGGATTCATCCCAGAATGCTAAAAGAACTAATGGTAGAACTAGTGACACCACTGACTACCCTCTTTAATAAATCATGGGAAGATGGGGTGGTACCTGAGGACTGGAGGAGGGCAGATGTTATTCCACTTCACAAAAGTGGGTGTAGGGCAGAAGCAAGAAACTACAGACCTGTTAATTTAACCTCAGTGATTGGGAACATGATGGAATCACTTCTGAAGGAAATAACTGTTGGGTACCTAGAGGCCAGAGGGCACGGGACCCAAGGCAGCATGGATTCACATCAGGAAGGTCATGTCAGATGAATCTAATAGATTTCTTTGACTGGGTGACCAAAGTAGTAGATCAGGGAGGGGCTGTGGACATGGCCTACCTAGACTTTAGCAAGGCATTTGACACAGTCCCACACAAAGATTAATATACAAGTAAGCCAGCCTGGGAGTGGGTCCCAAGATGGTAGCCTGGGTATAGAATTGGCTGGAGAACAGGACACAGAGGGTAATAGTAAGCAGAGTCCACTCTGAAGAAAGGGGGTTACTAGTGGGGTACCACAGGGTTCAGTACTAGGACCGGTCCTCTTTAATGTCTTTATAAGTGACATAGCAGAGGGACTAGAAGGAAAAGTATGTCTCTTTGCAGACAACACAAAGATCTGCAACAGAGTTGATGCACAAGGTGGGGTGGAAAGGATGAGAAGGGACTTAGCAAGGTTGGAGAGAATGGTCAAATGTATGACAGCTTAGATTCAATGCTAAAAAGTGCAAAGTAATGCACCAGGAAACAAAACCAGGGAAGAGTACACAATGGAGGTTGAGATACTAACAGCAACAAAAATGGAAAGGGACCTGGGAAGTCATATCAGATGACCTAAAGGTGGTCAACAATGTCAGAGGACAGTAAGGATGACTGCGGGGATACTGGGATGCATAGGAGAGGCATCACCAGTAGAAAACAGAAAGTTGTTATCCCTCTGTACAGACAGCTGGTGAGACCCATCTGAGTATGCAGTGCAGTTCTGGAGAACCAATCTCTGCAAGAGACATAGACAGGATGGAGCAGTCCAGAGAGGGCAACTACAATGGTGCAGGGTCTGCACCAGAAGACATATCAAAAAGAGATTTAAGGAGCTTAATATGTAAGGCCTCAAGGAGAGGAGGGAGAGGGACATGATAGAAACTTTCAAGTACCTCAAGGGAATCAACAAAGTCCAAGAGGTAGCATCTTTCAGAAAAAGATGTGCAAGAACAAGGGGTACAATTTGAAGCTAGAGGGGACTGGCTCAGAGTAATGTAAGGAAGTATTTTTTCACGAAGAGGGTTGTGGATGCATGGAACAGCCTTCCTGAGGAGGCTGTGGAGTCAAAAACAGTGGTGGAATTCAAGAATGCATGGGACAGTCATGAGGCAATTCTAGGGGTGGGGGTAGGAAGAAGTAGGCTGTTGGTTAGCTAGGATCTGCAGCTTATCCATTAGGTAGAAATGGGCAGACTGGGTGTGCCAAGCGGTCCTTATCTGCCATCAAATTCTGTGTTTCTATGTTTCTATATTTGACAAGGACAATGGGAAATTCCCTTATTCTTTCTGAGAAGTGCCATGGTATCTTTAATGTTCACTTGAACAACTGCCAGAACAAGCAGATGGGGACTCACTGTAATATTGTCATGTATACTGTTTTGTGTTTCAATGTTATTTAATTTGTTGTGTTTGTATAATCATGTTTTGTCATTTCTGTTTTTATGTGGTCGGACCTGAAAAAGTGCTTTTGCCCAGTTGCCCTTACCGGTTAACAAATAAAATGAAAATGAAATGAAACGTAATGTCTCATCTGAAAGAAAGATGACGGTGAGGTTAACCCTGTGCTACTTAATTTGGGGGTCAGCCCAAAAACCTTAGTGTCAGAAGAGGTGTTGTTGTAGCGTCTAGCATTTTTTGATAATGATAAGGATACCCACACCTGACCTGAATAAAGATGTGTGGACAAAGTGGGATTGAGTGCTAATGGTCAGCACAATTCGCTCTTGGCTGCTGCAGGGTGCCCTGCATGTGTGTATGGGGCACTCATGACTGCCAATGGCTAGCCACGCCTGCAGAGGGCATTTTTTCTTTTCTGCAGATCAGGTCCTTAGACTTCAGACAATTATGAATTGTTCTCATGTTAAATGAACACTATGCCTGAAGAGCTTTGTCTTGCTAAAACTAAAAACATGTATATTTATCTTTTTAGACATGTCACTGTTTTAATTAAACAACTATTTGCAAGGTATTGCTTAGCTATGGCCCTTTTAAGACACACCCTTAATAGTTTATTTACATCTTGCCCACAGACAAAAAGAGTGCATTACTGACACCTTCCACTTCAACTATCACAGATCTTTAAAATCCTGGTTTCAAAATGCCTATGTGCATAATACAAAAAAATGTTGTAGGTGCCGTATTGGTCCTTTTAAAAACAGAGCCAGAAACAAATGATTTGATACCTTTTATTGGACCAACATGGATGTTACAGAAAAGAACAAAGTGCTTTAGCTTTCGAACCAACCAGGTCCTTCTTCAGAAGCTTTGTTGGCAGTTTTTCAAAATATCCCATACTATTAACACCAGGTTATATAGAAAAAGCAGAAATAATTCTCATTGGTTTAACATATACATTTAAAACATAATAGAAGATTACGTCAGAGAAGCTAATTAACACCAGTATGCCTTTATCTGAGGAGCCTCAGAAGGGCAAAGGTTATCAAGAATTCTCTACAGCCAAAGAGTTCTTGTTACATAAATTTTAAAATGTCTCAGTATGCCAAGAAAGCATTCTAGTGATAAAAAAACCTTGGGTGGCATTTTCTCTAATACATGTAAGATGAGCTTACAACTTACATTCCAATTGTCCTGGTATATTAAAGGACAGATAATGAGAGACAAATCCTGAAATTAGGTATAACTGCAAGTTGAAATCAAACCTCAAATTAACCTACACATATAAACATGATGCATGAAAGTATCACTTGTAAGTGTAAGTGCAAAAAAAAAAAAAAAAAACTTGTCAAATGGCCCCAGAAAACGAGACCATGAGCCTGATAAATGCAGATTTCAACACAGTCTGTGTATAACAAAAATGCACAGAATCAGTCTAAGCAATCTAAATGAAAACCCAAAGGAATTACACCTTTAATGAACCCTCAAGTAAATGAGATATGCATCTTAATATGAGCAGTTAAAGATGTGACAGTGTAAATCCACCCACTGACAACTAATAGAAGAAATAAATGCACACTATGTGAAAATTAAGTGTTCTAGCCACATAACAACTGCCCCATGCCACGCTCCACCCACACATATGTGTGTACATACCACCACACCCCCACACACACACACACACCTGCACACCACACAACAAATATAGCAAACACATTCCACACACACCACACCACGCACAACAAACAACACACATACACACATACCACAACACACAAAAACACACACCAAACACACAAAACACACACATACATACATACATACATACATACATCAGTATACACACACACACACTCAACGCACTCACCACAGTGTTAAGGTGAAAAGTCAACAATGTAGATAACCATAAACTTACAAAATCAAAGGCCCGTTGAAGAACTAAACTGTTCATGTCCATCTTTTAAAGTAAAGGTCTGTGTAAGTTTAAGTGGAATAATGTGTCATGTACCCAACATCAATGGCTGTAGAGAATTCTTGATAACCTTTGCCCTTCTGAGGCTCCTCGGATAAAGGCATACTGGTGTTAATTAGCTTCTCTGACGTAATCTTCTATTATGTTTTAAATGTATATATTAAACCAATGAAAATTATTTCTGCTTTTCTATATAACTTGGTGTTAATAGTATGGGATATTTTGAAAAAACTGCCACAAAGCTTCTGAAGAAGGACCTGGTTGGTTCAAGCTAAAGCACTTTGTTCTTTTCTGTAACATCCATGTTGGTCCAATAAAAGGTATCAAATCATTTGTTTCTGGCTCTATGTGCATAATAGTAATAACTCAGTTAGCCAGAGATTATCCCAGTTTAGTTTGTTGTACATAAGGCAATGGTTTTATCACATTTGCATTATAGTGCAAATTAAGCTGATTGCTACCCAGCATGTTATATTTATGTATTTAAACTGTTTATGTCAGCACACCAGTAAAACAAATTACCTTAACCCAGAACAGGAATGATCAAGTGGTTTAAGACTGGTGATCTTGTCTGCACTGGCAAAACAAAAGCAGTCTGTCTCAGCACTCCAATGCGAGCATTTACTTTTTATTAAATTATTTTTGACTATTTATTCTGTGAAATGTAATTGCTCCATGATAATGCCAGCATACTAGTATTGTTTTGTACTTGTAATGAGATTTCCATTTTTAGTCTTAAAGAGCACCACATCCTCAGAGCTGTTGGCAAGATATAAACATTTGTTTTAGTTTACTTTTTACTGTCAGAAGCAGTCCTCTGTAACTGTCCTGGGAGCCTCTTTTTCTGGTTTTTTTTTTGTTTACCTGTTTTTGTTTTTTAATCTCAGAGTAGAAACATAGAAGTTGACAGCAGATAAGGACTGCCAGACCCATCCAGTCTGCCCATATTACCTACCTGATGCATGTGCCATAAGACTATTCTTAGTTATTTGACCATATACTCCTCATAGAGTTCTCAAGAAGAACATTAGCAAAAGAAGATAGTCACTGCACCCATTTACATATTGAATCTCAATGCAGCAAGTCTACATAACCTTACAAAACTGTCAAATACATGAAGTGAAAGTGACTAACAAGGCAAACAAAAACAAATCTGCTGGACCACACCCAAGAATTTCTTGAAACTAATTAAAGTTAAATAGGGACATTTCACACCTATCCTGCTATTTGTTTTCTTCTTCTAAACCAGCAGACAGGCATACTATGAAGAATAATGAGTGTTATTGTCTCAGTGTTGTTTGTTGTTATTTTTTTTTTACTATGCTTTTGTCCCAGTCAGCGTCGGGACATCTGCCTGGTCATGGCCTCCACCACCTCCTACTCCCAAATGAGCGTACTCCTCCATGCCCCTGGCTTCCCCAAGGGTGGGTTCACGGCACCAGCCAGGGTGTCACAGATGTCAGGTTGGGTTGGGGAGCTGGCCTGGGAGCACATGGAGAGGTGGTGAGAAGGGTGTCATAGAGGCGTTGACTGGGATTTTTGAGTCCCTGAAAGGGCGTTGTTTTTCTCGGGGTGGGGCGTGCAATGATGTCCCACATCCACCTCACCCCCAGATGTCCAGACACTGATGGCGTCAGATCTCCGGCCTCCACCAGGGTCCATGGTGCACGGACATTCATCCCCCTCCCACCAGAAGGAGAGCAGTCTGTAGGACACTCCATCCATCTCCCCAGCCGGTCCTCCGGCAACCTAGGTCTGTTCCCGAACCCGGGTCACCGGCGTCGCATGCAGAAATCCAACCACTGTGCCGACGGGCGGCATTGTCTCAATGTTAATGCAGCTCCTAGGAACATGGAGATTACAACAATCAGAAGACTGAATTTACAATATGTGAAGACGTAGTGCACCTTTAATTTCTAAATTGTAGATTTGCTTTTTATAGTCACAGGAAAAGTGGTGGACAGCCATTACCTGGGTATTTTTACCATTTATAAGAAGGTTACATGCTTAAAGCAGCAATACAATGAACAAATCCTCTTCAAAAATTAGTTTAACTGCAGTTAATAAAAATATTAGCATAGCTGTCACACCAGTTTTCAGGGTACCTGCTATGCTGAACACTATATTTTTCAACCGTAACTCTGGCTAGGTTTGAAATGCTATTTCTAAGCCAAATGTGGTTGCCATTTGTGTTGAGATAATAAAATAAAACACATTTTTAAATAAGCAAATTTTAGTGGAATAAGGGCATATTACCACCAAATAACATTGAAAAATTCCTGGAATCTTTTAGAGTAAAAAAAAAGGTAGGGTCATAAACCATTCGGGAGCATCTAAGGCCACACCAATATCATTTAATTTTGCTTAAGAAAATAACAGTGAAAGATGCACTAAGCTGAATGCCTTAGAAAGGTCGGGGGCTGCTGCAACTCTGACTTTTTTTTTTTTTTAATCCGTGAAGGCAGATGCGATGTGGACTGCATTTGAGGCTTGTTCCATCCTGAATCCTGCTGATCGGGTCATGATGGTAAATCCAAATGGTGCAGGTTGCTGGGGTCGGAATGAAGAAAACCACGATGGACTAAGGCTTACTGGCTTAAAATGTTCACATTTTGGTGGAATAAGGCATTTACCACCAAATAAAACTGAAAAATTCCTGGAATCTTTTAGAGTAAAAAGATAGAGTCAAAATGTTTGCACAATTTCATTACATTACTGTTTTAACCTATTCCTGAATTAAAAAAAAACTTTATTCTGATTCTTTCATTGAGTTTTAGTAGCAATAAGCACCATCAATTTATAATCTAATTACAGATTTTTTTATGTGCAAAAGCAAATTATTCATATATACAAAAAATAAGACCAGAGCCAATATGGTAGTCCTCCTGTAAATGGCCACAACACATACAATTTGCCTTCCACAACCATTCTTTGTGTTCATCCTTCTGTGTAGGATTGAAACCATTCAGGAGCATCTGGACCTACATCAGTATCCTTAATTTGCTTAAGGAAATAACAGTGAGATATCCACTAAGCTGAATGCCTTAGGAAGGTCCATGAACAAAGCACCCATGCTCCTCGTATCCCACAAAAACTTCTCAAAGCTCAGTATGAGCTGCTGCAAAAAGAATGTTTTGTATCTATTCTGATCAAGAAACTCAGAAGGGGGTTGTCAAGTATACAAACAAACTAGACCAAGGCTCTGTATATAATATAGAGTAATTTTGTTTTAAAATCCTAAGCACTTTTAGAGCACTTTTTAGCATTTATTGTCTAGTTATTCACTAAAAGGTATTTTGTATATTATTTTAAAAGTTTGAAACAATGCCTGTGTGTCTAAATTTTGTCATAGCCCGTTCTTACATTAAATGATGAGCCCCAGTAATGGCAGTCATCACTTATCTACACAAATCAGAGAAAAAGCAAAGGGTGATGCTTAGGTTTAAAAGCGGCATGTCTCTGTGGGTGTAAATGTTGTCATTGCTCATTCTTTTAATTAAAGGTGAGCCATATTAATGGCAGTTGCTAATTCTTTACAAAATCACAAAAAGCAAAATATGATTTTTAAGTGCTAAACAGCATGTCTGGAGTATAGCTGGTTGTACTGTAGCTCTCTTTAGTCCCATGTCCCGATTTGTAGAACAACCATTTAAAGTAGTCTGACAAGTCACTGAAGTGTTGCAAAAGTAGGGTTCACTGACTGGCGGAAGTGAAGTTCCACTTCTCAGCTCGCTCACTCCTCTTGCTCTCTCAGGTGTGCTACTGTGACTCACAAGGCTCAGAGGGCCCCTTTCTGTCTATCTTCCATGTTTCAGAGGTAGGGGGCTGCTGCAACTCTGACTTTAGCTGATCGGGTCATGATGGTAAAGCCTAATGTGCGGTTCGCTGGGGTCAGAATGACAAAAGCACTGCGGGCTAGGATTACTGGTGTGTTCTCGGACTCTCGGACAAGACAGATGCTTCATGGAACAGTGGCAGCAGCCAATGAGAGACTATAGTCAGTGTGTGATTGGAGCACGACTAGTTCTTTCAACCAGTTAGGCACTACCTGGTTGAAATCTCATCTAGCAATGATCGTCACTGCCTGAGGCATACAATGAGTCCTGATGGCACAGTTTTATTTATTTTATTTATTTTATTTATTTAGTTGTTTAACCAGGTATAGCACAGTTAGAGAGTTGTGTGTAAAACACTGGGGATTGGGCACCCTAGTGTCATTATTATGTTTGGGGAGTTCCTCAGGGCTAGGGTGGGTGGGGATTATGTATTTCAGGAGTAGCGAGCCAGCGAAGTGTTACATGTTTCAGAGAGTGGAGGAGGTGACTTTTGTCACCTCATCATGTTAATTCACAAGGAATAGGGGAGTGCTTTTCTATAATAATAGGTCTGTGGGGCTATGCCCATGGCAGCCCTAAAAATGGGAGTGAAAGATGTGCAGCAGACTGCATAAGAGAATCTCACTCTCTTTCATGCTGCAGCCTGCCAGTCACATATGTAAACAGGAAAATCTAAATTATGAACTCTAATGTCAGATACCTATGTGAAACCAGTGAGACTATTACAATGTGATGCAAATAAATTAATTGCTATGTTTTCATAACATTGGCCATGACAGTAAGCACTAGCAATCATTGTGAAGTGACAGGCTGTCAGCCTGTGTGACTCTCATTTGCTCATCCACTGCAGCCTGTGACACAAACACTTCTGATACTGAGCACCCTCGTATTTGTAAACAAATTACAAAGAAGTTTAATTTACCACATACTACTACAACTGCAAAACTAGTGAATCTACTAGACTTCTCAGTATATGGTAGCTCTATTAGGCAGTCAGCACAAACCATAAAAACCTCTGTTTCTTGTGCAGAGCAATCCCAACCTTCTTGTTCTACTGAACCTGGAAGTAAACCTGGAAGTGAGCATTAAGCAATAAGGTAGTCCAACTGGCAGGGGACAAAGGAAAAACACTGTGGTTAATGAAGAGAACCACAGGTGCTTCAACGCCACTGTGGATGGACACAGTCTAGGAATCTGGTCACATGCTTTCAGAGTCTCTCTCTCTACTACCTAATAGCAATACATCAGCATAGCTTTGCTAGGCAGCCATAATAACAAAAAAAAGGCCCTTGGCTAGGTGCAGGATAATCACTCAAAGTTTTATTCTAAGACGTTCAGCATCAGATAAACATCTCCCAAAAAGCTGAAATTCCACACTGTTGAAGTGTACTTTTCAAGGCTGGTATCATCAGGCTAAGACAGTGCTTAAATAGTGACATTTTTAAAGTGGCAGTGCAACTTCACATCCACTGTAACATGCAAATCTAATACAAATGATGAAAACTTGATGTGCCAATAAATACACCAATGATCACATAATCAACCTGATAGTGATATTAAAGATAACTATATCCATAAATAAAGGAACAGTGGGAGAGGAGAGAAGGGGTGGTATGTGGAGCGAACAAACTGGTGATGGGAAAGTGGCTGGGGAGGGACGAGGGAAGATGAGGGAGGAAATGATATAAAGGAAGGGGGGCAACAGGTTTAAAACCAATAAATATGCACAAAATAACAAAATGCAACTGATAGAACATCCTAATGTCATTGATACCGAGATAATATTGTCACATGCTATGATTGACCTGCTGCTTGGATGGTCTTCAGGTACCATGAGACAGTTATGACTTAATAGCTTCAGTGCATTTCAGAAATTAATGCGGAATAACAGCAATGACCACATATCATTTTAGGAATGGAGACGGGAAAAACATTTATTAACATCAGGGGACATTAAGCTTTCAGCCTTAAATTTCCAAAATGTATTTGTAGCAACCCCTCTCAGACTCACCTCAGCTGTTTCTGGGGCCTTAAAGTATTTCCAGTACACACCTCAAGGGGGCGGACAGGGCTCTCTGCCAGACAAGTGATACTGGAACAGTAAGTGTGCTTGGTGCCTCCACCTGGGGTGGCGATAGGGAATACTTGTGGGTAAACTGCAGGTTAGAACCCCTCAGGAAAATATATTAGCTACCCCACAATACCTTTCCTGTGCAAAACCAATTCCCACTCAATAAACCTCTCAGTACCTTCTATTTTGGGGAAGGAAGAAAAGGAGGATAAATAGCACAACAGCTTAAAATACAGTTACAACACTTTTACCCCACATAATCCACACTCCTTCCCCGACTGCCCTCCACACGTTTCATGTACCCCCATGCTATCCATGTGCCCTCTTGCTATGCACTTAATTACAACTGTCAATTATCCTGTTGTAAATAATGTACAGTTTAGTCTTCTTCAAAATTACCCTGATAAACTGATTTGTTTTTGTTTACTACGCCTGTACAACCTCTTCTTGTTTCTGCTTCCCTACTATGTAAATTTTCTTTTTGCTTCCACTATACACCAATGATGTCTGCAATTTTATTATGTCTGTATTTTCACTATGTAACTTTGCACCAGCTATGACTGTATTCTGCTATGTAATTAACATTATCCATCAGTGATTGTATTCTCCACTCACTTGTACCCACTGTATTGTACATTTACTCTTTCTGTAATGCCACCTGTTGTGGCCTGGGTCATGCCTGAAAGCGGTCCCTCGAATCAGCGCACTTACCTGGTTACCAAACACTTAAATAAATAAAATAAATAAATGGATGCACCCAGCTTCCCAATGGCAGCTGCTCACAAAGTCCATAAAATCCCTTGGGTGGGTACCACACCACTGTGTAGAAGACGCTGGGGATCTCTCATTGAGGTCCAATAACTTTTTACAGTTAATCTTTTTATTGTAATTATTGTGATTATACATACAAATATACTACATTCTCCAATATACACTTACATAAATTCTTAATGGGAGAAGGAAAAATGTTGTCTGAAGTATTATACAATGATATTAAAGGGAAAACAAATTTTGAGAAAACAATATCTAGCAGTACAATCTGTATGATAGAGAAAATATAGCAATTTATGGTTCAAGAGGTAAAAGGAGTAGATACAAACAAGAAATATGAGCAGTAATGATTGTACTTCTATTATGCTGTAATTTAATACAATTAAGTGTAAGATTGTATAAAGGAAGAACATAAAAAGAAAAATATCTAAAGTAAACAAGAATGAAGGAAATGGAAGAAGAAAGGAGATAAAAGATAGAAGAGAGGAGAGGAAAAGGAGCGAAAGAGCTAGAGCGAGATTCCAATGTGAACGTATAACAGCCCATGAATTAAGTGACGCTATGTGTAGACGTGTTTAAATATTTAAAATAGTCCTGCCAGCATTTGTTATATAAATTGAGTTGGTCAGAGGCTAAGTGTGACATACAATCAAGGATGGCGTATTGAGATAGTTGTTTGAGAATATCCAGGAGAGGTCCAATCACTTTTAACAGATGCACAACTTTAACTTTCTACCTAGGCACAGTTTTGATTCTAGTGCAGTCCTGCCCAGGACTTAACCCTCTTAATTCTCTTACTAGCTAGCTAGCTAAATAAAGGCTTCCCCAAAGTTGTAGCCCAAGGTACTTACAGTTCAGAGTTCAAAGGGGTGTTTCTCGGTACCATGCTAATATCAAGAGTTGTTGAAACACAGTAACAATTGCCTGAAGAGATGAAGACACTGGTCTTCACCTGTCAGGCTTTCCAGATCTTCACCCTGGGGCCTTTGTATGCAGTGTTTACCTGGTAGGCCTCTCAACGTTTTCTCTCCAGTTGCTTCACTCTGGGTACAGAGCAGGCTGGTGGTTACACAGACTGATGCTTAACATACACATTTCTCCACTGCAGATATTGTGGTTTCAGACTACGACCTTTTCACTGCCGAACTCCACTGGCTCTTTCTGCACTGCAAAGCAGTCAGTTCTCTCTCTTCTCTCTCTCTCTCTCTCTGGCAGCAGATCTCAACAGTCTCTCACACCAGCTGTGGAGTCTACCTTTCATGCACACAACCACAGGTTCAAATCTCAGCAGCAGCTTTCAAACTCTCGACAGCAAACTCACTCAGACGCGGGTTCAAATCTCACTCTGGGAACTTCTCAACACAGTCCAGTTCCTTTCCAGGGGCTATGCTCTTTTCAGGCATTCAGCAGTTTGTCCAATACTGTGGTCAGACAAGGCCTTTGGCAAACAGGCAGGCCTTCAGGGCTAGCAAGCCCTCAGCAGTCTCAGTCCTACTCGCTCTCTGGTTGCACACTCAGGAATCCCCTTGGAGGCAAAACAGTCCCTCTTATCAGTTCTCCAGCAGCCCTTCTAAATGGCTGCAAAGCTATCTATGAACAAATTAATATTCATTTGGCTCCCTTCTCACCCTATTGGCTCCTGTTTCAGGCATCAAGAATTGTCCGTTTTTTCTCCCAACAGTCACCTAACAGTCCCAGAAGCCCTCTTGAGATCCTTGGTTCCTGACTGGCTGCAGTCCTCCCAGGCTCTTAGTCTGCCCTGAACTTATTCCCAGCAGGCCCTTGTGTTTGTAGTCCCAAGGGGGCTGCCATGTTTATTTAAATTTTTCAAACCACCTGCCCCAACTTTATAAGTCCCTTGATGCTGAAAAGTTTAATTTTACTGTATTTCTCCACAGTTCTATAACAGCAACTCTGCCTTTAGACCCCTTGCAGAGTTTAATATTTTTATTAGATTTCCCACCTGTTGCTGCCCCCACCCACCCCTCCAGGCAGCAGGCAGGCTCATTAATATTATAACCTATCCTCATTAATATTTATGACATGCCTGCAAAGCACCATTGACACCCTTTAAATAAATATTTTGGGGTTTCTCAGGAGCCTCCTCCATGGCGGCTCTGAACCCCAATTTGCTTATCACGGGTACCAGGATCACTGAAGAGGCAGTAGTTAAGCTGCAGCAGGTGGTGAAAACAAACAGGTGCAACTACACATGCACGGACCACCAGCTCACACATTTGCAGTGCGGCAGCTCGGTGGTTCTGCCAGCTAACTCCTCCAGCCCCATTCAGACAAGAAAAACACTTTGGGAGCCAAATGGAGAGTAGGAGCTCAAAGGAACCCAGGAATGGGGGCAGTGAGAGCATGAGAGGAAAATGGGAGCTGCAGCCAAGGTAAACCCACAGAGCTGGGGGCACACATACCACCAAAGCCTTGGCATCTTCGACAAGCCATTAAAGTCTCACACATTTTAACTTTAGGAACATTTCTAGCTAGACATTCAGTACCTCACTGATTAGGCATTTCAGTCATAACATTACCTCATTACATTTCCTTAGTAGACACCTGGTTCCTGACTATATATTATACACCAATGTTAACACAGGTAAACACAGTATCAGTACATTTAATATCAGTTTTACCCTGGTTAGACATATTATCAATACCTTTAGTAGACCTCGATGAAATTCACTACGGTGACGAGCAATTATAAGCAGGAATAAACCATGGCCATCATGCACAAACAAGTCCACTCTACTAAAGAAGGACACACTATACGGCATTGTTTTCGCCTAGTGCACTCACCCGTTACCAAAAGCAAAATAAATAAATAAATAAATACTATAAGATTGGTAAATTAGCCTCTGGCAGCAGATCAGACACACACCTGCTTGATCTTTGACTCCTAAACTGACTTCCACGGACCTCAAAGCCAATGTAATTTTGTCACTTTTGTCAAGAAAACTACCCAAACAGGCACCCAACCTACTTAAAGACCAACTGACATCCATAGATCTCTCTGCATCCTGCTCTAAAAATAACCTTAGAGTCTCAATGTTCCGCTACAAACATAGGACAATACGTTACCGTACCGTGCTGTTCCATATAGTATACCCTTCCCACTTCTGTCAAAAATCCACCTCCACCTCAACCTTCACAAAGCTCCTAAAATCACATTATGCATCATCCCAAATGTGCCAGTGCTGCAAAAAACATACACAAGTCAAAAATCCTTCCCTCTGCCTGCCCTCCACCACCTCAATCCCTACCCCTCTTACCTTCTCCACCCCACCTACTTTCAAATGCACCTACATCCAGAGTTGCTGGAAATCGCTTATCTCTTACTGCTTTCTGATCCTAGGACAGTTTTGGTCTACATACCTGCCTTGCATCTTTCTGAGATGAGCTGTGTCCCTGCACCACTGTTTTCTGTATATACATTGACAAACTCCTGATCGAACTACAGTGTTCTTCAAACTGACTCTCCCAAAATTTTAGGAAAGCATTGTGCTGTTTTGGCCTATGCTGATGATTTGTGTTGTTGTCTTTATCCAATCTGGTTTACAGCGAAATTAAATATAGTTGATTGTTATGCCACAAAATATAATTTAAAGGCAAATGAGCGAAAAAAGCCAGGCCGATTTTGGGTCTAACACAACAAGAGAGTCCTGGATGATAGGAACTAGTAAATTAATGTCAGTAAAACAGTATACTTATTTGGGTTTACACTTGACAAATGGCGGCAGATGGGCCAAACACACTCAAATATTACTGAAAAAGCTTAAAGATCATGTGTGAAGCCATTTTACCTTAAGTTACCAAAATGCTAAATACAGTTAAATCCCTCACCTTTGTGTGTAGTCTTCTGTTATTCTTTGTCTGTTGTCTGCCATATTTGCCTAGTTTTGATATTTCTGGAATAATTTGATATTTTGTTCTGCCCTCACGCTCAAGCTCTCTGCAACTGGCTAGCACCACCCCACTGCTGTGACATCATTGCTAAGTACATAGATACATAGACAGTGTCGGGAAGATAGACCTATGAGCCACCAGTCTGCCATTTGAGCTTGTAAGTTCATTTTGTTTTCCTAGAGGTCTGTTGCCCACCCTGACCTCCAGAATTCCTTTATGTCTATCCCATGCATTCTTAAATCCTGTGATTGTTTTAGCCCCCACCACTTCCTCTGGCAGGGTGTTCCACTTGTCCACCACCCGTTCTGTGAAGAAATTCTTCCTCACGTTTCCTCTGAATTGTCCTCCTCTAACTTCATCCCATGCCTCCAGTCCTGGAACATCTTTTCACTTAAAAATAGTGTATTCCTGCACCCTGTTCCTCCCTGTAAGATACTTGTATGTCTCTATCATATCCCTCTCCCTCCTCTCCTCCAGGGAATACATATTCAGTTCCTTCAACCTGTCCTCATAGGGCTTGTGATGCAATCCATGTATCATCTTAGTTGCCCTCCTCTGAACCTTCTCCACCCTGTCTATGTCCACACGTAGGTAAGGTCTCCAGAACTGTACACTGTACTCCAGGAGGGGCCTCACTAGTGTCTTGTATAGTGGAATTATGACCTCCCTTTTCCTGCTGGTGATGCCCCTGCCTATGCATCCAAGCATCCTATTTGTTTACCTGCTGCCTTGTCACACAGTTTCCCTACCTTGTACGTCATCAGCAATGATAACCCAAGATCCCTTTCCTGCTTGGTGCATGCTATATCCTCACCCCCAACTGATATATTGTGTCAGATTTTTGTGCCCCATATGCATTATCTTGCACTTCTTTGCATTGAATTTCAACTGCCAAACCCTGACCATTCTTCAAGATTCTGCAGGTCCCTTCTCATTCTGTCTACAGACGTCTGGTGTGTCTACTCTGTTACAGAGTTTTGTGTCATCAGCGAACAGTGAAATTCTGCCTTCTAGGTTCTGCGCAATGTCACTGATGAAGATGTTGAATAGGACAAGTCCCAGCACTGATCCTGTGTTACCCCACTGGTCACTCTTCCTCTGTGGAGTGACAGGCATTTACCACCACCCTCTGTGTCCTGCCGCCCAGCCAGTTACCTACCCACCACACTACTGTCCTGCCCACACCCATATTCCCCAGTTTGTGTAATAGTCTTCTATGTGGCACAGTGTCAAGGCCTTGCTGAAGTCCAGATGAGGCCATGTTCACTGCCCTCCCTGATCCACCTCCTTAGTCACCTAGTCAAAAATTCAACAAGGTTGGTCTGACATGACCTCCCCTGGTGAAACCATGCTGCCTTGGGTCCTGTAGTCCATTGACAACCAGATGTTCCACAATCTCTCCTTCAGTAGTGCTTCCATGGTCTTCCCCACTACCGAGGTGAGGCTGACTGGTCTGTGGTTCGCTCTCTTTGTTCCACTTTTGTATAAGGGGACTACATCTGCTGTCCTCCAGTCTTTGGGTACCTCCTCTGTTTCCAGTGATCGACTAAACAGGATAGCCAGAGGTTCAGCCACCACCTCTCTTAGTTCTTTAAGGACCCTGGGTGCACCCTATCTGGCCTCATTGCTTCATCAACTCATTACTTCCAGTTCCTTCAGGACCCTTTCTCGTGTAAAGGGACTTGTGTCCATTTCTGCACCATTCTCACCTCTTCTACTCCTTCAGACCCATTACCCTCCTCTTCCTCAGTAAAGTCTGAGCAGAAATACCTGTTCAATATGTCAGCTTTACTGTTGTCATCCTCCACCACCCTACCCTCCCCTTCAGTCTCACTATCCTCCCTTTGCCTTTCTTTTTCACTTATGTACCTGTAAAGGTTTTGTCCCCTCTACCCACTGATTTTGCAATGTGTTCTTCTGTCTGAGCTTTGGCTTCCTTACTGACATCCCTGCCTCCCTTTGCTTCTCCTGGTACTTCTCCCTATCCCTTCTGCCTGTGTCTTTTTGTATTGCCTGAATACAATCTTTTGGCTTTCACTTTCTTTGCTACTTCTTTGGAAAACCATAATGGTCTCCTCTTCCTTTTCTCTTGCTAACCGCTTAATGCATAATTCTGTACCTCTTGTAATCCTCATTTTAAATACTGCCCACTGTTCCTCAACCCCTGATTCCTGCCCCATTCCTTAATGCCTCTTTCAAGTATCTCCCCATTTTCCCAAAGTCTGCCCCTAAAATCCAGGATATGTGTTTTTGTGTGGTTTGGTTCTGCTCTTTCTGTGATTTCAAACCACAATGATTGGTGGTCACTGTTCCCCAGGTGCTCCCTCACTGTTACCCCCATCACACTGTCCTTGTTTGTGAGCACAAGGACCAGTATTGCCTTTTGATGAGTTGGTTCCATGACCAGTTGCTTGAGAGAGAGCACCCTGAAGGAGTCAGGATAAATCTGCTCTAGTTGATGCTGCTGCTGGGATGCTCCAGTCCCGTCTGGAATATTGAAGTCTCCAACCAGTACTACCTCACCCTTGTCTGCTATCCTTTGGATGGCTAGCATCAACTCCTTGTCTGTTTCTTCCTCCTGGGCTGGTGGTCTATAGACCACACCTGTGCAGTAGCTGGCCCCATTTTCCTTTCCAGCTTAACCACAGTATCTCTCCCCATTTGTTCCTCCTGGATCTCTGTGGCCCTTATGTCATTTTTCATACAGTGCCACACCTCCTCCCTTCCTACCTGCCCTGTCTCTTCTGAATATGTTGTAGCCAGGTATGGCCATCTCCCAGTCATGGTTATCATTACACCAGGTTTCAGTGATGGCCACAATGTCCAGGTCTGACTGCACCGTGACAGCCTCAGATCTTCTATCTTGTTGCTAAGGCTCCTGGCATTGCACACAGGCTTTCCATGATTTGACCTCCTAGAATGTTTCACTGTTCTACTCCAGCCCCTTCCTTGGTTGTCCTTTATCCCTGGTTCTCCTTGCTGTCTGCCCTTCTGCTGAATTTTGACCCTTTTCTGCCTATCCACCTCTTTGGCGCTAATCTCCAACTTGCACACTGCTTTGTAGAGATAGCCACTCCTCAGTTCACTGGTTCCACTGCTAGATGTGGGGAGTGAGCAAGTAGGTACCCTCCTTGCTGGCCTGCCACCCCATTTGCTAGTTTAAATGCTTGTCAATGTAGCATTTAAACTTGTAATTGAGTCTTGATTCCCTCCAGGATGGATGCAGGCCATCAGGCTTGAACAAACCTCCATCCCTCCAGGTGGGTCCCCAGTCACCAATGAATCCAAACCCTTCCTCACAGCACCAGTTCTTCAATCATGAGCTAAAGTTCCTGGTGCATGCACCCCCATGCTCTCCCATGCCTCTCTTGAGGTAGTACTTCAGGAATGTGACACAAGTAGCTACTTGCTTGAGACCCCTCCCAATTTCCTAAACTCTTCCTGAACTTCCTTTGGCTCCCCATTTGCTAGGTCATTAGTACCTAGGTGGATAATGACATCCAGCTCACCCTCCTGTCTTGCCTTCCCAGTGATCCCAGGATCTTCCTTCCATCCCTCCATGCTTGGCACCTGGTGAGCACCTCACATCCCTGTCCTCCCCTCCTGTGTTCCTAGCTGGATCCCTCTTATGATGGAGTCCCACCAGATTCACTTCCTCCTCCTCCTCTGGGGTCCACTGCTCTCCCACTGAGGTCACCTCCTTGGCTAACCTCCCATCCTTTCCTTCCACTTCTCTGGATACCTCTATTTGGTTGTCCCTGTTTGCCAGTGTGGCACATGAGTTCTTGAGTGGAATAGGATCTGGAATGTGCCTCTGCCTGACTGCTCTAACCTTCCCTGAGCCACTGTCATCCAAGTGCTCCTCGTTCTCGGCATCCTTTGAGGCAGTTGCATTGGACTGGGTGGTCTCTGGATAGGGTGATGGTACTCCTGGCCCAGTTTACTTCCACTCTGAATCTGGCTACCTCATCCGCGGTCAGAGATGTATGCAGATAGGGCAGCACCTCAGTGTCCAGAAGGTCTGCCTGAATATGGCTGCCCCACAGCCACTGCAATGCACCACTCCCACATTATACTGCAATTATACTGCTATTCCACTACTTGTCTGTTACTGAGCTCTCCTAGTTCCCTTTTATTAATTTACTGTCCTAAAAATCCTGCCACTGATCTTCAGATACTTTCTTTAAAAAGAAAATAAACCAATAAATAAATGAGTCAAAACACTTGTGCGTGCTGAGGGTGGGCTTCTTCCCTTATGCCCCTCCTACTCCACACCCTTACTAGCCCCTGTGTTTATCTCCTGTCAATCAGATTTAACAGGGCATATAATTAAGAGTTGGGGAAGGAGAGCAATTAAAGACAGCAAATAAATACACCACCACTATGTTTTAAATTTTAAACAGCCCAAAAACAATTCTAAGTAAAGACAGCAAAGAAATTAGAGTGTCACTAAAAGCCCACAATCTAAGTTTAAAAGAAAAATAGCAATTACAGTTACTGTAAAGCACTGAATTGAATATGTTTCCTTCCTCTTCTGGCTTCTTCTGAGAAAAAAAACTCACTTGCTACCTCAACTCTGACTAAGCCCACCTCCAGTTATCACATAGCTGAGGTCAGAGGCCAGAAAATTAACACCCTCTCCCAAACTACAGGGCAAGTCAGACAAGTCAAGACTAAATTTTCAGCAATCAAAGACAGCAAAGAAATACACCACCACTACGTTTTAAATTTTCAACAGCCCAACAGTGTCACTAAAAGCCCACAATCTAAGTTTTAAAGACAAACAGCAATACCAGTTACTGTAAAGCACTGAATTGAATATGTTTCCTTCCCTTCTGGCTTCTTCTGAGAAAACAAAATTCCCTTTACCTCAACTCTGACTAAGCCCACCTCCAGTTATCACATAGCTGAGATCAGAGGCCAGACAATTAGCACCCCTCACCCAAACTACAGGGCAAGTCAGACAAGCCAAGACTAAATCTGCAGCAATTAAAGACAGCAGAGAATACACCACCACTACATTTAAATTTTCAACAGCCCAAAACAATTCTAAGTAAAGACAGCAAAAATATTACAGTGTCACTAAAAGCCCACAATCTAAGTTTAAAGAAAAATAGCAATTACCAGTTACTGTAAAGCATTGAATTGAATATGTTTCCTTCCCTAATTTAAGCAGCTGGCAGCAGTGGATACTCTTGTTATTTGAACACCTTCTCAGCTGTGTTTACCAAAATTACACAATGTCATTTGTCCATCCAGGAGACTGATATTGACTGCATTTGGAGGTTAGCATGCATTCAGCCTATTCATATGAGCCTCTGGCCAGCCAGTCCCAAACTACATCTAATGGGGACCAGTCCGACAGCAGCCAGAGCCCTGATGAGGAGTCCAGCTCAGAGCTGAGCATGAGATGAATGGTGCTTTTATTTTTATATTACATTGTTTCATTTTATGTACTTGTGTCAATGCATACATCCACTAATTCATTTATTGTCATCTGTTTATCCTATAGAGAATGTTTATGGTCACAGTATGTGCCCATAGTGAATGCATGCTGCACTTCTTCCTAGCATTCATTCAGTGCAAAAATGTTTGCATATGGTTTCCTGCACAGCTACATAAATGGTAATGGCAAATCACAGTGTTAACACACAACTCTAAAGTGTGCTAGGGCATGCTGCACTTACAGAAGTCTCCCCATTTATGCCAATTGATCCAATGTCCAATGGTACCTAGTTAATAAATGTCATACTTAACCTGATTGGTCAGCTCAAGAGCTGCTTGCCACCCAATGTTGTGACAAGCGTTCACCATTCAGATAAACTAAATGTGCAGTCCCTAATGCCATATGTGCTCCCAGTCCCTACATTGTTATGTGGTGGTGGTGGGGGGGTAATGTCATGGTGTGTGCTTTTTCACCAGCTTGTTATGCTCGTCTTGTCCCGACATTTCTCTGCCATTCATTGTTGCTCCTGTGCCACTATCTGTTTCAGGACTCCACAAATGTCTGAACAGTCATGCAGTGTGAGCATGGGCAGTCAGTTGACAATGAAAGCAAGATATGGATCTGTAATCTTAGTAGGACTTAGGCATCCATTTGGGCAAACAGTAACTTCTGTGATACTGCTGTCACCTGCATTTATGCCACATTTCTACACTTCCTTTCATGTCTTCAGATTCTGCCATCATCTCCTAGTCACTCTAAAGACTGCCACGAACTATGCGTGCTCACAATCAATCCCTCGGCTACTGTGCATTCATTTTCATTTGCCACACGCTACAACACTTTTTTTTCCACTCTGCAATACTGCATGAAGTGAATAGTGGACTGATTGTGCTACACCATTCTGTGCATTTCACTTGTGAGTAGCACACTTACTGTACTAATCAATCTTTTGCTGTTGCCATCAGCTGTTTCTGGCATCTGCACAAGTCTGCAAGCCATGTCAACAAACAGCCGTGACGACAAACCTTGGCATCTTGTCTTGTATTCTTTGGGCAGTGGCCAGTGCTCAGAATTGATGCCAACCACCTGCTGCTGTTGAACATTCAGTTTCACAGTGTCACCCAGTGCCCCTAGTTATAGTTGTTACTTCTTTCATTGCCAACATCACAATAATGTGACAGTAATGTCACAGCACAACGTCCACTGGCAGAAACTAACACACAGTGGGGCAGTCCAGTTCCATTGATGTGCAATGTATGGTGCTATTCCACAAACTGCTTTAGGTTGATTCCTGCATCATACTGCTCATATGTGAATTTGACTGCACTTGGCATTCAAACTCTTCAGCATCACAATTTATTTTTATCTGTCAACATTTCACTTATTACCCCACACCCCAATGTGAGACTGTTGCTCCTATTAGCTGTTGCTATGACATCATATAATTGACTACAGTCATGCCCTCTTACCCCTTGACAGCATGGTCTACTGCAGTGCACTGCAGTGATTATATACATTCCTAATATTGCCAATTTTGGCTGTATGTCAAGCATCCATTTTTCGCCCCATTTTTACATGAAACTGCCACAGAATGACCGTGCTCGTACTTTGTCTTACATTGCCTATATGCACTGCTTCAGATTTTGTCTCTGTATCATGTTTGCACCTGATTCATTTTTTCTAGTTCCAGCAGTGCAAACTAGGGTTGATATACTGCACCACTATAAACATGTTACACAGTTTGCATTACATTTGCTATATGCACATTTTGTAATATTTGTTTTCTGTGCCATGTTTGGTATGTGACCACTTATTACACATCAATAGGCTACATGCAAAATTATGATGAAGAAACAGAACCATCATTTACATAGTGCCTTTCACATACAATGTATCATAATGCGTTTTACAAATAATTAGCTAAACAGCATAGTGAATATCGTCTCTGACAAAGTGTGTAACCTGCTGGGTGTCACCACCTAAAGTATCACAATCTGAATGGAATGTATCCACAAGGTCAGCTTCAGGAAGCTTTGGACCTGATCCTCAAAGGTTGAGATAGCCATCGGCAGTGTAGCAATGGCAAATTGCCAGTTCCATTCATGCAGCAACTGTGGATGGAGATGCATATGCTGCATCTGTCCCTCTGCACATGATCCCAGTACAACACTTGCCACTTCAGGTTTGGTCATGTCGGGGCAGGCAGGGTTCCATGGTCAATATTTGTGAGACCATCATTACTATTTCTGTGATGCAGAGGGCTGGAAGACAGCATGGACGGAATGCCAGAGGGATCCCTGTTGTACTGCCTCCACCAACTTGGTTAGCCACCATCCATCCCAAGGGTTTAAAATCAAGATTGCCCTTTTTTTTTTATCCAGGAGAGATATACACTAAGTTGAAAGCTTGTTTACAGGTGTGACCTGGGAGCACAAGAAGTTAAGTGACTTGCTCACGGTCACACATTGTGCAAGTGGGGGCTGTGGGATTCAAATCCAGGTCTCCAGGTTTGCAGCTCAGAGTCCTAAACCACTGTACTATACTGCCTCTCACACCAAGACCCAGTGGCCAGTGTTATGAACCTACAGGGAGTGCTGGAGGCACATTAATAATTCTGTGGATTTTCATGTTATACATATTTTGGCAAAGTCTGTCAGGGCTACGAGCTGACATGGAGTCAAGACAAATGCGATCACATATTTGTACATGGTACTGTATTTGCTTTCACAATATGTGTTACATGGATGGGGTATTGCAAGTGGGCTAGGGACAGAGATCATGGCACAAGATCATGGCGGTCACTCGTCATAAACTAGAAGCGAAAAAATAAAAATAAAGGTTTCTATAAAATAGCATGTTTGGTGCTACTACTGCAAACAGTCCATGTGGAATTTTACCTTAGTGCTGAGTGGTGAGCTAGTTGATAGAGAAGATGGCAACCAATGATGTACACATAGGGATTTGGTTTTCCTCTTGTTCAGTGTGCATTTCCTGGTGAAACATTTCAATATATAAATAAATTAGTTTACTTGTGCTACATCACTGAACCATTACTGCAGTGGCATAGCAATGGAAATGCGTAAACAGTTAGTTTGGATGGCAACTAGCCACTGTAGGTGGAGGCCCTACAACAGGGATCCCTCTGGCATAGCAGCCATGCCTTCTACCAGCCCTCTGCATCACAAAAATATTGATGATGCGGTCACACAAATATTATCCATGATTCTCTGCCTGCTCCCAACATGACCAAACCTGAAATGGCAAGTGGTATACTGGGATCATGTGCAGTGGGGCAGATGCAACATATGCATCTCTATCTGTGGTAGCCACATGTATGGAATAAGCAATTTGTCACAGCTTCTAGTGACTGAGGGACCACGCCATCAGTTGCATGTTCTTACAGACTACAAAGACAGACTATGACAGGGTACAGCAACAGCACAAAATAAAAACAAAAACTGTTTTCGGACAAGTTGTGATAGGTGTTATGTGTAACAGTGATTTGATGATTTTGCTCATTGTGTCCATGCCCATTGCTGTCAGAGTCAGTAGCTGAGTGAGCAATAAATCATTCACAATTTCATAGAGTGATTTAATTTTTGTTGCCTTCTTTTATACTGTTTGCAATACACTCAATCAATGACAGTATATGTACTAAAGACAAACATAGAACATGACTAGGTAGGGCGACATGAATACTTTAAAAAATAAATATGCAATGTTTTGGTTGTTTGGTTTTGCAGCAATCGATATGGAATTTGGGTTGTTGTGCCCTTAGATGTGGTAGTGGGTAGATGAACAGACAAAAATGATTGACACACACAGTGATGTAGTTTCATGTTCACTTTATTAACTATGTTATGCTACTTCTGTCCAAAATTGATTCAGGGTTATAGGAAGGAGGAATAGACTCATGGACCACAACAATACTGACAATGTATGTACAAACTAAGAGCAAACCTGACAAGATACAGAAGAAAGAATAAATGCTGTCTTTTGGCAATCACTATCGGTCTCTGTTACAAATATAGAAGACTCCCATTTTACAATATTAGCCATCTATGAAAACATTATCCACTGATGGCATGATCATAAAAACTCACAATACATACAGTTCTGTGGACTACAGCAAGCAGTCCTCAGTTCACCATTCTCTGATGACATCAGCGCTGAACATGCCCAACTTGAAAGCACAGTGTGAGCATGTACTTTAGGGGCCCAGGACAGAACGGAAGAAAATTACAATTTCATTCAAACTACAGGCACAAAGTACAGTAAGTCAAAATGGTTGAATTAACTATCGCTGACACAAAGATCAGATTAGTTGTGTTTAGTGCCAATAAAACATTTGCACATGATTTTTAAACATACAGCTACTTCTTTGAGTATTTTCAATAAGAAATATGGAGAAACTCCAGTGAACCCCTTTGATAGCAATTAAGACAATATACAATGCCCAGGCTCTTGACAATAGGGAAATATGGCAGCCACGAAATATGAGTAGGCTAGAAACACCATTAAACAAGTTGCTCAGATCCAGTCTGGAACTGAGCAATTCTGTTCCTACTTCTCTAATAAGAACAGAATTAGGCATTTCCTGTATTAGAGCATATTTTATGGCAAGAAAAGTCAACTACTGGATTAAGATACTTCAGCATAAACAGAGCAGATTCACTTATCTTTGTTTGAGGAAAAATATACCTGGTTCAATATGGGTCACTAGAAATCAGAATGGCTGGCTTCAGTTTTCCAAATATTACATGAGACAGGATTAAGATATTTAATTAATTACACTACTGGTCAAAGTTTTAGAACACCCCATTTTTCCAGCTTTATTGAAATTTAAGCAATTCCAGTCCAGTGAATAACCTGAAATGGTACAAGGTAAGCGGTAAACTGCTAGAGGTTAAAAAAAGTTTACGTTAGCAAAAACTGCTTCAGAGAAATTGCAAAAGCCAGGGTGTCAGTGAGTACAGTTTCCTACACCATCAAAAGGCACTTGGAAACTGGAGGAAACTCTGACAGGAAGAGGTCTAGCAGACCCAAAGCCAAAACAGAATCAGAAGACAAGTTTCTGAGAGTCAACAGCTTGCGTGATAGGTGGCTCACAGGACAACAGCACAGAGTGAACTGGCACCCTAGAACCAAAAGGGCTACCACAGCATTTTGCAGCGCCATGCAATACCCTCTGGTCTATGCCTAGTTGGTCAGGGTTCATCCTACAGCAAGATAATGACCCAAAACATACCTCCAGGCTATGTCAGAACTACCTTCGAGGAAAAGAACAAGGCGGTAGGCTTCAAACCATGGAATAGCCAGCACAGTCTCAGACTTAAACCCCATCGAGCTGGTTTGGGATGAACTGGACAGAAGGGTGAAAGCAAAGCAACCTACAAGTGCAACATATTTGTGGGAACTTCTGCAACAGTGTTGGGAAGAACTTCCCGAACAATATTTGATGTCCATTGTAGGAAGAATGCCACGAGTGTGTTCAAGCGGTTACAGTATATCTGCAAAAGGTGGCTACTTTGATGAGTCAAAAATTTAGATTAAATTTTGTTAAACAAAATGATTCTATGATTTCTTTTTATCTCCAATTGTTTATTTGTTCTATGCTTTAATTCCAGAGTACATTGAGACATTAACCTGCATAAATTTCAATTAAAACTGGTAAAATGGGGTGTTCTAAAACTTTTGACCGGTAGTGTATGTTGATAGAGGCATTACGATCAGTTTGAAGTATCAAACCCTTGTTACTAGAAGAATCACAGAACACTTTAGGCTTAAAGATCTTGGGCCAGATATTCAAAAGAGTTGAGCCATGCGCAATAGGGTTCGCCTGCATGAAGTCTGAATTTCGCTCATTCTGCGATATTCAGCAGAGAGTCAGTTGCACCAAATCATGCTGAGCAACAGCGCAATGATAATGAAGGTATGCACAACTGAAGGGAAGGAACCATACATAAATGGCACAGTGTGAGATTCAAAGACTTGCGCAATGCGCAACAATGGAAACAAGCAGAAGTTGCGCCATAAGCGGAAATGAGCCAAAATAAAAGGAGCAAGGAAGAGGCGCAGAACGCTACAGGGAAGCCACATGTGTCAGAGGCAGAGGCACAGACAGGGCAAGTGGCAGGAACAGGGCAGGCCAGGAAAGGCCACAGCAACAGACAGGCAAGGAAGGTGTGGGAGTCACACAGCTCAGAGGCCAGCACAGGCAGGTGTACCGGTGCAGGGAGGTAGCAGCCAGGACAGCGGGGAATAAAGTAACAGCTGCCAGGGAACACAAGCTAGGATATGGCCAGTGCCACCTTCCACATGAGGCCATAATGAGGGGGTGAGAAGGCAGGCGGCAGGGGCGTGGCAGTGGAAGGGCCCATCGGCGTTATGCCCCCAACAGGCAGTACGAGTCCGCACCAGCTTTGAGCTGTACACATACTGAGATTGTGGGCGGTACTGCCTGAACAGGGCAATACTGAGGCGGCTCTGTGAGCTGTGCAGTGATGTGATGCAGGCATCCATACAATGGAGCCATGCCCTTCAGTGGAGACCAAGGTAACAGCCTGCATGTGCTTGCTCACCAGGTACCTTCCAGAGACCAACTAGGTACACCACAGGCATAACCCAGTCGCCACATCACGCCACCTCACCCAATTCCTCAGCGCACTGCTCCACATGCTGCAGAGTACATCCATTCCCCAGCACAGCAGCCGGAGTGCACAGCAAACATACAGGAGTTCCACAGGGTAGCGTTGTGCCTGGCATGCTGGGGGCAATAGACTGCACCCATGTGGCCATCGCACACCACCTGGCCACGAGGGGCTGCATACATGAATCACAAGGGCTATTCCAGCATCAACTGCCAGGTGGTGTGCGATGCCAGGGCACATCATCAATGCCTGTGCCACGCACCCTGGGAGCACACAATTCATTCATCTGGCACCAGTTGGCACTGTGCCACAGATCTGAGTGGGGACATCCCCACAGGACACCTAGTGGGTGAGTATGCAAACCAAATGGACAAATCTAGGGCCTGGGGGCATGGCCAAAGGTGCCATGGGTAGTGGCCTACATGGCTTGGAGCAGGCCGATGCTGATCACCAAACTAACCTCCACCCTCTACACACAGGTGACAGTAGATACCCACTCTGTCCCTGGCTGCTCACACCCTACTGGTGGCCCCATGACCCCATCGCAACAGCGATACAATGAGGCACACTCCTCCACATGCAATGTCATCAAGCAGGTGTTCAGGATACTGAGGCATGTTTCCGTTGCCTGGACACCTCTGGCGGTGCCCTACAGTACAGCCCCTCAAAGGCCTGTGGGATATTCCTGGCCTGTTGCATCCTGCACAACATGGCCAATGAATGTGGGATAGCCATACAGGTCAAAGAGGGGAACTGGCGATGGGGACGGCGAGGATGCCAGTGATGATGGTGATGGGCAGCCCCTTCCCCCTTGGCTGATGGGACCTCGACTGATCTGGCTGCCACAGCTGCACCAGGACACCATCACTGAGGAGCACTTCTGCCAACCCAGGTAAGTCATGGGGACATGTGCAACCACCAGTGGCTAAGGCACAACCCACAAACACGGATGGACACACACCAGGGGTGCATGCCATCAAGGGAAGTGGCAGGGCACAGAAACACACACACAACCAGGGATGGGTGAGGATTAACACGCCAAGTGGACAGACACACACACACACACACACACAATGTACCAAGCGTGCACAGAGGGCAGGAGGCACACCGACCCAGAACGCCAACCCTAGCAACACACATGTCCACAGGCCACCATGTCCACTGCCTGTCCATGTGCGTGTGTTAGATGCTGGGCACCATTGTACTCTGGTGTACAGTGCAATGCAGGCATCATCATGCACACGTAACTTCGGACAGCAGCCGAAGTGCAGGTGGACTGTGTCGCGTGCAGGGCCAGGTAACCACCCATGCACTGCCCACGGAAACACACAATGCACACAGGGCAGCACCAGACAGTAGCCATGCTGGGAGACAGATCAGTCTCGGTGACACAGTGCCACGGCCACCACGGATGCGTGGCGGCCCTGCCGAGACCCGCCAGCACTGGCAGGCTGACCACTGGCCTCGTAGGGTGGCACCGATGGTCCCACAGGGTTCCTGCGTGAACATGACCGTATCTGTGCAGGGGTCTGCAGCACACCAAGCGTGCCTGCACCAGGAGTGTTCGGGATGCCCACAGCTGAAACCGGCGTCGACAGGGTGGGGAGTCACACAACACTAGGAATGGGGGTGGGGCGTGCACTACATGGTATCCATGATGCATGGGCACCTGACTGTGTGCCCATTGTGGCCATGACAGCAATGAATGCCTGTGCATGCCTGTCAGTGGCAGCGGTCACATCCTCCCGCAAATGGTCCATCCATGCCAGGATCCATTCTGTGTCCCTGCTGTGACGCTCTCTGCCCTCCAGAGCCACTCACAGTGCTTTCATGGATGTCAAGCTGCATCTGTTGCTGGACCGATGCTCGCAGTAGGTGGGTGTGCTCATCAAGAGGTCATCAGCCTCCACTCCTGTCCCTCAGGGTGTGCAAGGACCTGATGTTCAGCACCCCTTGAGGGTTGGTGCTCACACCAGGACCAGGTATGGGCATTTCCACAGGTGGTGCACAGATGCTTCCGCTGAACCCTGTACCCCCAGGCCCAGTGGGCGGCTGCTGATGCTGCCCTCCGGCTGCTGCACACCAGGGCTCAGTGGTGCCACCACGAGTGGCACAGCAGTCACACTGTCCTGAACAGACACCAGTGCTGCCCCACTGGTGCTGACAGGCACAGCCTGGGACTGTGCTGACATGCAGGCCCTACAGCGGTACCAGCCACAGCCATGGATGTGAATTGCCCTGCTGTGTGTCCATCCGTGGCACAGCGTGTCACTGCCATGACGGTCATGTCATCGCTCACTGGTGCTGGACTCTGCCCGCCACACAGCCGCGTGCTGGCATCCATGGATGCCAGCACACTGGGACACAGGCAGGGCTTTCTCCACACCTGTCTCAATGACATCAGTGTGGACAGACAGGCGACCCCACTGTCGTACAGACCCACACATACCTGTGGAGGTGGATGGTCTCACCTCCGACTCCGTCAACTGTCCGCAGTAACAGGCCCACCACCACTGACCCATGCAGATGCTCAGGATCTGTAAGGAAAGCAAAGTCACGTTACTGCGTGTGACCTACCCAGCCCCCAGACAGACCATGACTTACCATGCAGAGATGGGCCACCACCCGTCTGGATCCACCGCCGGAACTCTCTCTATGGCACTTCAGTTTGGTGCATGCTTGCAGCAAGCCTGTCCTCCACTGGGGTGAGCTGTACCACCTCCAGCTGTCCCCACCTGTTGCAGCACATGCTGCCCTGATGGCAGCCACCTTCTCCTTACCCTCCTCCTGTCTGTACCCATCTTCTTCTTACACTCCTGCACGGAGCGCTGGTGGCTGCCATGCAGGTTCACAGCACATGCCACCTCCTCCCATGCAGCAGCACGGGCCTGAGTGGTGCCCTGCCGTAAACTGAGCAGTGGCTCCTGAGCCAGGTAGGCCTCGAAAAGGGCCTCGGTTTCGCTTTAGTAAAATTGGCCTCCTCCTCCTCCACCAGTGTTGTCCTCCTCTCCCAGAATGGGCTCGGTCATTATGTAGCCTGTAAGGATGGCAGTTGTTATCTGTGACTGTGCAGTCCCATGCATGTCCCTGAATCCACTGTCCACACTCCACACAGCATGCAACTCACCAATAAACTGCAGTAACTGACTATGGCCACTGCAGCACTTTGTCGCACCTTTATAGCGCAATCCATGCAAATTAGGTGAGGAGCAACTTTAATTAGATGCAATCGCGGTGCTGCGCCATTGAATGGCTGAAGCGGATGATTAGTATATGATGGCTGAATATCATGCTGTTGCGCTTTGCGGCGATTGTATTGAATGTGCTGAGCCAATGGTGCAGTTCTGTGGCATGTGTAGTACACCTCACTGCGCATGCCCAGGTTGCTGAAGCAGGCGTCGCTGTGCTGATGATGTGCTGTGCGCGGTAGGCAATGCAGGGCACAGCCACCATTGTGCCAGTGGCGCTATAGCGAAGGTCACTACATGGCACTGTGGCAATGGGCCTTCATAGAGCGCAATGGCACAACTGCCCGATAGTCCGCTATGGCATGGCACGGCAGCCAGTGCGCTACCGCATTGTTGTCCGATGGCGCTGTGTGTGGTCTTGCGCCAGGGACCCTTGACCCTGTGCCTGACCTTTGCCCCTTGGCGCCATGCGTCAGGCATAGTGCACCTCTAGGGAATGGCAGCGCTACCGCTGCAGCATCTGCATTACGGGTACCACATGCTGCATAGCGCCATGGCTGCTCACTATAGTATTCACAATGGTGCAGAGAAGGGCTGCTCCCTGGTCTGCAATTGAGTTGGCTAACCTGGTGCACAGTGGAGCCACACCATGGGCCTCTGTTTGGGAGGCCCCTGGATAGGGCTAGGTCCCAGGTGTGGCAGAGGTGGCCACAGCCCTTAAGGTGGTGACCGGCAGGGGCAGGACAGTGGAGCAGTGCAGGCACCACATGGTGACCTGCAGAGGAGGGCGAGTTACTGGCCAGACTACGGTCACGTGCCAGGAGAGACGCAGTACCACAACCAGGTAGGGGTTCTGTCAACACGCTGTTTTCGTCCATATGAGTCACATTGTTGTTTGTGTCCAGCACATAGGGAGAGGACTGTTTGGGTTTTGCCATGGTGGTGTTCACAGGGTGTGGGGTGGGTGGGTCTGGCTGGGTGGGGGGCACACTCCTTGGGGCAGGGGACTTTGCTTGAGTGCACTGATGGTTCTTCTCTCCTTTTGTCCCCACAGGTCCGGAAGAGGTACGCGCTTGAGGGCAGCGGAGGGCGGTGGAAGCCACAGCCAGGCAGGCGTGGGTCTACAACAGCCACCCAACCATCCTGATGAGGATGAGTGACAGACATCCATGATTAATACTGCATGCTGTGTGACAAGTTGGGCAGCAGGGCATGGCCACCATTCATTGACATCACTGCCATGCACACCACTGGTTATGGTCAACACTGTCCAGTGGCAATGCATGCCTGGGTGTGCATCACTGGTGGTGCATGCATGCACCAGGTGCATGGCTTTCCACTGCCTTTGCACCATAGCCATGTCACTGGACGCCACGGTGGTGCTGTGCGTGACTTAGCTGGTGGGTGTGTGCAGCGTTCCGCGTAGCTGTATGCACCTGGGTGGACATGTCCTGTGGGCGTGATCACTGTGGCTGGTCACACACCATCACAGTGGTATGTCCCATGGCCGTATGCCATGTATACAGTGGGCGGGCTGTATGGGGCTGTGCATTCACACCTGATCTGTGCTCCCTTGTCCTAGGTGCAAGACATCTGGGGAGATCAGAGACACCCTGAGGGCTAACGCTGGCCCAGGAAACAGTGACCATCCTTCGGAGGATGGAGTGAGGCGGGGTCCTGAGGAGGCGCAGAGCGAGGGCCAGAGCCTGGACCAGCGTGGCCAACATTAGTCTCTGTCCCTGACTTCCCATCCCCGACCCACCCTCCCACCCCTCCTATCCTATCCCATTTGTCCACCCCTTTCCCTGACCACCCCCACCTTTTTGTGTCCCCAACCACATCTATATAGTTGTTGTTATTGTAAATAGTTTACTTATTTATTTTTATAATACATTTGACTTTTCTATGAATACCGTGGTAGTCTCTGATTTGCAGCGGGCTATAGGTACTCAGCTGCAGTGGTGTGCATGGCATCAGGGTGGTGCAGTCATGGGTATGTGTGTGTGTCCATGTGGAGGTGACTATGGTGTGGGGGTAGATATCAGTCAGTGTCTGTGTGTGTGTGTTGTTCCCACTGGATGACTGTGTGCAGTGGTCCGGCCCGTGCTCTGTGTCCATGGTGCACCCATTGGCCCATCCATGGCCTGTGCAGCCGACACCCATGCCTGTCTGTGACCTGCATGATCTGCTGGCATGTCAGTGGTGGCATTCCCTGCATAGCGGACACCGTACCTGTCACTTTGCTGGGTTGCCCATGTCACTGGTGTGGTGCATGCCTGGCTCAGGTGGCACTGTGGGCACACGGTCATTGTCCCACCTCCATGCTGTGGCTTGTGTGTGTTGGGGATGTGCCCCACTGTCTGTGGCTTGTGCTCTGGGTGACTCATGGTGGGGTATATGGTCCATGGTGCCGGCGCGGGTGGTTGGCACTTCAGTGCCATGGTGGACTGCAGGTTGTGTGTACACGGCTTACATGGGCCCCAATGGGGCTTGGTTGCCCCACCACTGCGTCCCTGTGTTGTTGTGCCCTTGGGTATGGGTGGGTGTCTGTCCAGACCCTGTGTGGCATCTGGTGTGGTGCATGCTTCCACGCACCACTGTGGGTATCTGTGCTGGCTGTTGTGGCCAGTGGTGGGCGGGGTGTGTTACTGGAATACTGTGCAGGCGCTGTACCACTGGGGAGGTGTCACTTACACAACTATCAATATGGGGTCACTCTTGTGCCAACGCATGGTCGGTCTCTCAGCAGTACCTCGGGGGACTGTGCATGGTGTCACTTTGTCTGCCATTGTTGCATTGCCGTGTGCTGCAACCTGCTGATGGGTGCTCATGTGGAGGGTGCTTGCATGGTTCTGTGGTGCACAGGGTTGCATTGACACTGTGGGGTGGTGGCATGCATGGGGATTCTGCAGTGCTGGTCACCTACTCATGGGGGTTGTCTGGGGGTCACAGTGAAGGATATGCTGTGCACTGGGGAGTGGTGTGGCACAGGGTGGTCCGCCCTCCTTGTGTGCCAGTCACAGCTTGCGGTGGGTGTGATGGGCACCATGGCCAGGCTGTGGGTTGGTTGCTTGACTCCATGGACCAGTGGTTATTCAGGCCTCCCTGGTTGTGCAGTGCTTGGGGTGGGGGGCGATGTCTGTTCCCTGTGTGTTCCTGTGCCCATCTGTGGCATGGGTGGTGGGCCCCTCCCCTGATTGTGCTGTTACATTACTCTGCAGCTGGGGACTCCTGCTTGCGCTATAGCGCCTCAGGACTGCTCGGCTGAACATCCCTTGTTGCGCCATAGTGCATCATATCTGCTCAGCTTCCTCCCTAGTTGTGCTATGGCGCGGGTTGTGCAATATTCAGACGTTGGTTGTGGCCAATTTGCCTGCTCCTTTTGAATATCGCGCCTGTTGCGAGGCTAATGGACTTAAAAGCTTGCTCCTGCTATTAAGCACTTTTGGGTGCAGTTTGAATATCTGGGCCCTTGAGTATAACAAGGATTGAAAATTTCACCTTGGTCCAGGATGAATGACAATAAACGCCATTATAGGTATTATCTAGATATTCTCACTAACTATAATCAGAGAGTACAATTTATTAACTATAAGCGAGGAGTTATTTCCTAGCAATATTTTAGATGTTACGTATAGAAAAGATTCCTCCACTCAGGCCTGATTGCATTCCTGTTCTTCTTTCTCCCAGAAAATCTCAAGCATGTTATGTTTGTATGTCTGGTATAGTAATCCAAAGGTTAAGTGAGCATTCCTCTATGTAACTCTCAATCAATCAAATCTTTATTTATCCAGGTGAACACCGTTGAACAATGCTCATTTACAAGATGGACCTGGAAGATCTGGACCTGAATGGACACTATGCAAGCTACTGATCAAGATCTCTTGCTGAGGATATTTTTTACTACTAGTGATGAAATCATTATTTGTACAGCAGCTCATTACTTAGCTAGTATCTCCAGAATACATCTCCGATATAAAGGTGCAAAATTAGCTAGTACAGAAATGTGAAAGAGATGAGTTCATAATGTAATAAAAATTATGTATGTGCAATAATGATGGATCTCTTAATTTAGTGCTGTTATGGTGGAGTACTTAGAACTTTGTTTTATCAGACTGCTTTATCTTGTAATAATCTAGTATTTATGTCTGTTATTTATGTAATTTTATTTCTCATTATATTTTCTTATTTTATGGATTCAAGTACTTGAAAGGGATAAATACAGTTGATAAGGAGAGTCTTTTTAAGCTGAGTGGCAATCATAACACAAGGAGGCACAGTCTTAAGCTGGAGGGTAGGTGGTTTAGGAGGGAGGTAAGGAAGCACTTCTTCACAGAGAGGGTGGTGGACACTTGGAATGCACTGCTGGAAGAGGTCTTCGTTGAAGACAGTGGGCAGTTTAAGAGAGGCTGGGATAGGCATGGGAAAGTAAGGATCATGGGTAGGGAGGATGGAAGGAGTGGGGAGGGAGGGCAGGGACATTAGCTCAAGCTGTGGACCCTGTAATACAAGCACACTTGATAGACCAAATGGCTTTCTTCTGCTGGCTTCTTCATATGTTCATATGTATGATTATTGTGTTTTGAAATGGTCAAAGACCAATCAGATAAACAAACAAACTGCAAACTGCATCTTTCTTCTCCTATTTTCCTCCTTCCTTTCTCTTCTCTCTCTCTCTCTCTCTCTCTCATATATATATATATATATATATATATATATATATATATATATATATATATATTATAGTAACGGTAGTAGGCCACTATAATTAGGTTGAGGAGCCATTTACATGTTAAACCCCACATTTTGCACCTTAATAACTTTGCAACCATTTGACGGATTTGCCTGAAATTTGGAATACATGATCAAGACCCATACACCTTTGGGATCTGCCAAGTCTCGTACCAGTCGGATACACATCTGCGGAGTTATTAAGCATGATCTGCATGTGTTTACGCTTTTTCTGGAATTCTCACGGTTGCGCCCTACAGGTTGCACTGTTTGTGCGACCTGACCAAAATCTTCAGGAAACATCGGCGGGGTCCTCAATGTGCCTATTGAAGATTTAGTGAAAAATATTAAACGGTTCAAAAGTCATTCAAAAACAATTTCCCATTATAAGTCAATGGGAAAAGTTAACAAAAGTTGGACAGTAGTCGAATGCACTTTTACTGTCGTAAATGACCCTTTACTGTCGCAAATCCACCATTTTGTTTTCAGTTAGTGGTCAGAAAAATGCTGGCATTTAAAATTGAGACCCTCTAGCAACCTGATTCTTTTGTATTCACCTTGTCGGGCCCTGAGGATGCTAGTCATGTCTTTATTTGGGGTAAAACACCCCAGAAATATGTTTTCAGATTTCTGGAAAGCACTTTCACAAAGTAGTGTGCGCACTCATGAAAGTGTCGCAAATTTTCTTGGCTTTATAAATCATGACACTACTTTGCGACACTATCCCTTAAAATAACAGTAATTCTTTGGCACCCGCTGCAAAAGAATGGTTTGAGGTTTTGGGCTGAAATTTAGCGGAGTGCAGCAGACATCTCACAGATGTGCCTTTCAGTATTTTGTTGAAAAAATATTACAGGTGGCAAAGTTACAGTACTCTAAAGTTGATGCTTTTCCCATAGGATAACATACGGCGTCTGACGCATTGCAGCACTCGCTTGGCCCCTGCTGCAAAATAATGGTTTTGGTCTTTTGGGCTGAAATTTGTAGGGAACACAGCCAACATCCCACAGATGTGCCTTTCAGTGGTTTGGTGAAAAAATATTACAGGAGGCAATGTTATGGCAGTCCGAATTTCTGTTTTTTCCCATAGGATAACATTATGGCATTATTCGCGCCTCTTTCAGGGCCCGTATCTCGAAAACAGTGCAAGATACAGACTTTTGTCAAAAATACTTATCCTCCCAATGGAATTAGGTGAAACTAGCCAGGAAAGTGATAATTCATATGACTTTTAAATTTTTTTTCTATGTCAATGACGGTTACTGAGATATAAGCAATTTACTATTCCAAGTCCTCATTTTGTGTTCCGAGAGTCATTATTTTGCATACATTCTTTGTACTCACTGTCTTTCTCTATTCAGCTTTTGAGGAAAACCAGCCTGTGCACTTTCATTACTGTTACCATTACCGTTTCTGCTTGCAGTTCCATTACCCGTTTCAATTACAGTTCATTTCGCCACCATGTCGTTACCTTTGCGTTTTCATTTGCGGTTGCGTTTGCGTTGTTTTAACATTTCTGTCTACAGTACTGATTCTCTTTCTGTTTAAGCTTTGTGTCACCATCGCATTCACGATTTGCATTTCGCGGGCACATGGGCCCAGCATCCGCCCGCCGCATTACATTCACTATTTCTCATTATCATTCTCAAAAGAAGGAAATTAGAGGCAAAAAATCCATTTAATGCATCAGTTAGGTTGTTCACAGCAAAAGCGAGGAAATTCTTTGCACCCTCCAGCCCACCCCAAACTGGAATCGAGTTAGCATTGGGGTCATCAGTCCTAACTGTCACCCCATTCTCCTATTCCTCAGCTTCTTTCCACATGTGATGGGGTGACAGTTAGGGCCCTCAACCTCAATACGCACCCCGACTCCAGTTTGGGGTGGGCTGGAGGGTGCAAAGAGGTTTCAACCCTAACATCAAATTTCCTCACTTTTGTCGCTGTGGAACAACCTAACTGACATTAAACGGAGTTTATTGCCTCTAATATATATATATATATATATATATATATATATATATATATATATATACACTGTATATGTTTGTCTCTCTCTATTCCTTTTCTTCAACTACTTGCACATTCCTTGCATTTTCTTATCTACATGCTGTCTACTACTTCATTGTACCTCCCCATACCAACAATTCTGACTTTCTTTTCTGTACATACTCTTCCAAGACAAGTGCTGTTACCTTTGTTGTTACCTTTGCTGTTGTGCTTAATTTGCTGTACCATGTTTTGTTTTGTTGAACCTGAAATGATATTTATTGTTCTACCTCCATTGTGTGTGATATTTTTACACCTGGGTTGTGACTGAAAAAAGGCACCTGTGCCAGTGCATTCACCCAGTAAATAAAGTTTAAATAAAATAAAATAAATAAATGTACTTACGCAGCACTTGAATTGGAACCTCAGTGGAGGCACCAGAGTGATCATATCTTAATTTCAGGAGAGGCTTTACCACTCTACTAAGACTTGTTGTGGACTGCTGTTTCTTCCATAGGAATAGGGTGTGCACTGCCTACTTCAGGTGCTGTGTCCAGTGCAGGGCTGGGGCTCTAATAACCAGAGTCCTTTCAATCTTATTGACCAGTCCTCCACTAATGCCTCTACATCCATCTGAAAATGGTGTTTTTGCTGTCCAACAGGTGTGTCACCTGTCCTCTAGGGGTTCACCATTAGGGTCTATGCCACACAAGTCATCCGTCTCTTCAGTATTTGTGTGTGGCCAGTCCATAGGAGTCACTATTTCTTGGGAGTCTGATGCAGGCAGTTGATACCAGTACACTCCTCATCTTCATCAATATTTGCACTGTCTGATGTTCAGGATGTACATCTGGTTCATCATACAGTATTGAAGCAGGGATATTGTTGTTGCAGATTGACCGAGTTCTCTGAGGAATGGGATCTTCCCATCAGCCCTGAAAGAGGCCTTTGTTAGACCCCTATTAAAGAAATCCTCACTGGGCCCGGACTGTCTCGCCAATTACAGGTTGAGTCTCTAACCTCCCATTTTAGGAAGGTTATAGAAAAAGTGATGGCAAGTCAGCTTGGGGAATGTCTTAGTTCCTCCTCCACCCATGAGATTTTTCAATCCGGGTTTAGGGCTAGGCATAGTATGGAGACTGCCCTGGTGAAGGTGCTTAATGATCTCCTAATGGCGAGAGGCAGAGAGATCGTTCTATCTTGGTCCTCCTGGACCTCTCAGCAGCCTTCAACACTGTGGACCGTGAGGTGCTACTTGACTGACTGCAGTTTTGGTGTGGCCTATCGGGTAAGGTCATCAAATGGTTCAGATCATACCTACAAGATAGAGTGCAGAGGTAGTGATTGGGTTGGCCTTGTCTAGCCCAAAGCTTCTTATCTGTGGTGTTCCACAGGGGTCGGTCTTGTTGCTCTTATTCTCTCACAGTGTACATGCTGCCATTGGGTGACATTATCAAGTGGTATGGACTGGGTTCTTCACTGCTATGCAGATGATACCCAGCTATACCTGTCCTGTGCTCCAAGTAACCAGGTGGCGGACTCTGTATTTAACAGCTGCCTGTCTGAGATCCGACTTGGATGTCCCATAACTGGCTGAGACTCAACACAGACAAGACAGTGGTGCTGGTGGTGGACCCAGGTCATTGTGGGGATAGGGGTTTGTAGACCACCTAGTCTTGTACTGGAAGGGTGCCACTGACCCCATCTGATCAGGTAAAGAATCAGGGCATGATCCTTTACAGTGGCTTGACACTGATGCTCAGGTGTCGGCCATTGTTAAGAGTGTTTTTATCATCTGAGGAACATTGCCCAGATTCGAACCTATTACCCCTGAGGACCTAGCCTCACTAAAACATGCTTTTGTAACATCCAGACTGGATTACTGCAATGCCCTGTACCTAGGGCTATCTGGAGGTAACTCCACTGGCTGCAGCTGGTGCAGAATGCAGCAACAAAATTATTGATGGGTGTGCATAGGCATGACCATAGCACACCAGTCCTCCACAAACTGCACTGACTGATGGTTAGGTGGAGGATTGCTTTCAAGGTTGGGCTGCTGACCTATAAAGCCTACATGAAGGGGACCAGTCTACCTGCAAAAGCTCCTTGTGCCTACTGCCCATCCCAGTTTCCTCCGCTCCACAAAGGGTTGTCTCTGGATATTCCTAGGTGAGGTTGTGCCACTGGTGATCGAGAATTCTCGGTGGCTGCACCTACCCTATGGAATGTATTACCTGAACAGCTACGGAGACACCTCATGGATACCTTCAAAAGGTTTAAAATGTATTTATTTAACCAGGCTTTTAATTTTTAGATAATTGAGTTATGTCTTGATTGGATATTACTGCTGATTTTAATTGTATTTTTGTATATTTATAAAATGTTGTATGGTATTGATTGTGAAGTGCTCCGAGTCCTTGGAAAGGGGCTATATAAATAAAGTATCTATCTATCTATATTGACAGTCATCTTTTTCTGTCTTGAATCCGTTTCTAGTTCTGGCCAGTCTCGCCCAGGCTCTGTTACAGTTTCTGGTATGGACTCAAGCTGGCCAATGAGAAAAGGTGGTTTCAGTGAACAGTCTTCACAATTCCATGGCCTCTTTCCTGTCTAATGCAGTACACCAGCAAATCAGTCAACTTTTTCACTACAACATAAGGTTCTGAGGACCAGTGGTCAACTATTTTGTGCTCTTTCCAACTTTCAAAGCTTGATTACACACTTTTGGTCATGTCAAAGTTTATTTGCAGACTGACTTTTCCAGCAGCTTCAGCAGCTAATTTATAGGTATATTTCAGCTGTTTTTTTAGATGTTTGGTGTACTCCAGGTAAGATTCAGTTGAGGTTCTGTCAGCAGGCACCCCAAAGACTAAGTCAATTGGCAACCAGGCTCATGACTAAACATGAGCAGGTAAGTGAAGCATCTGTAGCACTGTTTTGAGTACAATTATAAGCATGCACCAACTTGGGGATGTGCTGGCTCCAATTTCTTTTCTGTGCAGGATCCAGTGCACCTAACATGTCCAACAAGGTATGATTAAATCTTTCAGGTTGTGGGTCCCTTGTAGATGGTGGGGCATGGTGCAGGATTTCTGAATGCCATAAGCCACAAGAAATTCTTTCACTAGGTGGCTCTGAATCAGTTTCTTGGTCAGAGTGAGTACACTGAGGTATACCATAATAATTCACAAATTCTTCAAGCTTCTGAACAACAGTTCTGGCAGTCTGATTTTTAGTCAGGTAGGCCTGGGCATACCTTGTACAGTGGTCAGTAATGACTAGGATATGGCTATAGCTTTATTGTCTGGTTCCAATGACAAAAGTCCATACGTATTAGTTCTAATGGGTCAGTAGTTTTAATATTTACAAGTAGTGCTGCTCTCTTGGTAAGTCTCTGAATGTACCTGACACAGTTCTTGCAGTGCTTCTCACATCAGATACCATTCTGGGCCAATAAAATCAACTTTGCACAAGGTTCAGGGTGCCTCAAACCCAAGGTGTCCCATGTCATTGTGAAGGGTTCTGAGAATGACTTTACGGTATTTCCATGGCAGCACCAACTGATGGCAGGTGGTCATTGTTTTGGGGTCTTGCACAGTTTGGTACAGAAGGCCATCTCTCAAGGACAGCTTGTTCCATTATCTTAGCAAAATGGGAACATCAGGATTGTCATTTGGCACTTTCTCTGGACCTTCTCCCTTTTCCAAAGCTGAAATTACTCCTATAAGCCCATAATTTTGTCTCTGCGACCATCTTTGTTCTCTCCGCTTAAGCAGGAACAAAATTGCTAATGTCCAAACTCTCCAAGTTGCAATTGGCTTCAGGTATTGCATCAGGGTGGGCTCCATCATATCAATAAGCTCTTGGAGGACAATCAGACATCTCATCATCAGTGCCCACAAATTTCATACATAAAACCTTTATAGTTGCAGGAGTAATTAGAGTCTGCTGTTTCTCATCTTGAGGGTGAGGTCTGCAAGATAGGGTATCAGCATCTGTGTTGTTCATGTCCTTACTGGTATTCTAGGTGAAGTCATATGTGAAAGGGCAGACAGCCAGATGATGACCACTGCATCCAAGTTAGCAGTGGTGTTGACATATGTGAGTGGATTGTTTTCAGATCTCACCATAAACTTAGCTCCATAGAGGTAATCGTGAAACTGGTCGGTGATGGCCCATTTTAAAGCTAAAAATCCCAGTTTGTTGACTGGGTAGTTCTTTCACTGGATGTCAGACTCCTACATGTGAATGCAATGGGTCTCAGTCCTGTTCGGGTACTTTTGATACAGCGACTGCTCCCAGCCCATCCATGCTGGCGTCCATGTGAAAACATAATGCTTGTTGGGATCAGCAAATGCCAACACAGAAGCTTCAGTAAGTCTTTAATTATTTCCTGAAGGCATTCTCACAGTCTTGATTCCATCTGTCTCCAAAGGGTTCATTAGGTTTGTAATATGTCTGTTTTGGTGCTCTTTCCCTTCCGCTTCTTGTAGTTGGTAGGGGGACCCTTGCAGTAAGTTTCTAAGTCAATGGACCACTTGGAGAAATCCTGGATGAATCTTCTCGTAACAACATAGAATCCAAGAAAAGATTGTAGAGTCTTCAGATTCTGTAGCCTAAGTCAGTGTGAGGGCCTTAATCTTGTCCGGATCAGTTTGGACTCCTTCTGCTGAAATAATGTGCCCAATGTATTTCAGAGGGCTTTCAGAATTGGCATTTGTCAATTGACACTCTGAGTTCAAATTCTTCTGGTCTTTCTAAGACCTTCATGAGACGCTTCTTCGTGGTTTTTCCAGGGTGCACCCAAAACAATTAGATCATCCAGATAAACTATTACTTGCAGTAGGGTCATATCTTCCACAGATTTCTCAATCAGCTGCTGGAAAGTGGCTGGTGCCCTGAGATACCTTTGCCATCCATTCAAACTTCTAAAATCCTAGGGGAAATGAAATCAGTTTTTCCTTGTCTTCTTCAAGCATGGGTATCTGTCAGTATCTGCCCCATAAGTCCAAGACGGAGAACATTTACTGCCTGTGAGACAGGCCAGAGCATCTTCCATGCGTGGTACCATGTATTGGTCTGTTATAGTGCACTTGTTCAATGTCCTGCAGTCAATACACAAGCATACAGCCCCATTCTTCTTACGGGCTACCTCTATGGGGATGCATATGGACTTCAGGATTCAGTTATGATACCCACGGTTAGTAGTTCTTGCAAATGTTTGCGAACATCTTCCACATTTGCAGGGCTAGCCATCTAAACCTCTTACGAAAAGGTTGGTTATTACTCAGACGATGTGATGCTTTTCACCACTGGCACATCCAACATCAAGTCACTTGTAGAAAAACATTATCCTCTCAGCTAACTTCTGCCTCAGTTTTCTCTTGTATGATTCAGGTATTGAGGAATCTCCAAATCAAACAGATTAGGATCAAGCTTTTTTCCTGTGTTTTTTGGGACTGCCAGTCGTACCATTTCTGCTTGGTAGACATGTGCTAAGGTCCTTCCTTTGAAATAGTCATTCTTTGTCAGTTTCATTTTTCACAAGGACATTAACTTTGTTGGTTCCGATGGGGATGCCAGGGTGATGCATCACTCCTCCTGTACTAGCAGGCTATTTGGTCACTCTCATCTGTGGGTGTGTCCAGAATGTAAGCATGGCTTCTGGTGGTCGACTCTAACTCTATCTCCCCCATCACTTGGCACACAGCACTGGGGGGCTACACCAAAGGCCAGGCATTCTTTTCTTCAAATCACAGTCACTTGATCATCTTCAGCATCTGTCTTACCAGAAGCTGTCCACTTCAAGTAAACATTACGGATCAGAGGATGTATCTCTGCTTGTGGATGGAATGGACCCTTCATCTCTTGACATAACTGAAGCAATCTCTGAAACATATTAGCGTTGGTCCCAATCAACACTGGGGTCTCTCCTCCATCCCAGCATTAGGGCATGCCAGGAAATCACTTCTATGGGGGTTTGTACTTTGGCAACATTTTAGGGAATTTATTTGTGTGACAATGTACTCCTATATAGGTAGGGCTTTTCACTAACCTCCCAGATATCCAGTCCTTCCAGTGGCTGTAAGGGCACGTGACTCAAGTACTTTGGTACCAATCTTCAAAGACGACAGCCACTTGGGCCCCACTATCAAGTAGCACCAAGCAATCCATCCCTTAAGTCTTAACTGGGACCCTAGCAGATGGTCTTATTAACCCTGGGGAACTGTAAAGCATTTTACATTAACAGGTTGTGTCTGTTCATAGAGCAGGTCTGGTCCAGGACCCAATTCACTCCTTCCTTGAGTTCCACTGACCTCTTTCAATAACTTCTGTGCAACTAAATCAGAATTTTCAGGCCTGTTGCCATTTCACCTTTGGTGCCATCTGCACCGCAAAGTAACAGAAAATCCACCACTACTGTCAGTAGCTACCTCCTCAGACTCTGGTGTAATGAACTGCCAGCCAGTGTATACCTTTGACCCCAAGAGGTAGGAGGAGTTTCTCTCTGATTTCATTTATTAGAATTCCTTAGCATGGCTACCTGTTTGGTCAATTATTTTATTTGTCTCTTCAAATCCTCAGTCTCACTATTGTCTCACCCGGGTGAATCTGGACTTACTGAAGTCTCTACTTTTCTCAGAGGTGCCACCATTGCCTCTTGCTGTGCTGCTCAGTCTTTCTTTTTCTCAAATTTCATGCATCAACTCACCATAGGAAGGGGATTACCCAGCCATTCTTCCAGTCGCAACTTCATCACCAACATTTTGGAATGCCCATCTACCTCTAAGGCTCGCTCTAACCTCAGCCTATTCATATCTTGGTAGTCTCTGCTCCCTTATGGTAGCTCTCTATATTAAGTGCTTGAGATGGATCAAATATTGAGATAACTTTTCACCTTCTCTTTGTCTGTACCTTGCAATTTTCTCAATACTGTGTGCCACTATCAGTACTCCCAAACATGCTTTCTAAAGTGTTGAGGTACAGTTGGACAGTAGCATTAGGTTGGGTAGCTTGCAAAGCTCCACACCATCCATGGCTGGCTCCCTCAAACTCTCCCACAGCCGATGTCTCTTCTCGGCTTCAGGACACTGGGGCACTGAGGATCTTGGACCATGGGAGGGCCTGACCCATCCAAGTTTCAAAATCATCCTCCCTGGTGGCACTGGTTTTCTCCCAGAGAAGAGTCTTAGCCTCTGGTAGGACCCAGTCCCTCCCAGTGCCCTGGCAGCTAACTAAGCCAGGATTTGATCAGGTGGAGTGACACTGTCAGCCTTCAGCTTTATACAGTCAATCACAAGGGGTGCAGTGTGCATATTTATGGAACACATACAAACAGAGGGAGAAAGAAGTAAGTGCCTCAGCTGGGACTTGAATCCAGGCCTCACGGAACACCATTCCAATTGCACTAACCAGCTGCACCACTAAGACAACTGGAACCTGGGTTGTCCCCAAGCAAATTACTCTTCCTCAAATGCACAACCCAATGGCAACACAAATATGTATTTGTAATAATCACACAGGAGTGTGGTGTGCATATGCAAATACATACAAACAAGGTGAGAAAGAGTCAATGCCTCAGCTTGGACTTGAACCCAGGCCACACAGAATACAGGTCACGTTCGCTATTAGCTGCACCACTGAGACAACTGGAACCTGGGCTGTCCCTGAATCGTTTCTTTCTCAAATACAACGCAATGGCAACACAGATATTTACTTGTGACAATCACACAGGAATGCGGTATGCATATTTATGGGCACATATGAACAGAGGTGAGAAAGAAGTGATGCTCAGCTGGACTTGAACCCATGCTGCACGGAATACCATTCTGATTGTGCTAACCAGCTGCACCAATGAGACAACTGGAACCTGGGCTGTCTCCAAGCACATTACTCTTCATCAAATGCACAATCAGCACAGTATTCTATGTGACCTGGGTTCAAGTCCCAGCAGAGACACTTACTTCTTTCTTACCTCTGTTTGTATAAGTTCCATAAATATGCACACCACACTCCTATGTGATTGTTACAAGTAAATATTTGTGTTGTCATTGATTGTGCATTTGAGAAAGAGTAATGTGCCTGGGACAGCCCAGGTTCCAGTTGTCTTAGTGGCACAGCTGGTTAGCACAATCAGAATGGCATTCCACGCAGCCTGGGTTCAAGTCCCAGCTGAGGCACTTACTTTTCTTACCTCTGTTTGTATGTGTTCCAAAACTATGCACACCACACTCCTGTGTGATTGTTACAAGTAAATATTTGTGCTGGCATTGTGTCATGCATTTGAGAAACAGTAATGTGCTCAGGAACAGCCTAAGTTCAGTTGTCTCAGTGATGCAGCTGGTTAGAGCAATCAGAACAGTATTCTGTGCAGCATGGGTTCAAGTTCCAGCTGAGGCACTTACTTCTTTCTCACCTCTGTTTGTTTGTATGTGTTCCATAAATATGCATATCACACTCCTGTGTAATTGTTACAAATAAATATTTGAGTTGCCATTGGGTTGTGCATTTAGAAGAATAACGTGCTCCAGGACAGCCCAGGTTCCAGCTGTTGCAGCTGGTTAGTGCAATCAGAGTGGTATTCCAAGGCGGCCTGGGTTCAAGTCCCAGCTGAGACACTAACTTTTCTCACCTATGTTTGTATGTGAGCTTTATACAGTCCTTGCACATCCTTGACGGTCTTCCCTCTAATTTCAGCCACATTTCAAATTTCATTTTAAAATCATCTTCTGAAGCACTCTTTGGCATCTTCTTATCACTGTTATACAACACTGTTATCCTTGTGGACCTGTCTCCCGCAGGGAAATAGTGGTTGGCAGTTTGCAACATCAGTCTCAGTGTCACTTTGTCAAAGCAAACACACTGTTACTGGCATGGTTGTACCTTTAGTCCTCATACCTTTACATTTTCAAAACACTTCAGTGCCAACAGTTCATCCACAATTTTGGAACTATCAAACTTTTGGAAATACCAGTCACTAAAAGGTATTTTTACAAATCAATTTCTCTCCTTGGCACCATTCTTCCAAATCATGGAGGGTCAGAGTGACATTTCACAAATGGGGGGTGTTCTCTTTTCCAGAAATGCAATTTTGGGGATGGCCACTAGCTGGCAGCAAATCCAAGCCATGCCTCCACTTGTAACAGCCTCTTTCTGACTCACCTCAGCTTTTTCCGGGTCCTTAGTCTTCCCAGTACACACCTCGAGGAAGCTGGCCAGGCTTTCTGCCAGACAAGTGGTACTGGAACAGTAGTGTGCTTAATGCCTCCACCTGGGGTGGTGATAGGCAATACCAGTGGGTAAATTGTAGGTTAGAACCCCAGGAAAATGTATTAGCTGCCCCACAATACCTTCCTGTGCAAAACAATTCCCCACTTTTTGCAATGAACCTCTCAGTACCAGAGTGTAACATTAACAATTACCATTTTCTATTTTATGGAAAGGGAGAAAAAGAAGATGAGAAGCACAACAGCTTTAAAGTACAGTTACAACACTTTTACCCCACACAATCCACACCTCCTTGTGGAGGGGTTGTGGGATAACAGATGGACTAGACACCGAACTTCAAGTTCAACACACACTCTCTGTGTGACATTTATTCAAAATACAGGAAATAACCTTCTGCAATGGCATATTCCTTTTTAGTACATCAGTTTTCAGCAACAGACTATGACTGCTTTCTTTGCACTTAGCCAGTACCTACTGACACTAATCTCTGATCTAACTTAGCAGTCGAGTTTCAGCTTCCACCCCTAGGGCCTTGTTTGCTTGTGTAGTGGAGGCTCAAACAAAACAAAAATAAGCTAAAACAAGAACCTCAGTGCAGAAGCACTGAAACATGGAGTTACTCCAAAGGACATTGGCAATAAGCTAAGTTTCAAAGAAACACAATATCACACATACTTCCATAATGCAAAGCATCGTGGGATATATGTAAATCACCATAACATTTCAGATTTGTTCAACTTATAGCAATTTACATGCATTTTAAATAGCACTGCTAACTTAATTTCTATAATATACAGTCACCTAGTACTTTTTACCTTTATCAAAACACCTAGTGCCATGATATTTTCAACATTTACAGGTTTCATAAACATAAAGTATGTGTATCAAGGTATTTTATGGCATAGTAGAGCTATCACATACTAAATCCAACAACGATAAACAAAACCTGTTGTTTACATATGCTCAGAGGTCACTGCAATAACCTCCTGTACGAGGACCTGAGAGGAAAAGGAAAATTAAAGAGGACACTATAGCATAGTAAAGAAAGGGAAGAGGGTGCCCATTGGGCCAACCTTATGGACTAGAAATTGTAAAGGATAGATTAGGCTAAGAAATAAAAGAACTGTTGCAACAGATTTAAGAAAAGGTCAGTCCTCAAGGGTAGCAGGAGCTCCCTGTCACACTCCACCTATGGGTGCACCCCGGCTTCCCAATGGCAACTGCCCACAAAGTCCATAAAATCCCTTGGGTGGGTGCCACACCGTCATGTAGAAGACACTGGGGAATCTTTTGTTGGGGCCCAATAACTTTTAACAGATGTGAAACTTTAACATTCTGCCTGGGCAAGCTTTAATCTTGGCACAGTCCTGCCCAGGACTTAACCCCTTAATTCTCTGACTAGCTAGCTAGCTAGCTAATACAAGCTTCCTCAAAGCAGGAGCCTGGGGTACTTACAGTTCAGAAGTTCAAAGGGTGCAGAAACTTGTTTCTCGGTACTTGCTATTATCAAGAGTTGTTGCAACACAGCAACAACTGCTTGAAGAAATGAAGAATGCTGGTCTTCACCTGCTAGTTTTCAAATTCTCAACAGCAAACTCACTCAGACACAGGTTCAACTGTCACCCTGGGAACTTTTCAACACAGTCCAGTTTCTTTCCCAGTGCCTATGCTCTTTTCAGGCTTCTGGAGCTTGTCCAATACTGTGACCAGACAAGTCCTTTTGCAAACAGGCAGGTCTTCTAGTCTAGCAAGTCCTCTGCAGTGTCTGTCTTCTTGCACTCTCTGACTGTACACTCAGGAATCCCCTTGGAGGGCAAAACAGTCTCTTTTATCAGTTCTCCAACAGCCCCTTGTAACTGGCTGCTATAGCTGTCCATCTGAACACATTAATACTCATTTGGTTCCCTTGATGCCCTATTGGTTTATCTTTTAAGTGCCAAGAATTGTCAATGTTTTTTCAACCAACAGTCTCCTAGTAGTCCCAGAAGCCCTCTGAGATCCTTGGATCCTGATTGGCTGCAGTCCTTCCAGGCTCCCAATCTGCCCTCTGGCCTTATTCCCAGCAGTCCCTTGCTTTTGTAGTCCCAAGGCTACCATGTTTGTTTAATTTTTTAAACCACCTGCCCCAACTTTCTAAGTCCCTCGATGCTGAAATTTTGATGTAACCCCTAGGTGGTGCTATCCCAAGACTACTACCCCTGGCGCTTGTTTAGCAGCAGGTTAAGGGGCCTGAGTTCTGAAACGGTGCATCCGCCCAGAGGTCAGGGTTAAAGCGATCAAGCTAACCTGAGCAATAGCTCTCCGGGATACTGTAACCCCCTCTTTCCTTACTTACAGGCCGGAACAATACACAATAATCACTTTCACAATACCCCGATACACCACACAAGTACCCACACTGTTTGCACTTGCCACCAGGGCTTTCCTCTGGCCCAGCCTTGGGGACCCTGTAAAACAAGGTTATACACAGCAAATAACAGCAGTACAGTACTCTTGCACAAACTGGAACCAGTCAGGGTAAATGCAAAAGGAGTTTGATCTGATTTATTTAAGGGGCTTGAACAAGAGGGAGTAATCAGGTTAATTTGCTTAAAGGCTCTATCAGTCAAACAGTTATGAATGCACTTCAGGGTCCATAAACAGTCACACACTCTGGGTACGAGATGGAGAATGGTGGGCTAGCCAAGAACGTTGAAGCTGGCTGGGGCCATGTGATGGAAGAAAACAACATGCACAATACACACTATTTGTAATCCAGAGCCGGAGGGCTCAGTTCATAAAAAGAAACAACAAGACAATCAGATGATACCCTTTTAGAATAGGCTGTTGTTGCAGGAGCTATCCTGATGATTACTCACGTTACCCAAGACTGGACACAGGCTGGATGAAAATCGAGATAGCAGGTGGTTAATCTGGAGTGCCAGGACAAGCAGGGCCCACACGATTCACCGAAGTCGTTTCTGTTCAAGCGTGGAGCAGGGGCTGATCCCCAGGCAGGTATCTCATCAGTGGCTTTCTGTGCAATGGGTAGTCTGGCAGGGCCAGCTGGCATGGCCCAGGCCGAATGGAGATGAACATGGAGTCAGTCTGATTAGGCTGGATAAAGCTTCCAGCAAGCAGAACACAGTTCACATAGTGGGAACCAAATTACAACCCACTTTCAATACACAGCACATTTACATGTAAGGAAATTCTACTGTACCAGGCAAACCACTCTCAGTCACGATCGCAAAGACTCTGTACAAACTGGGAATTCAAAAGCAGCTGGAAATCCTGACAGGCCAATCGCATTCAGCAAATCTTCAGTCTTCTTCAGGTTAAAGCCTGGTCACAGTCCAGTGGCTTAAATAGTCCTCACAACTCGGATTCAGTCTGAATAAACTCTATTTTACCTCTCAGGGACAGCTGGCAGACAGGCAGGCCAAACTCAATCCTTTCACAGTCCTCCCATGCAAACTACACAGAACTGCTGCTCAAAATCACTTGAGCTGTTACTTCTTCACTTTTCAGCTCAAAACAGAAACTAGCTGCAGCAGCCTGGGAAATTCTCCAAGATCCAAAAGGTCGGTTGGCTGATCCTCTTGTCAGTCACAACAAAGGCTCCCCTTGAGGTGAAAAAGTGCAAAAGGCCACAACTACAATTCCTACAGATTTTGACTCCAGACAACTCCTTAGTCCGCTCCATTTTAGGTCCCTTGAGTACTGATTGGTCCAATTCGCAATCCAGGACCAAGATAGTGGAGATAAACGAAACAGTCCTTGCTGCAAAGAAGGCAGGTTAGACAAACTACATTATCATTATCACTCTAAATGATATTCAGCAAATAGTACAGCTTTCAACAGAGCTTCCTCTCAGATTACTTATGACTGCAATCCAGGCAGCTCTTAAAGAGACAGCACACAGAGGCAATACAGGCACTCTCTGGCAATCACATTTAAACTGCTAACATGCAGGACACCAGCCTGGCAGTGAGCGCTAGGGCAGACTCGAGGAAGACTTTTGGGAACCCCATTTGTAGGGGAGTTACATTGATTTTACTATATTTCCTCCATAGTTCTACAGCAGCACCTCTGCCCTTAGACCCTTGCAGAGTTAAATATTTTCATTAGATTTCCACCTGTTGCTGATGTCAAAACACCCCCATGCAGAAGATGGCTCATTAATATTTATAACCTATCCTCATTAATACTTATGACATGCCCCAAAAGCACCATTAATGCCTTTTAAAGAAACAGCTTTGGGCTTCTCAGGGGTTCCTCTGTGTCTCAGACCCGATTTGTTCAATATAGGGTCGGGAGCAGCAACGAAGCGCTAACTTCTGCATGCTTGAGACCCCAGCTCTCGCATATTCAAGCGTGTGTGGCAACTTGGTGATTTGGCTTTTACTCCCCAGCCCTGCTTCATACAAGAAAAACACATTTGGGGCCAGATGGAAAGTAGGGGCTTAAAGGAACCCGGGAATGGCAGCAGTGAGGAATGCAAGGGGAAACCAGGAGCTAACCAAGGTAAGCCCAGAGTTGGGGCTTATACCTCCTTTCAGAAGTTCTTTATCTGTAACTCCACCTAATTGCCAGAAATCTGAACTTATGCTCCAAACCATTTCTGCTGATGTATGTTGCCAATGCATTTTCTTTGTCAGATTTAGCAACTGCTCTGAGGTGTTCACTTACTAGACACAAAGAATCTGTCAGCAGAAAAGGAGTGGTGCACCCAGTCTGTCCAGGTCCCCTTTTAACTTCCTACTTGTTTTGCCAATGCAAAGGCTTTACAATGGCATACTGCCATGTATGCAATAGAGCAAGTGCTTCAAGAAGCAATGAACTCTCAAGTTTCATACTTTTCCTGTGTATGGATCTGAAAATATTTTGCATACTTCCAAATGACCTGACACTTACAATTTCCACACCTGTGTGTGTCATATGGCAAAGGGTTCTTATTTGTAAGAACTTTGGGGCATGTAGGCTATGTACAACTTTGTCGGACAGGTTTCTCTTCTCCTGTACATCATTCTGGATTTCAATGCACATTAAATGGCAGTTTGTACTAAGAATGCACCAGATAGCATTCAAAATTCTCTCTGCTTCAAAGGTTTGAGGACTGTATTCAGCAACAAAATTCATCTATATTGTCAGCACCAGTGCAAACCTCAAATTGTCCCTTACGACAAGAAGTCACCTTTTTGGACCTAATGATAGCAAAAGATGACCAGAATGGTATTTGCACAGACCTTTAGGATGTCTATAGACAGTAATTCAATCTTACACCCAAGACATACTAATGACCCTTAAGGTAAACTGATCAGATTGCTACAAACTGCAGTTCAGCAAAGTCGTATGCAAAGGAGACATATGTGTGTTTAGAGAACACTTTAAAATCAAGAGTACAGTGATTGTTGTGTTGAAAAGCAGTAAATTAGGTGGTACCTTAGACAGAAGCAGCATACATAACAGGTGCGAAGGGAGCCTTCCTTTAGGTTGCAACACCAGCATCTGTTATGAAATGAAAGACTCCAGAAGTGGAGAAATTAAGGTGTCCTATAACAGTGGTGTGGTATTTTGAGTTGGATTAATGTGCTGTATTATCCTTGCAGGAAATGCAAGCTCTGTACCAGCATACATTCCTGTCTTGTTTCAGATAGGGACACCTAGTGCATCTGCCCATCGTTGGCATGAGAGGGCAGTTGGAGGAGCCTTACTGTCTTTAAGAAGTTTGTAAAGTGAAGCTGCTCTTCCTTCCTTAGTCTGTAACCCTTGATGTATAGGAGGCTCATTCTGGAAAGCTATTGTAGCTTAAGGTAAAGGATAGAGCTGCCCTGAGTTGGAGGTATCTCCAAAAGTCTTAAGGAGGAGCTTATATTTGACTTTGAGGGCCTCAAAGGTGTTGATGTAGTGCTGACCAGTAGGCAAAAGATAATGGACCAAGAGGAGCCCTTTTGCAATCCAGGCCAGCCAGTGGATAGCTGTACAACCTATGGTGAACCTGGAGATGTCCCAAAGAGGGGCATGGGAAATAGGAATTGATTAAGTTGGAGGAGGACTTAAATATTTTCCAGTACATAAGGGAGATACCTATTGTGGGGTGGGATGTACGAAAGGTTGGTCTGGAAGAGTAAAGAGCAATAAGTGGTGAAAGAGATGTTATACAATGAGCTTCAATATAAACCCAGAGAGGGCATTAGTTTCACCCAGGAGAAACCATTTTGGCACCTGAGCTATAGGAAGGTGATATGATACTGCTTAAAATGTGGGTCCTGCACACTCCATCTTCCCAGTGCCTACATAGTGGGCTTTGCTGAGGTGAGGAGGTTTCCTTCCCATAGAAATTGGCTAACTAGGTGGTTCAGTAGATTTAACCATTTGTCATGTAGGCATATGGACAAGTGGGCTAATTAGTGGAGTACTTTGGGGCAATCATCATTTTAAGAGCTTGAATTTTCCTGTAAAATATAGGTAGGGTGCTTTCCAATACTCAACATCAGCTTTGAGGGTTTCCAGCAGGAAGTTAAAATTAGTCTGGGGTATGTCATGGAGCAATGGTGTAATGTGGATCCCAAGGTAAGAGATGCCATCTGGGTGCCATTTCTATTTGGTATTCTGAAAGAGTGCCGAGTGCAGAGGGAGTTTAAAGGCAGTATTTTGGACTTCGGTGACTGACCCATAGCCCCAAATAAGGAAAAGTCTGATAGAAGCTGTTGAAGAGGGAGAATGGACTTACTAGTATCAGCTTTCAGAATAAGGAGATAATTAGCATAGGACAGATTTATATTCAGCCTATCCCTGGAATATCGGGGTTGGCTCTTAGTGCAATTAGTAGTGATTCCATGGCCAATAGGAACAGTAGAGTGGAAGAGGGGTGCCTATAAATAAGAGGAAGGGCTAGCCAGTAGATTATTAGTGAGGATTCTGGGCTGAGGGGTTGGTATAAAGGGTTGTACTGCAGAGATGAAATATGGTCCAAAACCTATCCTTCATAGCACTTTGAGGAGGTACAGCTATCTGCAGGAATCAAAGGCCTTTTCAAAGTCTATTGTGAGAGTGGTAGCAGGAGTATGGAAAGATTTGGCTACGTGATGCAAATTAATAAAAGTACATAGATGGTCTGAACTATGCCTACCTTTGATGAACCCCAGTTGTGAATGGTGTATTAAATTGGTAAGGGAGTTCTAGGATGGGTGGCCAAAATTTTGGCCAGGATTTTGTGGTCAGCATTAATAAGTGAAATAGGATGATAATTGCTGCTTGGGAAAAGTGGGTCATTACCTTTCATAGGTAGGATTGTAATAGTGGCCAACATAGAGAACTGGGGAAGGGAAGATGAGGAGCATGAGTAGTTAAGTACCCTAAGGAGTAGAGGGTCAAGAACATCATGGAATTCTTGACAAAAGTCAATAGGAAGGACATCACCCAGGCAACTTGTTTTTGTGCATGGAATGGATGGCTTCAGTAATTTCCAGCACAGAGACTGGCTTCTAATCCGATAGCTGGTTGAGAGAGATGGTAGGTATATGGAGGGGTCAAGGAAGGCCATCATCTGTTCCAGGGAGATTGCCTGCAAAGAATACAGAGAGGAGTAAAAATTTTCATAACCTCATTAATTTGTGAGGTTTCAGTGCAAATAACCTCAGCTTCATTCCATAGCCCTGCAATGTGGCAGTCAGCTTGTGCTTTTCTGAAGCCTGTATATAAGGACCTTGCTTGCTCTTTCTCCCCATTCCCAGTATTTATGGTTACTGAGGAATAGGGCAAGCTCCACTTTGCAGGAATAAAGCCTGTTGAGCTGAATTCTATTCATACCAATTCTGAAGGATCACTATTGGGATCTTTCTTAAACTGAGATTTGAAGTGCATGAGCTTTGCTTAAAGGTTGAGGCCTTCTGTTGTCCAATCTTGCATCTGTAAGCCACATAGCTTATTATACAGCCTCTTATAAAGGCCCTCAGGGTATCCCATAGTATTTATTTATTTGTTGATTGATTGATTGATTTTATTTGGTTTTGGTAACGGGTAGGTACACTAGACAACAGTGTGCCTATTTTCAGGTACAACCCGGAGATTACATTTCACAAGAGCATATCAAGGTGGCAGTTGTACAATTCAACAAAGTGGGACAATTATTATACAAGTAGTTGTTGTACAAGCAGTAGTACATTAGAAGACAGGAGGGATGCAGCTATATAGAGTAACCGATATACGTCAAGGGTTGGTACAAAGTATAACAAAATAGTCAAAGGGAGGCCTAGAAAGCATCCTTGTACATCAAATTGTCTTACAAGCAGTAGTGCACTGACAGTCAGGAGGGGTACCGCTGTATAGAACAACCTATGCATAGCAAGGTTTGAACAAATTAAACTTACACAAGCAGTAGTACAGTAGTGCCAACATGCAGGCAGTAGAGCATCAATCTTGTATAATGAGGGGTACCTGTTTACCTGTTCTCCAATGCACCCTATTACAGGGCATATTTTCTCCTATATTGTCATTAACCTGTCCTTCATGGTTGGTTTCCAAAATACCAGCAGTTCTTTGAAGATCCAGGGAGAAGATTGGGGATCTTTGAGGAGAAGGAGTAAATCTCCAGGAGGAAGAGCGAGTGAGGGGGGCCCCATAGAACCAAATAGGATACTGGTGCATGGTCAGACATAACCATAGACTGGATTTAGGCTCCTATGGTTGTATGAGTAATGGGAAGGAACTGGGTAGAAAAGATGCAATCCTTTTGATCAGGATGATGGAAATGCCAATAGTGAGTGTTCTTGGATTAGACTTAATAGCACCTCTGAGGCCCTGGTATGTGGCTCAGAGATGGCGTGTGATATATCCAAAAGATGATTCATAGTTAGGTTAAAATCACTACCAATGATTAGAGCAGTAGGAGAACAGTTAAATGTAGCTATTTCCTCACTTGGGTCAGCAAAATGAGAGAGGAGTCAGTACTATGGGCATAAACATTCACTAAGATTAGTAGGCTCTTAGGGTTGGTCATACTGGCTAGTAGCCACCACCCTCTTTATCTGACTTACAGTCAGTAAATTGACATTTGAGGGATTTATGAACAAGTAAAGAAACGCCTCTTGGAGGAGGTAAAGAGTTGTGGAGCTTTAACCCAGCCCATTCCTGCCTAGCTTTTCTGCCTTGGAGGAGGATAGTTTGGTTTCCAGCAGGAATGCCATCTGCGCTGCGGAAGCTTTTCAGATGTGCCAAAACTTGTTTTTTTTTCATGGGGAATTCAGCTTTTGACATTCCATGATGTGAAAATAATATCCACCATCATGTACAGTATACAGCCCAGGGAAATGTGCCCTGAAATAGGGTGCCTTGGAGAACAGGCAAACAGATACTCCCTCAGTATACAAGACAGTAAGCCCACAACACAACTGGGACCTGTAGAGGGACCAAACCCATATTTGACCACTAAATGAACAAATATACATGACTTTACTATAATTAAAAGCCACAAGAACAGTAGTAAAAACAACAACAGGATAAACCAGAAATCAATAATGTAAAATTATTGAAATCAAATCTATTCAACCACCCACATCCACTTCGTCCACAGGAATTCTATCCATTAGGCTATGGCAAGGCTAAACAATGTGACCCAAGCAGCAGGATAGGATCCAGAGATGTGATTAGCCCTCCCCACCTGAGTTAAACAGGAACTAATCAAACAGCCCTAAAGAAAAAAGTATACTATAACCACAGTTGTATAATGTCTCACCCTGAACAGTGGGATTTCTCTTTGCTAACGTTAACACCTAGGGATATAATAATGGAGGTGGCAGCACAAACTGGCGGGCATCAGGCCCAGGGAAATAGCTTGCACTAAAGGGAGATTGGTGTGGAAAGCCATAGCAAGTGTAGGGCAGCTACTGCTGACAAGGGAAGTCAAGGTAATAAACCAGCAGGTCCCACCCAATGCCAATCTTGGTAGAAAGACTGGATGGCCTGGGAGGCAGAGTCCTCTTCAGGAAAGTAGAGCCTTAGTGGTCCCAGACCGACTGACACTGGGGCTGACTGCCATCTTTTCTCATCCAATGCCCCTTGTGGAAGAGGAGGGAGATGGGATAGAGGACAGTGCAGGCTATAAATATGGAGGACTGACATTGCCGTGAGGCTCACGAGGTATGCTCATTCAGCAGCTGAGTCCCTGATATCTGAGGCTGATTGGTAGCATTACTACGAGCCTATGGATGGGGGAGTTGGCACAGACACTGAAGGGAGGCATATGAATCAGTTTGTCAAAAAAGTCAGGCTCATTCCCATACTTTTCCACCCCCAGCTATTACAATTCAACAAAGCCATATCATGCCAGATAAATCAGGAGTGAAAATATTGAAAATTCGCAAACTTACGAAAGTGGTAGGAACCGCGCAATGCACGTCAGAAACAGTCATTTTTAGAATTTGTTTCACCAAATTTTCAACATAGCCATTTTAAGACCTCTGCTCATGAACAGTGTCACTGTGATTTTCTTAATGTGTCCTATACATTGATTTCAAGACACCGACTGCGCACGGTATTGTGCGCCATATGGGCGGAAACATGTTTTGGGCAAGATGTAGACAATGACAGCTGTACTGCTCATAAGAAAGTGTAATAAAATGGCAATGATGAAAATCTGGAGTGAAAATATTGAAAATTTGTAACCATTTAGCTGCAGTAGAACTGCGCAGACGCTCGTGAAACAGTCATTTTAGGAATTTTTCACCAAATTTTCAACATAGCCATTTTAAGACCTCTGCTCATGAACAGTTTCACTGTGATTTTCTTAATGTGTCCCATACATTACCTTTCATAACCACCGATCTGCGCCATTGTGCGCTACATGGGCGGAAACACGCTTTAACATACTATTTGCCAGCAGATTAGGGCTTTACAGTCTATCAAGTCTGCTTGAACCTCAGATCCCTAGTTGGGTGCGAGGCCCCCCCTTGTGTTCCAGAAACCCTATCATCCATTCCCACCCCTGGGCCAGGCTATCATCTGATACATCCACTTTCTGTGTCTGTCCCACCCTCTCTTGAAGCCCTCCACTGTGGATTTCTGAACCAACTTGCCAGGCAGTGCATTCCAAGGGTCCACCACCCTCTCAGTGAAAAACCTCCTCCTTTTCCCCTCACCCTTCCACCTTCCAACTTCAAACCATACCTCTGGTGATACCTCCTGCTTTAGTCTAAAGATCCCTCCATGTTTACTCCTATTTATTCCTTTGAGGTACTTGAAGACCTCAATCATGTCCCCCTGTCTCTCCTCTCCTCCAATGAAAACAGGCAGAGCTCCCTGTTAGTCCTCATACGCCAAACCTCTAGCCCTCGTATCATCTTAGTTGCCTCCTCTGTACTCTCTCCAGGAGCTGTATGTCCCTCTTCAAGTGTGGTCTCCAGTACTGTACACAGTACTCAAGGTGTGGTCTAACCAGTCCATTGTACAGCGGCAGAATCACTTCCTTGCTCCTAGAGGTGATTCCCTTACGATGCATCCCAACATCCTGTTTGCCTTGCTAGCTGCTCTCCTGCACTGCTCAGAGTTATTCATACATGCATCCACCATGACCCTTAGGTCTTTTCTCCTGTTGAGGCCTCCAGCGCCTCCCTCCCAGGGTGTATCTGTGTTTAGGGTTTCCGCCCAAGATGCAACACCTTGCACTTGGTGATATTGAAATTTAATTTCCATGTGTGAGCCCAGCTTCCAGGGTGTCCAGGTCCCCTGCAGGCCAACTTCCCCTCTTCTCCTCAACTACTGCTCCCATCTTGGAGTCATCAGCGAAGAGACTCATTTCACACCTATACCCTCCCTGATGTCCGATATGAATTCATTAAACAGGATCGGACCCAGGACCGAGCCTCATGGTACCCCACTACCAACTCTCTAGGATTCGAGAGCCCACAGACCACTACTCTCTGGGTGCGCCCAGCTAGCCAGTTTTCAATCCATCTGACCATCAAAGGGCCTACTCCTAACCCCATCAGTTTCTCCACCAGACCATTGTGGGGGACAGAGTCAAACGCCTTGCTGAAGTCCAAGAATAATACATCCACAGGCTTTTCTCTGTCCAGTTCTGATGTTACCCATTCATAGAACTCCACAAGATTGGTTTGACATGATCTACCTGGCACAAACCCATGTTGCCACTATCCAGACCTCCCACACTCCTCCAAGTACACCCCAATCATTCCTTTAGTATACCCTCCATTAATTTTCCCACCACCAAGGTCAAACTGATGGGTCTATAGTTACCTGGTACTTCCCTCGACCCCCTTATGGATTGGCACCACATGTGCCTCTCGCCAATCCCTAGGTACCCTCCCTGTCTCAAGTGACCTGTTGAAGAGCTCCACCAGGGTGCAGCCGGTATTTCCGCCAATTCCATAGTACTCTCAGATGAATGTCATCCGGCCCAGGAGATTTGTCTTCTTTAGGGCCTTGAGGGCTAACCACACCCTTTTGGCAGAGATAGCTTCATCCGTCCCTCCACCTTACTGGCCTTTATCCTTATCCAGATGTGAAACCCCTGGGGTACCTCTCCTCCCTCTTGCTCCATTTCTGTTGCTCCCTGATCCCACTCACTGCTGCTTCTATCCCCATCGTGCCTTGCTTTGTAGATATCCCATCCCCTCCCTAGTGAACACAGAGGCAAACAACTCGTTAAATACCTCTGCCTGGTCCTCGCCTCTTCCACCCACCCTCCTTCTGATCTCAATCTGCTGAGATGGCCCTTAGTTTTCTCCACTCCCCAATGTGCCGGAAGAACCCCTTTTCCCTCCATGTATCCCCTGTGCCAGTCGTGCTCTTTACTGGACTTTGCTCCCTCACCATCCGGGTGACTTTTCTAGATGCAAGATGATACATTTCTTATCCCTATCCCTCTTGTTATTTTATATTTTTGTAGGCCACCTTCTTTCTCTGACTGCTACCTGTACCTCACTGGACCACCAGCATGGTTTATGTGACCTTGCTCCCTTCGTTTCAACTTAGCGCAGATCCTGACTGCCTCATGAAGTCCCCGCTTTATGACCTCCATCTCCTTTCCACACTTGTCATTGATGTAATCCCTTCAAGTAATCCTTTAGAATATTTCCCATGCCCACAAAGTCTGCCCCTGAAGTCCACTGCCAGTGTCCTAGATCTCCCCTCCCCCATGCTTATTTGAAACCAGACAGTATTGTGGTCGCTCCCAGTCAGGGGTCCTCTACAACCAGGTCCCTTACCAGATCCCCAGCTGCCAGAACCACATCCAGAACATGCTCCTCCTTGTGAGCTCCATCACATGCTGTGTTAAGAACACATCCTGGAAGCTGTCCAGCAGCCCTGCTCCTTGGCCACCTTAGAGGACATGGTTCCCCAGTTTGTACCTGGCATATTAAGGTCCCCATCAACACCACTCCTTCCCTTTGGTCCACACTGGGCAATGATGTTGTCCAGCAAACCATCCTCTAGAACATCACTCATCCCGGGGCCTATATACTACACTCAGCTTGACCTTATCTCCTGCTGGGGATCGTAAGGTGACCCATAAGGCCTCCACGTTTCCTCTGCCTCTTCTACCCTAGCAATTTCTATGTTATCTCTAATGAACATAGCCATTCCACCCCTCTACCCTCCTTTCTATCCTTCCTAAGCATAGTGTACCCCTGCACGTTTAGGTCCCAGTCATGGTTTTTGTTGCTACGCCTCTGTGACCGCATCACATCCACACCCTCAACAGCATGGCCTGGAACTCTGGCAACTTGTTTCCCAAGCTCCTGGCATTTACTAACACCAACCCCCACCCTTATCCCTGATCCCTTTGTTGAACCCCACCCAGGTTCCTTATACTTCCATCCTCCTCTGCTCCTCCTGAAACCTCCACCCCTAGTCTGTTTCCCCCTCCCCCTTGGGTTTGAAGGCTACTCCCTCATCTGGAGGAGAGGGCTTCTGGGTGAGATATGAAAATGACAACTGTACTACTCATAAGAAGGTGTGGTAAAATGGCAATGTTGAAAATCTGGAGGAAAATATTGAAAATTTCTTGAACTACTGAGTCGCGTGAATAGCACATAGCATAAAACAGTCATTTTAGGAATTTTTCCAAATTTGCAACATAGCCATTTAAGACCTCTGCTCATGAACAGTGTCACTATGATTTTCTTAATTTGTTCCGTGCATTGATTTGCTTTTACTGGCTGCTCCATTGTGCGCTACATGATTAAACCACGTTTTTGGGTGAGATGTAAATGACAGCTGTACTACTCCTTAAGAAAATGTGGTAAAATGGCAATGTTGAAAATCTGGAGTAGAAAATATTGAAAATTTGCGAACTTACGAGCCTGCGTAGGAACTGCGACCTTTTCGTAAAACAGTCATTTTTGGAATTTGTCCACCAAATTTTCAAAATAGGCTTCTTGAGCCCATCTTATGAACACTGGCAGTGTTGTTTCATTAATCGGGCCCGAAAGGTGATGTCGCAGTGATTGCAAAATCACCTTCGGGCCTGAATAACGCCATGACAGTGACATCCTTCATGAGAAGGGTCCCAAAACCCCATGTTGAAAATTTGGTGCAAAATTCCAAAAATGCCTGAGATATGCAACAAAGTTGAAAAACCCTATCTATCCCATTATACAGCTTACCAGCATTTCTCAGTTCACGGTTGGCTTTGAAGAGTGCAGGCGTGTTCCCGGTCCACGAAGATCGTCACGCCCAGCTCTGGTAAGTATGGGGTGAGGGGGATGTGGGAGGCAGGGTGCGCAGTGGGTGGAGTGGGTTGTGGGAGGGAGGCAGGAGAAGCGAGCAGAGGACAGTTCTTAATTTTCAGGTTTTTTATCGACATGGCGACGCAGGGCGTTTGCCACGCTGGGGTGGGCTCCCAGCGTGGCACAAGGACGACTGGTTGGGGGCGAGGAGCCGACGGGGATTGGGCACCCCATCAGCCATAGCATCAGTTGCCACGCTGGGGTGGGCTCCCAGCATGGCACCCTGTACGGGGGAGGACAGTGGAGCCGGCGGAGATTGGGCACCCCTCTTGGCTTACAATGAGTTGCCCACTGGGGTGGGCACCAGCGTGGCATGTGGAAACTTTGGGGGGCGCGCACACCGTCGGCTATACAGTGTGTGTGGGGGGGCAGCACCTTATATGCGACGTGTGCTTGTGTGTGTGTGTAGGGGAGCTGCGCATGAGCAGGCAATATCATATCGTTGTTCACTGAAGCATAGCTCCCCTTTCAACTGTATGCCACTGCATTTTGGAGCTGTCATAGACAGCTCCAGCATGCAATGGCAGACTGAGAGCTGCGCCTGCCAACACACTGACTGAATTGGAAGAGGGGTGGCGACCTCCGAAAACTCGAATGATGGCACTATGTTTCTTACACATGTGTGCAAGCAAAGATAAAATGGCAGTAATTAAGGCACAGCAAGGTCTTTAACTGCTCATTATACAGCAGACCTGATTTTCCCCAGGAACACAGCCAGCTCTCCTCCTGGACCGTGAAGTTCCAAAGATTCCACTGGCATTGGTAAGTACCTACAGAGCTTCCTGCTTACCTAAAGGGGGTTCTAATTTTTCCCTCTCTGGGAAGTGTACAGCTTCCCTAACCCATTCCCCAACTCTTACTTCCAGCCTCCAGGGACATGAATGGTGCGGTACCAACAAATACCCACCGCACCATACCCCATTATCCTCTCACCCAGGCCGCTCTCCTAGTTTGTCTGGTCTCCCCAGAGCACTACTGACCCTCCAGCATCCTGGCTTAAAGTGTAAACAAGGCCCCATGTTTAACTGCTACCAGATGCAATACCTCTCACTCACCCAACTGCTGCCCGATAAGTGCAACCAGCACAAGGGAATACTTAACAGGCATTCTGAGGCCCACTCTGCAAAGTCCAGCAGCCCCTAGGTCTATCCCTCCAAATAGGCCCTTACATGGGTAAAGGTTCCCCACTGCCCTTCATCAGTATACCGGACCACCTTGCCAACTGAACTGCAGAGGCCCTGACACAACCTGCTGCAGCCCTGATGACCCAGGCACACTAACAATGTGTTACGGGGCCTACCTATCCTGCACTTCCTTCCTGATGGCCAACCATTCTCCCTACAGCCCCCGAGCCCAGGGCCCCAAACCATATGGCTGCAGCTGACTCTCTTGGTGCCCTCTCATAGATGCTCCCCCGGGACCTGACGACCGCTGTAGAAGCCAGCCTACCTAAAGTGGGGGGCCTCAACCTCACACCGCCCTACAGTGCCTGCTGGTGTCTCCTTTCTCCTCTAAGACACTATCCTCTCCCTGACTTGCCTATTTATACACTAAACCCTGCTCTCTGCTGCCACATCTCTCCTTCTGATTGAAATTTCACTTTGGGCTTAGACAGTGTCGTTAGGTAGGTCTGTTACATGCACAGAAAAGCACCAGACCATTACTAATCTACAGACCTCACTCCTTGACATCATGGCTTGCCTCACTGCTTTACTATACTATACTAATATACAGCGTGCCTTACAATACAGTACACCATGAAGTATCACAACATAATCCAGCCCTGGAATGCACTGTCTCAACACTTATGTTGCAACGCCCGCTGTACCACCATTGTTTCATCACCTCCCCTGGCCTATACTTCAAGCTATGCCCTCCTTACTACTGCCTTTGCCTATGACTATACGAGCACTCACAATGATCACTTTAAACTGTCACTATAGCGGTACTCTCCCTGTATCACACAGCATGGGCGGTCCCAAAGAAAAAGACGCTCCATCCTTAAAAGCTCCTTAAAGAAAATGCTATTACTGCTCCTTCTCTGCTGAAGTAATGTGGAGCTAAACCCTGGCCCCTCTCCAACTTATTGTACCTTGCCTACAGATTTTGCAGAGGCCTCAGGACTTAAGATGATGTTGGTCAATATTCTAAGCCTGACCAAAAAATTTGTACAATTGCAAGCATAGGCTACGCATACCAACCGGACCTTATCATTATTATGGAGTCTTGGCTAAAAAGGCTAATACCGACCAACAAATCTTCCTCCAGGGATACAAACAATTTAGGGCGGACAGGGCTTCTAGAGGTGGGGTGTGGTCTATGCCAAATCCAAGTACTCAGTCACTAATATCAGCTGTAAATCTTTACCCAAGGAATCTGAGATTGTTTGAATGAAGTTTCATCTTCCTCTTCAGAATGCATTGCTGTTATAGGTGGTTATAGGCCTCCTCTGGAGGCGATGAAGTCCTAATATACTGAGATCCCTATTCTGAGATGCAAAACAGAAACAATATTTCTAGGGATCTCAATATGGATTGGCTAACCCCAAAATCCCTCTGCCTTAAATCCCTCTGCGATGAGCTAGGCCTAGTGCAATTAGTTAACTGAACCTACAAGGAACAATGTCCTAAACACTGCCAATAGCTCCATTTCAGATGTGATTTAACCACTCACCACATAAAATTTCACATTCAGCTTGTGTTCCATAATGATATGAGCAATCACAGGATTGTTGTTTGCATAAGATCTCATATTAAGACCGAACACAGCCTATCTTTATAACAAAACGGTCCTTTCACAAGTTTGTTGCAGCAAACTTCCTTTCTGACTTGGGCAGGGTCAGATGGCAAGATCTTTACCTAGCCAAACATGTCAACGAGGCAATCTCCATCCTTAATGTCAACCTTACTAGTTTGGTAAATAAGCATGCCCTTCATCAAAGTTAAGGTGACAACAATCTCACCCCTGGTTCACCCAGATCTTAAGGCAGCTCTCACAACCCGGGATAAGCTCTGAGCGGAAAGCAAGACATACCAAGAAACCTTCAGATTGGCAGGCATTCAGAACAGCCAGGAATACCTGTGTGAAAAGCATTTGTTCTGCCAAATAACTTCTACATCTCTACCCTTGAACAAGCGCAAGGAATCCACACAAAATATGGAGGACACTTAAATCTATAGAAGGGCTGTCTACTGCCTCTTCCATTCCAGCAAAGATAGTCGAATGGCAGGGTAGTGGAAAATAAGTCCTTAATCCTTGAAGAACTTAACTCCCACTTTGTCACAGTTGGACTAGATTTTGACTCTTCACCTTATGCTGGTACTGGACAAGCCAACCAAGTCCCTCCCAATATCTAGCACCGCATCTTGCCAATTTCAACTCGTGAGCTAAACTTTAAAGATAGAAGATGCTCTCCTTAACTTGGATATCACAAAAGTGCAGGGGACGATGGCCTAGAACCCTTCTTCCTAAGATTAGGATATGCCTATCTCTCTGCCCCATTCTTCATATCTTCAATTCTCTATTACATCTGCTACTGTGCCGTCCTGTTGGAAACCGCACATATCCTCCCCTGTTCAGATCTGGTGACTCTTATGATGTGAATAACTACAGGCTCATTCCATCTTGCCTATCCTCTGTAAAGTTTTTGAAAACTGATCCACAATCAACTAAAAACTCACTTGGAAACTTTTTCTCATTAACCCAGCTCAATCTGGTTTCCGGGCAAATCACAGTACAATCTCTGTTTTAGCGAAAGTAACTAACGACTGGGTCTCTGCTATAGATGCTAGGAAGATAACTGGAGAAGTCTCTTGGATCTTAGTAAAGCTTTGATACTGTTGACCACAACCTGTTAGTCAACTGTCTCACTAATTTGGGTGCCACGCATCAAACTACCCAGTGGTTCTCTAGTTACCTAACCGGGAGATCCCAGAAAGTAAAGCAGATGGCTTTTTCTCTGCCTCTTTGCCAGTTGCCAAAGGAGTCCCCAAGGCTCCATTCTAGGCCCTATCTTGTTTTCATTATACATTAATGACCTTGATTCCAATATATCTAAGTCCAATCTGCATTTCTTTGTGGATGGCACTGTGCTGTATACCTCTGGCTCAACGTTATCCGAAGTTAAAGGGTGCTTCAAGCTGACTTTGCTCAACTTGAACATAATCTAATAAAGGCAAAGCTTCTGCTTAATGTAAAGAAAACGAAAGCTATGATATTCTCTCATAGTACCTCCGCAGGTACCTCCCATACCCCACCTAAAGACTTTATTGTTACCACGCTAAACAAACCATTGCAAGTCGCTCCAAATTTAAATATCTGGGTATCTGATCGACAAGCTCTCTTTCAATGACCATATCAAGGACTTATCCAGAAGGCTCAAAGCCAGACTAGGTTTCTTCTTTAGAAATAGGCCCTCTTCCCCTTAAGACTCGAAATAGGCTCATTCAGGCTATTTTTCTTCCCCTTCTTGACTATGGCAATGTCATTTACTCTTCCACTACTCTGAAAACCTAAGTAAACTGGACATCCTTTACCACCGTATGCTATGGTTTATTACAACTCCCTTACCATTCGCACTACTATGAACTATACGCAGCTGTTGGCTGGACATCTCACCACTAGACGCTTGCTCCATGCTGGTCTCTGGACCCTAGTTGCTCCTCACACAAATTACCGAGTTACCTATCATCTCTCATTTGTATTTCTCACAGTGCATACTCTCAGGAAATCTGAGTTCGTTCTGCTGGACATACCTAGGACACGGACCTCCTTTGCAAACGTATATTACAAGATGCCCTTCCCTCGATTTGGAACCAACTCCAAACCATGCTGAAACTAACTAGCACAGTTTCAATTAACTTCACAGTGCTAAGTGCAGCTAAGATAAAAGATATCTGCAACTGTTATTAAGCCCTTCCAATCCCTATGTGTGCCATACACATTTATGTAAGACCTTTAACGCCTTATGCATGCTACTACTTATTGTTAGCACTAATAACCAGATGTTATTACATTCTCCTGCTTCTGACTTTCTAGCTGTTACCACTATTGCAAGCATCCCACTGCCCCCTTCCCCATCTGATTATTGGCTCTGTCTATATATATTACTCCTCTCACTCCTCCAAGCCTCGAATACCTTGTTTACCCTATATTCCTGCCACTGCTCACTTCATTAAATTTTTTGTATTGCAAACACCAGTTACCCTGCCTTGTACTGCTAGCATGCCACCTTGAAGTGTTTCACACTATGTACCATTTGTATTCTCACTATCTATTGTCATCCGATGTTGTATCCTTTATGTAATATCCTGTTGTACTAAGTGTTGACATGAATACATGTTATACTATTGTTCTATCAAGTATTATATTTTATGTAATGTTCTTCATCAGTGTACATGTCTCATGACCTCCCTGTGAATGAGCTTGCTCAATGGAATTTTCCTGCCATAAACTTGAACTTGAACTTGAACTTGACAGCAGGCAGAAATTGTGCCCCCAGAGCACTAAAAATCCCTAAACTCTGAGGACAACTAAGATGGAAGAGGTCCCTAAAGGAGTATACTCCTCTCAAAAGAGAGGGGGTCATACATTTTACTGCTACCTCTTGCTCTCTGCTGATATGCTGAAAACAAGGTATCATCTTCAGGTAGGCCCAGGTATGGAGTAGGAGGGCTGTTAAAGGCATTGGCCTGTATGAACGAGGGATACAAGACCATGTACTTTTCCTGTTGGACTACAGTGCTATTTTTATTGGGTAGTTTAGTGGAGGGTTGGGATCTCTTTATGAAGGCTTCAACTGACAATGGGGAATAGAAGGAATGAGGTACCCCATTTTGGATAATACAACAGAGTGGCAGGGTATCTCAGACTGTAAGGGACTTGTAAGTCCATAAAGGCATGCCAGACCCAAGTAAACACGTATCTGCATTCTGTGAATCCTGTTAAAGCTACCAACAGTCCCTATTTTCCCAGGACAGTCCCTATTTTAGGCAGCATGTCCCAGTGTCCCCACAAGTTTTGCATAATGTCACTTTTGTCCTGGTTTTTGCTTACTTGTCCCAGTTTTGTCTTTTTTTTGCTGACTGCTAATCCATGAATGACAGTTATTTCAGCACCACTGTGGCACTGCTGAGCTGGACAACAGTTTGCAACTTCAACCCCTGCGCCTATGTTGCACCGGGTAAGCAATGCCAGCGGGTGCATGGCAAAGCATATTCCTTCCTGTTAAGTTAGACTGTAGCAGTGCAAACAAGTGCATGTGGACATCTGCCTGCCAGCAGCAGAGAGGAGTCCAGACAGAAGAGACCGCAGCAGTGAACTAAGGTACCCGAACCTGATCAGCTACAGGGAAGTGTGTGAAAACAATCTGATATGGTGATGGGAGTCAATGAAGTGAAGTTTGCTCAGCAAATGAGGGGAGTAGTGGGTTGGGATGGGACTGTCGGGAGGAGAAATATATGCAGTTTGAATGTCTGAACACAATTTAATGCAGATTTGTTCTAATGAACTTTCTGTACACCATGATTTGGAACTTGCTGCAGCAGAAAGATGTATTGTTTTAATCTGGATGTTTGTTACTGGTGCTACTGTGGGGCAGCATGGCCAGAGCAAGCAGCAAAATGTAATTGATTGTGCAGCACTGCCTGCGGTGGTGCCCGTTGAGTGACATGGTGTGGGGGGGCATAATCAGGATGGACCTTGTCCCAATTTTAGGTCTTGGAAAGTTAGTAGCTTTATGCTTGGGAGAAGTCCAGATAAAGTTGGATCTTGTGACCTTGCCATGAAGAGGGTCCTCTTTCCTCACTAACTGCATAATCTGCTCTTTCACCTAGAACCGCAGAAATGTTACCAAGATCGCTGAGAGCACTGGTCTGGTTTGGGAAGGAGAGCCAGGAAGCAGAGTGATTGCTCCATTTCTTTTTCTTGTCTGTGATTTTTTTTCTCCTGTCCGTCATGCCTTCCTGAGCCCCGCCCCTGAACACAGGACTTACTCTGTTCTCCCCGTGGCTTGCCCTCTGTGATAGAGCGACAGGAGTCCCACACCTCAACCCGCCAAGACTGGATCCAGTTCAGAGAGGCACCTTTGGTATGCTGATGAAGCTAAAGATAAAGCAGGCCTGGGAGTTCGGACCTACAAAATATTATCTAGCTGCACAGACAACTCCAATACTAAAAATGCTGAGGCCAGAAAAGGAGGGGCTGGTATGGACTAGAGGAAAGGGCTCACCCACAGATACCTTTTGAGGTTTCTGCCTTGGGTAATTAAGGCTTCAGATCTTAAAGACCTAAACAACATCTGGACAAAAAATACACTTAAGATCAGGCTTAAGATGAGACAGTGGTGGAGATATTTTCCTCACGTGAAGTACATTCTATTGAAGTACTTACCGCACTTCCAGCTAACCATAATGACCCCCTGTTAGGTAGTTGGGAAAATAAAGGGCTTAAATATTTGCATCAAATGGTTAATGAAGAGGTATCAAAACATTTGTAATGCTTCAGGAGGAATTTAAGATCCTCACAAAGATTTTTTAGATACCTCCAATGTAGACACTTTATAACCAATACTGCTGGGATCTGTGCTATACAAAGTAATCCGGCTCCCCGTTGATGTATATATATCAGAAAAGTTATATGGCAGATTCAAAAAGTTCATTTCATATATACATCAAACACTACAGGAAGGCTCAGGTTCCTTATATATTCAATCCATAGAAAATAAATGGCAAGCTGAATACAAGAGCCAAATATCAGATAAAGCATGGAGTCTAATCTGGCAGGGAATACATAAACAACAAACTCCCCAGTGTGGAGGGGAGTTTAGATGGAAAATATCAACAAGGTACTTTATTACCCTGATATTTCCTCTAATACGGGACCTCCCAAACTGATAGGTGTTGGAGGGATGTGAAGACAAAGACACCCAGTTTCATATCTTCTGGAGCTGCTTAGGATAAGAGATTATTAGACAGAGATAGCTTCAGCCATTAAAGAAGTTTTGCAGTTAGAAAACTTACCAGAATTCCCACATATGGTATTGGGCCTCCCTCCCCAGGAGTGAATTCAAAAGCACAAAGAGATTTATTATTCATATTGATAGCAGCAGCCTCAAAATCAATTATGCAACACTGGCTTACATCGGATAGTTTATCATACTCTATATGGTGGTCAAATGTGAGCAACATTAAGACAATGGAAGCTCTGACTGCTCAACTCAGACTCCAAACAGACCAATTTAATTCGAGGTGGCTTCCTTTTTGGATATGTGGAGACTAAAAAGGGTATACCAATACTAGAACAACTCCTACTGAAATAGAGGGTAAAATACCCCTTAGCCCTATGGCTAGAAGAATTTCCTGTAACCTCTGTCCTATACCTTAAGACCCAATCCCAGACATGAGATGCCTGGGGAAATTGAATTGACTCTTATTGTTAAATCCATCCCCAGGTAGGGAATGTAATTTATCTTTTCTTTGATTATTTTCTATTACACATGTTCTTGAATTTAACTATTCTATTACATAAGTATAAAGTACGACTCATACAATAAACTGTAATATAAGGTAGACAAAGGAGAATATGGAAGGAAATAAGAAACACACAAAACAATTGTTTGTTTTACAAGATTCAGTTTATTAGGAAGGTGTTGGTTGGCAGAGGAAAGGAATGTTTGGGTGGTGAGTTGCTGGAGTGGACCCTGTTGTTCTCTGGTTGCATGGGAGGAGAGGTGCTTTAGCTGGTCTCACCAACAACCAAGAGACACAGGTAATCTGCCCAACCTGCAAGATACAAAAGGAATGATCCTGGTTAATGGTTATATATATTTATGAGAGTGTGAACTTATATAATGCTCTGTAACCGATATGTTAACACTGAACTAGCTATGTGTTTTCTTGTTAACTCCTGTAAAATGTAAAATGGAATTGAAAAGGAAAATTAATAAAAATTAAGTTCCAAAAATAAAAAAGAGTGGCGCCTTCTGTCAGGAATGGAGCCAGGAGGACGGCTTCATCCAGCATGTCTGGGACATTTTCCTTGTTTGCCCATTGCGCCGGAGTGGAGCATGCAATGCCCATAATGGTCAAGCTACATGCACTTCTGCATGCAGAACACTGGTCAGCTGCTCTGCCTCCACCCCACATTGTATGGGACCTGGTGTGTCAACACCCAGCCAGTGCTAGGTGTCAGACATGTGCCAGTCAACGCTCCTCACCTCCCAGGCAGAGGAGAGCTGTCCCCTGGATGTTCAAACTTCTCTTTCCCCATCAGACCCCAGCCTTCATGTCACTGGGCTGGCTGATTGCTCTATATCAAGCAGAGTTGGCCACTGATATCACAGGATGATTGAGAGGGCATTCTGTAGAAAGATTGCGGTGTTCTTCCCTCAACTCCTCTGAAAACTGACCATCCAGAGATTTGTCCTTCAGCCCCAATTCTACAGATCTTCAAGGCACTTTCATAGCTGCTGGATGGTCCAGTCTTGCTCACCAAGTTAGCTTCCATACAAGCAGTCTAAAGGTCCTGTAGGTCAAGTTGCTGCTCCTTATGAGAAAGTCTTTGGAAGAGATATAATGTCCGCTCTGGTACATTGATCTGCATCTTTGAGCTCCCCAATTTCAGTGGGCAGTTGGAAAACATCAGTCTAATTTATTGCAGGCCATCTGATGTAGAAGAGTAGGTTCCAGAGGTGGAAGCACCATTTGCTTCAGCTACATGGCAGAGATCAACCGGACACTTTGGCAGGTCTATACTGAATGAAACAACAGCAAACAAACTATAGGCAGTAAGTAATAAAGGCTGGAGCTATCAGTAATCTGTTAATGCAAAAATCAGGCTACTGCAGAGTGATTAAAAGGCAAATGTTGCAGGATTTACTTAGGTAGAAGAAAGCAGAACAGATTAGGCTGCCATCAGTTTGGCCGCTTAGCCATACCTCTCCATTTGGAGGTATTTTAAGTAGTCTGGTCCCATACCATGTAGGGCCTTGAACGTTGTCAAGTATACATTGAAAGTTATGCACCAGAGTGTATGCAGCCAGTGCAGTGCATGCTGCAGCACCGTGTTGTGGATCATTCAAGAGGAGCCCATAATCAGCTGGGCTGCAGCATTCTAGACTAGCTACAGGCTTTGCAGCAAACCTTCAAATAATCCTAGGTATGCAGTATTGCAACAATCAAGCTTGGATGTGACAAAGGCATGCACTGTCATTGCCAGGTCAGCAGGGGCTAGACGTTTTTAATCCTGGTGATGTTATGAAGGTGGTAAAACTAGACCAGACCACAGCTGACACCTATTGGTTTAGTGTCAATTTGCTGTCCAAGATTTCCCAAGATCATTTACAGCTCTGAGCAGCTGATCAGCCAGTGAGGGACACAAGGTCAGTCCACTTGTCACAACTGGGCCTCCTACCTGGTTTGATAATCATGACCTCTGTCTTACCCAAATTAAGACATAGTCAGTCATTCATTTCAGCCAAACAGCTCTCCTGCACCAGGACGCATCAGACCCACTGGAAGTTTCAGACAGGTAAAAGTGGTATCATCTGTACAGCAGTGAAACTCAACTCCATGCTGTCTCATGACCTCACACAACGGCAACAAATACACTGAAAACAATGCAGGAGCAAGGATTGAATCTTGAGGAACACCACAGGGGAGCACTGAGGCCCTGGAAGCAAATTTCTCAGGGCACCTGCTGCATTTTCATGATTAAGTAGGACTCAGATTAACATAACACAGTGCTGGTGAGTCCCACATAGTCCCTCGGGTAACCCAGAGAGACAATCGTGGGCAACACTGTCAAATGCCACGAGAGATCTAACAGGACCAAGATGGTACAAAGCCCCTGATTCCTTGCCACGAGGAGATCATTCATCTCTAGGGCCAGTATTTTATGGATATGGAATTAATACAATTCCAGTGGTTAAAATTGCCAATTTTGGACAATTCTACATACCATTCAGAATATATCACAGAATTGAGGTTTACACTGTAAAAATATCTTAGTTTTACAGTGAAAAGTTTGATTCATTTCATTTCCTGCCTTTGCAAGTCCAAAATAGAATCAGAATCCCACTTGCTGAAACTCTGTGCCCTGCTGTTTGTGGTCCGAATTAAATGTCCTACTTGCTGCCCTCCTTGGTTCTTCTGAAAGAAAATCTGACTGGATGGGTTGACTTTTTCAACCTTCTGACCTTCTAATCCTAATTGCAAGACTTGCTGAGTTGGCACTAACAGCACCATTTTAGTAATGTCCCATACTGTATGTGTATACCATCAACTCACCTGCTGGCTACTGCGCTAATCCAAACCTCAGTCACCTACCCACACACACACACGCACTTCACGCACACACCACCACCACACACACACACACACACCACCACCACCACACAAGGTTCCACCAGCCGGCGGCGACAGAATGTTGGTGACCTCCCTACAGTGACACATGGTCGCCGACACCCTGATGCCACAGCCCCCAGCCCCGACCGAGACAGAAGCACGGCTGTCTTTGTACATGTTGGGGGCTGACCCCCTGCACCCCACCGCCACAGACTTAAGGATTCCAACTCCGAGCAGGGGCATATCAGGAGAGCAGCCACGCCCGGAGTTGATGACTCCAGTCATCGCTTGCAACCCAGTCAACACGTGGGTTGTCGAGGGTTGGTGTCAGCTGTAACAGTATCACTGTTACAACGGTACACAACCACACAAAAAGAAAACCTGCCTGGACTGATTTATTTTTAGGACACCAGTCAAGCACATGGTCCTTTACTGCTGAATGATGTGCTCCTGAGTTTCAGATTTGAGATTCCCTGACCTTCATACTCACATCATGCTTATCCCACCTCACCAGCACAAATACACTGAACAATTACAGCCAAACCATCACCAATACTTAAATGTCACCCTGGTATTTCTTTTTATTTATATTTCTACTCCTGTTTTATCACACTCTGTTGAATCTGGAGAGAGGTCTGCTTTCATACAGGAGGTGCTTGAGAACTCCAGGAAACTTGCACATGAGATGTAGCTATTAAACCTGTCTGCTTCAGTGCAGGACACTCCAGGAGCACAGAAAACAAGTCGAAGGTTCTCAATTTTCTACAGCTCCCACCTTACATACAGTAAATATTTACACTTTCCTAAAGGCCTCTATGTGGATTTTTCTCCATGGCAACTCTGCAGTGAAGCATGGTACAGCATTTTCAGAAGACAGGTGAGCAAAACAGCAATTTCAGTTCCAGACTGTAATTTCGGCAAATACTGCAGCAATTTTGGTGACTGCCAAAATTCACTGGCCCTATTCACACACTCTGTTGAGAACAGTTTCAGTGTTGTGGCATGATGGAAAGTCTGCCTGGAGAGGTTCATAGATGTTAAACTGCTCCAGGCATACAACATGATGCTCAACCACCACCTCCTCAATAATCTGTCTTAAAAAGGGAAGATTAGAGGCAGGTCTATAATTCCCCACACATCAGGGTCCAAGGAAAGTTTTAAGAAAGGGCTTCATCACTGCCTGTTTAAGGGCAGATGGAAAAACACCCTCCTTCAAGGAATACCCAACAACCTGGGAAATACATAGAAGCATAGAAACATAGTTGTTGGCAGATAAGAACCTCTTGGAACTCCTAGTCTGCCCAGTTTTCCTGTCTACTGTGCCACCACAGACCCTACTTGATCTCCGGGTCATCTCCTACCCTTGCCTTAATACCAACATCCCCTTATATCTGTCCCACTATAGTTGAATTCTATCACCATTTTGGCATCCACCACCCTGCTAGAAGGCTGTTCCAGGTGTCCACCACCCTCTCTGTGAAGAAGTACAGTACTTCCTCACATTTCCTCTGAGCCGCCTCTCCTCCCCACTTCATGGTGCGATCTCTTGTCCTCGATCTTCTTTTCTATGGAAAATGCTACCTTCCTGTACCTGATTAATACCTGTTAGGTATTTGAATGTTTCTATCTTATCCTTTCCTCCTTTCCTCCAGAGAGTACATATTCAGTTCTTGAGTCTCTCCTCACAGGGCTTTTGATGCAGGCCTGCACCATTCTGTAGCCCTCTTTGTACCGCCTCCACCTTATCAATGTCCTTCTGGAGGTGGGGCCTCCAGAACCAGGCGTAGTACTCGGGGTGGATCTTACCAGTGATCTGTACAGGGGTAATAGTACCACCTTCTTCCTACATGTGATACCCCTCCTATGCACCAGAGCATCCTGCTAGCCTTCTCCAATGCTTTATCACACTGTATGGCTACCTTCAGGTCATTAGAAATGACTACCTCCTGGTGTCTTTCCTGCATGGTGTTGCTGTACTTCTTCTCTCCCAATCAGTAATAGTCCCCTGGTTTCTGTGCCCCAAGTGCATGATTCTGCACTTTTTGCAACGAAACCCAGCTGCCAAACCCTTGATCATTCTTCCAACTTTTCTAATCATCCTCATCCCCCTCCCCCATGTGTCTATTGAAGAGTTTTCGTCATCCAGGAACAGGCATACTTTCCTTCTAGACCTTACACAATGTCATTAATAGAGACATTGAAGGGGACCCAAGGCCTACTGGCATAGAAACATAGAAACATAGAAGCTGACAGCAGATGGGAGTCACGTGATGCGCATGCTAAGACTCATCTCTGCGCTCCGATCTCCGCCGCTAAATACTCCTAAACCCCTGTTTTGTGGTGAAATTACTGCTGAACAACTGATTTGCAGCTCTCTAAGTGTTTGTACTTCCTGACAAGCAGTCGATGGAAGAGGAGATGTGGAAAATCATCACCAAACACACGCCTCCTACAATGCTGGAGAAGGCCTCAAAAAGCCAGGGCCTCCTCTCTTGCATCCCCGCAGACTGCTACTAGCCGAACCCTGACTCAATCTTCTTACCCTCCAAGTTTTTAGAGTAGTTTCAGCCCTTTATGGCCAAAATGCAGAGCATGGCAGGAGAAATAAAAGGCATCTCAATGCCATGGAGGAGCTTTCTAAGAAAACAGCTGATACTGAAGCACGATATGCTCAGTTGAGAAGAAGCAGAGTAAAGCTGAGCTGGTTTGGTAGCCATGAGGCAATGACTGGCGAGATGGAAAATAAAGTGGAAGATTTGAAGGGTCGTGTCACCCAATAATGAGGTATTTATAGGCCTGCCCGAAAGAGAAGAGGGCTCTGACCCTATCAAGTTCGTTAAGAAGTTCATGGAAAGGTGTCAGGTCCTTCCTTTTGGAACAGGATACATTACAGAGAGAGCTCATCGTGCACTATGACCCCCTCCCTGATGGACCCCAGGTCATTTATATTTCGATTTCTGAACTTTCAGGAGCGACAGCACTTTCTTTACAAAGCTAAAGATACACAAGATTTGCAATGGGAAGGCAAAAGCTGAGGTGGTGCAAGATTTGCCATTGTCTGTGTGTCAGAAACGAGCCACATTTCACAAATTGGTTGTCAAATTAATTGCTGAGGTATTAAGTTCAGAATGGGCTTCCTGCAAGGCTTCAAGTCTTTTGAATGGTTCCTGGGTGACCCTACGAGGACATGGAGTCGGCAACAGCTGGGCTTAAAAGAAGCGCTTCTAGACTTATTCAAGGCTACCTGAACTTCAGCTTGGAGTAGTCTGCTATGCTGTGCTGTCCTCTGGTGAAACTGTTTAGCTGCTTTTAACTTACAGATCCCAGTCAAGTCTCTGGACTAGCTCTACACAACAAGTTGCTCTGTCTGGTTACTCACCATATGCTGAAAGTATACGTGGAGGAAACCTCTTGACTTAAGAGAGACAATCTGCTCCCACTTTGGCTGTTATCTCCAGGAATGCTCGTCATTATGCAGACTTTGCATGTATTAGTTAATTTTAAGTTCAGCCTTGCCTTCGGAAGAAGAAGCGAGGTGCAAGTGTGCACTTTAGTTATCCAGATTGTGATTCAACCAATGGATGTCTGGGCCATGTACTAGCAGTCAAGTTCTGCTTTTACTTTGTATAGTTACAGCTGTTGTTCCTGTAGGGTCATACCGATCCTAAGGCGGGGGTAGCTCAGGTCATTTAGAGCTCCTAATGGGATCCCGCTTATAACTGAAGTCTCATCCCGTTTATATATGCTACCATGTCTTTCCATGGCTTTTTCTGCTTTAAAATGCCTGCAAGCTCTGGACAGGGTAAGTTTCACTACTAGGTTGAGACCTCGATATTGCAGACTGGATTGGAACGTGAGTTTGAAGGCTCCAAACAGATGATTGTTAATAACTCTGTTGCAATCCAGTTTTTTTTTTTTTTTTGAGGGTCCCTTTCATCCTTCCCTTAAAGAAGGTTTAAGTTTTAGTTTCTGGAGTTAAGAGTAATGAGGCCCTGACAGTAAGCTGGAGGTGCACAACTCCCTTTTTTTTTAGAGAAGGCGGAGCGCGTTCGCTCATTTCCTTGCCTGTGATGCCCCAGTTTTCAAGTGGTACCACAAGAGGGCATCTGAGTTCATTACTTCTTCTTGTGTGTTTGTGTTTATGCACCCTTGCTCCACAATACTTGTTACTGTGTGGTTGGTTGGAGTTACAAAGGGAGTACAACTTTGCCATAATGGGCATATTTAGATAACTTTCTGAATTATTAAGGGATAGATAAGATCAATGTAATGGGATATTTCATGGTTGTTTCAGAACGTTGTTTACTAATGGAGATGAAATGTTTAAGATACAATGGGTACTTCTGACTTGGTTCTCTTATTTGGGAGGGCAGGGGTTGAAGGGCGAGGACTTTTGGGTTGCCGATCATCATGTACCATACAAAAGGGACGGGAGCGGGAAGAGGGGGTTGGGTTATGGGGTGTTCTGTAGGAGGGTTCATCAGGGGTGGTTTTGGGGCAGTGACTAAGTAATGGCTGAAGGGGAGGTAGGACAGCCCAGCATATATCACATCTGGTGCAGTATGGATGCTATACATGAGTACAAGTGGCATTCTGAAAGATCTCTAATTGATGACAAGGGTGATGGCAAGAAATCTTCAATTCATCAGTTGGAATGTTAAAGGGTGAGGCATAAACTAAACAATATAAAATTCTGAAGCACTTAAACCATTTGAAAGCAGAAATTTATGTTTCTACAGGAAACGCCTCCTGCTTAATGGAGAGGCTGGTAAAATGAGACGACAACAGGTTGGGCAGACTTTTAGCGGGAAGGTACTACCCAGAGTAGAGGGTTATGATCCTCCCAAACAGATCGGTTCCCTTCAAACCTTTCCAAGTAGTTTCTTGATCCTGTGGGGAGGTTTTGTTTGTAAAGGTAGATTGCATACCTTGGACGTTGTCTTGGGTACTGTTTACGGTCCTAACATAGACTCCCTAGCTTTTTGTCCAGATAATTGAAGCCCTAACTCCATTTTGGATATTCCTATGATCATAGGGGCAACCTTAACCTTGTTTTGATCAGGCTTTAGATAGATCGGGTCAATCCCATCAAGGTCTCTCCCAGCTCAAAGGGCCTTCAGGGATGTGTTGAATCTGTAGGTCTCTGTGATGTGTGCATGTTGTTGCATCCCAACACAAGAGGGCACTTTCATTTCCCAGGTCCATGCTACCTCCACGTGGATTGATTATATCTTAATTTCCCAAGTTCTTTTACCTGGGGCTTTAGATTCTGGTATTGTTTTAGGCCCCTGTCAGACCATTCAGTGGTCACTTGCTTATTATCCTGGTCTTTACCAACAAAGGGAGCAGATGGAAGTTGAATAATCAAATATTGAAGGAGACTAAAACAGTTCAATATATAGTATCCCAAATAGAGCAGTTTATTGCATAATATTAACTCCACGGGACGTCTGGATATGGAATGGGGGGTTTTTAAAGCATATTTGAAAGGGATTATAATTGGCCTAACATCGAGAAGGAAGAGAGAGACATCTCGGGTTTCCAATCTTCTATCTCAGATTAGGGTATGGAGACCACCCTCTTCATCCTCCTCAGAGACCTTTAAACAAGACTTAATTAAACTGAAGGCAGCGCACCTGACTTTGCTGGGGAACAAGCTGAATTTACAATTTTGAAAACAAAAGCTGCATATACTAATCAGGAGAAAAGCTGGATGATTGTTAGCGCTAGTGCATTAAGCAGCAGGAATCTGCCAGATTTATTGTTATGTCCATTCCTAAAGATAACTCCTCAAAGTCTTGCCCTCAGAGATAGCGGAGGAGTTTACCAGTTACTTCTAGAATTTATATGGCTCTCTATGGCTAATCCTCCATCCGAGGAAAGACTCTATGAATACCTGAGGGAGCTACAACTACCCTTTCTTACAAAGTCTCAACAGAATGGATTAGAGTCTCCATTTCTGAGGGTGAGATAGTGAGGGTACTAATTCCTTCCATCTGACAAATCTCCGGGTCCAGATGGGTTCACCTCCAATTTTTATAAAGTTTTTCTAAACAACTGATTCCCATCCTTTACCACTTTTTCAGTCTCTCCTTCTGGTCAGGTATTGGATCCCTCCTTTTGAGGCTTTGATTGTTCTGCAGCTAAGCCGGATAGACCACCTGACCTGGTCTCAAGTTATAGGCCAATCTCCTTCTCAACCATAATATTAAAATTTTGGCAAGACTACTAGCTGATCGCTTGAAGCGGTATTTCCTTCTTTAATTGGGGTGGAACAGGTAGGCTTCATGAAGGGAGATCCTCGTGACCATCTGAGAACTCTGGCTCACATCTTCTTGGCCTCCAGGACACTCCTCATCCAATGGTCTTGATCTCACTGGATGCTGAGAAGGTGTTTGACAGAGTCCATTGGGATTACCTGTTTGCAGCAATGGAGGTATTTGGTTTCCCACGAAATTCGGAACTGGGTTAGCTCGCTATATGTGTTTCCCTCAGCTAGAATTTCCTGCAATGGAGTTATTTCTAGTCCCTCAATTTGCATGTGGGAACTAGACAAGGATGTCCCCTGTCCACCCTTCTCTTTAATATGTATTTAGAGCCCCTTATTAGGAAGTTACTAGGTGCCCAGGATATATCTGGCATTTCTCTAGGCGAGCAGGTTGTTAAAGTGGCAGCATATGCAGATGACCTCCTGTTACAAATAACACACCCTCTTACATCTATCCCTGCCATTCTTAAAACAATAGATGATTTCAATAAGGTCTCAAATTATAAACTTAATGTAGGATAGACTGTGGTTTTCTCTTAACCATAGGGTTTATAAACAAGAAATTATCGCTTCGGGCTTACTTGAAAGTCTGATTCTATTAAATACCTTGGGATCCTTTTAACTCAGAATGCTGCCTGCTCAGACAATTAAATTTAGATGCCCTGGTTCACAAATAGAGCAAGATCTTCACAGATGGACCCTACTTTTCCTCTCTCTGGGATAGGACCAATTTAATCAAAATGAATGTCTTCCCCATTTGTTTTACCCTCTCAACCTGTTGAACGTCTGGCTCCTTTGTCTTGGGTCAAAAGTGCACAGTATGATTTCTACCTTTATATGGGGGATAAGAAATCCAGGATAGCATTCCATAAGCTAGCCGCCTCCTAAAGTAAAAGGAGGATTAAGGCTTCCTCACATTGGGCTGTACTACTGGGCCAGTCAGGCTAACAAGTATCTCTGGTGGCTGACCGTGGATCAGTTGCCTACTCAGGCTATGTACACCCCGATCTGGTTGGCCGTGGAATCAGCCTCCATACAAAAACATGGTTTCTCCCAGGCTGTGTTGTTATATACCAAAGTTTGATTCCTACCATAATCTTTACACAGCTCCCTATAGCAGTTTCAATTAGGGTTCACACTCAGTTGTGTGCGTTTCTGAAATATGAGAATCTCAAGGATCCATTACAACCCATGAGAGGTAGCCCAATTTTCAATCAGATAACAAGCCCTTTCAGTCAGCTGGCTTCCTCAGATAGGGAGACTGTCACTTGATGAGCTCTGACACTCTCACAAGCATTTCTAAGATTTTCCAGCTTCGTCATCTCTTGATTAAGGTAATTGGTATGACTCCCCCACCCCCAGCTACCCATATTAGTTTTCATGCTACTTTGATGGAGCTGGCGGGTTCACCTCATGCTGTATCTATGATATACAGCGTTTCTATTTACTTGAGCCTACCTGATAATTATGCCCCCATCACCTTCTGGGCTTCTCTTTCCCAAGAAAGAATTGGACTGGTCTCTTCTGTGGCAAATTGTCATAAATTTCTGCAACAGCACAGACTCAGGTTAATGCAATTCAAAATTTTGCACAACATTTACTATTCCCGTAGAAATTGGCCAGACTGGGTTTGGGGTTTCTCCTCTCTGTATAAGATGTCAAATGCAAAGAGGTGACCTTCTTCATATTTTCTGGAGCTGTTCCAAAGTTGTCCCACTTTGGACTGCTATCAAACAATGAGTTGACCTCTTTTAGGGCTGTCAGACTTGTTCACCCCTGAAATATGTCTTCTGGGAGACTTCTCCTGCATTTCGGTGGTGAATAGGAAGTATCATATAGCATTAATTTCAGTCTGTTAAGAAAGTGGTTCTAAGACATTGGAAAGATTCAGATGTACTAACTTATGTTGAATGGCTCCAGGAACTACTTGCTAATCTCAGAACGGAGAGGACTATTGCAAGTCTTCACAATAAAATTAGGAAGTTTAACAGGATTTGGGGCCCACTACAAACCCTGTATTCACTGCAAGTTTAGGTATCTGAATGCCACATCTGAAGGTATGGTGTTGAATGCATAATGTTGTGCTAGGAAGTATGGGGTGGGTGGTTGGAAGGGAGGGAAGAGGGGAGGAGGGGGAGAATGAATCATCATAAACTTTGTATCTGTACTGTATGGATCATGGTAATATTGTTATGATTCATTCTCTGTACTGAAAACCTTAATAAAATTTGAATACAAAAAAAAAGTTGACAGCAGATAAGGACCATAGGGCCCATCCAGTCTGCTCATTTCTTTTCTACCTTATGAATGTGCCATAGGCCCTTTGCTTTGTCAATGGCCTATCTAGTCATACTCATCTGTATTGCTCTCTTACGCCTATTCCATGCCTGTTTGAAGCCCTGGCTGTATCCTTATCCACCACTTCCTGAGGTAGGCCAGTCCATACATCCACCACCCTTTCTGTGAAAAGAACTTCCTCACATTACCCCTTAACCGGCCTCCTTCTAATATCATGCTGTGTCCTCTTGTCCTGCTATTTTCTTGTATTGTAACATGTTAGACTCTTTCACCTTGTTAATGCCCTTAAGGTGTTTGAATGTTTCAATCACATCACCTCTCCCTCCTTTGCTCTAGGGTATACATATTGAGTTCAGCTAATCTGTCCTCATATGTTTTCTGGTGCAGTCCTGCACCATTTTGGTTGCCCTTCTCTGGACTGCCTCAATTTGGCCTCCAGTACTGCACGTAGTACACCAGATGGGGCCTAACCAGTGTCTTGTAAAGAGGGATTATTACCTCCTCTTCCGACTTGTGATACCCATACTAATACACCCCAACATCCCTCTAGCCTTACTTACTGCTTTAGAGGTCTGCTTGGATGATTTCAGGTCATCGGTGATGATGACGCCCAAGTCTCTTTCTTGCCTTGTGACTGCCAGCAACTAACCTCCCAGACTATAGGTGGCTTTAGGATTTCTCTTCCCATGTGCATGATCTTGCACTTCTTACGTTAACCCCAGTTGCCACTCTTCTGACCATTTTGCTAGTTTATCCAGATCTCTTCTCATTCTGCCCACACCATCTGGATCATCTACTCTGTTTTGCAGATCTTGTGTCATCTGCAAACAGACAAACCTTACCCTCCAGTCCATCTACAATGTCACTGATGAAGATATTGAAGAGGACTGGCCCAGGACTGATCCTGAGGTACCCCACTTGTGACTTGCATCTCTTCTGACTGTATACTGTTTACCACCACTCTCTGTTTTCTGCCCGTCAACCAGTTTGCCACCCAGTTGACCAACATCTGACCCACCTGAGCCTACTCAGCTTATTAATCAATCTTCTATGTGGAACAGTATCAAAAGCTTTGCTGAAGTCAAGGTAGGCAACAGCAACTGCTCCTTGGTCCACCACTCTGGTTACCCAGTCAAAAATCTATGAGATTAGTTTGACAGGATCTTCCTTTGTAAATCCATACTATCTTGGATCCTGTGCTCCTATGTACCAGGTGTTGCACTATCCTTTCCTTAAGGAGTGTCTCCATAATTTTGCCCACTACTGAGGTAAGACTGACTGGTCTGTAGTTCCCTGCCTCCTCCCTGCTACCACTTGTGGAGCAGGATAACATGAGCCCTTCTCCATTCTTCTGGGACCTCTCCTGTGCTCAGAGACTCACTAAACAGTTCTGATAATGGCTCTGCTAGTTCTACCCTTAGCTCCTTTAGTACCCTGGGATGTATGCCATCAGGTCCCATTGCATTGCCCACCTGAGCTTATCGAGCTCTTGTAGGACCCTTTCTTTTGTGAACGGACTAGTGCACACCTCCCTCCCTCCCCTGTGTCCATGGTGCAGAGCTGTGGGCCCTGTTCTACCTTCTCTTCAGTAAATACTGAGCAGAAGTATCTATTTAGAATAGATGCTTTTACATAGTCCTCTCCTCACACTCCCCTTATCCTTTGATCTTAGCAATACCCTTCTGGACTTTCTCGTTTCACTAATGTACCCATAGACAGTCTTGTCACCTTTTACTGTTCATGCTAGTGTTTCCTCAGTTTGGGCCTTTGCCTGCCTTCTGCCTTTCCTGCTTCCCTTAGGGAAGTTTGGTACTTCTCTATCTTCATCCTGCTGCTTCTCTTTATTTCCTGAAGGTCAGCCTTTTGGCTCTGACCTTTCTGCTACTGTGTTTGAGAACCAAAGTGGTTTCCTTCTTCTTTGCAATTCATTTTCTCACTAACATAATGGGATGTTGCCTCAAGTATTGCATCTTTAATGCTTTCCACTTTGCCTGTACCCCTCACCTGTATTTATTTTTGCCAAGGTTGTTAACTCTGTTGGCCATCTTATCAAAGTCAGCTCCTCTGAAGTCCCATATTTTGCCTTGGAATGGGATGATTTTGTTCTAGTGGCCAAATTGAACCATACCATGTGATGGTCACTGGCCCCCAAGTGACCTTCTACCTGGAGATCTGTGATCCTTTCCTGTTAGTCAGTACTAGATCTAGGATAGCCCTGTCTCTAGTGGGTTGTTGTACCAGTTGTTTGAGGCTCCTTCCCTGCATGGAATCCACCATGCTAAAAGACGCCAGGAAGATCCAGGATCCAGTGGACAGCTGATGGGATGCAAACCTGCCATAACTCTGAGAACCTCATCCTCCAAAATGGGCCACAACTCACTCAGGCAGGTAGATCGACAATGCTACCACGGCCCAGACCATCACCAGCCCATGACAGACCACCTGAGCAGATACTCAGTCCAATGGAGGACACCTTGTCAGAGAAAAAATCTCCAAACTCATTGCATTTTCAGCAGAAAACTTGAGCAGATCAGACAGGATGGATTTAATAACATGTCCATGGTACAAAAGAATTGAGTAGTCCCTGAAGCAATTATCCATGACAGAAACTCTGTCTTTTCAGGGTGATTGCTTGCTGATACTCACTGTAGTGAGTTTTCAACACCAGTTTGTCAGCCACTGAATGGGTCCTGCACCATGAACTCTCAACCTCCATCTCCTAGTCTTCAACCAGTGCAGCTCATCACAGTACCAAGGAGAGGTATGTCGGAGGTCAAGGGACAAACACAGTAAGGTGCTAAGTAGTCCAAGATGTACATCAGAACACCATTACAGTTCTGCATTCTCAGAGCCCTATGCACAAGCAAGCATCATGCCAGAAACTTCCAGTACCTCCAGGTGTTTGTGAGACTCCAGATTATGTTTTAAATGGTACGGATCATTTCATGGGAGGTGAAAACCAGGCAAAACCCACAGAGGAATGACACAGCGTGATTATTCGACCAGAAGACGGGTCAGCCTTGATTGCACTTATGTCAAGCCCTGATGAGAGAAGATCATGTCCAAGTGTGACCCCATTGATGTGTATCAGAAGCAACTGCCTGTGTTAGCCCCAGAGAATTCCTCAACTGGAGGAGCTGTTGACCAAAGGAAAGGTCTCATCACTGACCCATGTTTTGAAATCCCCCAGCACCAAAAGTCTAGAGGTATTCAATGCGAGATTGACAACAACATTCACCAGCTCCTGCATAAAATCACTTCCACATCCCGTGGAGGGTATATAACAATGATCATGCAACTAACATCTGGAACACATCTGTAGCACTTACCATGGATTATGTGTTAAAACTCTACTGCGATGATTGTATGCTTATTATGTTTTGTACTATTGTATATTTTTCTGCCATTGTCTCTGTCATATTAGCAATACTGTTTATGTCACATAACATTGTGTAGATTTTTCCTTGAATGGCTGATTACCTCTGAACTATACCTGTTATTGGTTTTGTCTGCCAATTTTGTATTGTAACTTCCCATGTCTTGTCTGAAAATAATCATATTTTGTGGCTACAACACCTTTACCCAGTAAACAAAAACTAAATAAATAAACATCTAGCTGCAACACACTCAAAGGACATGAAAGTTCATGTGGTATACAGTGACTCCCAATGTGTATTTAAAACAAATAGCCACCATGTCCCTCCTGCAGTCCCGCCTTAGGAAATGCACTACGAATACCTGGATGGGATAGTTGCCTCAGCATGGGGCAAGAGTCATCTCTCTAGCCATGTCTTGATAATACAAACAAGGTCAGTCAAGGAATTGGCAGTGTAATCAAAATCACCGCTGTGGTATTGCTTAGTGACCTAGTGTTACAAAGTACTGTATGTCCCGAAGGCAAGGAGCAGAACACACAGCAGTGTTTCAGGCAGATTGTTTTACCAGTTAGTGACCGTGCGACAATATGACTGCTTGCCCAGCTGAGAACACCAGAAAGGAGGCTTAAGGTCACTCCTGGCCATGTTCCTTGCATTGTATTGGTTGGAGATGGTGCAGAAGCAATTTGTTAAAGAAGAGGTTGTTAGGCCCAGGGCACCCTTTTGGCTAGCAAACAGGTCTGGAGCATTATTCTGCTGGTAAAGGTAGCCAGTTAGTGAGTATGTGAAGGGTACAACCATGACTGCTGTACACACAAGTAACGCCTATTTATATCAGAAACAGAGCAGCCGCATCGTCACGGGCAGCTTTACTTGTTTAGCACTGTATCACTGTATCACAGTATCACAGGCAGCTGCATACACAGGGGCCATAATCTTTAAGTGACAGAATGGAGCTGACCACATAAGGCGATGAATACCCAGTGAGAATGTTTGTATAATACATGGCACTCAGTCTTCTGTTAACTATGGCCACCAGGTTGTCAACATGGTGAGCAAAAGATAAGGTATCATCCACAGTTACTCCAAGGAATTGAAGGTCATCACCTGCTCAAGATTTTGTTACTGGTCATTTCAGATGACAAAGGGTGGAACTTTCTCTTCTGTGGGAGGTTAGAGAAGTGCATAATCTTAGTTTTTTGTTTTTGTAACTAAGGATCAATTTCTTGTTGGAGAACCAGCTTTCAGTGTCCTGATGCCACTTTGGAGAATGGTGGTGATTCTGATAAGGTCAGAAATTTTGGAACAGAGGACAGCATTATTGGCATAGAGGAGTATATTGGCTGACAGGCATCAGGCAATTGACTCATGAAGAGATTAAACAGGAGGGCCAAGTTGGAGCCCTGGGAGATGCCAATAGATACTCCCCTAGTGTCAAACAAGGATTAATCGATCTTCACACACTGGGAGTTATTGCTGAAATACTTATGGAAACATTCAGCTGTGTTCCATGACAAACCCAGGCCAAGTAGCTTGTTAAGTAGGAGCTTACGGTCTGACCAGGTCGAAGGTCTTAGTAAAGTCAATGTATATAGCTCGATGTGGTCACCATTGTCAAGGGCCTCATGAACATACTTGATTCATTCCAACAAAGCTGTGTTGGTGCTGAGGAGCTTCCAGAAGCCATGCTGCTACACTGGACACAGTATTTTTAGAGGTATGTGACAAGTTGGTCAGACACTAGTCTTTCAAGGGCTATGGACAGGGTTAAGAGAATAGAAGTACAGGTAGATCTGCAATTGGCAAGGTTAGTGTGGTCTCCACTTTTGAAAAGTGGTGTACAAAGTGCAGATTTCCACTTCCAGAACTGCAATTAGCAAAGGGAAAAGTGATCACTGTACAATGTGGTTCAATATAAGGATGGCTGAGGAATCAAACCACAAAGGGGAAGAGTTCTGCACTTCAGAAGGCAGATTTTAAAAGGTGGGTGAATGCCTCAGGAATAATAGGTGGGTGACCTGGGTGAGGTAGAGAAACATAGAAACATAGAAGTTGATGGCAGACGTAGACTGCTAGGTCCATCTAGTCTACACATTTGTTTAAACCTATTTTGACACTCCAGTTGCCCTTTGTAGTCAGGGCTCAATTATGTCTATGCCATGCATTCTTGAATCCCCACAGTGTTGGCCCCCATAACCTCTTGGGGCAGGCTGTTCCAGGCGCCCACCATTCTTTCTGTGAAGAAAAACTTCCTGGTGTTGGTAGAGAACCTCCCTCCTTGTAGAGTGTGGTCATGTCCCCTGGTCATGGAGCCCTTCTTTTTTTTTTGCAATTTGTTTGTATGCTCCTATACTTCCAGACTCTCTCCAGCGAGGCAACTCAGTCATCAGGGCTATCCTGTCCTGCCTGAAGAGCGTCCACTCCGCTTCCAGTTGGGGCCATCCCCAGAACCCACGCAGCATACCCAAGCCCCCGGTCTGTGTCCTCCAGGGAAGGACTGCCTACTCCTCTGGCACCCTATCTACAGAGTTGGTAGGTAGCCTTGTGGGAGGGATCTGAACCTTACACCCAGCGATGGACTTGGGGCCGATGCCACAGGCCCTGCCTTCGCCTACTGGATGGGGAGGGTTTTTTACTTAGATTTCCTCCCCAATGAGGGCAGTGCAATGTCACCCAGTCTGTTATGTGCACTCCCGCAGACGTCCAGAAGGCGGCCATCCAGCTTTGAACCCTTACATTAGTTCTTGCGATGGTGGTACATCCAGCCATCGCTAGGTGTCGCCACATGTGCAGGACAATCCCCTATCCCTCCCCAGGAGAGGAGAGCAGTCCTGAACACTTAATCTTCTCCTCCCCACCAACCCCAGCTGCCCTGGCTCATTCCGAACCCGGTCCTGGAGCCCTTCTTGAAGTGAAAACTTTCCTGTGCCTGTGCCTTGTTAATGCCTTTTATGTACTTGAATGTTTCAATCTTGTCCCATCTTTCTCTTCTCTGCTCCAGGAATACATATTCAGTTCCCTAAGTCTTTCCTCGTATGACATGTACTGCAGACCCTGAATCCTTTTAGTCGCTCTCTCTGAACTGTTTTCACCCAGTCAATATCCTTCCTAAGGTGAGGCTTCTAGAATTGTATTCCAGGTGAGGCCTGACTAGCGATCTATACAGTGGTAGTACCACCTCTCTCTCCTGCCCATGATTCCTTCCCAATGCAGCCCAGCATTCTATTGGCCTTCAATGTTGCCTTCTCACACTGCTTACTAACTTGCAAGTCATCTGAGATTATGATTCCCTAGATCTCATTCCTGGTTTGAGACCATCAGTCTTTTTCCTCTGGGGTAATACTCCTTTCTTCAATTTTTCTTTCCTATGTGCATGACCTTGCACTTTTGGCATTAAATCTCAGCTGCCACACTCCAGATCATTCTTCTAGTTTCTTGAGGTCAGCTTCCATCCTGCTCACTCTTTCTGAGGTGTCCATCCCATCCTGTAACATAGCTTTGTGTCATCTGTGAACAGACTCACCTTTCTTCCAGTCCATCAGCAATGTCAACTATAAAAGTATTGAAGAGCAGAGGCCCCAACACTGAGCCTGGGTCACCCGTTGGTCACCCCTGCCTTCCGTCGATTCGTTCCATTAACCTGTACCCTCTGGGTTCTGCCTTGTAACCAGTTTTGTACCCATCTGACTACTTCTGGACCAACACCTGTGTGGTCAAGCTTCTTTACCAGCCTTCTATGTGGAATCAAGTTGAAGGCCTTATTAATTCTAAGTAGACCACATCTACTGCCCCACCATCGTCCACTATTTCTGTAGCGTAGTCAAAAACTCAACAGATTTGTCCAGCATGACCTACCTGTTGTGAAACTGTGCTGTTTAGGGTCTTGTTGGCGCTAATTTTGAGGAATGCTATGATCCTCTGTTTGAGTAGTGTCTCCATTGGTTTCCCTACTATAGACAGGAGGCTCGCCGGTCTGTAATTCGAGCTCTTCGCAACTGCCTGATTTGTGAAGTGGAACCACTATTGCCTTTTTCCAGTTTTCGGGTACCACACCGCCTTCAAGGTTTTCATGAATGAAGTGCCAGAGGGATGTTAATTCTGCCTCCAGTTCCTTAAGGATTCTAGGGTGCATCTCGTCTGGTCTCATGGCTTTGTCTGCTTTTAGTTTATTTAGTGCCTCCAGTACTTTGGCTTCTGTAAAGGGATTTGTGTCTACTCCTGGTCCTGGAGTGTTGTGTTGTTTTCAGGGCTGGGCCATCCCTGGATCATCTTTGGTAAACACTGAGCAGAAGTATTTCTTGAGGATTTTGACTTTCTCTGGGTCATGTTTGGTGCATTTTCCTTCTTTAGTAGCAATCTTTACTATCCCATTTTGCCTTCCTACATTCCCTGATGTATCTATAAAATTATTTGTGTCCTCTTTTTGCCCTTCTGCTATCTTTCCTCTGTCTGGGCTGTTGCCTAATTTGTTTGTTTGACTTTCACTTTTCCCAGTCTTTCTCAGTTTTGGTTTCCTGGTATATGCTGTACACCTTTTTTCTTTGACTGAGGTAGCCACTTCCTTGGAAAACCATAGAGGATTTGTTATTCTTTTTACTTTGCTGACCCATCTGGCACATTGATCCGTAGCTGTTTTTATTGCTCTCTTGAGTCTCCTCTCCACATGACCTTCACTTCCTCAATCTCTGCTTCCATTAATTGGCTACTTATGTTGTTCCTCATTTTTGGAAGTCAGCCTTTCTGAAATCTAGCACCTTTATCTTTGAGTGGCTGGTGTCCTGTGTTATGTTTACCTTAAAGCCTACCATGCTCATATAGCATCCCACTTTGATGTCTTTGATCCTTTCCAGTTTGTGAAGACAAGATTGAGAATGGCATCTCCTCTTATCGGAGTTTACCAAGTTGGCACAGTCCGTGCCTTGTAGTGACAATAAGTAGTCCCTGCTTCTTGTTGTTGCTGCCGTTAGTGTGCTCCAGTTAGTATCTGGTAGGTTGAAGTCCCCACCAGTGTTACTTCACCTTTATCAGACATTTTGTGGATTTCCTCTATTAGGTCTTTGTCTCCTTTATCTCCTTGATTTGGGACCTGTACACAATGCCGATTCGAAGGGTTTTCCTTGCCCATGTCTACTGTTAGCCACAGTGACTCGAAGTCCCCAGGTTGCCCTTTTACTTCTGTGGCTTTTATTTCCTCCTGAATGTAAATGGCTACACCACCCTCTTCTTCTGCCCTGCCTATCTTTCCTGAACAGATTGTAACCAGGAATGGCCATATCCCATCTGTGGTTTTCCGTGAATCACATTTCTGTTACAGCCACCCAGTCCAACCTTTCTGTTTCCAAGATGGCTGTGAGTTTGGGAAGTTTTTGGTTAGGCTCTAGTATTTGCAACCGTTGCCTTCCAGGAAGGTACATCCTTTTGTCATGAGGTTGTACCCTCTTCCTGGACTGCTCCAGTTTGCTTTTCCAGTCAAGAGATTATGGAGGTTACTGGTTCAAGCATATGTTGGCTCTGATTTGTCTTCTGGGGATGTATGAATGCATTTGGTGTTTTGGGGGTGATGACCAGCCCACCAATGGCAGCAGTGTGAGCTGCATCATACTCCCTTTATATAGTTTAAACTACCTGTACAGGCATCAAACTTTTGTCTGAATGCTCACACCCTTCTCTGTTTAGGTGCAATCCGTCATATTTGAAAAAGTTCTTTCCAGAAGTTGTGCCAGTTCCTATGTAGTGGTATCCCTTGTCTTGGCACCAATCATACAGCCATGAGTTGAATTCACCTACTTCAGTCTCTGACTCACTTGGTGCTTGGAATAGTAGACAAAGGTAAAGGGAGCATAGTAAAGTTAATATCACTACCAGATTGATTGTGTGATTTTGGTGTATTTATTGGCATATCAAGTTTCATCATTTGCATTAGATTTGCATGTTATAGTGGATGTGAAGTTGCACTGTCACTTTAAAAATGTCTCTATTTAAGCACTGTCTTAGCCTGATGGTGCTAGCCTTAAAAAAGTGTATGTTATCAGTGTGAAATGTCAGCTTATGTTGGATGTACAGTATGTCTGATGCTGTAAACTTTAGAATAAAACTTTGAGCAATTATTTTACACCCTAGCCAAGGATCTTTCTGTTATTTTAATCTTGTTCACTGTTTCATGTTATGATTCCAACTGCCCTCTCCTGAGTGACCTTGTATGCTAAGAACTGTCATTGGGCTGCTAGCCCACTTTGTTGCCCTTGCCCAGTACAGTCGCTTCTTTAATGTAATGTGGCCTGTCCTGCCCTTAATCCCTGGGTGTGCCTCCTTATTTTAAATGTATCTGAATTTGTCCTAGCCCCACCCTCTAAGCATTTACCTTTTAAATAGGGCCTACCTGCCCTGTTCACATGCCCTCTGTTCTTTAAGTCAGGGCCTTGTCTGCCCCTTGCAGCCACCCCTGCTGCCTGCTGCACAATCTGGCACTAAAATACATATTTTAAAATATAATAATCTGGTGCTACCACCAACTCTCTGCCCCCAACCAGTTCACTCTGGTGGCTAAGAAGGCTGGCTGGATACTGGGAGAAGGTTCTGGTGCTGCCACTGTTGGACAGTTATGGTGGGTGGTCTGCTAGGGCCCAATCACTGGTTCCTTCTCTCAATGCTGATGCTCTCACCAGTGTGGTCTTTCCTGTTGCTTCTCCTACTTGCTCCCTTTTGGCCTTTCTCAATACCATGGCCTCACTGCTCACTGCCGCCAATGTTGAACTGAATAACATTTAAATTAGAAAACAAAACAAACAGAGCCCTCATTGCAGCTGCCAGCTTGGCTCCCAGACATCCTCCACTTGAGGACCTGAAGACTGTTACTGCTGAACTATGACACAGCACCGCTGCTGGGAGGGACAAGGGAGGCCTACAGGGATAGCCACTCAGGTATGCTGTTTCTCCCTCATAAGTTGGTTCACCTGTACCCTTTCTCACTTCTCTCAAGCCATTCCTAGCAGACCCAAACACACTACTAAGTGCCTAAGCAACCTCATTGGACTGAGACTGGACAACCGCATTTCCTGTCATGCTGGAACACTTTATAGCTCCCTAACATTCAGGACACTAAGTCCCTAGCAAAGAGGGGGCAACCAATGGCCAGCATGAGCAGACATCAATTCAAAATAAAAACTGAGTTGGCGCCAGTACTCATGCCAAACTGGGGGCAGAAACACTGCTAATCTATCTATCTATCTATCTATCTATCTATCTATCTATCTATCTATCTATCTATCTATCTATCTATCACTGTCCCAGCCATACCCTCTAACTTATGAACATGCAAAATCACCAGCAGAAAAAGGCCTCACGGTCTACCAAGTCTGCTTGATTGGGCAGCTAGCAGTCCCTATTATGCAGCTGCCCCTCCCTTCCTTGCTCCCCTCCCTTATCCCTCCCTCTTGCTCTGTTCCATCCCTCTTGAAGTCCCCCACCATTCTACTGATACCACCTCTGCTGGCAGCATGTTCCACCTGGCCACCACCATCTCCATAAAAAATGTCTCCTCATCTCCTCCTGAACCTTCCCTCTCCAGTCTCCTATTATGGCTCAGGGTGTCCTCCCCACCCTTAGCTTGAAAAACCCTCCATACATGACTTGTTGATCTCTGTCATGTACTTAATGGTTTCAACCATATCTCTCCTCTCCTCCTCTCTTCCAGTGAGTACATGTTCAACTCCCTCAGTCTACTCCTGTATGGTAAGTCCCCAGACCTTGAATCATCTTTGTTGCCCTGCGTTGCACCCCTTCCGTAGCTTAATGTCCTCTTCAGGCACGGACACCAGAACTGCATGCAGTGCTCCAGGTGGCTCTAACTAGTGATCTATACAATGGCAATCACTTCCTCTCTTAAGGATATAATCTTAGCGATACAACCCAGCATCCTGTTGGCCTTTGCAGCCACCTTTTACACTGTGTTGAGTTGTTCATTGCCTCAGTCACCACCAACTGCACGCTACCCAGATGGTAGCTCCTGCTCAGGTTTTAGCCCCAAAATGCAGCACCTTGCACTTTTTGCCATTGAATCCCAGCTGCCTGGGTCCAACCAGTCCAACCAGGACTCCAGCACTGACAGATCCTCCTGCAGCCCCTGCCAACTTTTGAGTCATCGACTACCACCCCATCTTGGTGTCATCAGCAAACAGACTGATTTTGCTCTTGATGCCCACCAAAATGTCTGCAATGAATATCTCAAACAGCACCCATTCCAACACCGAGCCCTGTGGAACTCCACGCATCACCATAGTTGGGGATGATAGCTCCCCACCCACCACCACTCTGCTGCCTCCTTGGAGCAGTTCACTACCCAGTCCACCATCTTCACTCCCACCACTGTAGCTTTCCAGTTTATTCCTTAGTCTCCATACAGCACTAAGTCAAATGCCTTACTGAAGTCAAGGTACAGGACGTCCACTGTATAGCCCTTGTTCAGTTGTCTAGTTGCCCAGTCATAGTACTCTGCCAGTGACAAAGCCATGCTGTTTACTGTCCTGTAGCCCATTGGCCTCCAGAAGGGTCACCAGCCTCTCCTTCAGGATTGTCTCCATCAACTTTCCCACAGTGGATGTGAGGCTCACTGATCTATAGGTTCCCGGTTCATCCCTGGGGCCACTGTTACAAAGAGGTACCATGTGAGGCATCTTCCAGTCCTGAGGTACACCCTGAATCTAGTGAGACATTGAATAGATCTGCCAAAGACCCCACCAGTACTCTGCCAGTTCCTTCAGTACCCTGTGATGAATGTCATCCAGCCCTGGTGCCTTGTCCACCCTCAGTGCCCTCAATCCCTTGAGCACCCTGTTCTCTGTGATTTCCTGTCTGTCATACTCTCTCCATCCTTGGGTAGGCCAGCTGACAGCAGAACCAACTGGAACTCTCCTGAACAAAGTGGGGAGGGCAGGGCTAAGAGATCCTAGGCTAGCACAACTAGATGAGGGAGAATGGCAGAATCAGAGACCATTCCTTCCTCAAATTTTTATCTCCCCTCTGCCCCACCTCCCCACTCACTGGGATGCAGTCCAATAGAGGACTATTCTGGCTAGCAGAAAGTGAAAAGAGACCAGACCCACCAGCTACACTCTGACTGACTCTCACTGGCACAGGGCAGTATTTATTTAGCTTTTGTTAACCAGGTAAGTACACTAGACAAGACAATTTGCCTATTTACAGGTATGACCCAGGAGAGTACAGGAAATTATATACTTACACACTTGGGACAACATGGTACATAATTAGGAACAGGTTACACGTCATGAAACTACAAGGTAAGATTACACACCATTAGACTACAAGGTAAGATTACCTAGTGAGATTACATGCTTACACACTTGTGAACATGGTACACAATTAGGAAAAAAATTACAATTAGCCAAAGACAAAACTCACATGTCACCTGCAAACCCCATAATGTAGATGGATACGCAAGGTACAAGGCATATAGAGGCACATATAGTTAGAATTGTAGCAGTAGGATAAGCGGTGCATCCGTTATGGAGCAGTACAAGAAATACTACATCTTAAGGGCCAGCTGTTTTGTATGGGTGCAAGTGCTGACATATGTCTTGGTGGTTTTGGCACCCACAGGCTGATGCAATCTTAAGATGGTCCCATAGGAAGAGCTTAAAGCTGCCCATGAGGGGCACGGACCAGGGTTGGGAAGGTGTTCCAAAGTTTGGGGGCGCATGTTGCGAAGTCCTTTCACCCATTTGGGTCCTAGTCACAGGTATCTTGAGTGTGGCAGACCCTGAGACCTAAGGTGATATGACGAGGGGCAGTTTGGGCCAGCAAACTTGCCACCCCTGGAGGGGCACCCAGTATTGAGGACCTTCTCGGTGAAGCAGCCAAGGACAAAGTCAATGTGCTTTGTTGGTGAAAGCCAGTTTAGCTTAACATAGAGCTCACAGTGATGTGAGCCAGGAGCTGATAGGGCAAAGTGGCAGACATTGTTATAAGCCATCAACCACCTGGAGAGATGGGCCTTAGTGGTGCTGGCAAACAGCAAGAGCCCATAACACAAAGAGGGAGAAGCATCCTCACAAGAGGGCAACACACGCGCTGGTGTGAGGTTGTTTTTGCCCTGTAGGCCAGACCCAGTTTATAGTTGACTGTTTTACATATCATCTAGATATGAAGGCCAGCATTACTCAGGTATTTGAAGTTGTCCGTGATTGGTATTGGGACATCTCCTTACCAGATACACAGAACGCACAAGGGAGGCCTTAATCTTAGCCGGGACCCAAAGAGCATGGCCTGTTTTTTTTTTAGGTTAAAGACTAGCTTGTGGTTCAGGATCCATGTCTGAATGTTTTTAGGTCTTCACTCAGGTGGTGATTGATGGCCCCCACCTCAGAGGAGTGAGACAGGATAACCAGATCGTCTTGTAGAGAACTGGTTTACAGTGGGCAGCGTTTCGGGAGATTATTAATAAAATGGAGAAGAGCATTGGTCCAGGACGGAGCCTTGGGGGACTCCCATTGTTACTGGAATGGGACCTGAAAGCTCTTTGCCAAATTTAACCTGCTGCATTTTACCATGTAGGTAGTTGTCGAAGCAGCTGAGAGCAGTAGTGGAAAGAACAATTGCTCTAAGCTGAGTTGACAGCGTGGCATGGTCAACCAGGTCAAACGCCGAGAGGTCAATGAAGAGGGCCCTGAGAGTTTACCCTGATCCATGGCCTCCCTAATCCAAGATGAGACAGTAACTAGGGTTGATGAGGTACCATGCCCTTTTAAATCCATGCTGTACAGGAGTCATTATGTCATGCGCCTGTAAGTACTCTGAGAGTTGCCCTGCCACAACTTTCTCCAGAAGTTTGCTAGCCGCTGACAGGATGGATATGGGGTGATAGTTCTCTATCACTTTAGAGTTCCCCTGTTTAAGGATTAGGACTACGCTGGCAACCTTCCATAAGTCTGGGGTAACTCCAGTTGTCAGGGACAGATTGAAATGTCGCCACCAAAGGTGACAGCCAGGGGCACCAAAACTGAGGAGCTTAGGTTCTAAGCCATCTTGGCCAGCACTTGAGTAGGGGAGAGTCCAGCTAGCAGTTTCTGCACCTCTTGAACCACCACTGCCCTGAACAGAAAGGGCAGGCGGAGTGAAGATGGTGCTGTGGGCTGATTGCCATTGACACCATCATCATTTGGGAACGACGAGGTGTACTCCGACAGATCCGAAAAATAGTGGTTGAAGGAGTTGGCAATGGTTTCTGAGTTGTTACAGCTAGAACCATCAATTATCATATCAGTGGACTCAGTGCTCTGTGTACCACTCACAACGTGTTTAATGTTCCTCCAGAACCTTCTAGGATCCCTAGCCGAGGTTCGGTAAAGCAGATTTGCAAAATTCACTCTTGGCAATCCTTATGTTCTTTTTGCATTAATTTCTGAGTTTCCTGTATCTCAGAAAGATAGCTTGGTCAGCCTTGGCTTTAAACTTGGCCCAGCACTTATCTCTAGTGTTGAGGTGGGCCAGAGACTACCATGAAGCCATTTAGTAGCCATTCCCTCACCCTCCGCTTGATATGGGGGCATGTTTCTCCTGCAGAGCCCTTAATGAGATAAGAATGTGACTGACAGCGGATGCGAGTCCTTAGCATTCCAAACTGCCACCCAATCCATGTACTTGATATCATTATGAAAGGACGACAGATCAAACTTGGAGTAGTCTCTGATCTGGATAATTTTATGGGGAATTTTTGAAGTGGTATCCTCCAGGCACAGTACACGAGGAGTGATCAGAGATAGATTCCTTAGGATACCCGACGTGCTGATCCTATCAGGTCTATTTGTCAAGATCCAGTCCAGGAGGAGCCCTTACCACCATTTGTAGGGCATCTGAAAGGATCCTTGACAAGCTGTGTCAGAGAGAGACTGCCAAGAGATGGTTCAAAGGCTTTAGTGTTGCCACCCAGCCCATTTAGGTTGAGACACCCAGAATGATAGCTCATTCTGCCGTGTTACTGCACCAACGCGCCAAGGAGGCCAGTCAGTCCCTCTATGGTACGCTCCTTTTGGAGGATTGTATATATACAATGTAAATCTTTTTGTCATCCCTAGTAACAGTACCGTATGCAGAGCCTCATGGGGGACTGCATGGTCTGTTGATCAGGGAGGGCAGACAGGTTGAGATGGTTCCTGTAGTAGACCAGGATGCCACCACCTCTCTTGCTTTCCGGACAATCACGGCGGATGAGGCGTAACCAGGAAGGCACATATGGAGCTGGGCGTGAAGACTTCAGCCAGGTTTCTGTAATTCCAAGAATGTCAGGACTATGACGAGTTACCCAGACAGGAAGTTCCGTTAGGTTTAGAAGCAGGCTTCTGATATTTAGATGGGCTACCTTCAGCCCTTTTACCGCTGACCAGCCCGCCAGTGTAGGTGTGGACTGGAGTGACAGTCCTGGGTTTAGTTCAATGTCCCCTGCTAGCACAAGTGTCACCAGCAGGAGCCAGAGTAGATGCCTTAAAGGGGAGATCTTTCCTTGTTCTGTGACCTATGGTCATAACGCCTGACCTTCGAGTGGGTCTCAGAAGGCGCTCAGTTTAAGACCACCGAGGACCACGGTCAGGGAAAGCCCTCTACTAGAATGTTAGAGAAGGTAAAATCCGACCCACCGTTGGACACATGTACACCAGGGGCTAGTTTTAGGTGATCAACCACCCCAGAGATCCAGGGATCCAGGACACAGTAAGGCTCACAGTAACTATAGAGGCTAATGTGCCCAGGAGTAGCTGGCACAGGACTAGCTTTGATGGGAGCTCAATGAGTCCCATGCTTGCTCTGCACAGTTGTCCTGCTGGGACGGTACCAAGATTACCACCTTGGGTCAACAGTGGACACGGGCAGTGCACAGGTGCTAGTCGCCTGACAAGTGACACCAGATAGTGTCACGGGTATTAGCAAAAATAAAATAAAATGTGTTTCAGCGATATACAAGGAAACAGATGTCTTCTTAACAAAAAAGTATAAATAGGATTTTCAAAGGGTGCCACAGGTGTTAGTCACCTGGCGAGGGATGGGAAAATGGATTAGTTGTACCTTACCAAACTATTTATCTCACATGCCTCGAGTATACTCTTTGTGAGAAGGACAGTTATCCGACTAATAGGGCCATAGAGCTCATGCTATTCCAATGTGAGATGTCAGCCTTATATTTGGGTAGGAGCTACCAGAACAAATGGGCAGAGTACTACCTGTAGGACATGTGTCCAGTTGCCCCCAGGGTCCAGAGATTTACCCTGTGATTAGAATATCATGCAGGTCAGCAGTCTAGATTAACCCTACAATTAGGATTACCATGCAGGTTGGCAGTCTAGAATGCGACTAGATATAAGACATATAGCAATAGGGGTAATACTGGCAGTAATTACTTTTACAGGCATGGGTTAGGCATACACAGAGTATAATGTTATATCTTTACACAGCAGACAGTCTGTAATGGAAAACGTAGCAACTTACAAATAGTGCAATAGCTGGGGTCCTTAGACTACTGCCCCAACAACCCTACTCAGTCTGATTGGCCAATGTGACACTGAGGGTGTGGCTACTGTGTATTTATTGGGAGGAGGGAACGGTGGTGGGTTGGCTGAAAATCAAGTCAATCAAGTCCACATTCACAGTTTGTTTTGTTTCCAGCTCCTAGTCCCTCCACAACCCCTTCTGTACCAGCGGTGCTTCTTTGGCGGTTTTGATTAGGGAGAGTCCGCCCGGTTTCCAGCGCCTTTCAAGCCCACGGCGTGCGGCTTCGTGGGGCAGGGGCAAGAGCCGCCCACTCCTTCACAGAATCAGGTACACTAAAAATTCAGCAGCAGTCTATGCTGCTTTTAGCTCGGGGATCAGTGTTAGCAGCAGCTTTGTTGCTAATCGCACTTCTGCCTTTCAACTAGGCAGAAAAGGCACCAAGATTCAAAACAGAATTGTAGGGTCTCAAGTTTCCAACAGCAGGCAGGAGTCGCTCAGCAGGTAAGTGACTCAGGGATTTTAAACACAGTCCCACAGAAAATCAAGTCCACATTAACAGTTTGTTTTGTTTCCTGCTCCCAGTCCCTCTATAACCCCTTCTCTGTACCAGCAGGTGCTTCTTTGGTGGTTTCAGTCTGCAGGGGAGGTCCACCAGTTTCCGGGTGCCTCAACCCATGGCATGCGGCTTCGTGGGGACAGGGGGCAAGATCTGCCTGCTCCTTCACAGAATCAGGTATTATGATTCTAGAACCACATATTTCAGCATCCTGTGTCAATGGGGTGGTAGGATTTCATCCCATCCCAATCTGGTTACATGTAATCATGCCCACATTTCGTCATCCTTCTTAACCACTGGGAGACCTTGTATTTCATTAATAACAACCTCCCTCCCCTAGGAAAGGAAGAGCATGAAATGGATGCTCAGTACTGCTTCTGCTGCATGATGTGTGATAACCCGTGTTCAGGACTCAATCTGAGTTATCAGCATTGCACATTGTACCACTTACCAGAATGCCATTAGGCAACCCATTTAAAACTGTTTAAACCATACCACACAGACAATACACATTTTTCAAAATATTCAGAATATTCAAGCAGCTTAGAGAAAGAGTTTCCATACTTTAAGGGAAATGTTTGAAGACATTGTTATGGAGACTGTATCCATGAAAGTTGGTAGAAGCACAAAGAAGACTCCTACTGGCAGTGGAACAGTAGCAGATCCTGGTGCTTGATGGGAAAACACCACTATTTTAACTCTCCCATTAATTCAGACAGGGTTCGTTCTAAAGATTGCATGCATAAAAGAGAAGTTCTGCAGGAGAGTTCAGAAATGTTCTTGTGTCCATGGCTATACAGCGGTTCCATGTGATAAGGGTGCCCAGCAAGGGCAGCTGGAAGGTGGGCCAGGAGCAATGCCAAATGGTACAGCAGCACATGGCACAACATGCCAAAAAGCAACTGGGCATGGCACAAAACAGGATGCTGGCTGGGTAGGCGAGAGGCAGGAGAGCACACAGCAGAATGGCACACAGGAAGCATGGGCGACCGTCAAATGCGTGAATGGCCAACATAAAAGAAGCGTGACCAACACCACCTCGGAGAAAAGAATAACCCGGATGCAAATGGTTCACCGGGGCAGGGGCACACCTGGGAATGTCGACGGATATACCAGTGGTGTACAGGTAGAGCAAGGGTGCATTCAAGGGAGGTGCAGCAGAGCATGAGGGGCTGCACTAGGATGCCACACAGGTGGATGGCAGGCATGCGGAGCAATGCCCCAGGAGACAGTGGCATGCAACGGACAGGGTGGACAGGCGTGCTTGGCACGGTGGAGATGGTGTGGTGGTGGTGGATGGTGCAGTGGCAGGCACAGGAACAGGGTACAGGAACTGAAATGATGTGGCACAAAGGCACCCGGGAGTGGTGGACAGGGTGCAGCAGGGGAATGGCAGCCAACAGTGGCAGTAAGATGACATCAGCAACTGGAAGAATGGGAACTGCATGCAGAGGGATGGTGCAGGCAGGATGGGGACAGGACAGGGCGGCAAGCACTGGAACAGGCAGGAAGGTAGAGCAGAGGATGTGGGTGACAGCAGCACAGCAGCCCATGACAGCCAGCTACACCTGGAGTTGGAAGTTGTATGCCAGGCCCCTAACGTAGTCAGTTGGTGTGCACTGGCTGCACCTCTCTACAATGCCCTCTATCCTCTGTGTCAGGTCCCAATATTGCCTGCATTTTGCAGTGTTGCCACACCCAGAGGCCACTTGTTTGATCACGGATCTCGGATAGGCACTGTTCCTCATGGAGGCAGTCTACAAAGACTAGATCCCTGGATGGGCGGCACTGAGTCGAGTGTTAAGGCCCTGCGCCAACCCTCCATGGCATTGTTAGTACATTGCAAGCCCTGCCCATGTAGCACTGTAGATTTTCCATGCCTCCATTGGAAACAGGGCTACTGCCGCCAGTGCGGCCAATGGGACGGCCCAGTCAGGTCTCCTCCACATAGTTGAGCACAGGTCATAGGATGTCCTCATTTGCCCGATAAAATGCTGAGTCACACAGGGTAGCATAAGCATCCAGCACATCACCAGTGGGCACAAAGGTGAGTGCAGGCAATATCCAGACCTGTTGGGTGTACTCACCGTCACTGGAATACTGCCTTAGGGCTCGGGTGACCACTGTACATGCCGGCCACAGGGCCTGGCTGAAGTGGAAGAAGCAGCCCCTCAGTGACACACCTGGGAACACTGTGGTGAACCAACGCCATGCTACCCTCTCGAAGTCAATGAGGCTGCACGGGTGTGACATCCCCACCAGCCTGTGCACCTCTGTGAATACCCTGTTGTATGCCTGCTCCTGACAGTCACCATGAGGACATATACCACTGGCACTACAATGTCTGCATGCATGCCGTGGACGTTGTACAGTTGCCCAAAGAGGAGTAGTGCAGTGCAAAATGTTCCATCCAGGAACCAGTCCCCATTGTCACCCAAGAATCACATCGCTGCACTGCATTGTGAACAGCAGCACCCTGTCCTCTGTTTGGCCACTGTTATACAGGAGGAAGGGCTTCCTGCTCAGGTGACATGGTATTCAGGGGGACGTAAAGTTCCTTGATGGTGGCGGGCATGGCTAGAGGCCCTGTGCAGCCTGCCAGACATGCTGCACCATACTCTTCAGCAGGGGCAGGGAGGAAGCATGCCCACCACTGCATCCGCACACCGAGGTGCACCAGGCGATCACTTGTTCAGTGCTCTTCATGCTCCTACAAGCTCTTTCCGGACCTCGGCCATGACCCTGCACATCCCCACCTCACCAGCATCAGGGACATGGTTGTTGTCTTGGCCCTGGTGCACCACATGGTCAGTGACCATGTAGATGCATCGCAGGGCATCTGTGGCAGTTGTATTGGGCACACTGCTAGCACACCTTCCTCCCACCTCCATGTCTTTCTGAAATACATATCCTGACAGGGACAGTAGGGGTCTCCCTTCTGGCTTGTTAGGAATGTAGAGTTCTCCATCCTATGAGTGCCAAAATGCACTGAAACACTCACCATGTGCAGGTGGTGCAGCCTTTTGTTTCCCCACATGGTCACATGACAGACAATGTCACGGGGGTCACTGTGTCAGCCCACTGACAGGCGATGTCGTTGTGGATGTCCAAAGGTGCAAACCCACAGCATCCAGGCATTGTGCATTTAATGGGGGGCACATCCCACCGGGCGGGTTTAGTGATGCAAATGTGTGCTGCTCAACGCAATGGCGGTGTGTGGTCTGAAGTGTGATGTACGACCGCGCCCACACAGATGGACACCTGACCATTGGCCATCCAGGTGTCTGCACAGTGCTCCAGATGGGTGAATGATGAATCAATTCTGCACACCCCTGTTTGGGCTGTGTGTCCCACTGTACGCCACATTGTGTTTCTCCCCTGCTCGGATTCGATCCCGCAGCCATTGTAGTGCTGCTCTGCCTGCCTGCCTATCTATGCTTGTTGCTAACGTCTTCCGCCGTGAGTGCTTGACGGTGCAGTGGTTCTGTGTATCTGTCTGCTTCAGGACCATATCCGCATTGTAGGGGCTGGCTGTGCCCACCACATGTGGCAGTACGAAGGCGACCGCCACCTGTGGGGGTGGGGCCATCACTGGCCATCACATGTGGGGGCAGCATGCCTACACTGCACTGGTGGTTGCTGGGCCACTGCAGTGTGCCCTTGCCATCTGTGTGCCCTTGTCCCACAATCTGTGGGTCTGTCCGCTACAGTGTGCTGCCTGCAGTGGGAAGGGTCTAGTGCTCCTGTGTGCATAGCGCGGCTGTGTGGTGTCTGGCCTGGTGGGGAGCATTGTGTGGCACGCCTCATGATGAGGTACTTTTGTAAACAAGTCTCTGACTCAAAGGTTGTAAAACTGATAATCTGAAATGAATAAATAAATAAATATGGCTGTGGGGCATGGATGGGGTCCGCTTCACCATCGCCCAGTGGGCGGGAGGTTCACTGGGCTGCAGGCGCCACGGTGGCACGCTGGGGCATGCCATTGCTGCTGGTCCATACTGGGCCATGGGTACTGTCTGTGGCAGGTGTGTGGGTGTGTGTTTGCATGTGTGAAATTTTTAGGTCGCCCTTTTGACATGCGCCCATTTGGATAGTTGTCCTTTGACATGTGCCCTACATGTGCTGATAGAGCGTGCCTGTTACCCATATGACAGGTGCCCTCCTGCACTGTAGCTGTCCTTTGCAGTCACATGTCCTAGTGTGTCTGCATTGTGCTAATCCCTCATGTTCACACGCCCTGTTTGCAGGTGCACATATTCAGGGTTCTTATCACTGGTAACCCTATACAGTAATGCCCCAATGCACTCTGAATTTTAGGGAAAGGTGGTTAAATGGGAGGGGTGTCAATTACCTATACTGTATCTGGCCAAATGTAGGATAGTGATTTCAAGGAATACATCTTTTTAGTAAGCTGTACCAGGCTGTGATAGCTGTAATATAGAGGCAGTTGGCAATGCAACATTATTAGTCAATAACAAATGTCGAGTAAGAGCCTCGCTCAGATGCTACTGTGGAAAAAGTGTGACAGGTTGCTACCTCTGAATAATCGGTGGCTAGGATGTGCTAGAAAGACTTACTAAGGATGTTAGTGGTTGTTGAATTTTAGATCTTTGTGTGAACTAAGAAAATGTATTTCCCAACCCACCAGCACTTGCAAGCCTTCAACAGGGAGTCATGTTGCTTTATCACACTTCAATGCATATGGTTTTGTCTCGAGTGCCACTGCCACCTGACTGGTTTCCTTCTTGCATTTCCTGTCCTGCACTGACTACCGATCTCCACCAGGTGACAGAATTTTAGCAGAGCCAGCAGGCCCACCTCCCTGGAAGGAAAGCAGTCTGTCAGATGCTCACTCCTCTCCCTCCTGGCCAACTCCCAGCAGCCCGAGTCTGTTCATGAACCTGGGTCACTGGTGTGGTGGCAGGTAAGCTGCTAGATGCCTTACCCCTCCATGCCACTTGGCTAGCTTTGGAAGCTGCTTCTTATATATAATAGGGCATTACTAACTACTGGCATAGAGTACCCCTTCCTCAAGTGTTCCTTATGCAGTAATTCTCTAGAGAGTAAAGCGTCCTCCCACAAAATCTCAGTTCTCATCTCTGTCACAGAAAAACTGCCTTCTACAGTAACTGGCTCATTTTGCATAGGGGATCAATTAGCTTAACTCTGCCAATTGCCTCTCACAAAGCCTCCCTAATGCATTTTTTATGTTTGCTTGCACGCATGTGCAAGCAAACATAGTGCCACCATACAAATTTTTAGTTGTGCCACCACACTCCGATGCCCTGCTCCTTCTTACAGGCACGGCCTCACCCCACCAATAAATTTCTGAGCTGTCTATGACAGCAGTTCAGATGCAGTGGTGAACAGTTCAAAGCAAAAGACTGCTACAATGAGTGGTGGGAAGCGTTTGAGCACCAGTTGCATACTGCCATCGGCAGGCAATTTACACTCTGACGTCGGCAGTGCATAAAGTGCTACACATCAGCACTGCATCTGAACAGCTGACATAGACTGCTCCATTTTTCTTGGACCCGCCCAACAAACACCCAAGCTGCACAGTGGGAGCCCACCCCAGAGTGCTCATGCACTCCCCACCCCGCACATTAGGCGGCTGATGGGGTGTCCAACACCCCGTGGACTCCACTGCCCCCCAAACAGACTTCCAGGTGTCAAGCTGGGAGCACACCCCAACATGGCAAAAGTCTGTGATGGCTGATGGGGAGTCCAGTCCCCATCAGCTCCACTGTAACCCCAAAAACAGACTTCCAAGTGCCATGCTGGGAGCCCACCCCAGTGTGGCAAAAGTCCATATGGCCAATGGGGTGCTCAATCCCAGTGGCTCCACTGTAACCCCCAAAAACAGACTTCCAGGTGTCACACTGGGAGCCCACCCCAGCATGGCAAAAGTCCATATGGCCAGTAGGGGTGCCCAATTCCACCAGGTGGCTCCGCTGTAACCTCCCAAACAACAGACTTCCAGGTGCCACGCTGGAAGCCCACCCCAGCATGGCAAAAGTCCATATGGCCGAGAGGGGTGCTGTCAGCTCCACTGCCTCAACAAACTTCCATCTGCCATGCTGGGAGCCCACCCCAATGTGGCAAAAGTCCCATGTCATCTCCCCCAAAAAAAAACACCTATAAGGAAAAACGGTCTCTCATTGACTCTCTCGCCCCTTCCCCAATCAGCTCCCACCATCTGTGTACACCACCTTCCCACACCCCACCTCACCCCATACTTACCGCGATGCTGGCATGATGCTCTTGGTGGACGGGGAACACTTCTGCACTCTTCAAACCAACCGCAAACTGAAGAAATGCAGGTAAGCTGTATCATGGCATAATTTCTTTTTCAACTTTGGTGCATATCTCAGGCCATTTTTGGAATTATTTCACCACATTTTCAACATGGGGTTCTTGGGACCCCACATCATAAACTCAGCCACTGTCATTTTGTCATTCACTCCCGAAAGGTGATTTCCACGGTCACTCGTGGAACCACCTTTCAGGACTGATTAATGAAATGACAGTGCCACAGTTCATGAGGCAGGCCGCCAAAAACCCTTATGTTGAAAATCTGGTGAAAAAATTCTAAAATGACTGTTTTATTTAGTGTGTTGTTTAGTTCCTATGCACGCCTGTAACTTTGAGAATTTTTTATATTACTCCAGATTTTTCAACACTGCCATTTTACCATACCTCCTTATGAACAGTATAGCTGTCATTTTCACATCCTGGCAAAATGTATTTTCGCACTGCCGCACAGAATAGCACAGTCACTGTAGGAAATTAATGTTCGGACAGATTAAGAAAATCACAGTGTTACTGTTCATGAGCAGAGGTCTCAAAATGCCTATGTTGAAAATCTGCTGTAAAAATCCCCAAACTAATAACATTACGGGTGTACATTCGCAGTTTCTACTCACGCCAGGACTTCACTAGTTTTTATATTTTCACTCCAGATTTTCAACATGCCATTTTTACACCTTCTCATGAAGAGTACACCTGTCACTTTCACATCCTGTTCAAATGTGTTTTGCACCTGTGGCACCAAATGGCACAGTCACTGTGCAAAATCACCTTTCGCTCAACGAATCTAATAGTGTCGCTGTTCTTGTGGTTGGGTCACAAAAAGCCATTGTGGAAAACTTGGAGTAAAATACCAAGAAATGCCCAGGGCATTAGAATTTTGACCATAATGCCCTCACCCTGTAGGGACAGATAGGCATCAGGGGTGTGACTTGAGATTGTCGACAGTAATGCTCATGTCATTCCACCCCCACCCCCACCCTGCAGCCAGTTACAGGCATCGAGGTGCACCTTGGACCCTTTGCCCCAGAGTTCACTCCATTCTCCTATACTGTGCCCATTTCAGTGTATTTCCTTATGGAATGAGGTGAATGTAAAGCCCAAACACCCCAAGGCACACCTCAACACTTGTCAGTGTCTGAAGGGAAGGGTGAGTGAAATGTCATGACTGTCATGGGCAACGACCCAAAGGCACACCCCAATGCCTGTCTATCTCTGCAGGGTGAGGGTGGAGTTGGCATCAGTTCAATACTTCAATGCCATTCCTATGCTGCATCTGTCTAACTCCTGTAATTCCACTACTAATGCCAGCAAGCAAACATTTGACATTGACAAATGCTTGTTCCTTCAGTGAGGAAGCTGCTCTCAGTTGTGAGCCCCACAGGCACTGCTGAGCTTGACAGTATGCACAATACAATATTACAAATACTTACATAGGTATGCTGAGTGATTAACCTTATTCTCATATCTACTAGTGGCTTGTTGTTTATATTCCCAGATCTTTTGTTTTTCTGTCAAGAGTTCCACCATGACACCATTAATTCTGTTTAAAGAAAACACAGATTGCCCATACCTCAACAATGCAAAGCATTATGAGAAGCATATGCAAATGTCCATGAATTAATTTGGACTGGCTCAACTTTAAGCAGAATTGTATGGTGCCAAAAGGCCTCACAATGCAATCAGCAAAGGCTGAGAACAGCAAAATTCTGTTTGCTGTTTACAACCTATTATACAATAGGGTCTTCTGATAACCCATTAAGTACTAATAGTATTCTCACTGATATCAGCAAGTCAACATGTACACAGTGAGAAAACGCATCAGATAAATATACAGTGTACACACCAGCACAAATATCAGTACGTCACCTCCTCTAGCAGCCGAACGCTGTGGAAGAAGACCAGAAAGAAGAAAACATAGGTACCACAAAAACTGTAACATAACTAAAAGCCCCTATGTATAATCCAGATACATGATGGTAGGGGTTTGATATGTGTAAAATCACAATTCGTGGCAAGTGAACTCAGAAAAATAATTCATGGCTCCACAACTCATGATAATCCCAGAGCTCACTTGCACCTCGTTGTGATATTACACATATCAAGCACCTTACCATCAGTATCCCCTTAATATTCATTCATCTTATGCTCATAATAGCATTGAAGATGTTTCACACTCCTCTATGAACCACTACTCTTCCTAGCTTTCATAGCATTGGAAGACAATAAATTATATTCTATAAGACAGAAGGTTTGTTCAGTCCTGTCAGCAAAAAGAAAAAATACCCCTCCGGACACACACACAAAGAACTCAACCTAGCTCACTTGATAAAATGAAATGAAATAAAACAAGGCTTAGTTTACAAAGCTTGGTTGATACTATTTATAGAGTAATCTCAGTGGAATCAGAAATTTGACTACAGAACATGCTGACATCTGAAACCTGTTGCTACAGTGTGGACTAAATAGTATCAGCACCCCGCCAGAGAATACTGCATTTTACTATATGTGACTTGACCCTTTCAATTGAAACTGAACTTCAAGGAGGCTCATCACAGGAAAATGCTCCCACAGGAGATTAGAATGGCTGGAAAAGCATTCCTGATAAAATGCTGTAATAAGCTGAACAATTCCATGATAACTCGATAGTTTATCATGGCATTTTCATCCTCACCTCTCACTTCACTGTATTTGTCTGAATAAAGCAGCTGCTCACAGACACGTTCTCTCACACAAATACAGTTTAGTTTTCCTCTTTGTTGAAACCTTGCACCAGTTATTATAAAATTATTATTATTATTATGATAAAAAATGCCCTGCTTGACGGATAGGAGGGTAGTGTCCTATGGAACTTAGGGCACATCTAGTTATTCCCTGCAGATGTTTCTTGGGTAGCAATGCCTTCAGACATCAAACAGGTTACAAATAAGTGGACGAAGCACGCTCTCAAAGTGTGGCTGGATGTCAGACAGTATTGGGGGTCTTTAACCCGTTGTGGAGATATATTCCACTTAAATTCCTTCCTGGGTTTCCAGCTGTGCTCGGAGATAGTTGCTTTAAACAATGACAGAGCAAAGGACTACGCTTTTGACCCAGTTTTTTCAACAAAATATATTAAAATCTTTTCAAGAGTTGCAAAGAAGAATTTGGCATTCCCAGACAGGACTTTTTAGACAGGGCAGCAGGCGGTTCATTCAGACCCACCTGCCCCATCCAAACTGTTTTTCAGAGGAGTCGTATGACAGACCCCAAAGGGTTTATATCGTATGTATATAAAACACTACAGGAAAATATAGGTAAATTATTAACCCAACAGTTAGAACAGAGATGGGAGGAGGAATTAAAGCTGAAGCTATCAGAGGAGGAATGGTCAGAGATCTGGTTGAGAATTTCGAAAACAACCACGTCTCTGAGTTGGAATGAATTTAGATGGAAGGTAGTGGTAAGGTATTTTATCATCGGTCCTTTATACACAACTGACAACAAAGAAATTATTGTAGGGGATGTGGGGTTTGGGCACACATGCTCATCTGTTTTGGGACTGCCCGCAGATAAGTAACTATTGGAGGTTAGTAACACAGGCTCTCTGGACTATTTTTCAAGGGATTTTGTGGTTAATGGAGCTCATTATGTTGCTTGCGCATGTGCAAGAAACATAGTGCCATCTTCGGAGATTCGGAGGTGTGTCACCTCCTCCTCCAATTCAGTCAGTGAGCTGGCAGGTGCGGCCCTGCAAGCCAATGCATTTTGGAGCTGTCTATGACACGCTCCAAAATGCAGTGACACCTCCAGTTGAAAGGGGGAGCTATGCTTCAGTGAACACCGATAAGCGTGGCTCCCCTCCCTGCGCATGAGCGTGTGCCCCCCCACTCGTCCTGTGTAGCCGACGGGTGCCCAATCCCGCCCGGCTGAGCTGCTGTCGCCCCACCCCTCAGGCTGAAAGCACACTGGGAGCCCACCCCAGCGTGGCAATCAGTTCTTGATGCCAGGGGGTGCCCAATCCCCGTCGGCTGAATGGCCCCCATCCTTGTGCCACACTGGGAGCCCACCCCAGCGTGGTAAGCAGTCCCACAACGTCTTTTTTTGTTTTAAACCTGTAAAACAAAAAGCGTCCCGTAGCCAGTCTCCGACCCCCCCTCCCACAACCGCACCCACCACTGCGCGCAGCCTCCACACACCCCACCCTCACCCCATACTTACCTCTGGACTCTGGCGCGACGATCTTTGGTGGACGGGAACACGTCTGCACTCTTCAAAGCCGACCGCGAACTGAGGAAATGCGGTAAGCTGTATAATGGGCTAGATAGGAGGGGTTCAACTTTATTGCATATCTCAGGCATTTTTGGGAATTTTGCATAAAATTTTCAACATGGGTTTTAGGACCCTTCTCATGAATAATGTCACTGTCATGGCGTTATGGGCCGAAGGATGATTTCACGCGGTGACTGCGCAGTGACTGCGGAATTACCCTTTGGGCCTGAATACCACCATGACAGTGACATCATTCATGAGAAGGGCTCCCAAAACCTCATGTTGAACATTTGGTCCAAAAATTCCAAAATGACTGTTTTATTTAGCGCATGCTATGCAGTTCCTACGCGAGGCTCGTAAGTTCGCGAAATTTCAATATTTTCACTCCAGATTTTCAACATTGCCATTTTACCACACCTTATTATGGTAGTACAGCTTTCATTTTCACATCTTGCCCAAAATGTGTTTCTCGCCCTTGTAGCGCAGACTGGCGCGTGGTGTCTGAAATCAATGTCAGGGACAAATTAAGAAAATCACAGTGACACTGTTCATGAGCAGAGGTCTTAAAATGGCTATGTTGAAAATTTGGTGAAAAATTCCTAAAATGACTGTTTTACAAGGGTGCGTTGCACAGTTCCTACGCAGGCTCGTAAGTTCACAAATTTTCAATATTTTCACTCCAGATTTTCAACATTGCCATTTTACCACACCTCCTCATGAGCAGTACAGCTGTCATTTTCACATCCTGCTCAAAACATGTTTCCGCCCATGTAGCGTACAATGGCGAGTCGTGTGCGAACTCAGTGTATGGGACACATTAAGAAAATCACAGTGTCACTGTTCATGAGCAGAGATCTTAAAATGGCAATGTTGAAAATTGGTGAAAGAATTCCTAAAATGACTGTTTTATAAAGCACAGTTCCCACGCACGTCAGAGGTTTGCGAATTTTCAATATTTCCACCCAGATTTTCAACATTGCCATTTTACCACACCTCCTTATGAGCAGTACAGCTGGCATTTTCACATCCTGCCCAAAACGTGTTTCCGCCATGTAGCGCACAATGGCGCAGTCGGTGTGCAAACTCAATGTATGGGACACATTAACAAAATCACACTGACACTGTTCATGACCAGAGGTCTTAAAATGGCTATGTTGAACATTTCATGAAAAATTTCCTAACAATGACTGTTTTATAAGCGTGCATTGCGCAGTTCCTACGCACGCCGTAAGTTCACAAATTTTCAATATTTGCACTCCAATGACTTCCAAATACTTAAACAGCACATAGAAGCAAGCAACATTTGGCATTGAAAATGCTTGTTTGGTATTAGGTCTGGTACCAGAGGGTTAAGATCCAGTGGCCAGAAATATTTGTACTACATATTAGTGGCAGCAGCTCTAAAAGTGATTACGCAACATTGGTTACAGTCAGAACCTCTAACCTCTCCATGTGGAGAGCTAATGTTATAAAAATCAAAGGCATGGAAGCTATAACTGCCGAAGACTGGCCACAGAACAGTATAATGCAAAGTGGCTCCCTTACTACAATTATATTGAAAGTCTGGAGGGCACCTCGGTGCTGGAGCAATACCTTCCGTCCTGAGATAGTATACAGGAGGTATTGGCCTAACTTAAAAGGAGGCAGGATTTGGAAATATCTAGAACTTGACTGGTTTACGAAAAGGGGAGAAAAAAAGGTGGGAAGTAGAAAGGGACTCAAAGGGAGGGTGAAGAACTGAAAATGGAAGGGAAGAAAAGAAAAAGGGAAAAGAAAGGTAATGTAATGGTTGGATAAAAGAAATGAAATGAAATCACATTGCTTGGTTCGGTTGAGATGTTTACACTTTAGTTATTTAATAAGGATGACAACATAGCATATCTTAGATTAATAGTATGAATGAAACCTAAAAGAATAATGGATGTTATTTTATCAGTTTGGTATAGATGGCAGGAAACAAAGGATGTAAATGAAGGGTAGAGTGCAATTAGATCTTCCTCTTCCTTTCCCTCTAATTTATTTTTTGGAGGGGGATTGCCTTAGTGGTTTTTAAATGAATGGCAATCACTCACTCACTCTTTATTGTGCCGTGATAAATATGGAGTATGCAATTAGTAGGAAAGAGAATATGGTAATTGCTGAAAATTATTTTCTCTCTGAATACAAATGTATTACTCTGCTTCAATGGTGGATATACCCATATGTAAAATGGAGTTTTTAAGCTATCAATAAAAGCTTTATGAAAGTTAAAAATAAAAATGCCCTGCTCTCAAGGTTTATGGATCACTGTATACATTGGGTGTGTGAAAAATCCTCATAATACACTGCTGCACAGGCATTATTCTCTATTTATGACATATTTTCACTAGATGTGCATACTGAATTGTGCCTGCAAGCAGTTTGTTTCAGGGAAGGGGCAAGGGGCTAATGGAAATAACAAGGTACAGAACAGTGTAACAGTAAAATAAATGGTTTTGTAGCTTTAAAACAAACCTTTTTGTCACGGAGTACTGTTTCATAGTCCCCCACCCACCCACTTCTCTCAGATGCCAGTGCAGTGACCCACACCGATGTTCAGGTCAGTGTGGCAGGTGAGCAGCTGTCACTGTGACCCTTGTCAGTACTCCCTCATGGCTCGCTGACAAGGAGGGCTTATAGTGTGGGGCAGCCCTCTCCTTTGCAGCATGCAGTCCTGTCAGGGCAGGAGAATCCAACTCAGGATGTGAACCTGGGTATGCCAGCTGGCAGGGATGACTGCTGAATCTATGTACTGCATTTGTTTACATTGTGCTCACAATGTTGTAGCGTATGAGCAGGGCCACTGGAAAATTGCAGAAAAAGTTAACCCAAATTGCGGAGCTGTTTGCAAAACATGTGGGGAGATTGCAAGAGTTCTGCTATAGACCTGAGTGCTTCACAATAAATCTTTTACTGTTTTCTGCAGCATGTATTAGTCAGTATGAACTGCTAAATGAATACACTGCCACTTGAAAATGTTTTAAACATACAGAAAAGCTTATGTTCCTAGAATGAATTCTAAACTGATAAGCTGTTGTGTGCACTGCCTATCTTCCAAAATTTTAAGACATCTGCCTCACACTGTGCTAAATAGATTCTATAAAGTGAGCCACAGCAAATCGATATTAAATAAATCCACAATAAACATATTTTTCTGCTTGTGGATATAGAATAATGAAGCCTGAGCAACAGCTGTTTACAGTGCTCTGTCAACTATTCACCCACTTTGGTACAAGACAAAATCAGCAGACAGAGTGGTGAATGATTGAGTTTTAGTAAGATGTTGTTGAAGTGTTTAATGTTCATAATTTGCACTGTAGGTACTGAACACTACTTTTGAGATCACATATTTAAATATTTAATCTGGGGGTTATTGGGGCTGGCAGTATAGCTTAAAGGTTCTGGCAACAAACTATGAATGAGTTGTGGACTTGTAGCAGACCTGGGTTTGATTCCCACAACTTCCATTTGTATACTGTGTGATTCTAAGCAGGTCACTTAACCACCTGGGTTGCCCCTGAAAACAGGCTCTTGTGCTTAGTGGGCCTTACCAGTTACCAAAAAATATATTGAAATACCAATATATTTTACTGCATCATACATTAGTCAGGGTACCCTGTAATTTACCTTTGTTTTACTCTGGCTGCAGTGATTTTGTTTAGTTAAGATAACTGTTCACATACATTTTATGTCTTTTATAAGCTTGTTTTCAGACTTTAGTCAGGTTTTTGTTGTAGTCTTTGCATGTGAGCATCTAGCTGGTAGATTTTAAAGAGTGAGATCACTGTTATCAGCCAGCTTATTCAAGTTTATAATCAGCTGGGCCACCCAACATCCTCAGCTGTTTGAATCAAAACTAGCTTGAATGAAAGTATGCTCACAAGGAAAACACCTGTCCTACCACTTACAAAAGACTTAATAGTTAGCACCCCAGTTAGGGAATGGGATAATTTGCACCATTTCTCCCATCTTTGTTTCAGTCTCTGTGGCAACACAGAGTTCTCCTCACAAAGTGTGGTAGGGCCATGGACTAGGTTGCGAAATGGGTAATGGAGATGGGTGGATACAGTGGAGAAATTCAAAAGGGCATGGGATACCTACATGGGACTAGGCAGAGGTGGAGAGAGAGAGGTCAAAGGGTAAATGGGAGGGCTATCATTTTCGGGCAGACTCGATGGGCTGTATGGTCCTTTCCTTCCAGCAGGTTTCTAGGATTCTATGAACAAAAATTTTCTGATAGACTGCTTCAACACAAACCAAATGTTAAGTGTTTAAGTGTACTTATGCTTGCTAGTGGATTTTGAAACAAACAAGACAAGGATTCAAAAGAAAGCAGTGTCCCCTACCTTGCACTATATTGTTTCGCCAAACCTAAGTCTGCATGCAAAACTGTCAATATATTTGAAAGTATTTTAATAAAACATTGACACTTTTTACATAGTTCAATGTAAAACTCAAAAATTGCAAGGAATTGCAGAACATGTCAGTTTTGTGGAGAATGGTGAATGGTGAATGGAGAATGAAGAATGGTAAAACGAACTGGGTCAGAAACTGGTTATGTGGGAGAACTCAGAGTATTAATGAATGGCACCTGTCAGAAGAGGGAGGGTGACATGAGGGTTCCGCAGGGGCTCGGTTCCCCAGCCGATCTTCTTCAACATATTCATCAGCGACATTGCAGATGGACTGAAGGAAAGGTGTGCCCGCTTGCAGATGACACCAGAATCAGCAACAGGGTGGAAACACCAGAGGGACAGCATAGCATGGAAGCTGATCTCCAAAAACTGGAGTAATGGTCCAGGACCTGGCAATTAAAATTCAATGCCAAAAAATGCAACGTCATGCACCTGGGAAAATGTAACACAGGAAACTGTACTAATGGGAGGACAGCAGCTGATGGCTACTAGGCAGGTTCGAGACCTGGGGGTGATCACATCAGATGACCTCAAGGTCAGTAAAGAGTGTGAAAAGGCAGCACTAAAAGCTAGTGGCATCCTGGGATGTACATGGAGGGCATCACAAGCAGAAGGCATGAAGTAATCATGACCCTGTATCAGTCCCTGGTAAGGCCTCAGCTGCAGTACTGTGTCCAGTTCTGGATGCCACACCTCAGGAAGGACATAAATAGGCTAGAAATGGTACAGAGAAGAGCAACAAAGATGGTGCAGGGCTTGCATCAGAACCGTACAAGGCAAGACTAGATGACCTCAAGGTATACTCCCTAGAGCAACGCAGGAATCATGGGGACATGATCAAAACATTTAAATACCTTAAAGGCAACAACAGGGTGCATGTGCAGAACATCTTCAGTTAAAAGACTACAACAGGACTAGAAGGCATGACCTTAGACTTAAGGAAGGAAAGTTCAGGAGCAATATGAGGACATTAGTCTTCACAGAGCACATTGTGGAACTATGGAATAGCCTACCAGAGGAGGTGGTGGGAGCCAAGATGGTGGGGAACTCAAACTGGCATGGGGCAGATAATGCAGGATACTCAAGCAGGCAGCTAAGTATGGGGGTTGGAAACCAAGGGCAGACTTGATGGATCATACGGTCCCCATCTGCCGACAACTTCTGTGCTTCTATGTTTCTAATTGTGGATTCCACAATACAATCGTGAGTGTAATTTTCCAGTGACCCTGCTTATGAGCTTTGTCCATTTCTTGTATTTGTCACCCCCTACCTGCCCCGGAGTTGTACCTTGCAATGAGCCTTGGCTCAGTGTGCCTTTCCCAGCTAGCAAAAATTTTAAATAAATAAATATAGCGGGCCAGGGCTAGGCCAGCCTGCCAGCATAAGCGGCAAGGCGTCTGTCTATAGTGCCTGACATTCTGGGTTGAGGGAGCGGACTTGGGAGTCAGAGGGCGGCCAGGTGCAGAAGGATTGAGCATCCCAGGAACTGCTCTCCTTCTCTGGGGAGGGGAGTGTCCGCACAATGCGAACCCCTGGTTGAGGATACTGCTGCAGCTGGCACCAAACATCAGGGTGGCAGGGTGGATGCTGGTATCATTGCACATCCCTTCCCCAGGAAAAAATTACAGCAAAAATGCTGGCCTCTAATGATGACCCTTCCGTTGCTGCTCCTGCTCAGACAATGGTCTGCTGGGGGTCCCACTCCATGACTGCACCCTGGGGGCAAGCTAGGGCTACAATACCGAGTTTCCCGGGAGGGGTGCTGGCCTGGTAGGCACCCAGGGGGTAAGCCTGGGGATGGGGAGCATCGAGTGAAGTGGGGACCAGATTCCTGTATGGGAAGTAGCTGGAAAGAAAATTTTGCTGGGCCAGAAAATGTACAACTTAAGCATATGAGCTTATAAAATCCACCATGAAGAAAAAGAAATTCCAGTGCTCAGAGTTGTCTAGTGTAAGTCATGGTCATGTTAAAAAGTCAGTATTCAAAAACTGCATTATTAATCACTGTACAGTAGATATAGCATTTAGCATGAAATGTTTCTCTTGCAGAACCAGAAAAAAACAAGGCCTCCTGTATCTACTATCTAGCTAAAAATCATTCTGAAGATAAAAGCTTATTAGGGGAAAACAAGCATTTAGCAGTAGGGAGGATCATGAACATACTGACTACACAGCAAGGCAGTCATTCTTAGCACAGCAGAAGTGCAGTGACTGAGATACATTTGCCAAGTACAACAAGATAAAACCAACATTACAAAGATTCTACAGGTCAGTCCCAATATGTTTAATATAGCATTTAGTTTTAACTTCCTAGATGCTAAGGCTGTTTGTCCCAACTGTCAACATACATGAAATCTTTGCAATGAATTCACCTTGAAATGCAGCAGCCAGTCACCAACTACCATCTGAAGATTTTTCACGAAATCTTGATTTACAGTATTAGATTTAGAAGTATATTTTGTTCCAATCCAATCAGCATACTAGAAGGTATATTGAATTTTTTTTTTATTAAGGTCTTTCTTCCTCCAGAGTCAGCAGTTCCCTTCAGCCAGCCTACTGCAGAACTCTCAGCACCATCAGCAGGCAACGCAACCACAAACGGGACCCGAGTGTGGTCCTAAGAGCGCAAGTGGCTATTACCCTACTGTTAACTCTGCTTTTTCAAGTTTACTTCCTTACCACCACCTGTGGAATGGCCTTTCCTTCTCATGTTGCCATTCTGGGGGGAAGGCCAATGCTGTTGGGGAGCCCACAATGTTGGAACCCTCATCTCACTCACCTGAGGGAACACTACTGCGGCAGGCTTGGCAAACCCCTCCCCTTGGCGCCTGAGAGCACTGACTCCAGAATGCACCCATGACTCCTCTGGCCTGGGGCTGAGCATTGGGTCTGAGGCACAAACCTGCTTCTCATGGTTGGTAGTGAAACATACTTCCCAGTGCCTTGGGGTCATCCCTTACATTTAGTTTCTGATCACAGCTGTACTCTTCTAATAGGACCCCTGTGCCAATGGGGCCTATTTGACTGGTTGCTGGAAATTCCTAATTCAGATGAATAAGAAGGTCCCATGCTAGTTTCCCCATCAGGCCTTGGGGCTGAGGACTGCAACTTTATACATCCGCTGACCTGCTGAAGAAATCGTGTCATCACATGGAATTCCACTGGCCCTTCTGAATGGAGTAAGAGGTCTATGCACTTTCCATCTATGAACTGTGATAGGGAATCTTGATCCTGAGGTCTTGGAATTCAACTGGCCCTTACTTTGCATGCGTTCTCTTCCTCCTGTTCCTGTTATAAAAATGTGCTGGCTTTATTTTCTCCTGTGCCCAGCACTGGGTTGCAGTCTGAGTTTTGTTTCTTCCTTCTCCAGTTGAGAGGAGACAGTTTTCTCCTGAATATTACTATTTACCTCCTTGTCTTGCTGGGTCACTTTCCTGGATATTTCTGGTCCCGTTTCCAGTCTTTTGGGCTCATTTGCCTCTATGTGCTCCAGCATACAACCAGCCACTTCTCCTTTCTTGATCTTATTTTTGCTGCGAAACTTCAAAAGTTGCCGTTCCAACTTGGCATTTTCCTTTTTATATTTGGCAAGTTCTTGTTGGCTGGCTAGCAGTTCTTGCCTCAGGTGGCAATTCTCCTCCATTAGGAGGACAGTTTTCATCTCCTGTAATGCCTTCTCTTCAGATTTAGAGAAGAAAATTCTGCTGAAAATGGAGATCAGTTCCTGGAAAACAACTTTAAACCATGACATTTTAGATTTTCAGGCAGTTGCAAACTAAAACTACTGAACTTCAATAACTCTTTTACACTGAGAGGCTCTCTTCAGTGTTAGAAAACAGAAAGAAAACTCATGATTCTTTCACTTCTAATTTCACCTTCTCTAGTTTCCTTTGTTTGTATTGCCACACCTCTAACAATGCACCGACTTGACTTAACCTGTTTTTCTTCTTCTATTTTTAGTTGGGCTTGGAAGCAGTTCTGCTATCTAGCCAGTAAACATCAAAGCATATACAGCAACCACTGTCAGGAGTTTACACTGGGCACGCTTACTAATATCCACCTTCACAGCCGGCCCCATGGTGCTGAGGGCTGAGGCGCTGGATGCCTTACCTGCACCACGCCAGTGACCCGTGTTCGGAATGAGCATGGGCCACTGGGGACAGCAGGAGAGGAGGAGGATTGAGCATCTGAGGACTGCTCTCCTTCTCTGGGGAGGGGACCTCAGCGGTCGGTGTCACCTGCCCCTAGCAGAGGCTGGGGGACAGCACACTGACACTAGGAAGGGAGTGAGGAGGTAAACACTTGAGTAGCACGGATCGCTGCATTCCTCCTTAGGGTGTCATTGCATGCCTCCTCTCCTAAGGGGAGTAAATGGGGAAAAATCCTGGGCATGGTGCGATGATCACAATCCCTGCAGGCCCCACTTCTGTGAATAGTGGTAACCCCTGCACTGGATCCATTCCGTGGGTTGAGGGATCCCAGCCACCCCACCATGGGGGAAAGCCATGGAGGACAGTGGCAGGTAAGCCATGAGTGGGGAATGAGGCTGGGGATCTGGCTTGAAGGTGTGCGGCCCAGGAAGAAAGAGATTAACTGCAAAAAATATAAATAAACTATTCACCTTCACATGCACAACAGGTGCAGGTTTCAGTAGCTGTGACTTTTGGCATCCATTGCAACACAACAACTGTTCTTTCACCCCCCTTCCCCATAATAAACAAGCTTTGGTCAAAGCCGACACTGCTGTGGTGAGCTTTTATGAGTGCCACAGCCACCGGAAAATGGCATCTTGCAAGTATCGCCAGATGGCATACATAAGATGGCAGCACCAAGAAAACTGCAAATGCATGGCACTATTGCATGCAAAGTGCTTTCAAATGGCATAGAATGCCATTCCCAAGATGGCATCGATAATATAACTGTGCATGCACAGTTCTGAAATGCAATGCAGAAGTGCCGTAGTAAAGTTGTGTGCCCATGGGGGTCAGTTGTGCCATGGAGGGAGCTCCATCAGTGGAGGGCAGGAGAAGAAGCACCAGCACAGGAAGCTATGGAGTCAGAGCTATGTAGCAGTCACCACATCACTGTAGGAGAACACAGGGATATGTTCCGCTTGCTGTCCCTGTTCTCTCCTACAGTGATGGTAAATGTCTGTGGAGCTTCTTCCATGCAGCTGTAAAAAAGCGAAGGGAGTGTAAGGAGAGAACACTGCTGGAACTGTACAAAATTATAAATTGTCCCATTGAAAAATGTAAATTTATAATAAAGCTGAAAACATTCTGAATGATGCCAGATCAACTGTTTTACATGTCCAGCTGAAACACAAAGGTATGAATATGATATGCACATAAACAACAGATTTGTGAAAACAAGCAAACCTAGGTTGGGTACAAACTGGAGTACCACTGGGTTCAGTACTGGGTCCAGTCTTTTTATATGTCTTTATAAGTGACATTGCAGAGGGACTGGAAGGAAAGGTATGCCTCTTTGCACATGACACAAAGATCTGCAACATGGTTGATACACAAGGGTGGGGGTGGGGGTGGAAAGTATGAGAAGGGACTTGGCAAAGTTGAAGGAAAGTTCAAGTATGGCAGCTTGGATTTAATGCAAGAAGTGCAAAATAATGCACCTGGGAAATGAAAACCCAGAGGAAGAGTACACAATGGGGGGTGAGTAACAACTGAAATGGAAAGGGACCTGGGGTAATCATATCAGATAACCTTAAGGTTAGCAAGCAATGTGAGAAGGCAATAGGGAGGGCTGGGGACACTGGGATGTATAGGAGGCATCACCAGCAGAAAACAGGAAGTTGTTATCCTCTGTACAAACAGTTGGTGAGACCCCATCTGGAGTACTGCATCCAGTTCTGGAGACCTCATCTCTGCAAGGACATAGACAGAATGGAGGCAGTCCAGAGGAAAGCAACTAAAATGGTGCAGACTCTACAAGAGAAGCCATATGAGGAGAGACTAAAGGAGCTTAATATGTATACCCTTGAGGAAAGGAGGGAGAGGGGGACATGATTGAAACTTTTATGTACCTCAGTGGAATCAATAAAAGTCTAAAAGGGTAGCATCTTTCAGAAAAATAGATGTGCAAGAACAAGGGGACACAATTTGAAGATAGAGGGGGATGGCTCAGGGGCAATGTGAGGAAGTATTTTTCACAGAGAGGTGGTGGACACATGGAACAGCCTTCCTGAGGAGGTTGTGGGGTCTAAAACTGTGGCAGAATTCAAGAATGCATGGGACAGACTTAAGGTAATTCCTGTGGGGGTAGGAAGAAATAGGCTGTTGGTTAACTAGGATCTGCAGCTTATCCAGTAGGTAGGGAAATGGGCAGACTAGGTGAGCCAAGCAGTCCTTATCTGCCATCAAAGTCTATGTTTCTGTGTTTCTATGTTTGGTAATCCCCAAAAGCCCCTCCACCCTATTTTCTACTATATAGATGAGTCTGTGAGGAAGAGAGGGATAGGTAACTTCCTCTGGCTCTGTAGGTAGCATCAAGTTTTCTTCACCATTTTGGCCAAGACAGGCAAACAATCAAATCACACTCATTTATAACTGCACTGTCTTGCCAGTCCCATGTAGTGGCAGCATTACACCAGGGCATGTGCCCCAATCAAAAAACTGTGCCCCAATGCTGAGTCTCTAGTTTGCAGTGCTCTCTCAGGCCACGTGGACCAGAAAAACCTTTTGCTGTTGACAACTGTCCCACACCATTTTGTCTGGCTCTCGAATCCCAAGATTCTAACTCTGAGCCCCCCCAGCCACCATGGGAGTCTCAGCTAAGAAAGAGGACTGCTGCCTAGACACAACACCACACAGGACAGTCAGACCACTATAGAGTTCAGTTGCCTCTGCCCTCTTTCTTAAGCCTGTCACTCAGTTTGGGAGCAGAGCTGTCTGCACCCTACCTGCTGCCAGTGAACTCTGTTGTTCAGCCATTCACTAGTAGTCCAGAAGAATTAGCAATTTGGCAGCAAGGCATTGCTTAAAGACAAAGACAAGTTGGTTTTTAATTTTCAAAAGATTGTCCGTTCAGTCATCATCAGTAGCCTGGTACTGAAGTGAGCACAGAGAGAGCAGCAGTAGCCTACAGCCAGCCCAGTAGCCACTACTAGCCACCCTGCCCAGCCCAGCCAGTAGCTGTACTAGTCTGTGTTCTGCAGCACAGAGCCCCAGCTCAACAATCCACCCTGGAATCCAGCCAGCAATAACAACACACAAGTTACAATGCTCAAGAGAAGCTGTCTGCCAGTGCTGTGCCTGCAGAAGTTGAGAGAGAGAAGAGAGCGACAGAGTCCTGAATCAACTGCTTATGCCTTGAAGTAAGTGGCTGGGTTTATTCAAAAGTCTTAGTATACTGTGGGTGGGAGGGAGAGTCGGGGACTTGAGGGAGAGAAAGGAACGCATAGCATCCTGGCTCCGCCACTGTGGATGAGCAATCCATGGGTGACCAGTTTGGGAGGTGGTGGTGGTGGTGGTGGTGGATACTTGCTGGAAAGAGGAGGATGGATGACCTTGCTTCTTTTGGTTTGGGAGGGATCCTGCTTAGCCTTCACCTGGCTCAGGGTGGGTGGAGTCTCCTGGCTTTGAGGGGTGGCCCTGCTTCTCCTAACTTGAGGATGGCCCTACTTTGTTTGGCCCAAGGCGGGGGTGGTCCTGCTTCTTCTGGCTTGGGGGTATGGCCCTGCTTTTTCTGGCTTGGTGTATTGCCCTGCTTCTTCTGGCTTGGGGGTATGGTCCTGCTTTTTCTGGCTTGGGGAGTATGGCCCTGCTTTTTCTGGCTTTTAGGGATGGTCCTGCTTCTCCTAACTTGGGGGATGCCCTACTTTTGTCTGGCTCAAGGGGCGGGAGGGAGTAGTCCCTCCCATTCTTCTTGCTTGTGGGGTATGGCCCTGCTTTTTCTGACTTGGGGGTATGGCCTGCTTCTTCTGACTTGGGGTATGGCCCTGCTTCTTCTAGCTTGGAAGGGTATGGCCTACTTTTTTCTGTTGGGGTATGGCCCTGCTTCTTCTGGCTTGGGTGGTATGGCACTACTTCTTTTGACTTGGGGGTATGGCCTGCTTCTTCTGGCTTGGGAGGTATGGCCTGCTTTTTCTGGCTTGGGGATATGGCCTTGCTTCTTCTGGCTTGGGAGGTATGGCCCTGCTTCTTCTGGCTTGGGAGGTATGGCCCTGCTTTTTCTGGCTTGGGGGTATGGCCCTGCTTCTTCTGGCTTGGGAGGTATGGCACTGCTTCTTCTGACTTGGGGGTATGGCCCTGCTTCTTCTGGCTTGGGAAGTATGGCCCTGCTTTTTCTGACTTAGGGGTATGGCCTGCTTCTTCTGGCTTGGGGGTATGGCCCTGCTTCTTCTGACTTGGGGGTATGGCCTGCTTTTTCTGGCTTGGGGTATGGCACTGCTTCTGGCTTGGGGGTATGGCCCTGCTTCTTCTGGCTTGGGAGGTATGGCCCTGCTTTTTCTGGGTTGGGGGTATGGCACTGTTTCTTCTGGCTTGGGAGGGTATGGCTCTGCTTTTTCTGGCTCAAGGGCGGGTGGTCCTGCTTCTTCTGGCTTGGGGGTACGCCCTGCTTTTTCTGGCTCAAGGGCAGGGGGTGGTCCTGCTTCTTCTGGCTTGGGGTATGGCCCTGCTTTTTCTGGCTCTGGGTCCAGAATGGGGATGGCACTACTTTGTCTGGCCTGGGGTTAGGTCCTGCTTCTCCTGGCTTGTTTCATAAAATAATAACAACTCTAAAAATAAAATGAAAACAGCACTTTTATTTCAGGAGACAACATTCATCAGTTGTTCAAATATCTCAAAAGGTAGGTGTGCAGAAATATGCACAAACTTTCCATTCCATTTCTATAGGTGCCCTGGCTTGCCAACTGTGGTGCCCACCCAGTGCCCTGGTAACCAACAGAAGCTGGAGCCACCACTGGCCCCATGCTGCCCCAGATCCCCAGGGCTGGGAAAGTACAGAGTTCAGATCTGAACTGCAGTAATAGTGATGAACAGTGGGTAGCGATGAGACTGCAGCCACCAGCAGCAACCAGAGAAGGCAGGGTGATCAGCACACTGCATCACATTTGCAACACCAGACTGACCATCTGTGTACAATCTCGTGAGGTGTGGGTCCTCAGTCTCTGACTCCTGGAATCTCAGTGTAACCCCACCTGCAAATGGGGGTTCCCAAAAAGTCTTGCAGGAGCTTGCTTGAATGCTCCAAGCCTGAATGGTGTTTGACGTTTAAGCCATTTATCTGTGAGTGCTTTAGAGCCTCTGTGACTGTCTCTTTAAGAGCTGTCTGTTTGCAGACATAATTAGTTTCTATGGGGGACTGTATTTCGCTTGAGTCCCACTCGAGCTGCTGACAAATCGCATCGCTTATACCGCACCAAGTGGGCAGAGTGAGCACTTTTCAAAGATGTAACTGTTTGCCAGAAATCATTTAGAGTAATAACAAAATACAGTTTGTCTAACCTGCTTTTCTTTGCAGTCAGAACTGTGTTTGCCTAACCCTCCATTCTGCTTGAACTGCTGAATTGGACCAATCAGTGTGGGGACCTTTGAAATGGAGCCTGCTGCTGGCAAATCAGAACTTGGACTCTCATTGTGGAACCAGCCACCTATGTACCTGTATGGCCAATCTTCTTGGGAATTGTAGTTTGGATTGCCGCCTTTTGTAACCAACAGGGGGAGTCTGACTGTGAGTGATAGCCAAACAAACCAATTGAACTGGGAGGAACTCAAAGGAAATGCCGGCTCTGTCTACTGGAAAGATCAGATCAGTTTGGGCAGTGAAGAGACAGGGAACTGTGTGCTTCTTCGCTGTGTAGTTTTAGCGCGGGAATCATGTGTAAGGTCCCAAGTTTCAGTCTGCAGCTTGTGTAAGCGCCTGTTCGGACTGAATCTGACCTGTGAAGAGAATCAAGGAGATCTGAAGAGTAGAAACCAGGCTCACCCTGTAGAAGACTGGAGAAATTGTTGAATCGCTTCCGGTCTGTCAGGAACTGAATCTGCTGTGTGTTCTCCTGGGTACTGTGCAATAATTGCAACTGGGATAGAGAAGCAGCCTGCCTGGTATAGTACTTTTCTTTTACATATAAATGTGTGTAGTGCTGGTGGGGAATCGCTTCAAATCCCCTGTACAGTGAATTGAGTGCAAGAAGCTGAAGTAAACCCCAGCTTAATCCAGTCTACATCTATTTGCTCTAAACTGCAGTGGGGTCCAGTCACAAGGACCTTTCCACATGTTCTGCTCCTCCTGGCAATCCAGGACAATCTGCTTACGTCCAGTTCCCAGCATTGAGTCTGTGAGTACAAAGCAGGGTAGCTCCCTGCCATCTGTTTATCAAATTGCAAGTGTGTCATCTATTTGTTGCCATTTCATTTCTTCACGAACTGAGCCATCCGGCTCCGGATTACAACTGGGTATTGTGCAAGTGTTTTTCTATCACAGGCCCCATCCATCTGCACCGATCCTGGCTAGCCTCCATCCTGGGTACCCAGTGAAAGTGACAATTTGGGACTCTGAACATGCGCACAGTACCGTGATTATTAAGGTGTCAAATCAATAGTTCTCAGACTTGTCACAGTGAGCATCTCCAAATCCATGGAAAAGATTTTGAGCCTCCCCAAAACTGAAATCCTTTGGGCCTCCCCAAAGAAAATAATATACTGAACTTTGCATGGTACACCATGAATACATTGAAACCCCTCTGAGTATTTGGCTCACATTCAGTTCTTTGTCTTATACTGATGTGGAACCTTTGAAAAGAGCTCCTGTGCTCAAAGGTTTTATCTGACTAACAAATAAATAAAATAAACAATTATTATTCAGCTTATTGTAACCCCCTGCCCCCACAGGCCAGCCTACCTGCTCCATTATTTTCATTCTTGAACCATTGTTACCCCTTGCTGCAGTACCTTCATGGGTCCAACTACTTTCTCTGTTTCCTTTCTGTATGAAATAACCTTCCTACATTCTTTACCTCCCCTCCATCCCTGCTCCTAAGAAACTTCTCAGGGATTACTTTGCTCCTTCCTGCTATTGCTGTTAGCACTTCTATGCTCAACCCTTGCATTTGGGCTGTTCTGCCATCAGTCTACAAATTGATCAATTACTACCACTCATTATTAGTTTATTGTTCACATTTGTTTGCACTATTGTTCATTGTGTATTTCTTGATTATTTTGCAGTTACCTTTTGAAATGTATTCACTACCTACCCTTCCCCAGTTACACCTGAAATGAGCCTTGGCTCATTCACCTTCCCTGTCACCTATTAGTAAATAAATACATAAAATTCACCTACTGTTATCCTCTTTCAGTTTGCGTCATCTCTTCACACAAAATATATAAAACTCAAAATTTAAATACAGTACTTTTCAGACTTGCTTGAGCCTCCCTGGAACAGGTTGGGGCCTCCCAGGAGGCTGGCCTCCCCATTTGAGAACCCTGGTCTAAACTAATTAGCCTGATTTTCCCTTGTGCTTGTTATATTCCCTAAATAAATCAGATCTATTTGTTTCTGCAAAGTTACACTGTCTGAGGTATTCATTTATGTTAAAGTGTTGTACTGTGGCTTTGCATTGTATCATCTTGTTTTACAGGGTTCCCAGAGTCAAGCTGATCGAATCAGTCCTGGGGGTAAGTGTATACTGTGAAGGTACTTCTGATATATTGTGTGGGCCACTAGTGGAAGAAAGGGGTTGCAGTGACCAGAGGGCTGTGACCAAGTCATACCAGACTGTCTTAACCCCGACCTCTGGTGGAGGCACCGCCATTGGGCCTAGGCCCTTAACCTGTTAGCAGTTACGCGGGCAGGGGTAGTAGTCCTTGGGGATAGCACCACCTGGGGTTACATCAGCTACAAGTCAAGCTGTTTTTTACCTTTGTGATTTTCTACTCCAAGCTCCACACCTCCTATACTTCCAACTTTTTCGCACATCATTGGCATGACTGGTTTCACACCAAAAGCACAAAAACAAGTTATTGCATCAAAGAAGCACGTGTGCTCACTACATAGTAGCAGTGCTAAAACCTCACTTTCATAGTTGCTACTGCTTTCTCTGATTGCTCGGTAAAGTTTTAGGAAAAGATCAGAGAGTTCACAGGCTTATTGTATTATGACAAACAAGCTTTCATATGTCGTGTTTTAAACAACCCTCAGTGCGGGGAGGGAGCAGGGCAATGGGGACATGGAGCAGGGAAGCTCCAGGGCTGGAGGTGGTGTGGAGGAGTGGGACTGTGTACAGCAGCAGGGGCAGCGATATCAGTCTTAGAGCATCAGGACAGACACTTGCTGGATGTTGACTGGCAGTGATGACCTGGCTGATCGCAGATGTCTGGCTTAGATGAGACTTGTTTCTATGTAGGGTGCTATTGTTGTATAATTTGAATAAAACTGGACTTGGCACCTGCTGAATAAAGTGGGAAAAATAACTCACTGATCCGCCAGCCAGCACAAGATACTGGGCAAACAGTGCAGTTCCACAGGCAAACAGCAATGGTTGCAGAGCCTCTAGCAGCAGCCAGCAACCACCACTGGCACAGAGGAGAACATGCATCAGCGAGGGGGGACACGGCAATAGGGGCACAGAGCAGGAGTGGTCCCAAGGCTGAAAGCTGTGTGAGGAGTGGGACAGTGTGCTGCAGCAGGGGTACTGACATTAGTCAGAGAGCATCAGAACAGACATTGACAGTGGAGTAAAGTACCGCCAGTGTCCTTCCCCTACCTACCCAGCCAGCCTCAGCCACTGCTGCCACCATGAAGTGATGGTGATAACTGAAAGAAAGCAAAATATCCTGTGCATAAAACAAGGAACAAAATCATACAGCCAAGGTTCAAGAATACATCCGTTCTCTGCACATTACAAAGAAACCTCAACTCAAACAGAAGCGCCTAACCTTTTTTTTTGTGAAAGTTGAACCCATGACTCTAGGCAGTTGCTAATGTGCATGCCAAGGGTCAGGGCTTCACCTTTCATTAAAAATATATAGATTAAGGCACACCATTTGAACAGAGGTTTGCTTTATAAAGTGTAGGAAAGGAATTCTACCTGCTACGCTGTTTTTCTTACCTACAGAAAATGTGCCTGATTCATTATGAAGGAGCTTTCCTAGCCTTGTGCTGCAGAAGCAGAAGTGAACCTGAAGGGAATGCCAGAAGAATAAAATAGTGTGTGTGTTTGGGGAGGGGAGAGACCAGCAGTGTGGTGAAAGTAGAGGCAGAGATGTGTCTCATGTCCAGCCAAAGCATTCAATGGATGAGGAAAGTCTACATATCCTGTCAGGTGCTTCCACAGTCCTTCTCTCTCCTACTTCATGGCAACATGTCAGCATGGCTCCACCCATGCAGCAGTAAAAATCAGCTTAGTTGTGGCAGTCCTGCACCAATGGATGCGGGTGCTCTGTATGACAGCAGTGGTCTTCGCTTCAAAGAAAACCACCGCTGTCTGCTACAGCGCATCATACCCCAAAGCTTTGCAGCATGGCAAATCTTGTACCTTCTGTAATGGTTCGGCTAGGATTATGAAGTAGGTAGCGGACGTCATGCACCTAGTGTCCCACTGCCTCGGACCTTAAACTGCTATTTACACTGGACTACCAAAGGTACCGTAAAGGAAAAAAAAAACTGTTCTGTTTAAAGAGGCATAGTCAACATTTCACATTTTTGCATCCAGTCGCCTAATTATTTTTATTTTCTTTGTAATTTTCGTACTTTTATATGACTAATTGAACTGTTAATAAGTTTTTAAACTATGGTCCAGTTTAGTGAAGTGCAGAACCTGCAATTAGGTGTGCCAGCCCACAACCTGCAGTGGACCAGCCCGCCCGCTTCCTTTCGCTCGCCCAATTTCTCCCGCTCTCTCACCTGCGTGCAATTCTCAGGCTTCCTTTGGTGGCTGCTTAACTTATTGCTGTGTGGAGAGTCTCAGAGCGGCCGCTGAGTATGGCAACATAGGCGGCTCACCGACGAAGTGAGCCGCCTTCTCAAGTCGCAACAGATACAGTGAAGTCACTAATGATGAACTGCATAACGCAGATGGTGGGGGCAGTGACCAATGGCATCCAGCCATTGTCCAAAATGGGTATTAAAAGCTAATACAGCAATGCAGGGAGGGTCTGGTACCAATCGCACTTACTGTACCAGGCAGCTGTACTGATTTCAGAGTCCTTATATACCCATATACAGACTACAGAGAGATTTATATACAGATTAGAGGGTTTGTGTTTTCATCCATGGTCACATACCACTTTCAAGTATCCCAGATCATGAGGAAGGCTCCTGATTTGTATCCCCCATTTAAAGTGCCAGTATCCAACATTACAGTGGCAAAAGGTTAAGAGGTATGCTTTTTCATTTGTCCTGTAATTTGGAGCTGATTCCATATCTTCCAACAAATGACATTATTTCCCATGGAACCTGAATGACTCAGTATTCCTATATAGGTATGTAGTAAACTGTTACATTTTCCTGAAAAAAATACTGATCCCTGAAGATCTTGGAGCCCTGCTTTGTGTGGACCACCTTCTCTGCCAGAGCCAAGATCACTGCAGTCCCATCCAGATATTTTATTTATTTTTATCACCATTTAGTGCTCTAGACTGACACAGAATATTTACAGATATGACCTTGATATACACATACTGTAGATAGACATAGTGAGGCATCATGCAAGCCAACATTTTAGAGGGCACAAAATCCTTACACCTTTCTGGGGCATCGCCTGTGAATATTTTGAAAACAATCACATCTAAATGGTGCACTTTGATGGCTTTGAGCAAGTTATGAAACTGTTCCACAACCTGCTAAATCTCAGCAGAATTATATGGAAATATTGCACAAATAAAGGAGAGGGGCTTCAATAAATTAGAAACAATTTACAGATGTCCAACATCAATGACAGAAACACACACCAATTTTAGGAGTGACAGAAAAAAGCCATTAACAACGTAAACCAGAAAGTCCTAGGAAATTAGACAGCTGAGAGGTAAGCTCTTGACTGAGCATCATAGCATCCTTCAGCTTGCCACCAGACCATAAGGTGACTAGGTGCCTAAGGTGTACCAGCAACTTTCTGTGGCTGCTGCATAACCTGTCTTGCACTGGCATTGCAGGCAATAAGGACTGATTAAAAACAAAAAAATACAATACCTGGCTGTCTGGTTGAAAGCCTTAGAGATGCAAATGCTTGATTGAATATGATGCACTTACTGAATGATTAAAAAACATAAATATCTCTATGTCCTTTAAAAATTGATAAATATAAATTATTTGATTATATAAAAGAACAAGAAATGTTAAAAGTAAGAGGATTAAGGCTTAACGAATGGTTTAGAGATAATAAAATTGATTATTGCCTAGAAGACTACTTAACTCTTCCTTTATCATTCTCGAACAGAAAACTAATTACTTGGGCTAGAGTTGAATTGATAAATTCCAGATATGTGTATTTCAATAAAGGTATCTTTATTAATAAGGGCCCTAATGGTACATCTATTCAATGTAGATGTTCACTAGGCAAAATAAATCTTTAAACCATATAATTAAGTTTTGTCCCATATACTCTAGTTCTAGAAATAGTTTGCTTAAAACTTTTTGAGCTTTTATGAAGAAACTGATTATGATCCTGTATTTATATTATTGCACCCAAGAAGTGTCGCAGACGCCTTGATAGCATCAACATTTTCTTCGTCAGTTGTTAAGACAAAGAAAAAGTAGGCTTGATCTATAGGGGATATAACTAACATCAGTATGAACTTGGTATAGTTGAACTTTATGGAAATTTCTATCCTTGTACAAACTGGTTTTAGGCCCAGGGAAAATGTAATTGACAAAGCACTTTAAAGATGAAAATGAATATTTATTTTGCATATTGCAAGCTATGTCTTGTACAATATTGTAATTTTATACTTGTGTATTTGTGTATCTTTTTCTATTTATAATATCATAACTTTGATTGTTAACTACAACAAAGTTGACCATTAAACTTGTTGATTTGATTTGATACCTGCAGGCGGACGGCATTGACAAATGCTTGTTTGAGATTAGAGCAGCAGCAGAACTGTATCATTGTTAAACATAGTTTTCTCCTGGTTTTCACTGAGAGTATAGTTGTCAGCTGGCTTTTCATATACTCTCAGACAGTGATAACTAGAGGAAGAAAAAATAACAAACAGAGAATAATGGATAGGAAGCTGTGTGTTATGGAGTTTTACGCGCCAAGGTGTGTGATCACCCATAAACCTCGAGAATGAAGTTCAACAGGTTTATGAGGTCATCACACACCAAGAGTGTGTTAAAAGACTCTGTAACACCAAAGTAGTCTGTCTGTTATTTTTATAATTACTGGTGCAGGAGTTTATTTTTTCTGTCAGGATTTGACTTGAAAGAGATAAACAGATGTGAAGCAGTTCTGTGGAGACACACACACACACACACACACACACACACACACACACAACACCTCTGTCTTTGTCTGTCTCTTTCTAGAGACATTTTTTCTTTTGTGCTCTCTTTTTTTTAGATGTTCTCTCTGGAGCCAGCATGGGAAGCACAATAGGCAGACAGTAGTCAGTGAGGTCCGTTCCCAATCTGACTCGCTGTCTACCAAAGTACCACATGGTTCAAAGTATTTCACGAGCAAGATCAACCAGATCGTTTTTTCATTTGGGGCTGGGAGTTGTAAAGGCAGGATCAACCAGATGAATAATATAAAAAGAAGTTGTGTTATTTCGAAGGCGTGAGGGCAAATATTTTGTGCGAATACTCAAAGTGATAAAATGGAGCTGCTATGTTTTTTGTGATGTTTGTCCCATCTACGCATAGCTGAAAAGCCTGTGGTGGCATGCTTGTGAAACTGACTCCTGGAGACGCTACTGAAAGGCAAACTTTTGGAAATGGCGTAATAACCAGATTTCGGGTTATTATGGCGTTTCACAATACTTAATCCACACTTGGAAATGTTTCAAGCAGCATTTTGACTGTTATTTAGAAGCTGTCAGTGCAAATGAACAGGGATACGAAAAAAACACTGTTGTCAACTGCTGCAGGCTCAGGCGTTTTGACATATTCAATACCTTTCAGTTGTCAGACGCAGACAAGAAGGACCATGACAAAGTTATACAACAGTTTGAAGCATACTGTATGCCAATAAAAAAGACTTTTGAGAGGTAAGTCTTTAGATCCCAAATGCAGAAAGCAAACAAATCCATTGAAGAATTTGTTACTGACATGAGATTAAAATGCAGTCCTATAATTTTGGCACACTGACATCCTCTCTGATCAGAGACCAAATAGTGATGGGCTATTCAGACCCACAAGTTAGGGAAAGACTTTTAAGAGATAGTGAATTGACTCTGGAATCAGCAATTAAGACCTGTCAGGCTGCAGAACAAACTCACATGCAGCTGGACATCCTAAGTGGGTCAAAGGATGTCACAGAAGTTGCTGCTGTTCAAACCAATAAGAGCAAATCCCAGAGGTCACCTACAGGTTATACGGCACAAGAGAGTAAACAAGAGACAGGACAAGGGAGGTATACTCAAAAAAGATAGTAAACAAAACCTGCCGGGCTGTGGGAAACAACACACCAACAGAAACTGCCCTGCATATGGAAAACAGTGTAAAGCATGTGGAAAACATAATCACTTCACAAGGTGCCGCATAAAACAAAAAGCAGTGCAATCCTTACTGAAACTATTGACTCAGATAGCACAGAGGAACTCTTCATAGGAGCCCTGGCTAAGCCAGGTAACATGCAAAGCAAGGAATGGACTATTCAACTAAATACCAGTGGCTTGAAAATACAATACATTGATTGATACAGGTGCACAAATAAATGTGCTTCCTTCTCAACTGTGGTTTCAGATACCACACAGACCGCAGATAAAGAAAAACCTTACTGTCTTGAAGGCATGCAAAGGACTAACCATATGCACAATAGGGGACTCGCACTGAACCTCCATCACAAAGGCAAGGTGAGTAAACACAACCTTGTTATTGTCACTGGGGACAAGAAGCCAATTTTGGTCCTAGAGACCAGTCAGAAACTGGGTTTGATAGAAAACTATTTGCAATACAAAATGACAAGCTAGTCACTGATGATATTCTGTCTGAATACAAGGGTGTTTTACAGGACTGGGAAGCTACCCATAACACATAATATCACTGTGGATGCAAAGGCAGTTCCTGTAGTGCATACCACCCTCAAGTACCTGTGGCTCTAAGAGATAAACTGAGAAAAGAGCTACAACAGTTAATAGATCTGGATGTCATAGAAAAGGTAGAAGAACCAACACCATGGGTCCACTCCTTGGTGATTAATTTGAGAAAAAATGTGTCGCTACGCTTGTGTCTGGACCCTAAAGAGTTAAATGCATGTATAGAAAGAGAACATGTCCACATTCCCACAAGGCATGAAATACTGGATGAACTACAGAGTGCAAAATATTTCTCAGTACTGGATGCCTCTTCCAGATTCTGGCAAATACCCTCACAAAAGAAAGCGCATGCCTCTGCACTTTTAACATTTCATATGGGAGGCACTGTTTCAAAAGATTATCATTTGGAATCTGTTCAGCACCAGAGGTTTTCACAGAACCATGCAGCGAGTGCTGGAAGGCACAGAAGGGTTTAAAGTCTGCCTAAATGATATTCTGGTCTGGGGTTCATCACAAAAGCCACATGACAGCAGAGTGAGGCACATCCTGTAAGTGGCCGGAAGCAGGCCTTAAATTGAATAAGGAGAAATGTCAGATAAGAAAGACTGAAATAAAGTACCTTGGGAAAATTCTTTCACAGCAAGGTGTAAAACCAACCAAGCTCTAAGAAAGAGTTACAACGCTTACTGGGCATGGCAAATTTTGGGGAAGTTTATCAGCAACCTGGCTGACAAAACTAGCCACCTGAGATGATTACTAAACAAGTCAGCCATGTGGGAGTGGACATCTGCACATGAACAATAATTCCAAGAGATAAAATGACTACTAACTACTGCACCCACCTTGTTATCTCTTGTCACACAAGGTTTCCACAGATGCCTCGAAGGATGGTATATGAGCCGTACTGTTACAGCATAAACACACCAGCTAGAGGCCTGTCACATATGCATCAAGGGCCTTCACAAAGGCTGAATACAAATGCTCAGATTGAAAAGGAGATGCTGGCAATAGCTTTTGGATACAATGCCTTCCATAATTTCATTTATGGAACCCCATTTGTGATTGAAACAGACCACAAGCCACTGCTTACCATTTCAAACAGAGATCTATGACAGGCCTCACCTCAAATTCAGAGACTGTTAATTACGCTACAGAAGTATGACTATAAGACTGAATATACACCAGGAAACCAGCTGATAGTGGCAGATGCCTCGTCAAGAACCTGGGACGAATCACACAGAACCTCCACCCAAAGTGAGGATTCAGATGTGGACATACACATTAACAGAATAAAAACCTCAGGAGCAGTGTTAGTGCAAATGTGGAAAGGCTGAAAATTGCCACAGCACAGGATGAAACGCTGCAGGCAGTCATGTCAGCTATCAACCAAGGGTGGAAGGGACAATGCACACCCACCAGGTACAGTATGTGCCATTTAAGTCTGAGTTATCTGAGGTAGATGGAGTACTACTCAAAAGGTGACAGGATTGTGGTGCCTAGTAGTTTCAGGAAAGAAATGCTACACAAAATTCATGAAGGACACATAGGCATGGAAAAATGTAAGCATAGAGCCAGGCAGGTAGTATACTGGCCAGGAATCTCAAAAGATATAGAAAACACAGTATTGACCTGTCAGAAATACAGGCCCACTTTGCTGAAGGAACCATTAGACTCTAACTCAGAAACCCAACTGTATGGGAAAATTGGGTGTTGATTTGTTTACCCTAGGAGGTTGAGAGTATCTAGCTATATTTGGCGCATTTCCTGTTACCTTGAAGTTGTTAACTTAAAACATAACATCAAACGAAGTGATAAAGGAACTGAAAGTAATCTTTGCTAGATTTGGGATACCACAGATCCTAAGAACAGACAATGGGCCCAAATTTACAAGTACAGAATTAAAAACTTTTGCACACTGCTATGGCTTCAGTCATGTCACTTCCAGCCCCACCTACCCTCAAGGAAATGGATTGGCAGAGTCAGGGTCAAAGTCATAAAGACTGTCTAAAAAGGCCATGGAGGACAAAATGGACCCTTCTATTGTGGTATTGAATTACAGAGCCACACCACTAGCATGTGGCAAGTCCCCAGCAGAACTGCTATTGGGACACCAGCTTCAAACCCGTTTGCCTGGCATTAAACTGGAATGTTATACTGAAAATGACACAGCCATGAAAGAAAGGGCAAGACAATTCAGGAAGCAACGTGAACACTTTTTAATAAAACTGCAAAGGAGTACAGAATGCTACATCAGTTAATATGCCCGGGTAAGGCGTGAGGGATGCTGGGGAGAACTGGCCGTCATCCAGAGGCTCATGGCACCAAGATCATATCTAGTACTCACTGGAAGTGGACAGTTGTTAAGACGGAATAGGAGACATGCCAGTGCTGACAGGACAAGCTCCTATAAAACTAGGGACAGTTCCTACAGAGTCAGTGCATTCCTCAATAATATAGAAACAGGTCAGGGCAACAGGATATGAAAAGCAGACAACCCATAATGCAGAATTATGACCAAAAACCTAACCTGGAAGCTCCACACATTGAACCACCAGACTCTCCGCCAAAGTACCAGACAAGAGGAATCCAGCACTGCTACATAAATACACACTGAGACTAGTACTCAAGGGGCCTCCTAGCTTGCAGGCAGGTCAAGGTTTGGAAGGCTAATTAAACAGTCACAAATACTTATTGAAACTTGTTAACAGCCCACTGCTAATACCTATCTGTTATATACTTAGAGACATGTAAACCTATTTACAGTGCATGGATAATATAGCCTACAAGTAGAAGAGATTGTGCATGCCACTAGGTAAGACATAGTCAAAGGATTTCATAATAACCTCAGGTTAGTATGTAACCCCTAGGTGGCGCTATCCCAAGGCTACTACCCTGCCTGCTTGGCTAGTAGCAGGTTAAGGGCCTGGTACTGAAACGGGTGCCTCCACCCGGAGGTCAGGTTGTTAGTGGTCCAGCTAACCTGGGCACAACCCTCTGGGACATTGTAATCCCCTCTTTCCTTTCTAGTGGCCTGAACAATATACAGTAATCACTTTCACAATGACCTATATTCACCATGCAATAACCCACACTGTTAGCACTTCCACAGGGCTGGTTCCTCTAGCTTGATCCTGGGGACCCCTGTAAAACAAGGTTATGCACAGCAAATAGCAAAAGTACAGTACTCTTAGCACAAACTGGAACCACAGTCAGGTTAAATGCAAAACAGTTAGATCTCATTTATTCAGGGGACTTAAACAAGGGAGGGGCATAATCAGGTTGATTTGCTAAAGGCTATATCAATCAGACAGTTATGCATGCATTTCAAGTCCCTACACTCTGGGTACTCAGGTAGGAAGATGGTGGGCTAGCCGAACGTTGCCGGGTAGGCCAGCTCATAGCTGGATGGGGCCCTGTGATGGAAGAAAGCAACATGCACAACACACACTACTTGTAATCCGGAGCTGGAGGGCTCAGTTCATGACAGAAAAGACAACAAAGCAATCAGGTGATAACACTTTAGATTTAGCTGTTGTTGCGGGAGCTACCCTGATGTTTACTCATGATAACCAATACATGACACAGGCAGGCCGAAATCAAGATAGCAGGTTGTTGAACTGGAGTGCTAGGAGAAGCAAGGCACACACGAATCACGAGGCATCATTCCTGTTCAGAGCGTGAGCAGGGCTGATCCTCAGGCAGGTCTCTCATTGATGGCTTTCTCTGTGCAGCGGGTAGTCTAGCTGGGCCAGTGTGGCAAAGCCTGGGCTAAATGGAGATGAATCTGATTCAGTCTGTGGGAGCTGGATGCAGCCTTCAGCAAGCAGAACACAGTTTAGCACACAGTGGAGAACCAAATCATGACCCACTAACAGCACACAGCACATTTACATGTAAGAAATTACTGTACCAGGTAGATTGCTATCCAGTTGCAATTACAGATTCTCTGCACAAACCGGAGTTCAAAGGTGGCTGGAAATCCTGACAGGCCAATTGCAATCAGCAAATCTTGGTCTTCTTCAGGTTAAAGCCTGGTCACGGTTCTGTGGCTTAAATCGTCCTCAAAATTCAGATTCAGTCTGAATAAACTTCAATTACCTCTCAGGGACAGCAGGCAGACAGGCAGACCAAAACTCAGCCCTTTCACAGTTCTTCTGCGTGAATTACACAGGGCTGCTGCTTGAAACACTCAAGCTGTTACCACTGTCACTTCCCAGTTCAGACTGACTCTAGCTGCAAGCAGCAAGTAGTGCCAACTTTTATAAATTTTTGTGGGTGCTGACTGGTAGTAGGTAGTACTTTTCAATGGGCAGGTTCCATAGCAATGCTTTTTGTAGTCTTCCCTCAAAATATTGAGGGTGCATAAGTCAACTTTGTGGGTGCCTGAGTAGCACAGCACCCCTGGAGTCGGCACCTATGCCAGGATCCAAAGGTTCGGCTGGTGGATTCATCTGTCAGTCAGTTCAAGGGCTCCCCTCCAGGTCTGTTTTGGAGCCAAATGCAAAACTACAATTCCTACAGAATTTTGCTCCCACAAGACCCGGGGACAGGCTCCCTTTAGAGTCCCCAAAGGTACTGATTGGTGCTGACTGGCAGTCCAAAACCAAAATGCTGGTGCAATACATAAGGTCCATGCTACAAAGAAGGCAGGTTAGACAAACTGCAATATCATTTCTATTCTAATGGATAATCAGCAAATAAGTACAGCTTCTAACAGAGCTCCCTCTGCACTAACAGCAGTGACAGAATGGAGCGATTAACTGAGCCTGGGTGGGACTCGAGCATAGAAACACTCAGCCCTCCCAGATTAATTATGACTGCAATCTAGGCAGCTGTTAAAGAGACAGTACACAGAGGCTTTACAGGCACTCTCTGGCAATACATTTGAACTGCTAAAACACAGGACACCAGCCTGGCAGTGAGCATTTAGGCCAGCTCAAGGAAGACTTTAGGAACCCCATTTGTAGGGGTTACAAGTATGTACTATTCACTCTTCAGTTTGTTTTTAGAAAATGGGATGTCCTGAGAGTTAAGACAGTGACCTTGATGCATGCGTTCCACAGGAAAGGAGACATACACTCCATAGCTGAAGCAGGGAGTTTGAGCTGGAAACTACACCAGATGCAGGCTGAAAAGACTGTCTTAATGCTAATAAGCTTGTACACCACTATTAATATAATAAAGATGACTACTACCTTTTAGCAAGTCTGTGTGCCTGAATTACAAACAAGACAGGGAGGAGATATGGGCAGTAGTAGGGAACTAGGATGGTCTTTCAGTGGCTCCCATGTTTTTTGTTTGTTCATTTGTTTTAAAGGGATACAGTTTTATTTGGATTATTTATTTTTATCTTTTAAAAAATGGTGCCCCTTGTCAGCTTTATTATTAGCAATGTGATGTCTGTACAAGTATTCCTGCAGTTTTTGCAATAATTACTTTTTCCTTCAAAAAGATTCTTATTTAGTCTGTTTTTCCTAGCAGTTTGCCACTCCTCGCATCCCGGAATATCAAATGTATTTATTTAGCTTTTGTTTACTAGCTAAGTGCAGATAACCCGGTGACTAGGTGTACTTATGCATGCTGGCAACAGCATATTTTAGTCCTTATCACCTGTACATAAAAATAAGTTCTATACTACACCTGATCTTTATAAATTTGTTAGTTTTTGAAATGTTATTTTGTTATGTACAATTGTCTTTTGCAAGTAAATGCATGACTCTGAGCATATCACTGGCGGTGCTGATGAGCAAGCTACTGTACTGAGATCAGGATGCAATGCAGAAGTTATTTTTATGTTCCGGTGATTAGGCTTAAAATGTTCAGTTATCCCTGCAACCTTTCCAGTGCTAATCAGTCCTCACAAATGGGTATTCCTCCGCCATCCCAATTGCCAATGCACGATTGTAAATCTTTAGTCTGCCAAAGGCCAATAAATCTGTCTCCAGCCAGAGAGACCAGTTTACTTCTTGCATCTCCTGAAAGTCAGTCACAATCTAAATCGTTCCCACCTTAGGTAAAATTTATTCACCTTTTCTCTTACTTCTATCTCTTTCTAGGGCAGTCTTGTCGACAGATGAACACACGTAGGAGTTTAGGGTCTTTCCACTAACAGCATGCCTGCATTAACTCTGATATGGATATGAATAAAAGCATTCAAGCTGCTCACCACTGCAGGAGCAGGACACAAGTGGAGTCAGACCCTCAGGTAGTGTCTGCCACCTGCTCCACTTGGAAACCCTCTGGTAGCGTCCCCTACCTTGCTGTACCAGGGTGGTCCCTCAAGTAGCACCCACTCTAAGGTACATGCAGCAACAAAGGATGTTCGGTGAGCATCAGCAGCAGCTCAGCCCCGAGGCTTCTCCAATCAAAGGAACAAAACAAAAAGAAATGCTGTGTTGTTGTGAGACTGATCCCCTGCAAAACGGTCTCTCTTCCTCTATAAGCACTGTTTCCCCTGGGAGCAGCAGCAGTGAGATCAGATCCCCCCACCTCTCTCGTCTGCATGTCTGTCCTGGCACTTGGTTCACCTCTGGATATTCTGCTGCATCAGGCACGCAGCCCTTTGGGGCTCCAGAGTTCTCCTTGGGTTTTCTGGTGTCAGTCCGGGGCCTGCAGGTCTCGCATCATGGTTGGGAGATCCATGGAGCCATTCGCGCCATTCTGCAACTTCTCTTGCCTCCATCACACATTCCTATGAACCACCATGCTGCCTCCTTGTCTTGCAGCCACCAGCAAAAGAAAACTTTGCAAGACCAGTGCCTGAAGTCCTGCAGCTGCTGAAAAACATGGCGACTCATGCAAGACATAGGCGGGAGGTGAGACTGATAGTGAGAGACCAAGGCATAACATCAGATTGCTCACTGGGAGGCAGGGATTGACTTGAGCACAAGGAGAAAACGTAAATAGGTCCCCTAGATGTCTGATGAGGTTTTAACCTCATGACATGTGCCTGAATCCTGCAAGAGAGGAAACTCACGTGACAGGGGTCATGGGACAATGGCGTCTCGAGAGACCAGTGGCCATTTTACAAGCGGCTTTTATGGAAGTTGCCATTTTAGAAGGCACCACAGGGAAAAAAACTACCAAAATGATGCCTGGCTGCGGCAAGGCAGCTATATATCTGCGACCTCAGTTCTTAAAGGGACCATATGCCATAGCCCTGTTCCCCAACTCCTAGGCAGACATTGTTGCTGTTGTGTTTTGCAAACAAGGAGGTGACTGAGCCACGTTCCTGATTCAATTTTATGTTGCTTGCACGCATGTGCAGAAACATAGTGCCATCATCCGAGTTTTCGCAGGTGTGTCAGCCCGTCTTCCAATGCAGTCAGTGTGTTTGCAGGCACGGCCCCAGTTCCCCAATCACTGCTGCAGCTGTCTATGACAAGCTGAAAATGCAGTGGCATACAGTTGAAGGAGAGCTCCGGCAGGCGAGCAGAACTCTCCCCACACACACACACACACACACACACACACACGCGCGCGCGCGCCACTGCGTGCTCATCGCCTCCCCCTCCCACACTGTGGCCGATGGGGTGCAGATCCCCATCGGCACCACGTCCCGCCCAAAACATCCAGGTGCCACGCTGGGAGCCCACCCAGCATGGCAAAATGATGTTACGCTGACGGGGGTGCCCAATCCCCGTCAGCTCCAGTGTCTCTCCCTCATGCTGTCGCCGACGGGGGTGCCCAATCCCGTCGGCTCCACTGTCTCTCCCCAACCATCCAGGTGCCATGCTGGGAGCCCACCCAAGCGTGGCAAAATGTGTTATAGCCAATGGGGTGTCCAATCCCCGGTCGGCTCCACGCCCACCAGCCATCTCTGTGCCACGCCGGGGAGCCCACCCAGCATGGCAAACGCCCAACGCCGCCATTAAAAACAAACAACCTGGAAATAAAAACTGTCCCTCTGCGCTTCTCCCTGCCCCTTCCCACAACCCACACCCACCACTGCGCACCCTGCCTCCCCACACCCCTCACCCCATACTCTACCCGAGTCCGGCGCGATATTCGTGGACCGGGAACACGTCTGCACTCTTCAAAGCCGACCGCGAACTAAGGAAATGCAGGTAAGCTGTATAATGGAATAGATAGGGTTTTTCAACTTTATTGCATATCTCAGATATTTTTGGAATTTTGCACCAAATTTTCAACATGAGGTTTTGGGACCCCTTCTCATGAATGATGTCACTGTCATGGCGTTACTCGGGCCCGAAGGGTGATTTAGCAAGCCACTGTGCGAAATCACCTTTCTAGAATGATTAACAAAACAACACTGCCAGTGTTCATAAGGTGGGCTCTCAAAAAGCCTTTTTGAAAATTGGCAGAAGCATCAAAAATAACTGTTCTGACGTCGCGTTGTGCAGTTCCTACATACAGCGTAAGTTCGCATGAATTTTTCAATATTTTCACTCCAGATTTTCAACATTGCCATTTTACCACCTCCTTATGAGCAGTGCAGCTGTCATTTTCACATCCTGCCCAAAACGATCTCACCATGTAGTGCACAATGGCTGCAATCACAGCGAAATCAATGTATGGGACACATTAAGAAAATCACAGTGACACTGTTCATTAGCAGAGGTCTTAAATGGCTATGTTGAAAATTTGGTGAACAAATTTCAAAATGACTGTTTTAATGAAGCGCAAGCAGCAGTTCCCACGCACACGCTGGGTAGTTCGTATGAATTTTCAATATTTTCACCCAGATTTTCAACATTGCCATTTTACCACACCTCCTTAGAGCAATACAACTGTCATTTTTCACATCCTGCCCAAAACGCTTTTTCGTCCATGTAGCGCACAATGGCGCAGTCGTGGTGCAAACTCAATGTATGGGACACATTAAGAAAATCACAGTGGCACTGTTCATGAGCAGAGGTCTTAAAATGGCTATGTTGAAAATTGGTGAAAAAATTCCTAAAAATGACTGTTTCACGGCGTGCATTGCGCGGTTCCTATGCACTCGTAAGTTCACCCAATTATTCAATATACGCCAATGACTTCCAAATTCCTAAACAGAACATAGAAGGCAAGCAACATTCGGCACTGACAAATGCTTGTTTATCTTCCTTCTTCCGGTCAGACAGCTCACATTGGATGGCTGCCATGCCCACCTGCCTGAAATGCAGTTCTGCTCTATTGGAGACTCATGTGGAGGAAGCTTTGTGTGTGGTTTGCGGTTTCAGAGAGCGGGGCCCTGCATAGTCCCAGTTTGGATGTGGTCTCCACCAGAACAGAGGTGGTTCCCCTACAGCGCCACTGACTTTGAATGGCACCAAGCAGGCCTCCTCTTTCAATGGCTAGAAAAGATGCAACAGCAGATGCAGGGGTACCCACAGGACACAGCCTCAAAGCGTCTGGGATTGGCTCAGACCCGCAGCCACCAAAGAAAAAGACACAGGCAGGCGGAGGGACAAAGGACATTTCAGAGCATGATGAGGCTGATCAGGAACCCAGACTGACCACAGACAGACTCTGCCTGCAGGGAAACATAGAGACTGCTGAAACTGATCTGAGAAGTATTACAGGTCCTGGATGAGCTGCAAACACCTCACTCCTTGTCTGACCCCTCCCTGTCATCACAGTCCAGGATAACGGGGATTGCATTCCCCATATGCACAGCCCTCAAGGCCATTCTGGGTAAAGAAATGGAAGCACAGGAACCTGCTAGGATTCCAGAGAAAAATTCCATCTGAAGATTATACCCACTGCCCCAGGTGTACCAGACTGCATGGCATATGACGCGAAGGTAGGCACGCCAGTGTCAGCCTTTGCCAGGTGCACTGTCATACTGGTGGAGAGCACTGCAGCTCTTAAAGACCCAGTAGTTAAGAAAGCCAAGGAGTCGCTGAAGAAAATCCATGAGGGTACGGGAATGGTCCTGTCAGCGGGTACAGCAGTATGGTATACCAGCAGAGCCATCATGTAGTGGGCAGAGGCCATTACGGATGAACTCCCAGAGGAGTCACTGCTGGCAGGGCAAGCAGACTGTGTGGTGCAGGTCACCCACTACCTCGCCAATGTGGCATTCAACAACATTAAGTTTGGCACCAGGACCACGGTCCTCACCAACTGCACCAGGCAGGCCCTCTGGCTTAAGCTCTGGCAGGCAGACACCGAATCCAAAGGCGACACTGATGAAGCTCCCATGTAAGGAGGGCCATCTATTCAGCAACACACTAATCCTGTTCCTAAGAGATAAGGCTGGAATGAAGCAAATGGCAGACAAGAAGGACCTATATCTTCCATCAGGTTGGCCATTTTGACCCAAGTTCAAGGGCAACAGGGACCAAGCGAAGTCAGCAGAACAACTCCCAAAAGGGCAGCACCTTCAAGGCACACTTCCAGGCCAAATTCAGGTTCAGGAGGTTTCCAAAAATGCAGAGGCTTCCACGGCAACAAGACTGGGAGAGGCTCTGCAAGAAATAACCAGTGAGATCAGGCAGGCCCCAGTGGACAGTGTCTGTGGAGGTCATCTGCAGCTGTTGGCTGATCAATGGGCCCGAACCACAACAGACAAGTGGGTATGGAACCTGGTCTACGGGTACACCATAGAGTTGTCACAAAAGATAATTCCACACAGACCAATGATATCCCCAACATCCAAGGACCCCCAAAGGCTGGCAGTAATCCAGCAGACCCTCCATGAACTGCACTAGAGCAACATGAGTTACACTGGTGCCACTCAGGAGAGGAACATGGGGTTATATCTTATGTTCTTTATGGTACCAAAAGACGGGGGCCTACAACCAGTTCTTGACCTCAAGTTCCTGAACAAGTTTGTAGTATACAGAAAATTCAAAATGGAAACCTTCCAGTCCACCCTGATGGTGATCCAGCCAGGGGACTACCTAACCTCAATAGACTTAAGGATGCTCACTTGCAATTTCCTATCAGACCCAACCACCACCACCACCACCTCAGGTTCCAAATCAATGGAGGTCACTTCCAATATACCTGCTTACCCTTGGCCTGGCCTCATCCCCAGAGTCTTCACAAAATACTGATAGTGACTGCAGCGTCCTTGACAGTAAGGGATATATGTCATTTCTTACTTGGACAATTGGCTCATAAGGGCCAGGTCACCAGCTCAAATCCAGAATGACACCAAGACTGTGCTCCAGTGTCTGAAACAACATGACTGGCCTGTCAACTAGAGCAAAGAGTCAAGTGACCCGGCACAGGAAATAATCCACCTGAGAGCCAAGATCAACACCAGCATGGGCAGAGTCTTTCCGACGGCAGACAAGGTCAAAAATCTTCTATGGCTCCTACAGTTTATTCATTCACAGTCCATGAGGCTGGTTCACCTGTATCTTCAACTGCTGGGAATGATGGCATCCATGATAGCAATGGTGCCTTTAGGCTGGGCTGCAGCATGTGCTAACTTCAGAAGCATAATGTCCTGGACGCATTGGGATCAGTTATCCCAGGACTTCAAATGCAGGATCAAACCTAGTCAGCAGATCCTACTGAGCCTCACTTGGTGGTCGGATTGGAGCAAATCCATACAAGGCACACCATTGTCAGTGAACCCTATGGTGACAATTACAACAGATGCCAGACTCATGGGATGGTGAGCTATGATGGGTGGCATGTTACCCAGAGAAATGGTCCACATGGAAATACCACCTTCCCATCAATGTGCTGGAAATGCAAGCAGTGAAATACAGAGATCTACTGTTCTTCAAGCCAAGGCTGATGGGTCAACCGGTGCTGATACCAACAGACAATCAGGTCACTATGACATAAACAAGCAAGGTGGGATGCGTGGCGGAGCAATGCTCTGGGAAGTGTTACATACCTTAGTTGAGCGAGAGCCACCTGCCAATGATCTCAGTCACATACCTAGCTGTGAAACTGAATTCTCAGGCTGATTGGCTAAGCGGTGACCCTCAGCCAGGCAGAATAGCAACTCCACCCCAGGTGTTTCAGACTCTGGTTCGCAGATGGGGCCCTTTCCAGGTGGACCTGATGGCCTCTTGGTACAATGCCAGGCTGCCCAGTTTCCACTTCCGCCTTCCGAAGGTCAGGCCAAAGAGGTAAGCATGATGGCTGCTCCATGGGCCTTTCACCAAACTTGTGTTTTCCTCCCATTTCTATGATTGCAAATGTTTTCTCAAGATCAGAGCCATGAGGTGACCATTTTGCTGATGGCAGCAGACTGGCCAAAGAGATCATGGTACTCACTACTCAGGGCAATGTTGATAGACTCACCGTGGCGCTTGCCAATCAGACTGGACTTGCTGATTCAGGGACTGATCCTTCACCACTACCCTAGGCATTCCTACTGATGGTCTGGATGTTGAAAGGTCAAGATTGTTGATGGCGGGATACCATCTGAGGGTGGTAGACCGTCTCTTCCAATCAGGAAAGCAGGTCTGGCATTAGGCTCCTCTGAACCCCATGGCTGTGGGAGGCCCCAAATGTGGCTGGCGGTGGCACTGTCAGCACTTCTAGTGGGTCTGGCGGTGGGCCCCATTAGTCAAGCTGTGAGTACAGTAAACAGTTTAAACCTGGCCCCACTGCACAGCACAGTTTTGAACCACATAGCTGGTCCTGCGGGCAAGCACTGCAGTAAACTACCCCATTCCCTGGATCACCAGCCAGGTGCACAACATTTTCCCACACACTCCCTGGCTCCTTGCCTTGATCAACAACACATACTGTCTAGTCAGTCTGTCTGACATGGATCCTCAGTGAGCAGAGCAGCAGCATACCTTGATAATTCTCCTAAGTTGTTCTCCATCGGTCTGTTGACTGTGAACTGTTCTGCTCTGGAAAAGGAGTCTGACTTCCTGTTTTAAATTTGCAGTCGCCTGATTTACGACCCCAAATGCCACTGTCAAACCACGCTGTTCACACCATCTTAAAAAGCTTTGTTTGCAGTTCCACCATGTTCCCCTACTGTGCTGTACCATTAACATGGGCTGGCCGTCGGACGTTGTGTACTGGAACCAATCAGAGGGCTCCAATCACTCCATTCCTATTTTCGCACCTCTTCCTACTGGACCTGAAAATTTCTGTCTCCCCTTCCAGGTCCATAGCTGCAGCATAAAAGCGGTCCCTCTGGTGCTCTGGAACTCATACAGCCGAGGACCAGTTCCAGAGCACTAGAGAAAAACTTGATATTGCAACCACCGACAGAGTACCATGTGCCTACTGTAGCCAGAGCCAGAAGCAAGCCATATCTTCCAGATCCACAGTACTGCTGCCCTGCTGGCTACTGCTGCTAGATTTTCCAACAGAACTGCTGTAATTCATCATTTGTATTTAAAAGAAAGAGCAAAAAAGCAGCCAGTAGCTAGCATTTTCCAGTGGAGGCCTGAGACCGTAGGTGCCTGCCTGGAGCTGCCACCTGCCTGTCGAAGAGAGACCCAGAGGACCAGGATTACATTCCAGTCAGTGAGAGACCAATCCAGTGTCTTGTCCGACTTCACTTCCTTGGTAGGTAAAATGGACGGGATGTGGGATAGACCATTACTTGCATTAAAATGTTAGTAATTATGTACGCTTGTTTTGGTTTAGCTTTAGCTAGCCCTAGCCTCTGACAACAGACCAACAGAGACTCTTTAGGTACACAGAAGTTACAAAGAAATAGTAGTGAGAGACAAGACTAGGTAGAGACTAGAGCATCACGCTAGAAAAATAAGTAACAACAGCCAGCTGAAGGATGCATTTTTGTTGCAATTATGATTTTATAGATTTCTTATACTATAAATGCAGACAGTGTATTTCTAGTGTTTCTCAGGTAACTGTCTGCAACAATAGTAAATTGTGCACTGCAGTAACTAGCTGATTTGGAGCAGCAGTTAGTTCAATGTCCTGCACAACCCCTATAGTGTTATGCTTGTACAACTGTGTTAGTTTGGTTTTGGCTGTTCACACTCTATTCCAGAGGAATTACCACCCTGTAGGGTACAAAAAGGCAAGGAACCCTCAGAGAGGGTTCCACTAGAGGTGCCACAGGACGATTTCCGTGGCTAAAGGTACCTTAGGAATGCCCCAAAGGAGAAAGTGTGCCACGGGAGGAGGAGGGAGGATGGTGGGGCAAAGAAAAGTGCTTCACAATGAGGCTGAGAGGAACTGCTTATATAGCTCAGGAAGTGGAGTGGCTGGCTGCTTGGCCATCGAACTCCAGGCATAGCCTTCCAATTCAATGTCTCCATGTAGCCAGTATAGTGCTATGCTTGTGCAACTGTGTTAGTTTGGTTTGGCCATTAGCACTCTCTATTCAGAGAAATTACCACCCTGTAGGGGTACAAAGGTAAGGAACCTCGGAGAGGGTTCCACCCCCTAGAGGTGCTAATGGACAATTCCTGTGGCTAAAGGTACCTTAAGAATCCCCAAAAGAAATGTAGTACAATCATATCCAAAGAATGAGGTGACACAAGTTTATGAGCAAGCAGGAACTGTGACGAGGAGCAACAACTGTAACGTAGTAGTAGAGAAGCATAGACAGTTTGATAATGTAATAAGATGCTCAGTTTGATAACGAATGAAATGCCCAGGTTTGCGTAGCATGATACTAATGGTTTGAGTTGAGAATGAGGGGATCTTCTAAGGAGAGAGGAATGGCAGGACATCCTCCACCTCTATCCAACAGCAGAACCTACCTAAAGAAACTAGGGGACACTTCTATGCTAACTAACAGTTATGACCTGAGGCAATGAAGGAGAAAAAAAACATCTGAGGAGGAAATCTTTGGGAATCCAATGCCTAGGTCGCCTTCCTTCCAGGCTTGGGATTGTTTATTTAGTGATGGCTCTGCAGCTGCAATTTGGAAAATCCAATTAAAGGGAGGTGGAAAATATTCCAACTTGGAGGAAGGTTGTCCTCAAACCTTCTAGCAGAATGCCATGGGAGGTTGCAAGAAAACTATGCAGCAATCACGTGCAACCAAGGCGGAGGAGGAGAGCAACGACTGCTGAGGCACTCACCTGGCCTACCTGGTCTAAAGTCAAACCAGGTGAACCAGAGGCAGTCACAGGAGAATGCTGTGAAGGTGGCTTGCTAGGAAACCACTAAAGTCAATGGCTAACCATTATAGTGGAACACTAGAGCCAAAGGAGATCATCGTAGCCACCCTTCACCGCTAGTCTTAAATTCTACACCAGGAGCTGCTGTCACATAGCAGGTAGCTAAAGCCAAGCCCAGGGCAAGAATATTCCCAGCTATGGGACAGGTGAGAAGGATCCCGCCCAAGGTGGACACATTCAAGATGTGGACTAAATGTAGAACGAGACAATCGGCTGCAGGGACCCTGTGCCAGAATAGAATGGCTGGCATGCCCCAGAATTAGATTGAGAGCTGAGAAGCTGGAGAGCTGATTGAGCATGGTGTGCTGATCATAATGAGTAGTGAGTGCTGTGACCTTGCAAGACTGAAAGCAGATTGAGTGCAGCAGACATCCAGAGGCTGAAGTCGAGAGGATGCAGTAGGCATGAGCAAGTGATTGCATAGAAAGCGTGGACCTGTACATAGATCAGTAAACAGAGTATAAGTGGACCTGCACCCAGGTCTGCATAACGTAAAGGTAATGAAACAGCACTGAATAGTGGGCAAGCCAGCCAGGCATTTAAAAGCCAAATCAAGGTGACGAATACTCTAAGGATTTTCGGCAGTGAAGGCAGTATTTAGAACAGAAATAATGAGCCACATGAGGCCACGACTCCCCAAACTTTTCCCAGTCCCCACTGTAGGACAAACAAGAAAATGATGGAGGGGCCGAGAACCACATGCAGATATAAAGCTAATTTAACAGCCTCAGCAGGAGCTTTTTTTTTAGCTGACCTCAGTATAACAGAGTGAATAAATATAAAAGCAACATCCGATGGAGTACACTGAGTTGTAACTGCAATAAACATAAACAAGGAGACACAATGCTCTGAAAGCAGGTGTAGACAGGCAGTGCAACGAAGCTGTTATAATAATGAGAGAATAAGAGCGCATGATTGAGCTGCATAGCTAGGTTCAGTGCAAGCCTTAGTCAGGTGAAATAAATTGAGCATGCAACATGGAGCAGCTATGGTTGAGCTGAAACACACAAATAATGATTGCAGTTGGATTGCAGTAGCTTGAGAGTTGAATGATTGAAATCAAGTAGTAGGAGCTCTGGAACAATAAGATAGGAGTTTAGAAACAAAGCCCCAGAAAGCAAAACAAACCAAAGACACACAAACACAGAACAGGAAACAAAAGAAGAAAGCGCACATGCAGCCGAAGGCACATACAAACCAGAAGCAGAAAAATAAACACAGAACCAGTAAAGACAAGCAGGAGCAGCAGGAGGGGCTCAGCCAGCCCTGCAGGCCCCAACCAGCCTTCAGAGGACAGAGCCTCTGCTGCAAAAAAAAAGTGCTTCACAATGAGGCTGAGAGGAACTGCTTATATAGCTCAGGAAGTGGAGTGTCTGGCTGCTTGGCTATCGAACTCCAGGCATAGCTCTTCCAATTATTATGAAAATTCAGTTATATTATAAATGATTTCTTATGACATGTAGCGGTTGCTCTTCAGTTTACTATGTTTATGACATTGTGCAGAAGCAGCTGGAGCAGAGAGCAGCAGGAGGAGTTTGTTTTTTGGCAATCTATTATGTTAGTAAAGTTAGAAATGCAGTATTTATACTGTTGCTCTGCAGGTCACTGTGTCTGACAAATTAGGCAGTAATAGCAGTTACGAGTGTCTTATAATAATAAGTTAGAAAGGTAGCAGTTAAAGTGTTGCTCTGCAGGTCCTTGTCTGTGGCAAATTGAACTGTATAGTAGCAGTAGCTGGAGAAGCAGTTTTATATTTCAAGAGTCACATCTACATACTTACAGAAAGCCTAAAAATTGCCACACTTCACAGTTATAATTTGATTATGTTGAAATTGGAACATTTTGATAAATGGCTAAAATGCACATTATTGCTGTTTACATGTGATTTGATACGGGACATAAAATGTGGTATGCAGCTCAGATTTGTGTTAATGCTGCTGCTAGCACTAATACTTTGCATTGTGTGATGACCTTTTTGCACAAATGTTCCAACTGAGAAGTTCAAGTGTGACAATTTTCAGGCTTTCCCTAGTTATGCTGATGTGACTGTTTCATATATGAAAACTGTTGCATCTCATTTCTGCTTGCCTCCTATTTTCAGTCTTGGTGAAAGAACATCCCCATGAGAGACTCGGGGACCTCAGTATGTACTCACTGGTGGAGAGAAGGGATTGGTGGACATGACAGAAACATTCAAGTACCTTAAGGGCATAAGCACAAGGTGTAGGGGAAAGGGGCATTTTTCAATGCAAGAGTTGTAAATGGACAAGGAGCCAGGTTAAGGGGAAACATGAGGAAGTTGTTCTTCACAGAGGGTGGTAAACTGCCACAGAAGGTTTTGGGAACAAACAAAGTAGAGGGTTTCAAACATGCCTGGGGCAGGCATAGTGGAACATTAGAGGTGAGAAGAAGAGTGTAGCCATTGACCAGTTAGTCAAAGGCCACAAATTAATGTAGAGTTGGGGTAGAACAGATGGACCTGGCAGTCTTTATCTGCCTACAATTTCTGTTTCTGTGATAAATGTTGATTGTCTGACCTTCTGGGCACTTAAAGCAAGAGTGACATTTTTTCCTCTTAAATCAAGCATGCACTATTGCTTTGTACCAAACTCAACAGAGCAGGATTGTGCTATAGGAAGTGAAACATAGTAGTTGTTGGTAGATAAAGATTAGTAGGCCTATCTAATCTGCCCGAAAGCTCTACACTGGCTTGCAGCCTCTGACCCTACCTGGTCAGTGACTGTCAGCCCTCCCTCCCACCTCTAAGGTTCCCTTAAGCCTGTCCCTGGCATGTTTCAACCTCCACCATGCTTGCTCCCACCACCTCCTGTGGCAGACTACTGTTAGATGTGCCCACCATCTCTCCATGAAGAAAAACAACCTGCCACCTTCAGATCATGCCTCCTTGATCTTGTACTTCTTTATACTGGAAGGTGTCACCCCACCTTGTTTATGGCCTCAACGAGAGGTACTTGAAAGCTTCTATAATGTAGTGTTTGATGCTTATCTCAAAGACACTGACTATTGTAAAGTCTGTACATGTTTTAATGTGGACAGTGTAAATAAAATACTGCTTTAGTCTCCTTGTGAGTGCTGTCTACAGAAATGAGAACTTTGTGGTGTGGGGTAGTCAAAAGATTACTGGGGGTGTAGCCCTGTCTGTGGGGCCCCAGTCATGGAGTTGCTGGAGGCCCCAAATCCTAAACTGGCCCTGTAGGAAAGCTTTGACAAACAAGATTTACCAGAGACATTTGCATATTTTTGCAAATAGTGTACTGCAGAGGGTTTGTCGCTTCGTGGCAGGACTTCTGCAAATTCTTGATTTTCTTAATGATGGGGCTGATACAGGATTAGCCCACTCTCCTTGAGGGTCCAGGTGTAGACTATAGCAGCAGTGAGGGATGTCTTCCCAGGGTGGAGGACATAGGGTCACATCCAGATGTAGTTTGTTTGCTCAGGGCAATGCAGATTGCATCTCCTAGGACTTTGCCCACTCTGTGCTCCTTGGCAGCATCATATGGTGCTGTACAGCCTAAATAGGTCTCCTTTGAAACTAAGACTCCTTACTGGGTTACCTTGAGAATAGTGTTATTTATGGCGATGTGCTCTGGCAGATGTGTGGGCGAGCTGCAAGCCCTCTCTTCCAAGAATCGTTCCGACCTTCCATAATGACAGGGTATCCCTGATGATTGTGCCCTCCTTCACTCCAAAGGTGGTTTCACAGTTTCATGTGGAACAGACAATCCATCTGCCAACCCTGAGTGGGGTGCAGGGGACACAGAGGGGCTCCTCATCCTCTGGACATGGCCTCTGTGCAAAGGCTTATCTGTCAATGTCTGAAGGTTTTCATAGGTCTGACAGATTGTTTGTGTTCTTTTCTGGAAGGAAATAGGGATAAGCGGCTTCCAAAGAGGCCACTGCCAACTAGATCAGGGGCCATACTTGCAGCTTATCAAGGGGCAGGTGAGGAGCCTCCACAGAGTATAAAGGCACATTCCACTTGGGCCTTGTAGGCTTCTTGGGCAGACAGGGAGGGGCATCCATACAGGAAATCTGTGGCGCCTCTACCTCTTCATCGGTACACATCTTTGTGCATCATTACAGATTGAATGTTGCCTCAGTAGACAGAGAACAGCAAGAGGAAGGAGCTGTTGTTAGAACTTTACTACTCTACTAGACTAAGGAACTAGAACTCTAGTACTGGGAACTTCAATTTAGGGTAAAAACAAACAAAAACACAAAAAGAGGTCTGTGTGGCTGGGTGAAGGAACTGTTATGTGTGCAGTTAGCTAGGTGAAGAAAGAAACTGTGAATTAGAGGGAGTGGCTAGACAGAAGGAAGCCAGGTGTTTGCATTTAAAAACTGACCTTGATAGCGTTTGGCAAAGAACAGCAAGGTAGGAGCTGCTGTTAGAACTTAACTACTCTACTGGACTAAAGAACTAGAACTCTACTACCAGGATCTTCAATTTAAGGTAAAACAAACAAAAAAAAGGAGACAGTGTGTTTGAGCTGGGTGAAGGAATTGTTATGTGTGCAGTTAGCTAGGAGAAGAAAGAAACTGTGAATTGGGGGAGGGCTTATGAGAAGGAAGCCAGGTGTTTGCATTTAAAAATTGACCTTGATAGCTTTTGGCAGAGAACAGCAAGAGGAAAGAGCTGCTGTTAGAACTTTACTGGGACTATATTGCACCCCATCCCTCACCTCACACCCCCCACCCCACCCTTAGGCGGTTCTACTTTTAAAGGCACAGGATTTGACTGACAACAGGAACTTGCTGTTTGTGAGCAGGGAGGAGTGATCACAGAGGCACAAAGACTCCCCATCCTAGAAGGAAAGGAGTAGCTCTCCATCCCCCAGCTGCTGGAGGTCTGACTCTGAGCAAGTAAGAAGAGAGACTACTGAGATAAAGAACTTCCTGTCCCAGAACAGGAAGATCAGGAGCTTTAAGGGCACGAAGGCAGTGGAAAAGTAGGGAGAAAAAAATTATATAAAAAAAAAATAAACTGAGATCAGAAAGAAGTGTACAAAACAACACTTAAGGGCCACAAATAAGAAATGATGGGAGTGGTACAGTGCAGCGGCTGTGGAGCAACAGTCTTCTGAAGATGTTCTGGAGGATACGGTGCTGCCCATCTGCAGACACCTCTCTGGGCTGAGGGAGGAGGTTGCTCATCTCCCAGCTGAGTTGGCCAGGATTCGGGGACTTCTTTCCACCCAGGGACCCCAGGGCCACTGCCACTGCCTTAGAGGTTGCCAAGAAAGAGGCGGTTGGACCACAGTGGGCTCAGGGAGGATGAGGGTGGTGGAACAGAGGCATCCCTCCAGTTGCACCTCTCCACAATTCATATGCAGTTCTGGCAGAGTGTGGTTCCTCTATGGAGGTTCCGCAGTGGAGAACAAGGAGGATGCTGGGAACCTCACAAAGGAGACCCACAGGAGGGTGGCATGGGACCCCACAGGAGAAGAAACAACTCCTGGTGGGGACTCCATTGTTAGGAGAGTAGAACTGGGGAGGGAGGGTAGAAGGAGGTAAGGTGCCTGCCTGGCGCCATGGCTTGGAGGGATAGGGACAAAATCCACAGGATCGCTGGAGCAGCTGCATGGGGAGGGAGCTGGATGTCTTTGTCCACCTAGGGACATATAACCTGGCTGGGAAAGGGATCAGAGCACTGCAGGAGGAGTTTGTGTAACTGGGGAGGGCCTTAGACAAGTAGCATGCATGGTAACCTTCTCAGAGGTGCTGTCTGTCTATGGCATGGGTAAGGCTAGGTGTTCTGCACCATGGGATTTAATAAGTAGTTGAAATACTGGTGCAGAGCTCAGGGTTTTACTTCATTGGGGACTGGGTGTCTACTTGGAGGATGTAGGCCTATACCAGTGCGATGGTCTGCATCTGTCCAAGAGAGGAACCAGGATACTAGGTGATAGGTTTAAATGAATCATTGGCAAGCATTTAAACTAGCCAAGGGGGAGGCACTGAAAAGGAGAGGGAAATCCTACCCCCAAAAAATCAGGGTAGTTAGTGAGGTAAACACCAAGATACAGAAGTTGATAGGGAGAAGGGCAGGGTAAATGGAGAAAAAGACAAAGGCAGTAAGGACAGGGATGGGGCAAAAAGGGTAAGGCCATGAAAAATGGAGGTAATACCAGTGCCCATAGTCTAGGTAACCTGCCCCCTAAGCTGGTGGCCTTGATGGAAGAGGGATGCCTGGATATTGTGGCAGTCACAGAAACACAGTACACAGAGGACCGTGACTGGGATGTCTACATACCAGGGTACACAATCTACAGGAGGGACAGGGAGGTAGAAGAAGATGAGGAGTAGCTCTCATGTAAGGGAAGGGATCAAAGCAATGGAACCAAAGGGTAAACAGGAAGGAGAGGAGGCACTGGGTCACACTGGAGACTGGAAATGGCACCACAACCGCACAGGGGTTTTATACAGACCCCTGTCCCAGGAGGAGGAAATGATAGAAAGCACCCTTAGGATGGCAGAGAAAGGGGAGATATTGCTGGTGGAGGACCTGAATATGCCAGATGCTAACTGAGCACCTTCTGCCACCACAGCCAAAAGAGCAGGCCATTCTCGATGCCATATAGGGGCAGGACTCAGACAGCTAGTGTTGGAATCTACTCGAGAGGCAGCAAATCTTAGACCTGGTACTCTCAAAAGGGGATTGAGAGAGGATCTTAAATCTAGAAGTGGGTAGACATCTGGGAACAAGTGACCACCAAACAGCGTGGTTCATAATAAACTCAGCTGTAGAGTCAAGCCATACAAAAGTGAAAGTACTGGACTTCAGGAGGGCTGATTTTGTCAAATTGGGAGAGTGCCTCAGAATAGCACTAGCAAACAGGCAAGAAGGAGGGTGGAGCAACAATGGGGAAACATCAAAACTGCCATCATAAAGGCAACAAGTCTTTGTGTGAAGCAAATAAAGAAATCAAAATGAAAGAAAAATCACTATGGTTCTCAAAAGAGGTGGCAGAAAGGTTAGGGAGAAAATGATAGCATTCGGAAGTATAAGGAAACACAGAAGGAGCAGGACAGAGAACTGTACCAGTTAAAACAGAAGGAAGTGGAGAAGGCAGTCAGACTAGCAAAGGCCCAAACTGAGGGAAAGATAGCCAACTCAGTTAAGAAGGGGGATAAAACCTTTATAGGTAAATTAGGGAGCAAAGAAAGACAAAAGAGGAGGATACTGAGGCTGAATAAAGAGGATGGTGGGGAGAGAGAGAGACAGTGAAAAAGCAGGGATACTGAATGAATACTTCTGCTCAGTATTCACAAAGAAGAAGGAGGAGGTACCTAATCCAGTCAGTAGAGGAACTCTGGATAGAAGTCGATATCAGTCCTTTCACAGAAGAAAGGTGTGAAATAACTCCTAAAACTGAAGGTGGACAAAGCAATGGGGCCTGATGGGATTCACCCCAGAATTCTAAAAGAACTAAGGGTAGAATTAGTGACACCACTGACTACCCTTTTAACAAATCATGGGAGGATGGTAAGGTACCTGAGGACTGGAGGAGGGTGGATGTGAGTCCCTTCACAAAAGTGGGAGCAAGACAGAGGCAGGAAACTATAGACCTATCAGTTTGACCTCTGTGGTAGGGAAAGTGATGGAATCACTTCTGAAGGAAAGAACTGTTGAGTACCTAGAGGCCATTGGGGCTCAGGACCCAAGCAACATGGATTCACAGTAGGAAGGTCATGTCAGACGAACCTAATTGATTTCTTTGACTGGGTGACCAAAGTAGTAGACCAGGAGGGGCTGTGGACATGGCCTACCTAGATTTTAGACAAGGCATTTGGACACAGTCCCACAAAAGATTAATAAACAAATTATTCAGCCTGGGAGTGGGTCTCAGGGTGGTAGCCTGGGTAAACATTGACTGGACAACAGGACACAGAGGTAATAGTAAGCGGAGTCCACAGTGAAGAAAGGGGTTACTAGTGCGGTACAAAGGTTCAGTACTGGCTCGGTCCTTTTAGTGTCTTTAAAGTGACATTGCAGAGGGACTAGAAGGAAAAGTATGTCTCTTTGCAGATGACACAAAGATCTGCAACAGTGTTGATACACAAGGTGGGGAGGAAAGGATGAGAAGGGACTTGGCAAGATTGGAGGAATTGTCAAATGTATGGCAGCTTAGATTCAGTGCAAAGCAGTGCAAAGTAATGCACCTGGGAAACAAAACCTAGGAGAAGTACACAATGGGGTGTGATTTTGACAACAACAAAATGGAAAGGAACCTGGGGTAGTTATATCAAATGACCTAAAGGTGGGCAATCAATGTGAGAAGGCAGTAGGGAGGGCTGGGGAGACTGGGATGCATAGGAGAGGCATCACCAGTACAAAACAGGAAGTTGTTATTCCTCTGTACAGACAGTTGGTGAGACCCCATCTTGGAGTACTGGGTGCAGTTCTAGAGACCCCATCTCTGCAAAGACATAGACAGGGTGGAGGCTGTCCAGAGGAGACAACCAAAATGATACAGGGTCTGTACCAGAAGACATACAAAGAGACTAAAGGAGCTTAATATGTATACCCTTGAGGAAAGGGGGGCGGGACATGATAGAAACTTTCAAGTACCTCAAAGGAATGAAAAAGTCCAATAGGGTAGCATCTTTCAGAAAAGAGATGTGCAAGAACAAGGGAGCACAATTTGAAGATGGGGACGGCTCAGAGGTAATGTGAGGAAGTATTTTTTAACAGAGAGGGTTGTGAATGCATGGAATAGCCTTCCTGAGGAGGCCATGAAGTCAAAAACAGTGGAGGAATTCAAGAATGCTTTGGGACAGACATAAGGCAATTCTAGTGGGGTAGAAGGAAGTAGGCTGTTGATTAACTAGGATCTGCTGCTTATCCATTAGCTAGGAAATGGGCAGACTAGGTGGGCCAGCGGTCCTTATCTGCCATCAAATTCTATGTTTCTAGGTTTCTATGTGAGGGCAACCTTTGGGAGAGCAGTGCTTCAGGCTGCAGCAACTTTGCCCTGAGGGTGGTTAGCCTTGTTTACCCTCCCATTGGTTTTGTCTGGACAGTGTTACAAAGTCCCATTTGTGACGATTGATGAGCACTGGAAAGGTTGCAGGGACTAATGGTATTTACTCACCTGGTCAAGGTAATTATACCTGCAACCTTTACAGTGCTCATGTTCCCTCCCATAATAGTCGAACCTGATGTGCTGGGGCAGCTAGAATCACTGTATCTCAGCCATAAGATGTCCTTTTAAGGACTGCTGCCTCTTTTCCTGTATTGTTGTGGATCAGTCACTACTGGTTCTACCAGGTCTGTATTCTGCAAGTGGCATGACAGGGATGGTATATTTAGTCCTTCCATATGCAGTGTGTTATTTGCCTTTTCAGCATATGTCCTATGCTTTATGTTATTTTCACTGAGTACATTATTATATTCTGGTCGTGCCTGAAAAAGTCCCCTGGTTCAGTGCACTTACCTGGTTACTAAAGACTTAAATAAAATAAATAAATATCATATATGGGCACTTGATTTCTTATAGTGTCTACAGGATATTGCTGAGCCTTACTAGCTACTCATTATGTCTAAGGTTTTCCACTAAGTAAAATTCATAGCATTTCACTTTATTAACCTCTCGTTGGTTTGGATCATTTATGCTTTGGTTCTTTTTATATTACCTGTCGCATTTTTTCATGCTGGGGTTTCTTCTGTTTGTTTGGTTTTATTTTCTGCTAGGAAGTTCCATACTGGTCTCTCTGGCTGAGCCAGGGAATTAGCCTCTAGCAGACCAAAAGATTTACGATCACGCATCGGCCAATGGGATGGTGGAGGATTACCCATTTGTGAGGATTGATGAGCACCGAAAATGTGAGGTATAATCACCTTTACCAGGTGAGTAAATACCATTGCCAACATGCAGGAGCACAGCAGGTCGAAGTTCATTTGATACTCAGGGATCTCCAGGAGTGATGGACGGAGGGAAAATAAAGTCAGGATTAAACATAAATCATTTATTTTGTAGAACAAAATGCATTGATGCAAAAATGTTCCTTTTTTGGAAGCTGTCAAAGAAGGTTTGTATTTTCCTTTATTTGCACCGTGTACAGCTAGCTTTCCCTTTCTGCCTGTCAAAGATCTGTTTTCATTTCCAATTAGAGATTTGTTTGCCAAGATCTAATTAGATTTCCAATCACTCATAACACAACCCAGTGTGGAATCCTATTTTTCGTCTCCTTCCTATTTTTCAACAATCCGCATCACAGCTCAAAATCCTAACAGGAAGATCCTTGCTTTTCTGCCTTTCTACCACCAGCTTTCCAATGGGCAAAACAACACACACGATCTGCTTAATCTTTTCTCAACTCAGACATCTTTTAGCCAAGTAAATGACTGTATAACTAAGTAAACAAATAAAAGTTTGGAATTGTCAGTTACTGAAAACTGTCAAGGGACCTCTCTCTTTCTTTCATACACACTCAACAATGTGGGTATTCAGTCACTCATTTTAAGCTAAAGCAGTACTGTGAACTTTTAGTTTCATGGTCATGCTTTTGTTTCATTTGGCTGTGATAACGACACTGGCATTAGGTTAATTAGTTTCACAGTCCACACTCCCAATGGTGGCATTTACTTGGTATATTTCCGTCAGACCACACATTCGCTTTTATTCACAAACACTGGCATTCATTGGCTTACTTTCACAAGAATAAATTCTAAAACAGTGTTGTACACTTTTGTTGGCCAATTTCAATTTAACAGCCCACACTTTGCTTCATTATCACCTTAACTTTGTTAGTTTTTCAGGACATTCTCACTCACAATGACAGCATTTTCTTTGTGTATTTCAATCATAGACTGCACTGACAGTTACAGGTGATGGCATTCCTGTGAAAGTGATCAAGTGAATATATGGCATTAATCACCCACAGAGGAGGGCTCTGCTGGTGGATTAATGCCTGCTGAGGGTTGGTGCCGAGGGTGAAGAAGCGAGGGGTCAACAGCTCAGCGGGCATTAATCACTGGCAGAGCCCGACGCTGAGGTGACACGCGCTTGTAACATAGGCTCGCTATGCTGATGAGCTCGTTACCGTGTGTACCTTGCAGCCAACAAAACCCACGGACACAGGGACAAGGAGACAGTTTGCTGAACGATAAGGGTTCATTAAAGTTACAGTGACAGCAGTTACCACAATCAGTTACAGGGCTCGAGTCCAGCATCCGTCAATGATCGCGGTGCGGGGAAGTCCGGTGATATCAGATGGTCAAAACAGTGCAAAGGCGGTGGGCGACTGTGTAGAACAAAATTCATGGCGCTTCGCAGCTGTCGGTGTGTAGCATGCAGATTTCTTGGTGGTGGGCGGGTTCCAGAAGCCGTGGCACTGAGTTGCTCTGGAAACAACGTCATCCTGTTCTCTTCCTTACAGAGGCGGCTGTCCTGCGGGAGGCAGGAGAATATTACCGGCCCGTGTACCATCATGCTGTGGATGTGAAAGTTCTGGGTGGCATGGGGCTGCCGGGTGACCCATGGTGCACTGCTGGGTTGGATGTCGGCATCCTCTGCTTCCGCTCTTGCAGGTCTGGTGGCCACGTTCTCGGGGATGTGCTTCTGGGGGCTGTGCCTAGGAAGTCTCGGGGAGCTGCTGTGCGCTGTGGGTTTATGGCAGGCTGCTGGTCGGGGGCAATAGGGGCTGTTTCATGCTGCCTGCTGTCCCCGGTGTTGTCCTGGACTCTGGCACAGGCTGAGGACTCTGGCTGCTCTGTGGATGCGGTGCTGGGCTGCAGAGGTGGGGGCTGACACTGGTTTCTTGGCACTGGACAGCATGGTCGACCACCTCTTCGGTCGGATGCTGAGGAAGACCAGGAGCTGCACAGGTTGGTCTCGCAGCGATGAGCAGTGACAGATATGATCTCTCTGCTTGCCAGACCAGCCTGGGACAGCAAGGTCACTGCTGTGCTCTGGATGCTGTGGTTGGTGTACCAGATGGAGAGCTGGGCGTCATCTGAAATTTTAAGCATGAGGTACCGAGGTAGTTCTTGCCCATTGGTTGGCGGCTGTACCAGCAGTCCCGCTCCCTGGGGCCCAGCTGGTCCACTCTCCGAGGTGCAGGTGCAGGGGCAGGAGCATTGGGTGGGCAGTGCTGTATGTACTGCAGTACAGTCCCACTACACAGTCTCTGCTGCCAGGGTGCCATACAGTACGCCCCTCAGACTCTGGTGTGTAGTTTCCCAGCTGCCCATGGTTCTTGGTCTGCTCATTGAAGGACAGCGCCAGGAACTCATTGCCCTTGTCATCAGCCTGGACTGTGAAGGAGTTCTGGTGCAATCTCTCTGCCCCTCTGTCCCCTCCAAGCAAGACCCAGCTGTATTTCGAACCACAGCCTGCACACCAGGCCATACAGGTCTTGGGACTCAGCCTGTTGCAGCTACGGATTTCACCACGTCGCTGGCGCTGATGCTGGGGTGGTGGCTGGCTGTGCCCTGCCCAGCATGCGGTAGTCCTTCAGGATGGCAATGAACACATTGTTCGCCGCCATGAACTCCCCATCCATGATAATGTTCAGGACTCTTATTTTGGGGCCGGTCAGGTAGCACTGCAGGCTGGCACGCAGTCCAACAAAGGAGCTCAGGCTGTATTGCTCCTCTGCTCCGTCCGGACTGAGGTGTAGAACTGGCATAGCACGGCTGCCAACTTAGCTGGGGAGACAGTTTTGAGGTCCACCTGCTGTCGTGTGCATCTCAGCCAGTCTGTGAAAACATTGAGGCCCACGATGTTTTGTGGGTGTTTGCCTCCACCCATTGGCTCTCAGGCTGTCCAGCTACTCCTCGCTGACAACGGCATGGTGTGTGTCCTGTGTGCTGCATCCCACCACTGGTGGTTGCTGTGCAGGGACTACTGCAGGTGCTGCTGGATGCAGGGCTTTCAGGGTCTGCTGTCTGCCTGGGGTTCCCAGCTGTGTGTGTGGCTGTGGGGCCCTCTCCCCATGGAGGCACTACTGTCCTGCTCACACACTGGTAGCTCACTGCTGCTGCCTGTGCTTCGGCCCTGCCGTCTCCAGGGGCTGCGGTGCGTGGCCAGCACTGCCCGCAGGTCTCTCTACAGCTCTGGCACGCCTAGCAGCGCTGTCTGGTGAGTCGACTTCTGCTGCTGGAAACAGTGCTACAGTCTGAGTAGGCCATGAGTCATTGGCTTGCACAGGACCTCCTCGACCCAGAGCCACAGCTCCACTGACCTGCTGGCTGCTGGTTTGGGGATTTCTGTTAGGGGACTCGCACTTGCCGTGCTGCAGCACTCGGCGCCGGTGCCGAATCCCTCCTCCACCTATTGCAGGATGCCTCTGACTCAGAGGCTGGAATGTAGTGAGGCATCAGTCCATCTTTCAGCTTTCACCTTCTTCTTGCTGTGCTACAGTGCAGTTGTGGCAACTTCACGGGACTCTCCGGCTCGCCTCTGTTGCCCACTGGTGACGCGGTACCACAGCAGGCACTGGCATTTGCAGTTAGCAGTGCCATGGGTGGCGTGAGGGGTGGTGATGGAGCCAGGCGGGTCCTTTATACTGCTGCGGTGGCCACAGGTGGTACTAACTGAGGCGTTACCTGTGGGTTAATCACGCTCGGTTGGTGTCACCTGGGCCATTTCAGCCAATGCCGATCCTTGCTTTGCCTGCTCTCTGCTGTGCCGTGTTACAAACTTTGATAAAGCCTGGAAATCTGGTGTATTGCTTAACCAGTAAACTGTATGAAAGCAGTTATCAGCAGGGTACATGTGACATGGTCCTAACTTTCAAGGGTAGAGTCAGGATGAAATGTTGTCTCTGTAGATACCTATAAAAGTCCTTTTGTGGTAGTTGATTCATCCACTGGAGAGTCATAAAGGAATCTAATACTGTAGCCTCATAAAATTGGAAAATATAATGGAGAATTTCTACTCAGGCTCTGTATCCTGGACCTTGTGTGGCTGGCATAAAGCCTTCTGCCAATGTCAATGGGCACATGAAGCTGAAAAACGCTGTTAGGTAAAGTGACTTTCTAATAATGTACCAGGTTTATATCATTAGCTGTTTCATGGGTGGGGGTGCATGTAGTACTACTTGAGCTTCCTCATACAGTATGTGAAAGAGCGTTTAATCACATTAACTGTGTACCTGTGTATACCTTTGTTTATTCAATTTACCTCAGTAAAAAGTTTAACGTAAAAAAAAAAAAAATTGCTAAAAAGATGTGGTAGGAGGACCCTCCCACCTCCAGCTTTGAGGAGTTGGAGAAGGGAGAACAGTTTTAAAGCCTAAGTTATTGTTGTTTTAAAGTTACAATTCAAATGTTATTTTACGGCTGCATGGGCCTAGCTCCACAGATGTTTTGCCACCTCTGTAGGAGGAACATGGACTGTGAGTGGAACGCATCCCTGTGTTCTCCTACAGTGATGAGGTGACTATTACACAGTGACAACTCCATAGCTTTCCTGTGCTGGTGCTTCTTCTCTTGCCTCTGCTGACGGAGATCCTCCGCTGCACGATGCACCCCCGCATTTCAGAACTGTGCATGCGTATGGTATGAGGGAAGAAGGAAATGCTGTTAAATGTTTCTGTGTAAATGTTTCTTTGTAGAGGTCAGCTCACACAGTCGGCAACTGCCTGCTGCTTCAACCCGACCTCCCTTCAGTCAGCAATTACCCCTCACTGTCTTCTGCTGGCAGCAACAGTTTTTGTTGACTATAAACACGCATCGATACTCCTTATCCAGTAAATAAAAAGGTAAATAAAAACCAATGCTTATAAGTCTGTGACCGTACAACCCCAGGCCACATGGAGGCACTATTTCTGTGCCCATCATTTCAGCGGGTGTAAGGCAAAACAGGAATGATTCGACAGTACAATGCTAGAAGCGGCCATTGCTGGTAATAAAGCAAACCCCAGTTAAAAGGAGCACTCAACCTATTTAATATTTTGCTTAAAGTTGAAGTCATGTCTCTGAGTCATGGCTGATGTAACATGAAAAGATTCAGTAAGTCTTCCTTTCGTAAGGGTTTAATCAATATTTGAAACATGGCACAGTAGAGAGCAGGCAAAGCGAGGATCTGCATTTGCTGAAATGGCCCAGGTGACACCAACCGCGGGTGATTAACCCACAGGTGCGCCCGCCGGTTAGTACCACCTGTGGCCACCACAGCAGTAGAGGGAACCGCCCACTCCATCACCACCCCCTCACGCCACCCGGCGCTCGTGAGCCACAGCCTGCTAGTGCTCACCTGCCAGGTACCAGCGCCATCACCAGTGGGCGACAGAGGTGAACCGCAGAGAGTCCCATAAGTCACCACAACTGCACTGTAGCACAGCAAGAAGAAAGTGAGAGCTGAAAGATGGACCGATGCCTCGCTACGTTCAGCGCGCTGCAGAGTCAGAGGCATCCTGCGATGGGTGGAGGAGGAGTTCGCGCTGGTGCCAACGAGTGCTGCAGCACGGCGAAGTGCGAGTCCCCTAACAGAAATCCCCAAACCAACAGCCAACAGGTCAGTGGAGCTATTCCCCTGGGTCAAGGAGGTCCTGTGCAAGCTGATAACCTCATGACCCACTCAGACTGTAGCGCTGTTTCCAGCAGCAAGTCGGCTCACCAGACAGTGCTGCTAGGTGCGCCAGAGCTGTGGAGGAGACCTGCAGGCAGTGCTGGCCACGCACTGCAACCCTGAGACGGCAGGCTGCTGACAAGCACAGGCAGCAGCAGGAGCTACCAGTGTGGAGCAGGACAGTAGTGCTTCCATGGGGAGAGAGCCCCCACAGCCACACACACAGCTGGGAACCCCAAAAGGCAGCAGACCCTGAAAGCCCTGCATCCAGCAGCACCTGCATTAGTCCATGCACAGTGACCACCAGCTGTTGGCATGCAGCACACAGGACACACGCCATGCCATTGTCAGTGAGAAGTAGCTGGACAGCCTGGAGAGCCAATGGTGGAGGCAACACCCACAAAATACTGTGTGGGCCTCCAACGTTTTCACAGACTGGCTGAGAGGCACAGGACAGCAGGTGGACCTCAAAACTGTCTCCCCAGCTAAGTTGGCAGCTGTGCTATGCCAGTTCTATGACTCAGTCCAGACAGAGCAGAGGAGCAATACAGCCTGAGCTCCTTTGTTGGACTGCGTGCCGGCCTGCAGTGCTACCTGACCAGACCCCAAACAAAAGAGTCCTGAACATTATCACGGGTGGGGAGTTCATGGCGGTGAACAACGTGTTCGTTGCCGTCCTGAAGGACTACTGGCATGCTGGGCAGGACACAGCCAGCCACCACCCCAGCATCAGTGCCAGCGACCTGATGAGAATCCGCAGCTGCGACAGGCTGAGCCCCGAGACCCCAGACGGCCTGGTGCGCGCAGGCTGTGGTCAGCCACAGCTGGGACTTGCTCAGAGGGGAGAGAGGGCAGAGAGTTGCACCAGAACTCCTTCACAGTCCAGGCTGATGATGAGGGCAATGAGTTACTGGCGCTGTCCTTCAACATGCAGACCAAGAACCATGGGCAGATGGGGACACTACGCACCAGAGTCTGAGGGGCATACTGTATGGCACCCCTGGCAGCAGAGACTGTGTAGTGAGAATGTACCACGAGTACATACAGCACCGCCCACCCAATGCTCCTGCCCGTATCTGCACCCTCAGAGAGTGGACCAGCTGGGCCCCAGGGAGCGGGACTGCTGGTACAGCCACCAACCAAGGGGCAAGAACTACCTCAGTACCCTCATGCCCCAAATTTCAGATGACATCCATCTCTCCATCTGGTACACCAACCACAGCATCCGGAGCACAGCAGTGACCATGCTGCCCCAGGCCGGTCTGGTGAGCAGAGAGATTATGTCTGTCACCAGTCATTACTGCGAGACCAGCCTGCGCGGCTACTGGTCTCCTCAGCATCCAACCGGAAGAGGTGGTCGTCCATGCTGTCCAGTGCCAAGAAACCAGTGTCTGCCCCTCCATCCCTGCAGCCCAGCACCACATCCAGAGAGCAGCCGGAGCCCTCAGCCTGTGCCAGAGTCCAGGACAACACCGGGGGACAGCAGGCAGTGTGGAACAGCCCTCCCACCCCGACCAGCAACCTGCCATCAACCCGCAGCACACAGCAGCTCCTGCAGACCTCCCAGGCACAGCCCCAGACACCCCCAAGAATGTGGCCACCCGACCTGCACAGCGAAGCGGAAGACGCCGACATCCAACCCGGCAGCCGCCACCATGGGTCACTCGGCAACTCCCCTGCCACCTAGATCTTTCACATCCACAGCATGATGGTGCACGGGCGGTGACGTTCTCCTGCCTCCAGCAGGACAGCTGGCCTCTGTAAGGAAGAGAACTGGATGATGTCATCACTAGAGCGACGCAAGGCCGACGGCCCTGAACCCACCCACCACCAAGAAATCTGCATGCCATACACCCGACAGCTGCAAACACTGTGAATCTTTGCACTACATAGCTGTCCACCGCCTCTCACTGTTCTGACCGCTCCGATATCACAGGGACTCCCCCTGCACTGCGATCGTTGATGGATGCTGGACTGAGCCCTGTAACTGATTGTGGTAACTGCTGTCACTGTAAGTTTAATAAATCCTTATCGTTCAGTGAACTGTTTCCTTGTCCCTGTGTCCGTAGGCTTGCCGGCTGCAAGGTGCACACACGGTAACATAGGCTGCGTCGCGCTGTAGCGAGCCTATATTTAAAGTGCATTAATCACCTCCAGCGTCCGGCTCTGCTGGTGATTAATGCCCGCTGGGCAGTTGGACCCCTCGGGCTTAAGCCCTCAGGCACCAATCCTTTAGTGGGCATTAATCCATTCAGCAGAGCCTCCTCTGTCGGTGATTAATGCTACATAATGGAGTTCAGAACCATTCTCTGGTAAGCCCAGACCATGCAGTGTTCCACTGTTCCCAAAGCTTTATTTTAGAGAAATAACATTCAAGTTTTGATTTTTGTTGTCAAAAGCCTTATTTCTATCTAATTACATAGTGTGCACAGTTTGAAATGACTGTAAGTTATATTTGCTGTTTTATCAATAAAAACTCTCAAAACTAGCTGTCATTTCTTTGTGCTTAAGTGTGACACCCATACACATCCTTTTTACGTTGGCTTGCTGCACTTGCGTGCCAGTCAACATCTTGTGGTAGTAGCAGATTTAGGAGGTGAATCAGTGTGGGTAGAATTCAGGGCATGCAATAGTAGGTGTGTCCTCATTTCCCAATAAGCCAGCATGCAGGCACTCCACAAGAAATATGTGAAGTGGTCAATGCACTTAGGAAAGTGCCGCTGCATTGAGAGACAAGCTCATTATGCAGCGGCACATAACAACATGCCTCCCTATGTGCCTTTCCTGGTGAAGTATTTCAATAAACATAGTGGCAGTGGCTGCCACTCCCGCTTCTGCACAGTGTGTACACAGCCAACTTCAGGGGTGCCCAATCCTCCTGTCAGCATGATAAATCATCCCCAAGATTGTGTGGTACACTGGGATCCCACCTCAGTGTGCCTCCCCATAATGAAAGCTGGCTGTCGTCTGCATGTTCTGGCCCCACCCACATTCTGTGCTACACTGGGAGCCCACCCAGTGTGGCCAACATGACCCCCAAAGTCATGGGGCACACTGGGAGCCACCCCAGAGAGTGCACAACACCTGTAAAACAGAAAACTGTCTGCGGTGTTCCTCTTTTCTTTAAATACCTGAAAAAATCAAATGGCCCTCACTGTAGGGTCCCCAACCCTTACACAGCTCTGTGCACCACACCTCCGCCACACCTCCCCTCACCCCATACTTACTTCGGAGCTTGGCACAACAATCTTCGGTGGACCTGGAACATATCTGGACTCTTCAAAGGTGACTGTGAACTGAAGAAATGCTGCTAAGCTGTATAATGGCATAAATGGGTTTTCAACCTTGGTGCATATCTCAGCCATTTTTGAATTTTCCTCCAAATTTTTAACATGGGGTGGCTGGGACCCCACCTCATGAACACATGCACTGTTGTCTCATTACTTGGCCCCAAAAGGTTATTTCGCAGTCACTGTGTAAAATCACCTTTCAGGACCAAGTAATGAAATGACAATGCCACTGTTCATGAAATGGGGTCCCAAAACCTTATCGTGCAAATTTGGTGGAAAAATTCAAAAATGATTGTCTTAGAGCGTGCATTGCACAGTTTCAATGCAAGCTCATAACTGACAATTTTAATATTTTCACTCCAGATTTTCAACATTGCCTTTTTCATACCTACTTATGAACAGTCTAGCTGTCATTTTCCACATCCTGCCCAAAATGTGTTTCGCACATGTGGCACACAATCTTATAATTAAGCTGGCCAAGGAAATCAATGTTCAGGCCACATTAATAAAATCACAGTGACACTGTTCATGACTGGAGTTCCCAAAATGCCTATGTTGAAAATTTGGTTGTACAAATCCCAAAATAATTGCGTTACAGGCGTGCATTGTGCAGGGTCTCACACACTCGTGATGTCACCAGTTTTCAGATTTTCAACAATGCCATTTTTTTACACCTCCTCATGAACAGTGCAGCTGTCATTTTTCACATCCTGCCCAAAACTGGTTTCCTGGTAAGTGCCAAATTATTACTATTCGCTGCATAAGATCACCTTCGGCAAACAAACTCATAGTGCCACTGTTCATGAGGTGGGGCCACAAACGCGCCCATGTTGAAAATTTGGAGTGAAAATACTAAACAAATGCCCTGGGCATTAGGGTTTCACCCATACTGCCCCACCCTGTAGAGACTGACAGGTGTCAGGGGTATGACTTACCATTAGCCGACAATGCTCGCCTTCCCCACCACCACCATGCAGCAAGTGACAGGTGTCGAAGTGTGCCTTGGACACTTTGACCCCCCAACGTTCACCCCATTCTCCTACACTGCACTATGTCAGTGTGTTTTCATATAGAATGGGGGTGAGCATAAGGAAGACCCCAAGGCACACGTGACACTTCGGTGTCCGCGGGTAGGATGAGGTGAAATGGCGCGAGCATTATGGCTGACGCACCCAAAGGCACACCCGGATGCCTGTCACTCTCTGCATGGTGGGGTTAGTCGGTCAGTTCATTACTTCACTGCCAGTCCTATAGTGAATCTCTAACTCCTGCACTTCCAATGCAAATGCCAGCAAGACAGCATTCAGCATTGACGAATGCTTGTTGTTTGTTGATTTACACTTACACTGTTTGCTTATTCACTTACCCCAACACATCTGTTCATAAGATAACATCTCAAAGTGTAAATAAAGATTGATTTCCAACAATTCAGTGTATGCTGGATTACTTTTATATTAAATTGAAAATGTATATTGCAGGTTACAGGCTCTGTCCCCAGTGTAACCTGCAATAAAAAGTGACTTATTAGCCTGTGAAAACCCTGATTATTGCTTTTCCTTTCCATGATTTTCTTTAAATTGTAGTCAAAGGTGGAAATTCCTGGTAAATCTTTGTTTTATTTTTTCTGCTCAGAAATCATGCTTCTGTCACTACCACTTTAAGTCCAAAACAACCTTCATTCACCTGCCCTATTTGGGCCCCTTCCTTATACTCTGGGAAATTGTCATCACATGCAAATACAGTACTGGTGATGACAAGGTGAAAGCTATAAATTTTATCACTGGTGGGATGATCTGTTTTAGTGAGAGGATCATCAGACCGGAGAAGTCTATCAGCAGAGCAGAGACAATACGCTGAGACAAACATAGCTGAGCCCAGTTTAAAAAAATGTTTAAAGCCAGTCCCTGTTTAAAAACTGCATTGCCTTTGCCTAGCATTGAAGGTTACCCTAACGAAACCGACCTGTTTTGCAATCGAAACCTTTTTCTTGTACTTGTAAATTTTGGTAGCTAAACTATGTCCCTGGAAATGGTGACCTAGGAAGTGACAGAGATGGCTTCAATGAATATTCCATCAACAACGCTCGGTATGTACTGTGGTCACCCTTTTAAATAGCTAGCCTCTGAAAATCATTTAATAAATGTTGACTAATATTTGTTGTGTGCATTTATGTTTTGCAAAATGATTTCTTGACTGTACTAAAAATAGTTTCGGGGTTTTCTTTGTTCTGTCCTGCTCGTCACACCCTTATCCTTGTAATGGTTCTCAGTGGCAGTGAGCCAGTTGTAAATATGTTCATTTATAACTGCTTAGCCCATACATGCTGATAAGCATTATTTTTATTTTTCCCCAAATTGCTATCCTGAGTTTGTGCACCAGTGTATGCTGCTTACCTTTCCCAATGAAGAGCCTTTCAATCCAGACGGCATGGCACAAGGGTGTCCCAGCAAATGGTGTGCTCAAGGCAGCTTTTCTTAAGCATAGTGCAAATTTCCATTCAATCGAGTTTGATTAAATCACTAAAATCCATTTGTGCTGCTTTTCAAATGATTATCACGTGGCAAGCAATATAGTAACTTTAAAAGGTAATTCAAACTATATTTCAGGGGGGCTGCAACAGTAGGGACGGCAAACCCAACATTTTTAAGCAAAAACAAACTAGGTTGTTTGTATCGAAGAATCATTAAAGATTTCAAGAATTCACTCAATAGTTAGTTTTATCCACGTATGGATAAAAACTAACTATTAGGTTGGATTTTGAAGTCTTTGTGGTTCTTGCATTTTGGAGTGCAACTTAGTTTGTTCACCTGCTTAAAAATATTGGAACTTTGCCTCTCACCTTTCAGCCTGAGCGTGAGTTTTTTGACTTTCTCTCCCTTTGTTCTGTGCCATGCTGTCCCATCAAACATCTGTGCTGTATACCTTGCTCCCAGACTTCCCAAGAAAGTTGCCAAAGCACAAGTATGGTTCCCTTAACCATTTTACAGCTTGAATTTCACCATTTGCATTTTTTAATGAAATAACTTTATGTATTAAAAGTTCTAGTTTTGGTTGCTCGTTTCTGTGGACTACATTTAACAATGCAAGCCATGTGGTCCCATATCACATTTGTGTGTGCTAAGAGAACTTTAAAAGTGAGAATTAGTAAATGCTACTTTATTCTTGGTACCATACACTGGACATAGAATGAGCATCTGAGATACTGGATTCGTTTTGTGAAAAATATGATTTGTGTTTACTATGGCACAGGTACTGGTTTGCATGTTACTGCACCAGAAGGGACAACCCATTTTCAAATGTTCAGTTTGTGTTTTTATCTCATATGTATTTTACTTCTTTTGCAGACACCAATCTGCCTACATCCAGCCACCACCCTCTTCCCAGACGACCTCGGGTGCCTCACACAACCAGCTGGCATATGCTACTGCATCTGTGAAAGGACCCCCTCAGTCCTCCACGCCAGGCCAGGGACCAATATCAGCATGTCTTGACACCCCAGACCACCTCCAGGCTCACGAAGCTAGCAGCCATCAAGCTTCCTCAATTGGTGCTGCTTTTCCTCCTATAGTGAATCCCCTAAGTGCAGATGTGCAATGATGTTGGCACACACATGCTGATGTCCACTGCACTTCCCTCTTAACTGCACCAGCTCTAGCAGTGCCCCGGTCATCAACAGGGGCAGCTGCAGACAGTGGAACCCTGGATCCCTCCCGGGATAGGAGAGCAGTTCTCCAGACACTCAATCCCATCCCTCCCATACCAACCCTGACAACCGGCATGTGTCTGAACCCAGGTCACCAGCATGGCGCCAAGGTATGGTGCCCAGCGCCAACCTCAGCGCCACTACAGGTTAGGCTAGTGTGTTTTTAATGATACATATTTACATATATGACTGCTTGAACCTGTGCAATATATAACCCTTAAAAAACAAAATGTATAACTTAGATAGAGTGTTTGTGACTTCTGCCTATAACTGTGATCAAGTAGTAATTGGGGTGTCGTTATAGTGGACTGCTTTCACACGTTAAGCCATGCAGTCCCACAGTAACAGGCGAGCTTACTAAAGTTCTTAAAACAGAACCCCATTCTTTTCATAAAGGTGATGTAATCAAAGTATATTATTGAATAACAATAAAATAAATTTCAGACGATTAACTTGCAACCATGGATCATTTTATAGACTAATCCCAGTGAGTAGTATTGAGAGTTTGCTTTGCATTGTGGACTGCTGAAACATAACGTTCAATTTCAAGTAGTGATAAATAAACCTTTCCAAAATGAATAAAAATGTCCCAAAGGTTTTGATTCATTTAATGGCTATACAGAGCACTACAATATGACCTGCCCCATTTCTGAAGCCCATTCAGTCTGCAATATTTTTTGGTACTCTGCGGTTACTGACGTACTGCAGAAACAACATGGTCCAAGTGACTACAGTGACAAAATGCATCATAAATGTATACAATACAACTTAAAGTGCTGTTAATGTGAAGTTTGCACTGACCAACCATGCGTGTTTGCTGAATTAGTGAATTATTAATTTTTTCTCATTTGGGGTGGGGCTGCTCAGTTTTATATACTGCATATTAGCAAATCAATACTGGACCTGAATCATTACTGTCACATATCCCACATGAGCCAGCAACTGCTGAAAGTGGGTATTACTTGTGGGAAAAACATGTAAAATAAAATAAAATAATTTATATAGACTGTGGTAGGTTACAACAGTTGATGTGCTCTGTCTTGCTTTCATGTGACATCAGATGTGCACCTCAGTATTAGCTGCGCTTTTGTGAACTGCCTTTGTCTTCTTAGTCAGCATGTCCTAACAAAACGCATATATGACCCATTTCAGTTCAGTATGATGTTAAGAGTTATAAGTTTTATCGCACATATTTGCAATTGATGACACTACCTACATGCTATTAGGAACATGTATTGCCATTTTAAATTATGTTATTATATTCATTGAGATAGTACTTGATCGTTCATTTCGTGGACTTCAGCTGAATATCATTTACTATTATTTCTCATTTTAAGATGCCAAATAATGGAAAAAAGTGGAGAAATATAATTATGCAACAGGGGTCAGGATAGAAACTGTAGAGAATAAAACCATTTATCTAATATACTATGGTGATAAATTTATTTATCACCATAATGCATATCATCACTCCATTTATCCACATACTAACTACATCTCCCCCACCCCCAGCCGGTTGGCACTACTTCCACCTCCTGAAGTGCTTTCACACATCTCAGAACCTCAGTCTCAGTTTCTCTCCTCTCCCCACACATTGTTCGATCGACCTACTTGGCTCCTCTTTTCCATTCTCTCAACACACCCTCTATCTGAACACCACCACTCCTTGATCTTTTCCAAAATGATACCTTTTGAAAATAATCCAGTTCCTTTTTGAAGATGTAAGCCCACTGTCTGCAACTGATGATAATGCCCACGCCATTAGTGATACTGTTTCCAACTCCATCAGCTCACTTGTTGCCGCCAGACAATGCCACATACTGACAAAGTAACACAGTTTTGGGAGAATTTTTTTTAAAAGCTGCACAGCACTTCTCTGTCTGCACAACCTCTCCCTCGACTCTTAGCTAAACTCGGATGCTATTTTCTATATAACATTTTTTCTTCAGCCAGAAACCACCAATCAGATGGCACATAACAATCCAAACATAATCTTCCTACACCACCTACATAGCAACACCCATAGCAACAGTATATAAAAGAAGTGGAATAGCTTCTTTTCACAAAATAAACCCAAACACTTTCAAAAAACAAAGAAAATGTTAAACTCTAAAACAAAATAAAGTATCACACAACCTCCTCCCTGTTGTGTAATCGAATATCTTGAGGTCAGTGTGTGATAATGCATTTATCTTCTACAGTTGCCATTGACCTCTCATAAACTTACTTGTGCCCTTGGCAATCATGAGGTTACTTGAGGTCAATGGCAGCTAATATAATGCATTGTTACACACTGACCCACCGCATATCCTATATTGATGCAAGCAATCATTTTAAAACATTTTGTATGAACACAGATGAGTCTAATCATTTCTTTTCCTGCATTTCTTATGAGAGAAGTGCATTTTTATTTGTGATGTTACATGCTATGAAATCAAATAAAAAGCATTCATTTTGGCCCAGATATTCAAAAGAGTTGCGCATGGTCACTGGACCACCAGGATGATAAGGTTTCCTATTATTCTACCGCAGCCCCGATCAGGCAGACAGGTCCACTGGACCACCAGGGATATTGAATTTTCTATTCATTTACTTAGCCCGCATCGAGGGCAGGTCCATTGATCACCAGGGATAATGATAATTTTCATTTATTTACTTAGCCGCGATGGGGTGGGCAGGTCCACTGGACCACCAGGAATAATGATAATTTTCATTTATTTACTTAGCCCTTGATCGAGCGGGCAGGTCCACTGGACCATCAGGGATTTATGCTTTTCTTTTTACTGCAGCCAGCGATGCGGGCTGTGGGGCAGATGCCGTGCTGCAGGGGTGTCAGTCCTTGATGGCTGCTGCTTGGCAGGGCACCAGGCGCAGTCGTCGGGGATCAGCACACCTGCATGCAAATTGGCCATAATGACATGCAAATGGCCCTATTTGCACCTTGCATATATTATGGCCCCATTTGCATGTCAGCTTATGAATATTGCGGTTGCTGCGCCTTGCACAATGGAACTTGCGCTAGCACATCCAATGCTCCACTCTGGCCACTGGCGCTGGTGCAGTGCCACTCGTCATATGTGCACTGCGGGTGAGCCAGGATGCAATATTCAATGATGCTGAGCCATGGCGCAGCTCGTTTAATATCACCCGGTCAACGCCCCGCGCAGCTGGTTAAAGGCACCCAGGCTTGCACCACAGCCTGGCACAGTTTGAATATCTGGGTCTTTGTTTAAAAATATTCAAGGTGACATGCAAGGAAATTAAATGTTAACCATATCAAGACAGGGAGATGGGAGGGTGTTCATCCAAGGTAGAAGCTACAATTTAACTAACAAAAGCAGACACAATTGCATTTACAGTTTAACTGTACATTGAACATAGGAACCAATACAACAAATATATTTTATTTCTGTCCATTTACAATCTTAAAACTATAGTACCGAATTATTGTGCAGACAAATATTTTTGTTGGCAGATAAACCTGATGCAGAGTAAATCAGCTAAAATGTATTCCCTAGACCATACAAGGGAGAGAGGGATATGATTGAGACCTTCAAGTACCTGAAGGGCATGAACAGAGTGAACACCATGAGTATTTTCACATTAAAAGATGGGAGGGACCAGTCTGAAATTGGAGGAGGCACATTCAGGAAGGAAATGAGGAGGCACTGTTTCACTGAAAGAGTTGTTACAGGGTGGAAGCAGTACTTTATAAGGTGGTATCACTGCAGACAGTTGGCAGCTTCAAGAGTGGTGGGACAGGTGCAAAGGCAGGGTTAAAACCATGTGTGGTTAGAGTGTGGGTGTGAAGGACATGGGGTGGGGAGATTGAGTGTGGGTATGCAAGGGGGACAGCTGCAGTGTAATAGTCTGAAGTGCTACACACTTGAGCAGATTAGATAGATCATAATGCTTATTATCTGCTGGCAATTTCATATGTTTATATGTAATTATGCCTATTTTATTTGGAAAATGGGGATGCGAGGTGGTGTACTTTGTATTTGTGGAGGATGGTGTGCTACTGTTCTTTCCCACAGAGCCAGCTATACTATGATTGGATAACACACATTTGGGCCACCTTTAATTTTGTTTCTCCACCTTTTGAACTACAAGAATCTTTACAAATCATCTTCTCTTATGAACATGTATTTTGGCATCTGCAAGTAACTGTAAGATGCCTCACGGTGATCTGTATAACATTTTAGTTTAGTTATAACCTGTGCACTCCCATTTTCCATGTGGGACCCTCAATCTGCTTTCACAGTGGACCCTCCAACCCTGCATCTGATGGAAGCTGTGCTATTCTTACCTATGGCACCATGTCCTCTACGTCTGCCCTACCTTAGCCATAATATTCCACTGTGCCTGTACCAGACATTTGTGAACCCCACCACTAGTTTTGACCCCTAGTAACTTTGACTGAAGTCTATTTCACACATGCACAATCCTTTATGTGGAGTAATCAGTGCTGAAAAGGAATTTAATAATCAGTGCTTGGTATTCTGAGGCATAATTGAGCATGATAATTTCACCCAATGTCTGCCATTGTTCCAGATGTTTTTAACAGCTCCTTAAAACCTTGCACCTAGCAGCAGGGTTAGGGATCCCATAATGGACTCATTGTGAGTCTTTCTACTCCATTATTGATGTTCAGCTAGTCTCCAGATCTATCCTCATGTGGATGATGGCAAGAAATGCAGTAAACTATTAGTTTTGGTCACAGTATATTTTGTTCAATTTAGTCCAGTTCAAATTGCCCAATATCTTTACAAAGACAGGATCACCAAGGCCCAGGAATTCCCCTCAAAACATAATATTTTATGCCAGATAAGGACCACTTTGCCCACCTACTCTGCCAAGTTTCCACCACCTACAAGAACACTACATAGCCTGCCTCCTTTTTCCCCATCCCTTGCCTTACCACAACCATTCCTTAGGCATAATCACTTGCATCCATAGTGCCAAAACCTTTTTTATGGATGGTACCTTGATTGGTCTGCTGTCCCTGCCACTAAACTACATCTCCTGGAACCTACCTGCTGCATGTAGTGGCGTGCACCTGGATTGGCCCCCAGGGTGGGGTCATTGGGGAGCCCCATGCTACTCCTCAAACATTGCCAGGTAGAGATCCACTGGTGTAGTGCCTCTGCAAGCTGCTTGCACCTTTGTGGGGAGGTAGAGTTCCTCCATGAATCAGCGGTTTCTTTCACCATTATCAGGAGGTGTGGCATACACTGACATGAGGATGCTACATGGTTATTCTGCCACACCTCCTGAAGACTGCCAGCATCAGCTGCAACACTGCTGCCCTCTGCCATGGTCAATCAAGCACCAAGTGACAACCCTCCCCCAAGAAGGAGACCAGTCCCCACAGCCAGGCATTCCCTCAGCATGTGCTCACATGTAAACCTGGGTTGTCAGTAATGAAAAATCCAAGCCTCCATCTTCATAGCATGTTGGCAAGTTCTTGAGCATCTTTGTCTCTGAAAAAGTCTTCCCTCTTGAACGTTTACCCATGAGGTATTCCTTGTTATAGACAGGATGAAGGTGGTCCAGAGGAGGCCAACTAAAATGGTGCAGGGTCTGCACCAGAAGCCATACCAAGAGAGACTAAAGAGGCTTAATGTGCATACCCTTGAGAAAGGAGGGAGGAAGAGTGGACATGATATAACTTTCAAGTACCTCAAGGGAATCAACAAAGTCCAAGAGGTAGCATCTTTCAGGAAAAAGAGATGTGCAAAAACAAAGGGGGTCACAATTTGAAGATAATGGGGGGACGGCTCAGGGGCAGCGTAATTAAGTATTTTTCACAGAGAGGGTGGTGGAATGCAATAGAACGGCCTTCCTAAGGAGGTTGTGGGTCAAAACAGTGAGGGAATACAAGACTTCATGGGATAGCCGTAAGGCAATTCTGTAAGTGTAGGAAGAAGTAGGCTGCTGGTTAACTAGGATCTGCAGCTTATCCAGTAGGTAGGGAAATGGGCAGACTGGGTGGGCTAAGCGGCTCTGATGTGCCATCAAAGTCTATGTTTCTATGTTTCTATCCCCTAGCCCCCTGTTCTCCAGGGTGTACATACTGGGTTACTTCAGTCTGTCCTCATAGGGCTTTCTTTTTACTTGGTTTTTTACCCTTCTTCTCTGCAGTAGCTCCTCTCTTTAGTGACCCAATGTGACCCTGCAACTCAAGCTCCCCAAAGAGCACTAGCTCAGACAGGTGCCCCATTCCTAGACAACCCTCAGCACTCCAGATAACCCCCAGCTGGGGTGGAGGATTCCTAGCCCTCCACACTTACTGCAGGAATGTGTACCTTGAGCTGCTTCCTTGGGGTTCCTCTGGAACACCACACTGGGACCCATCTACCTGAGCTACTGTGGGGTATTTTCCTGAGTTTTCAAGTCCCACTCCCTGCAGGCATCAGCATACTAGGAGGCCAATGAGACAAAGGCATGGAGAGCGTTGCTTTGCTCCAGCCCTCAACTGGCATCCGCTCCTCCCTGTCGTCTACTGCCTCTAACTGCACCGCCACCCATGGTCATTGCAGCGAGGTCTGCAGCCCACCCCTCCTGGAAGGAGGTGGCCCGTGGGTGCTCAATCCTTTCTCCCGGCTGGCCCTCCAGCAACCCTGGCTCTGGCGGACCGGGTCGCTGGCATCGTGAGCAGTAGTGCTACCACTGTGCGGTGGGCTGGCCCCTCATAGGGCTTTTGATGCAGTCTTTGCATGATTTTGGTGACCTCAATGGCATCCTGTGGTCTATGTCATTCTGTTGATGTGGTCTCCAGAAACATAGAAACATAGAATGTACCAGCAGAAAAGGACCATCCAGCCCACCCAGTCTTCACAGTATGCATTACTAGCTGCTAGGAATTTGCTATTACCTAAACACAGTACTACAGGTGTGGTCTCACTCGTGACTCATCAGTACCTCCTTTCTTCTGCTAGTGATATCCATCCCTATGCACCCTATCATACCACTGGCCCTGCACACTGCCATGTCCCACTGCTTTAAGGCACTAAGGCAGTCAGGTAAGCCAAAGCCACATATTTCTGTCACACCTTCCAATCTAATATGAACCACCCTTCTAAGTTTTTGACAGGTGGTTCACAACCTCATCTACCCACCGGCCCAGTCCCCATTCCTGTCCTCAAGGTTGGTCACACTCCTGTCTGATCACCTTTGCAGCCAATGCATACAATGCTTTCTTCACCTCCTGTGCCTCAGTACTCCTCTGCTCTCTCAGAGTCCTCTCCCCTCCTCCAGCTCCATGGAAACCTCCCTTCCCCTCCCTCCAGCCCTTTCTCCTTCACACCTGTGTCCACATTTGATACTTTGTAGACTTCTCACCACCCTTAAATCATCCAAAGGCATGTGCCTTGATGGTCTAGATCCCAACCTCTTTACCTCACATCCCTGCTATCCCCGATCCAGCAGCCCTCTTCCACCTCTCATTGTCAGTTAAGAAGGGGAAAAAACTTTCATAGGTACATAGGGTGAAGAAAGACCGTGATAGGAATAGTGAGACTTGATTAAGGGGATGGGTGGGTGGGCAGCGGTGACACTGAAAAGCAGGGATACTGAACGAATACTTCTGCTCTGTGTTCACAAAAGACGAGGAGGGAGGTACCTAAACCAAACCTTGCTAAGCTCTTGGAATGCCTGGTCCAAAGTCAAGTTCCTTGAGGTTCTACACCACTAGCTTCTCTACCTCTCAGCATCTGCTATCTCCTGTCTACTGGCCTCTCTTCTACAATATTCTCTGTGTCTTCCATCCCAACTGGCAGGAAGCACGCAACTGTTATCCCTCTCCCTAATGGTGGTGATCCCTCCCTTCCAGGAAACTAACACCCTATCTCACTTCTCCAAACTTTCACTAATCTAACAGAATGCATGGTACTATCCCACAGCCCCTTTCTAGCACACTGCATGATCCTCTAGCACAGTTATTCTGAAAAAACCTTCCAACCTTAGTCTACACCTTTCGATCTGCATGCCAGGAAAGATGCTACCCTCCGGTACCCTATTTATGCTATTTAGTGGGTTTGTGACATATCTCCCATTTCTGCCCTCTCCTCCAGGATACATATTCGGGTGTCCTTGTCTATCTTCATATGATTGTTTTGCAGATCCTGCACCATCTTTGTTTCCTTTCTTTGAACTGCCTCCAAGATGTCTTTATGGAGACATGGGCTGCAAAACTGGACACAGTAATCGAAATGCGCCCTCAAAAATTATCTGTACAGAGGCATCACCACCTCTTTTCTTCTGGTAGTGAGTTCTCTCCCTCTGCACCCCAGCATCCCATTGGTTCTCCACACAGCCTTCATGCATTGTCTGGCTACCATTCAGATATGATTACCGCAAAATCCATTTCCTGTATGGTGACTGTCAATATCTCTACCCTCCATCCTGTAATCTTCCCCTTGGTTCTTGCTCTTCCAATGTATGTTTGTGCAGATTTTCACATTGAATCTCAGCTGCCATGACTGTTGATTATTTAACCAGTTACATAGGCCCATCCTAATTTTTCAACCCTCCAGGAGTGTCCACCCTGTTGCAAATCTTAGTATCATCTGCAAAGAGGTGCACCTTCCCTCCATCCCCAATGCCACTTATGAAGACATTGAACTGGACTGGCCCCAGAACCAATCCCTGTGGCACCCACTGGTCACCCTACTTTCATCAGATTCAGATTCTTTTACAGTCAGAAAGTATCGTTCCTTTAAAAAAATGTGTTTTGCTTGGTCTGTATACACTTTTATTATGAAATATCACGTGGCCATTATGAGTGTCCATGTAACCTATGGACTTTTTAGTGACAAGTGTTCAAAATTTAAAAATGTATGGCATTGAACAAGTCTTTGAAAAACCATTGTGCTCTAATAAAGTACAGCAGACTAGTCAACAAACAGAGTCATTTTTATTTTTATTTTATTGCCATAAGATGTGACACAAACATTAGGCGGCTAAAGGCAGTAATTAATGGTGGACAGACAGATGACAAAAACAACAAAAACAGGAAATGATCATTTTTAAATGACATATGGTTACATCATATCCTAAGTGTTACTCTTAGAGTGAACAATGTTGAATCTGTGAAAAACAAATTCTAAAACCTCCTGCAGAGCAGTCTTGGACATGTCACAGGCAAGACCCTGAGCTGCTGGTTGAGGCATAACAAAACATATCTGAAAAACAGAAATGAGCATTATCTTTTACTATCAATAATTAACATCTAGGTGAGTACTACAAATCCATACTTATCAACAGTAGTTTGCTTAAAGTTTTATTTACCTAGAATGTCACACTAGTGGCCAAGCAATACCAGAGAATTTAACAGCCCATACTTTTGCTTCATTACCACCTTAACTTTGTTAGTTTTCCAGCACATGCTCACTCACAATGACAACATTTTCTATGTGAATTTCAGTCATAGACTGCATTCCACAGTTACAGATGATGGCATTCCTGTGAAAGTGACCAAGTGAATATATACTGTACTGATTAAACCCTTATGAAAGGAAGACTTACTGAATCCTTTCATGTTACATCAACCATGACTCAGAAACACGGCTTCAACTTTCAGTAAAATATTAAATAGGTTGGAGTGCTCCCTTTTAACTGGGGTTTGCTTTATTACCTGCAATGGCGCTCTTAGCATTGTACTGCCAAATTGTTCCTGTTTTGCCTACACCTGTGGAAGTGATGGGCACAGAAATAGTGCCTCCGTGGGGTCTGAAGGGTTGTACAATCACAGACTTATAAGCAGTGTTTTTATTTGCTTTTTATTTACTAGATAAGGAGTATCGATACTGCAGCTCATAGGCACAAAAAACTGTTGCTGCCAGCAGAAGACAGTGAGGGAGATTGCTGACTGAAGGATATGTCGGGTTTGACAGCAGGCAGTTGCCAACTGTGTGAGCTGAACTCTACAAAACATTTACACAGAAACATTTAACAGCATCTCCTCCTTCCTCATACCATACGCATGCACAGTTCTGAAATGCGGGGAGAGGCATCGCCACGGAGGGAGCTCCGTCGGCAGAGGGCAGGAGAAGAAGCACCAGCACAGGAAAGCTATGACATCGGTGCTGTGTACAACACCTCATCACTGTAGTAGAACACAGGGATGCATTCCACTCACAGTCCATGTTCTCTTCTACAGTGGTGGCAAAATGTCTGGAGCTCTGCCCATGCAGTCATAAAAATAACATTTGAATTGTAACTTTAGAAACAACAATAACTTAGGCTTTAAAACTGTTCTTCTTTCTCCAGCTCCTCAAAGCCGGAGGTGGGAGGGGTCCCGCCTACCACGGTGTTGTGGCTATTTTTTTTTTACGTTAAACTTTTACTGAGGTAAATTGAATAAACAAGGTATACATAAGTACACAGTTAATGTGACTAAACTTCTCTTTCACATACTGTATGAGGAAGTCTGTGATAACTACATGCACTCCCACCTGTGAAACAGCTAATGATACAAACCTGGTACAATATTGAAAGTCACTTCACCAGCAGCCGACCTGGTGGTGCTGAGAACTGAAGCCTTACCTTGTGCTAAGCTGGTGACCCATGTTCAGGAGCGAACACGGGCTGCGGGGGGAGCTGGAGGGAGAAGGATTGGCGTCAGGACTGCTCTCCTTCTCCGTAGGGGGTCACCAGCAATGGGTATACGACTGGCCCCTAGTGGCAGCTGGGGACAGTGCACTGATGCTCCAGAAAGGAGGAAAGGAGGCAGACACATGAAGGAGTGCAGTCAGATGCATGCAAGCTCTCTTCATAGGGTGTCATTGCACGCCTCCTCTCCTAAGGGGAAAATGGAGGAAAAATGTCCCAAGCATGGCAGGATGAATCCCGATCCCGCAGGCCTGATTCCGTGAACAGGCAGTAACCTCGACAGGATCTGTTCCGGGTTGAGGGATCCCGCTGTTCACCGTGGGGGCAAGCCATGGAGGTAAGCAGAAGGTAGCTGCGAGCAGGAGACAGGGCTGGGGATTGGGTAGGATGGAGAGCCGCCTGAGGACAGAAGGAGAAAAGAAACTAACTGCAAAAAGTAAAAAAAAGTAACTTCACCTAACAGCCTTTTTTCAGCTTCATGTGCCCCATTGGCACTGGCAGAAGGCTTTATGCCAGCCACACAAGGTCCAGGATACAGAGCCTGGAGTAGAAATTCCTCCATTATATTTTCCAATTTTTCGAGGCTACAGTACTAGACTCCTTTATGACTTTCAGTGGAAGTATCAACTACCACAAAAGGACTTTTATAGGTATCTTCAGATACAACTGTAACCCTAGGTGGCACTATCCCAAGGGCTACTACCCCTGCCTGCTAGGCTTGTAGCAGGTTAAGGGCCTGAGTTCTAAGCAGGTGCCTCCACCTGGAGGGTCAGGGTTGGTAGTGGTCAAGCTAACCTGGGCACAGCCCTCCGGACAGTGTAACCCCTATTTCCTTACTAATTGCCAGAACAATACACAATAATCACTTTCACAATACCCCTGATACACCACACAAGTACCCACACTGTTTGCACTTACCACCAGGGCTTTCCTCTGGCTCGCCCTGGGGACCCCTGTAAAACAAGGTTATACACAGCAAATAACAGCAGTATAGTACTCTTGCACAAACTGGAACCACAGTCAGGGTAAATGCAAAACAAGTTAGATCTGATTTATTTAAGAGACTTGAACAAGGGAGGCATAATCAGGTTAATTTGCTTAAAGACTCTGTCATTCAAACTGTTATGCATGCACTTCAGGGTCCATAAACAGTCACACACTCTGGGAACCCAGATGGAGAGCAGTGGGCTAGCCAGGAACATTGCAGCTGGTTGGGGCTCTGTGATGGAAGAAAAACAACATGAAACACACACTATTTGTATCTGGAGCCGGAGGGCTCAGTTCATGAAAAGAAAAACAAGACAATCAGATGACACACTTTTAAATTAGGCTGTTGTTGCAGGAGCTACCCTGATGATTACTCACTATACCCAAGACTGGACACAGGCTGGACAAATCGAGACAGCAGGTGATTAATCTGGAGTGCCAGGAGAAGCAGGGTCCACATGACTCACCGAGCATCGTTCCTGTTCAAGCGTGAAGCAAGAGACTGATCCCAGGCAGGACTCTGTCAATGGCTTCTCTGTGCAGCGGGTAGTCTGGCTGGGCCAGTGGGCAAGGCCCACGCCAAATGGAGACAAATTCTGATACAGTCTGTTTTGGGCCGGATACAGCTTCCAGCAAGCAGAACACAGTTCACACATGGGGGACCAAATCACAACCCACTTTCCATACACAGCACATTTACATGTAAGAAATTCTACTGTACCAAGCAAACCGCTCTCCGGTCTGATCATGAAAGTCTTTGCACAAACCAGGGATTCAAAAGCAGCTGGAAATCTGACAGGCCGATCGCATTCAGCAAAATCTTGGTCTTCTTCAGGTATGAGCCTGGTAAAAAAATCAGTGGCTTACTTCATTTTCACAAACTTGGATTTAGTCCAAAATTATTCTCTTCTCTCCTCTCAGGGGCAGCAGGCAGACATGCAGGCCAAGAACTTAGCCCTTTCACAGTTCTCCCATGCGAATCCACTCAGGATTGCTGCTCAAAAGCTCTTTGAACTCTTTCTTCTTCAGCTTTCAACTTAGATCTAACTGAAAATTGCAAGCAGTCTGGGATTTCCCAAGATCCAAAAGGTTTGGTTGGCTGATCTGTCAGTCACAACAAGAGCTCCCCTTCAGTTGCAAAAAGGTGCCAAAAGCCCAAAACTACAATTCCTACAGATTTTGACTCCAGGCAGCTCCTGTAGTCCGGCTTCATTTTAGGTCCCACCAGTGCTGATTGGTCCAATTTGCAGTCCAGGACCAAGATAGTGGAGACAAACAAAACAGTCCTTGCTGCAAAGAAGGTAGGTCAGACAAACTACATTATCATTATCACTCTAAATGATTTTCAGCAAATAGTTACATCTTTCAACAAAGCTCCCTCTCAGATTACTTATGCTGCAATCCGGGCAGCTCTTAAAGAGACAGTACACAGAGGCTATACAGACTCTGGTAATCACATTTAAATTGCTAAGCATGGACACCAGCCTGGCAGTGAGCATTTAGGCAAGCTCAAGGAAGACTTTTGGGAACCCCCATTTGTAAGGGGTTACATGACATTTCATCCTATAGGTTGGGAGGGAGTTGCTGGCAATCACAAGGAAGAAAGAGACTTGGGCATCATCATCATCACAGATGACCTGAAATCATCCAAGCAGACCACTAAAGCAGTAAGTAAGGCTAGAGGGATGTTGGAGTGTATTAGTAGGGGTATCGTAAGTCATAAGAGGGAGGTAATAATCCCTCTTTACAAGACACTGGTTAGGTCCCATCTGGTGTACTGCATGCAGTACTGGAGGCTGCACCTGCACAAGGACATTAACAAAATGGAGGCAGTCCAGAGAAGGGCAACCAAAATGGTGCAGGACTGCATCAGAAAACATATGAGGACAGATTAACGGAGCTCAATATGTATACCCTAGAGCAAAGGAGGGAGAGAGGTGATATGATCAAAACATCCAAACACCTTAAGGGTATTAACAAGGTGAAAGAGTCTAACATGTTTCAATATAAGAAAAATACCAACGAAGGGTAATGTGAGGAAGTTCTTTTCACAGAAAGGATGGTGGATGCATGGAAGCCTATCTCAGGAAGTGGTGGATAGTGATACAGTGCAGGGCTTCAAACGGGCATGGGACAGGCATAAGGCAGCAATACAGATGAGTATGAATAGATAGGCCATTGACAGAGCAAAGGCCAATGGCACATTTATAAGGTAGAAAAAGAAATGGGCAGACTGGATGGGCCTTGCATTCCTTATCTGCCGTCACGTCTATGTTTTTATGTTTCTATGTACTCCATTCTGAGTAATATACAGAGTGGCAGGGTATCTGAGACTGTAGAGGACTTGTAAATCCATTAAGGCATGCCAGGCCCTAGTAAACATGCATCAGCATTCTGTGAATCCTTGGGAGAAGTCCAGATAAAGTTGGATCTTGTGCCTTGCCATGAAGGGGTCCTCTTTCCTCACCAACTGCATAATCTACTCTTTCACTGAGAACCCCAGAAATGTTATCAATATCGGCTGAGGGCACTGGCCTGGTTTGGGAAGGGCCAGGAGCTGAATGATTGCTCTATTATTTTTATTCATTTGTGTATCTTTTTCTCCCCGTCTAGTCGAGCCACATTTGTGCCTTCCCGCGGCCGTCTCCTGACCACAGGACTTAACCTCTCTTCTTCCCCATGACTTGCCCTCTGTGGTAGGGCAGTGGAGTGTCCCTCACCTCAACCTGCTGAGACCAGATCCAGTTCGGAGAGGTGCCTTCTGTCCTGAGAGGATGGTCTTCATCCAGCACATCTGGGACATTTTCCTTGTTCGCCCCTTACACCATAGGGGGGCATGCAATGCCCACAATGGCCAAGCCACATGCACTAACACATGCAGCACGCCAGTCAGAGGCTCCTCCTCCACCCCACATTGTATGGGACCTGGCATGCACACCAGCGCCACCACTATGTGTCAGGCATGTGCCAGTCACCATTCCCCACCCTCCCCAGCAGAGGAGAGCTGTCCCTGGATGCTCAGTCCTCTCCTTTGCTGTCAGACCCCAGTGACCCACTCACACCGCAAACATGGTTGCCAGTGTGGCAGGAGGTATGATGTGATGCCTCAGACTTCCATGCCACGGGCTAGCTGATTGCTCTATTTCAAGTGGAGTCAGCCACTGGTATCACAGGATAAATGGGAGGCATTCTGTAGAAAGGCTGAGATGTTCTTCCCTCAACTCCCTCTGAAATACTGACCATCCACATTTTCCATCAGCCCCTATTCTACAGATCTTCAAGCAGTTCCATAGCTGCTGGACGCAGGGCTGCAGCTATGAATTTTGGGGCCCTGGACAAGTCACTTGAAATGGACCCCTGTTTCCCAAACCAGCTAATGCCAGTTCCTCAGATGGACCCTCCTGACTTCGGGGCCCCGGACAACATCCCCACTTTTCCACCCATTACTGCGACCCTGGCTGGACGGTCCAGTCTTGCTCATCAAGTGAGCTTCCATATGAGCAGTCTTAAAGTCCTGTGAGTCAAGTTGCTGCTCCATATGAGAAAGTCTTTGCAAGAGACACAATGTTTGCTCTAATACACTGATTTGCATCTTTGAGCTTCCCAATTTCAGTGGACAGTTGGAAAACATCAGTCTAATTTCTTGCAGGCCGTCTGATGTAGAAGAGTAGGTTCCAGAGGTGGAAGCATCATCTTGCCTCAGCTACATGGCAGAGATCAACGGGACACTCTGGCAGGTCTATACTGAATGAAACAACAGCAAACAAACTATAGGCAGTAAGTAATAAAGGCTGGAGCTATCAGTAATCTGTTAATGCAAAAATCAGGCTACTGCAGAGTGATTAAAAGGGCAAATGTTGCAGGATTTACTCAGGTAGAAGACAGCAGAACAGATGAGGCTGCCATCAGTTTGGCTGCCAAACCACACCCTCTACTGGGAGGTATTTTAAGTAGTCTCGTCCTGTATCATGTAGAGCCTTGAAAGTCGTCAAGCATACATTGAAGGTTATGCACCACAGTGTATGCAGCCAGTGCAGTGCATGCTGCAGCACCGTGATGTGGATCCTTCGAGAGGAGCCCATAATCAGCTGGGCTGCAGCATTTTAGACTAGCTGCAGGCATTGAAGCAAACCTCCAAATAATCCTAGGTATGCAGTATTGCAACAATCAAGCTTGACTGTGACAAAGGCATGCACTGTCACTGTCAGGTCAGAAGGGCTAGATGCCTTTAATCCTGGTGATGTTATGATGCTGGTAAAAGTCTGGACCACAGCTAACACCTGTTGGTCAAGTGTCAATTTGCTGTCCAAGATTACCCCAAGATCATTTATAGCTCTGAGCAGTTGACCGCAGTGAAGGACACAAGGTCAGTCCACTTGTCACAGCTGGGCCCTGCCTACCAGGCTTGACAATCATGACCTCTGTCTTACCCAAGTTAAGACATAGCCAGTCATTCATTTCAGCCAAACAGCTCTCCAGAACCAGGACCGCATCAGACCCGCTGAGAAGTTTCAGGACAGGTAAAAATTAGTATCATCTGTACAGCAGTGAAACTCAATGCCACACCGTCCTCATGATCTCACACATGGCAACATATACACTGAAAACAATGTAGGAGCAAGGATCAAACCTTGAGGAACACCACAGTGGAGCACTGAGACCCTGGAAAGCACATTTCTCAGGGCCACCTGCTGCATTCTCCTGATTAAGTAGGACTCAGATTAACATAACACAGTGCTGGTGAGTCCCACATAGTCCCTCGGGTAACCCAGAAGACAATCGTGGGCAACACTGTCAAATGCCACCGAGAGATCTAACAGGACCAAGATGGTACAAAGCCCCTGATTCCTTGCCACGAGGAGATCATTCATCACTAGGGCCAGTATTTTACGGATATGGAATTAACACAATTCCAGTGGTTAAAAATTGCCAATTTTGAAAAATTCTATATACCATTCAGAATATACCATATAACTGGAAATTTGCACTGTAAAAATATCTTAGTTTTACAATGAAAAGTTTGATTCATTTTATTCATTTCCTGCATTCGCAAGTCCAAATTAGAATCAGAATCCCCACTTGCTGAAACTCTGTGCCCTGCTGTTTGTGGTCTGAATTAAATCTCCTACTTGCTGCCCTCCATGGTTCTCTCTGAAAAGAAAACCTGACTGGATTGGTTGACTTTTTCAACCTGCTGACCTTTAATCCTAATTGCAAGACTTGCTGAGTTGGCACTAACAGCACCATTTAGCAATGTCCCATACTGTATGTGTATACCATCAACTCACCTGCTGGCTACTGCTACACTAAGCCAAACTCAGTCATCCCCAACACACACACACACACACCACACACACCACACACTCACCACTGCCACCACCACCACACGAAAAAGAAAACCTGACTGGACTGCTTTATGTTTAGGAGACCAATCCAGCTCATGGTCCCTTACTGCTGAATGATGTGCTCTGATTTCCAGATTTCAACTTCCTGACCGTCATTCTCACACCATGTTTATCCCACCCTCACCAGCACAAATACACAAAAATTACAGCTAAACCATCACCAATACATAAATGTGCCCCTCAGCATTTCTTTTATTTATATTTCACTACTTCTGTTTTATCACACTTTGTGGAATCTGGGGGCAGTGTGCTTTCATACAGGAGAAGTTTGGGAGTTCCTTGAAACTTGTACGTGAGACGAGCTACTAAACCTGTCTGGTTCAGTGCAGGACACTCCAGGAGCACAGAAAACAACAAGTCAATGGTTCTCAATTTTCTACAGCCACCAACTTAAATAAAATATATATTTACACTTTCCTAAAGGCCTCTATGTGGATTTTCTCCATAGCAACTCTGCAGTGAAGCATGGTATAGCATTTTCAGAAGACAGGTGAGCAAAATGGCAATTTCAGTTTCAAACTGTAATTTCAAAATATCTGCAGCAATTTTGGTGAATGCCAAAATTCACTGGTCCTATTCATCACTCTGATAAGAGCAATCTCAGTGTTGTGGCCTGCCAGAAAGCCTGAATGGAGAGGTTCATAGTTGTTAAACTGCTCCAGGCATACAACATGTTGCTCAACCACCACCTCCTCAATAATCTTAAACAAGCATTTGTCAATGCCGAATGTTGTCTTGCTGGCATTGGCATTGGTAGTGCAGGAGTTAAAAGATGCATAATAGGAATGGCAGTAAAGTAGTGAACTGATGCCAAACCTACCCCACACTGCAGAGAGACAGGCATTGGGGTGTGCCTTTGGGTCGTTAGCCATAGCGCTACGCATTTCACTCACCTACCTGCAGACACTGACAAGTGTCGCAGTGTGACTTAGGAGTCTTAGACGCTCACGCTCACCCCATTCCATAAGGAAATATGCTGAAATGAGTGCAATATAGGAGAATGGGGTGAATTTGGGGGCGAAGAGTCCAAAACACCTTGATGCCTGTCAGTGGCTGCAGGGTGAGGTGGAATGGCGTGAGGCATTACAGCCCGACAATCCCAGTCACACCCTGACGCCTGTCAGTCTCCACAGGGTGGGGCGTTACGGCTGAAAACCTAATGCCCCAGGCATTTTTTGATTTTTCACTACAAATTTTCAACATGGGCTGTTTGTGACACCACCTCATGAACAGTGGCACTATCAGTTTGTTAGCCAAAGGTGATTTTGCACAGTGACTGTGCCATTTGGCACCTAGGTGCAAAACACATTTTGGGCAGAATGTGAAAATGGCAGCTTTACTGTTCATGAGAAGGTGTAAAAAATGGCAATGTAGAAAATCTGGTGTGAAAATATGAAAAATCGGTGAAGTCACGAGTGTGCATAGAAACTGTGCAACACACGCAACTATTTGAGAATTTTTCAACCAAACTTTCAACATAGGTATTTTGGAACTTCTGCTCATGAACAGTGGCACTGTGATTTTGTTAATCTGTCCCAAAGTTGATTCCCACAGCAACCACGCCATTGTGCGAAAACACATTTCAGGCAGGATGTGAAAAATGACAGCTGTACTATTCATAAGGAGACGTGAAAAAATGGCAATGTTGAAAATCTGGAGTGAAAATATTAAAAATTGTCAAAGTTAAGAGCATGCATGGAAACTGCAAATGCATACTCATAAGCGCAGTCATTTTTGGAATTTTTCACCACATTTGCTACCTAGGCTTTTTGAGACCACCTCATGAACAGTGGCACTGTCATTTCATTACTCGGTCCTGAAAGGTGATTCCGCACAGTGACTGCGAAATCACCTTCGGGACCAATAAGAGATAACAGTGCATGTGTTCATGAGGTGGGAGTCCAAGAACCCATGTAGGAAAATTAAAATAAAAAAATGGCTGAGATATCCATCTAAGTTGACCCCCTCCCCACTGATGCCATTATACAGCTTACGGCATGTCTTCATTTTGCAGTTTGGCTTTGAAGAATCCAGGCGTGTTCCTGCTCCACCGGCGATCACAGTGCTGGACCTCCAGAGGTAAGTATGGGGTGAGGGTGTGTGTGGGAGGTGGGGTGCGCAGAGGGTGGCTGCGGGTTGAGGAGGCGCCGCATACAATGGACGTTTTCTTTTTCAGCTACAAAAAAAAGCGGACACTACCCGATGGGGCAGTTTTCTTTCTTTGCAGGTGAAAGAAAACAAATGTTGGTCACATTAGGGTGGGCACCCAGTGTGCCACACCATGGGGGTGAGGCGGGGTAGGAACATGCCGATGCGGTTGGCTTTCTGTGGCGGCAGCACACTGGGTGGGCTCCCAGTATGCCACACAATGTGGGAGGTGGAGATATGCCGACACGGGATTGCACCGATGTCAGCCTCCTTTGGGGATTGTGTGGTGATGGCAGGTTCTGCCGCCATGTTTACTGAAATGTTTCACCAGGAAAAGCATGTACAGGGCGTATTATTCATGCCGCTGCATGACGAGCTTGTCTTGATTGCAGTGACATGTTTGTTTCAAGTTGGTGGCATTTTACATAATCGTGTGTCAGCGTTAGCATGCTGGCTAATTGGGAATGAGGCGCACCTACTAAAGCGTCCCCTGTTATCAACACTGACTACCTCTCGTTTCTCCTACTACCACAAGATGTTCCTTATTCTCACAGAAGACAACATAAAGAGGCAATAAACTCCTCAGCAGCTACAGACCTATTACCATTTTACTTGCCCTCAGTAAGGTCCGGAGAAAATTGTCTCCTCTCAACTTCTCACCTATATCACTGCTCATAACCTCCTCTCTCCAGTTCAACATGGTAATGCTGCTTTGCTCATCCTCACTAATAGTATCATCACCTCTCGACAAAGGTGAGCTCACTGGCGCCATATTCATAGATCTAACTATGGCTTTTGATATGGACAATCACGCTTTACTATGCAACAAACCACATGCCTGGAGAATCTCAGATAACACCCTCCCTTGGTTCAGAAGCTGTCTAATAGACATGTCAGGTTTGGATCCTCTCTATTGATCCTACCCTGCCACTATTGGTGTTCCTCAGGGTTCTACACTCTGGCCACTCTTTTTCCCTCCACATCAACTCTGTCCACCAGTGCTTCTTTCATAGTACTCCTCTCTTGTATGCTGATGACCTGGTTTCTTCACCAGTGCCCAAAACATGCCTGACATCAATAGAACCCTCTCAGCTGATCTGATGGCTGTTCCACCTGGTTCCACAAGAACCAGCTTTTAGTGAACCCATCAAAATTACATGCAATGCTATTCAGAACCGCTCACTGGTTAAAGAATATCTCAGCTCCCTCACTCTGGCCTGTGATAACAGCACCCCTGGTCATTGATCCCCAATTACCTGGGTATTCGTTAAATCCTCCCTTGACTTTTGTCTTGTATCATCCACCTGTAAGGTGCTAGACTTGTACTACCTTATTGAGCCAGCCATAATCTCTCTCCATCTGCCCAATTACCCATGGTATCCCTACTTCACAGAGCTCTCTTATGGCCTGCCCATTTGCCTCAAATGCTATCCTGTGGAAATGGGACATGGCTTGCAATAACATCTGCCAATCTGACTTGCCTGCAACCGACTCACCCACCACAGTACCCTGTACTCCAAACTAGGTTGGCTACCTCCTGCTACTGACGTGACCTCTCCTGGGTGGCACCACTCACAGTGCAATTCAGAACTGTGCACTCCTGTCTCTTGCCTCCATTGTGGTACCCTACAGAAATGCTTATCCTGTCAGATCCTTGGACCTCGACCTCCTGTCTATACCCAGGACTAGGACCAAACTCGAAAGACAGCCTTCACTGTTGCTACCCCTAAATTGTGTAATAGCATACCTGTTAATATAAAACAATGTACTGTTAACCGCACTTTCTGGAGCCAATACTGTTCACATCTGCTCCAACTGACAGAATGCTCCTGTCCTAACCCCTATCCCTTGCAATCTCTAGCCACTGGTATTTGATACCCCTCCACTTGTCACTTTGTATACCTGTTAGTTGGTCCACACTTGGAGCTTTGCGGCCAATGACCTCTCTCCTCTGCTTCTTAATTTATACCCCTCGGTTTACTCTAGTCACTTTGATACTTAATTTATTGTCATGCACTGTGTTGTTTTCTAAATTTATCACGGACTCTAACACTGTAGGATAGTTTCTGTATTCAGTACTTTTTAATGGTTTGCATCCTCCCGGGTCATGCCTGAAAATAGGCAACTGTTTGTCTAGTGCACCTTACCAAGTAAACAAAACTAAATTATTTATGTATTTCAATTTTGTTAATTAATAAATAATTTGAGAATGCGAAATAAGTCCATCATTATCACCACCACATTTTGAGGGAAGAGGCTGGGGTAATCTCTGCTTTGGAAGAAAAAATCTTCTTGAAATAAAAGTTTGGAGGGCCAGTATTTGAAACAGGTTCATCTGTTGTTAATTTGTTAGCATATGAAGAAACGTGGTCAGAATCAAGACTGCAGACAGAAAAGTTCACAGATTTCTCAGATGCAGTAAGGCAGGGCAGATGGTGGGGGCGAGGACAAGTAGTATACAGTATAACACAGGGTAGACTGGATCCACCAATCGTCTTTTCTGCAACAGTCTGTTCTACTAGGATGGATGGATGCTAAACATAAAGTATGCACAAATAAAAGACACTTGTTTCCACAGTGTTCTGAGCCTATATTTCCAGATTTGACTAGATGTGCACCACATTGTGCGGGCCAGTGGTCCCATAATGTTCCACATTTTGAGCATATGTAATTACAATTAATTCAGTTACAGAAACCTGGCGGTACATTGTAAAGTACTGTAAATTTGGAGGCTGGAGCACAGCTGAGGCAGACTTGCTATGAGCCAGCAGCTTGTTGTTACGGAATGTTACTAGTTTATGCTGCCCGTCCCTGCGGTGTAATACATATCGGACAAGGCATCATTTATTATTACAGGACCCGCGCCCATCTTACTTGATTTTCGGTAATCAACGCTAGCACTTCAGCAGGCAGCTGTCAGTAAGGGGTATGGGTAGGAGTACCAGGGCAAGCTCAAAGCCTCAGTGTTCTCCGCGTCTGTCACTCCTGTACCTTCATGCGGAGACCCGGTCCCGCCACTCAAATTTCCATCCCGCTCACGTTTGGAGAGTGGCTTAAGGTAGAGTAACTAATGAGGCTGCAGCCTGTTGAATGTGGTAGTCCGAGGAGACAGTGTACAATGGAGGATCGAAAAAAAAACAACACAGGAGCTGCAGCAGGTAGGACAGCAGCGCAGTCTTTGTGTAAGTTGCTGTTGAATTACCTATGCATACGGTAACTAACTTTTCCTCACAGCTACGCTATCTGTTAAGCAGCTCTGTACCTCTGTCAAGCTGTTGTGATCTCTGTATGAATATGTAGCAATATAAAGATGCTGCTGTCTTTGTATGTGTCATATATTGTTTGACTGTATTCTCCTGGGTCGTGTCTGAAAATAGGCAATTTGCCTAGTATGCTTACCAGTTACCAAAAGCAAATAAGTGTGGGGTCACCATGGAAGATCATAATACAGCATAATTATAATGATATTTAGGGATTTGAAATCAGTTACAGCCTGGAAAGGAGGCCGAGCAGACTGATCAGCAGTAGGCAGGAAGCGTCAGTATTTAAGCATATTATAATACTATTGTATAATATACAACGAGCTTTGGGGTCTTGAACTCAGTTACATGAAGGTGGAGGCAGTAAGGCGATCAGCAGCAAAGTCAGAAAATGTTACCAAAATCTAGTGGATCCTTCTAAAATGTCATATCAGCTCAAAATAATTAGGGACATTGAAATAGCCAGCAATGGAGTAAAAACAGGAAGCGCTCGTCGGGAGGAGTGTCATTGGTGCCGCTGCATGGGGAGTTTGTCTCTGATTGCAGCGGCACTTTTCTCAGAAGTTTTGTCCACTTTACATAATGTTGGTGTCAGTGCGTGTCAGCGATAGCATGCTGCCTTATTGGGGAATGCGGACGCACCTACTAATGCATGCCATGCATTCGCCCACACTGACGCACCTCAAAATCTGCCACTACCGCCAGATGTTGACTTGCGGCAAGTGCGCAAGCCAACATAAAAAGGGAAGATTAGAGGCAGGTCTATAATTCCCCAACACATCAGGGTCCAAGGAAAGTTGGAAAGGGCCTCGCTACTTCCTGTTTAAGGGCAGATGGAAAAACACCATCTTTCAAAGAACACCCCACAATCTGGGAAATACATAGAAGCATAGTTTATTTATTTATTTATTTCAATCTAGGATTATAGAAGCATAGTTATCAGCAGATAAGAACATCTTGGCCCACCTTGTCTGCCCAGTTTTCCCAGCCTACTGTGCCACCACAGACCCTACTTAATCTCTGCTCATCTCCTCCCCTTGCTTTAATACCAGCGTCCTCTTATATCTGTCCCATGCATTCTTGAATTCCATCACCATTTGGCACCCACCACCTTCGTTAAATGACTGTTCCTGGCATCCATTACCCTCTCTGTGAAGAAGTTGCCTCACATTTCCTCTGAGCTCCCCCGCCAGCTTCATGGTGTGACCCCTTGTCCTCGATCTGCTTTTCTATGGAAAATGTTACCTTCCTGTACCTTATTAATACCTGTTATATATTTGAATGTTTCTATCTTATCCCTTCCTCCTTACTTCCAGAGAGTACATATTCAGTTCTTTGAGTCTCTCCTCACAGGGCTTTTGATGCAGGCCCTGCACCATTTTGGTAGCCCTCTTTAGTACCGCCTGCACTTTATCAATGCCCTTCTGCCATAACCCTGAGAACCTCTTCCTCCCAAATGGGTCACAACTCACCTCAAGCAAGTATATCGACAATGCCACCATGGCCCTGACCATCACCAGCCTGTGACAGACCACCTGAGCAGATACCCAATCTAATGGAGGATACCTTGTCAGAGAAAGAAATCTCCAAACTCATTGCATTTTCAGCAGAATAAACTTGAGCAGACCACAGACAGGATGGATTTAATAACCTGTCCAAGTGTGAAAGAGTTGAGCAGGCCCTGCAGCAATTATCCATGACAGAAAAACTCTGTCTTTTCCAGGGTGATTGCTTGCTAATATTCACTATAGTGAGTTTTCAACACCAATTTGTCAGCCACAGACGGGTCCTGCGAAGAATGCACCAACCTCCATCTCTTAGTCTTCAACCAGTGCAGCTCATCACAGTATCAAGGAGAGATATGTCAGGAGGTCAAGGAACAAACACAGTAAGGTGTTAAGTAGTCCAAGGTGGACATCAGAACACCATTATAGTGCTCCATGGCATTCCCAGAGCCCTATGCGAGCATCATGCCAGAAACGTCCAATACTTCCAGGAGTTTGTGAGACTCAGATTATGTTTTAAATTGTACTAGAACGTCTCCATGAGGAGGTGGAAAACCAGGCGACCCCTACAGAGGAACAACAGTGTGATGATTCGACCAGAAGAACAGGTCAATCTTGACTGCACTTATGTCAAGACCTGATGAGAAGATCATGTCAAGGTGTGACCCCACTGATGTGTACCAGAGCAATCACCTGTATTAGCCCCAGAGAATTCCTCAGCTGGAGGAGCTGTTGACCAAAGGAAAGGTCTCATCATTGACTCATGCATTGAAATCCAACAGCACCAAAAGTCTAGAGGCATTCAATGCCAGACTGACAATAACATTCACCAGCTCCTGCATAAAATCACCCCACACCTTTCAGTGGTGGGTATATAAAATGATTATGCAACTAACATCTGGAACACATCTAGCAACACACTCAAAGGACCTGAAAGTTCATTTGGGGTTACAGTGAGTCCCGATGTGGATTTAAAACAAACAGCCACCATGTGCTCCCTGCAATCCTGGCTTGGAAAATGCATTACTGAACACCTGAGTGGGATAGTTGTCTCAGCACAGGGCCAGAGTCATCCTCTAGCCATGTCTTGGTAATACAAAAAAGTCAGTCAAGGTACAGGTAATGTAATCTAAATCTCACTGTTGTATGGCTTAGTGACGTAGAGTTACAAAGTACTGTACATCCCAAAGGCAAGGAGCAGAGCACACAGCAGTTTATCAGGCAGTTTGTTTAGCCAGTTAGTGGCCCTGACAGCAAGTGACCGCTGCCCAGCTGGGTAACATAGAAACATAGACTTTGCGGCAGAAAAGGACTGCTTGGCCCACCCAGTCTGCCCATTTCGCTACCTATTAGATAAGCTGCAGATTCTAGTTAACCAACAGTCTACTTCCTCCTGCCCCACTATAATTACCTTATGGCTGTCCCAAGCATTCTTGAATTTCCCACTGTTTTGACTCCACAACCTCCTCAGCAAGGTGGTTCCATGTGTCCATCCTCTCTCCATGAAAAATATTTCCTCACATTGCCCTAGAGCCATCCCCCTCTATCTTCAAATGGTGTCCCCTTGTTCTTGCACATCTCTTTTCGAAAGATGCTCCCCTCTTGGACTTTGTTGATTCCTTGAGGTACCTGAAAGTTTCTATCATGTCCCCATCTCCCTCATTTCCTCAAGGGTATATATATTAAGCTCCTTTTGTCTCTCTTCATATGGCTTCTGTTGCAGACCCTGCCCATTTAGTTGCCCTTTTCTGGACCACCTCCATTCTGTCTATGTTCTTGCCACCAGAGAGGAGGCTTAAGGCACTCCTGGCCATGTTCCTTGCGTTGTATTGGTTGGAGATGGTGCAGAAGCAATTTGTTAAAGAAGAGGGTGTTAGGCCCAGGAGCACCTTTTTGGCTAGCAAACAGGACTGGAGCATTATTCTGCTGGTAAAGGTAGTCAGTTAGTGAGTATGTGAAGGGTACAACCATGAGTGCGGTTATCTGGTCCAAGAAACAAAGTGGCATGCCTTATTTATACATAAATAGAGTTAAGTTACATCATGTTACAGGCAGCTTTGCTTGTTTAGCACTGTGTCACAGGCAGCTGCATAGACAGGAGGGCATAATCTATAAGTGACAGAATGGAGCTGGCCACAAGAAGGTGCCTAGGCATACCCAGTAAGAATGTTCCAGTTACGATATATGGCACCCAGTCTTCTGTTAACTATGGCCACCAGATTGTCAACATGGTGGGCAAAGATAAGGTGTCATCTAGTTACTCCAAGGAATTTGAAGGTCACCATCTGCACAAGATTTTGTTACCAGCCATTTCAGATGAAAAAGGGTGGAGCGTTCCTCTTCTGTTGGAGGCTAGACAAGAGCATGGTTTTTGGAGGTTTTTGTAACTGAGGATCAATTTCTTGTTGGAGAACCAGCTTTCTAGCATCTTGACTTTACTTTGGAGAGTGGCAGTGAGGCTGATATGGTTCTTTTGGAACAGGGGACAGCATTATTAGCATAGAGGTACATTGGCTGTCTGACAGGCATTGAGCAATTGACTCATGAAGAATTAAACATGAGTGGGCCAAGTTGGGGCCCTGGGGATGCCAATAGATACTCCCCTAGTCTCAGACAAGGATTTATTGATCTTCATACTCTGGGGCGATTGCAGAGATATTTGTGTATAACACCCACACTGCTTTCACCTACCTGGGAGATGGAATCCAGCTAGCTGCAAGGAAGGGTAGTCAAAGGATGGTAGACATTAATTTGGGTTATGGCTTTCTTACCATGACAACAGTGCTATATGAATTATCACAGAGACAGAAAATCTCTTCAAATTAGAGCTGATATATTTGGTAACCTGTGAAAATAGCGAGGAAATAATAGCGACTAAATAATTGCGAAGAAAGAATAAGCGAAGTCAATTATAGCAACTGACATTAAATAAGCGTGAGCCATTAATGGCGACTTTGACTCGTCAAATTAGCACCAATGAAATGGATCCATAAATATATGAGAGTGAGACCCTCAGTCATTAATTATGGCAGTCAATGCAGGCTCAGTTTACTGCCAAATTATTCATTGTTTGGCCATACTTTTGGGCATCATGCTAAAGTCTGATCGGGTCGATGCGATACTGTAAAAATGTTACATCTGGTAAGCAGGGGACCTACTGCAGTACTGAAAGTATTATTGAGGACAGGCTTAACCCACTACAAAGGTGCAGCTGCAATGGTAGAAATCAGCAGTAAACCGATGCACTTTACACCAAGCCTGCATTGACTGCCATAAAAGAACATTTGCTTCTGTTTGTTCCTGCTGCCAGTATCATCAGCTGCCTGACCCTCCAGCCAGCCATGATGTCGGGTCCGCTAGTTGTTGTATGTTCCCACCTAGCCCTAGTAAGCAGGAGGCAGAGGTGGTACCAGAGGCATGTTTTGAGGGCGGGCTTGGGCCACTACAAAGATGCAGCTGCACGGGTGACTGCCCGTGGAGCAGCTGCACATGTATAACAAAAAGAGGTTTGAATTGCTCAAGGTTAGTTAGACTACATTTTGAACTGAGGCTGGCACTATGCATGGCTTTTTGATGAATGTATACTATATGTTACAAGATTACATAGAAAATGTTAGTTTTTGAATGTTGGAAAGCATATGTCAGGAGGATTGTTAACGATTTCTCTGATTCCAGGGACCACTGAACATCAGATGAAGTTCTTTTCAATATAATTGTTTTATCATGTCTGTAAGGAATTGAGGTATCCTGTGATAATGAGGGAGGATACAGCAGCAGACAGACAGTTAGCTATAATTGCTCTTTAGGTATTTTGCATTCACTAAACTTTCAATCGCTATATTGAGTTTCACTATTGTGCACTCGCTATTTTGAAATTGCAATTTTTTTCATGATTTTGACATAGGACCATATATTTAGCAATCTGTGAATAATTATTACATTGTTTTACTTCAGCAATGGCCCTATCAGTAACTAGAAAATGGCTGCGCAGCCTAAACAATAAAATAACATTTGCACAAAATGAATATCAGTATTTATTTCTTCCCTGACAAAAAAAATCTAGAATTTGTTGCAACACACTTTTCTCACCCCACCCCCAAGATAAACAGTGAGATGTCACAAAATCATTTCAGGTCTCTTTTTAAACCGCAGTCTCTGGTACCTTAACCCAAAATGGGTGTAGTCCTTGAAAAATGAATTCCTTTGTTGTGCTGCCCTGACCAGGTATTGATGAGAAGTCCTCTGCTGATGTCCAATAATGGCTGTGCTGCATCTCGTTCCTCCCAATTCCTGGTGTCCTCAGCTGCTTCTCTGGTCCTCTTCAGTACTCTGTCGAACAGGTGAACCCTCCTACAAACTTCAGCTAGAAATAACAAACTCTTTGCAGGTCTTGTCTGTTATCTTGCAAACTTGGCTTCTGCCCTCCTTCTTTAGCTTGGTCTAGGGCTCAAAACTCCTGGGACTCAGTTGCTCTAACTGGCTTTCCTAGCTAGAAAACATTTCTTTTATCTTGGCAATGGTAGCCTCTTAGCTAACTAATCCACCACTTTAAAACTTAGTTTCCATTTTTCTTGAAGTGAGTGGCTAAGCCCTGCCTCTACACTGCTGCTTGCCAGTTCATAAAATATATAGACATAGAACAAGAGGTTGAGCTACACTACCGAACACTCTAGCTCACCACTCACACCTGACTGGAGCATTTGGTACTGAGGTCACTGGCAGCCAATCAGGAGCGAACTTGAGCCCCTTTCAAATAGTAGGAATTTTTTGAACAAGTTTTGTCCACTGCTGTTGTGCCCGTCCTCTGAACACCACTCCTTCTTTTCCTTCTATCTTTTGTTTGAAACCTAAATCTGCCCACACTCTCCCAGGCTCCTGCCCATTAGGAGCTGCTACCAGACGCTGCTGGTGGAAACCTAAAGCTGCCCACTCGCCCTGGGCTCCTGCCCATTAGGAGCTGCTCTCAGATGCTGCGGTGGAAACCTAAAGCTGCCCACGCTCGCCCCAGGCTCCTACCCATTAGGAGCTGCTCCCAGACACCGCCGTTGGAAACCTAAAGTTGCCCACACTCACCCCAGGCTTGTGCCCATTAGGAGCTGCTCCCAGATGCCGCGGTGGAAACCTAAAGCTGCTCACACTCGCCCAGGCTCCTGCCCATTAGGAGCTGTTCCCAGACACTGCCGGTGGAAACTTAAAGCTGTCACACTCCTCCCAGTCTCCTGCCCATTAGGAGCTGCTCTCAAATGCGCCCGGTGGAAACCTAAAGCTGCCCACACTAGCCCGGGCTCCTGCCCATTAGGGCTGCTCTCAGACACCGGCCAGTGGAAACTAAAGGTGCAGTGACTGGCTACCCATGGTGCCTCTGCCCAGCTTGAAATCCTCTCCGATTTTAAACTTGGCGCCATTTCTGAGCTCAAGCTACCAGTTTCTCCTGAGTTCGAGCCTGGTGTTGCTGCCAACTGATCATGAAATAGCTGGAGCAGTATTTAATTAATTGAATCTTTTCTAATGAGACTTTAAATTTTAAATTCTAAAGGGCTTTCCCCACCTCGGGATCTGGTGTGCTGCAAGTCAGCTGGGCTATACTCATAGTGTATTTTGCTCCAGCGGTAAAGCCCGTGAGGACCAGGCTCTCTCTCTCTCTTCTCAGAGCTGCTAGGGCAGTAGCCTCTTAGCATTATTTGCAGCTTTGTCTAAAGTGATTACCAACATTTATGTTTAAATATTGCACGAATTGTTACATGTACCCTATTTATCTGATGATTGCTTTACGCTGTAACTTAATTGCCACTATCTGCTGATTGCTAAGTTTATTAGCTGTACTTCTACAATACTACAGAAAGTGAGTAATTGTGCTTGTGCTTCCGACTGTTTGTTTCTCTCTTGCCTCCTCCTATTCCTCTCTCCTTAATCTATCCCTCTTACTTAAGCTATCCTACTGGATACCTTTGCTCGTCTCTTTGTCCCCACTGCTGCATCTCCCATCCCCACCTCGGCACCCCACAGCATCATACAGTTGATTTCATTATCCTCTCCAACCCTCTCTGTTCCTCAGCAGCAAATCCTGTCTGTCCTCAGGTTTTCTTTAGTCTACTGTCCCCTCCCTCCTACTAACCTTATCCCTCTTCTCTGTCCTTAGCTGCCAAACACTCACCGGGCTCCTGCCGGTCAGAGCTGCTGTCAGGCGCTGCGGAGGAAACCTAAAGGTCGAGTGACTGACTATCTGTGTCGCCTCTGCCCAGCTTGGAAATTCCTCTCGATTTTAAACTTGGGGCCATTTCTGGGCTCAAGCTACCAGCTCCTCCTGAGTTCGAGCCTGGTGTTGCTGCCGACTGATCATGAAATAGCTGGAGCAGTATTTAATTAATTGAATCTTTTCTAAGAAACTTTAATTTTAAATTCTAAAGGCTTTCCCCACCTCAGGATCCGGTGCACTGCTAGTCAGCTGGGCTGCACCCGTAGTGTGTTTTGCTCCGGTAAAGCCCGTAGGACCTGGCGCCTCTCTTCTTCTCAGAGCTGCTAACCTGATGCCTTCAGCATCTCCCTCACACCCTATCTGGGCATTTACTTTATAGTGTGAAGTGACCAATCAAGCAAAGGCGATCTCCTCATTTTCCATTGGCTCGTTATACCAACAAGCCACTGGTGGGCACCCTAAATTAATTTTCCTATTTCTCTTCACTTCAATAACTATTCTAATATTAGTGTTGAAATCATTCTAGCTCAAGTCTGCCTGATCTTTTACATCCATAGCCATATTTAGGCAGAAATTCTTATCCTTTTTACTGTGCTAAACTGTCTGCTTGACTATTCAACTTTGCACAGCTTTTCCTCTCCACATCTTGCAGCTTTCTTGGTTATGCTGTAGCTATCAGTTGCCATTTCAGATTGATGCTCACATACCCTTCCAACAATCTAGGTTTTTCTTTCTTTTTGGAGTCTTAGGGATCTCAAATATTAGGCAGATCACAGGACTCCTAAAACTAAGCAGAAAATAGAAGCTCCATTTGCGGCAGTTACTTTTGCCCTCCACTGCATCCCTAACCCTCCATCCAGCCTTACCCAATATGTTTACTACTAAATCTTACAGAATGGCTTGGTTACCTCTACTTGTGCCCTCTCTTATCCTGTTTCTGATGTTACTTAGTATCCTTACAGCGCTAACCCCAAAGATCACATCCAAAATGGTGACTTGAATCTAAATGACTTCACTTACTCTAACATGCTAATCCTAACTGAAAGAGGCATTGACATGACCCTGCCCTCCTCCTAAACTACTCATCTACCATGCTACTGCATCTGTTTGCTAAATGGTGGCGTATCTATTGCTGTAGTAGCTCTCAATTTGCCCTTCATAAGTTAGGGTACATTATATTGCTGGTTCTCTTGCTGTCTGGGGACATTGAATCGAACCCTGGTCCAACACCAAGTATATTACCTCTAAACTGCACTGGATATGATATGAAAGGTCTTCACATAGTCCATCTAAATGTTAGGAGTCTTCCCGTAATCATGCAGATCTTGAAGCTTGGGTGGCTAACCACCACCCAGATGTGCTCTGTCTATCTGAGACATGGCTAAAGCCCTCTATCCCAGATACCTTTGCCTGCTCTCAAATTACAACCTTCTTAGGTGTGACAGACCACCTCAAAGCGTGGTGGGGTGTTGCAATCTATTACAAAAACAATCTAAACATAACTATGATAACTGACAAGAAAACTCCTTGTGTGAATACATCCATGCCATACTCAGACTAGGAGCTAAGAAACTCCATATTGTCTGTGCCTATAATCCACCCAATAGTGGAATAAAAGGCCTAGTGGGCTTGCTGGATCATCGACCGCATATGCGGGGAAGTATGAACTCATCATTCTCGGAGACTTAAATTTAAACTGGCTTGGCAAATCTCAAGACACCCTACTATCCCTGGTACAGAGCTACAATTTACACCAAATCATTACTGATCCTACAAGAGTGTCTTTACCACTGACTCCAGCACCTTATTGATTGGGTCTTAACAAATAGGCGTGGACAGAACTGCAAAACAATGCCTTCTGCGGACAATATCAGTGATCATTCCCGTTTTCTGCATATGGGTCCATCTACAACCTCACGTCCCCAAAACTGTATGCTTCAGAAACTATGCAAATTTAAATCTGGCTAATTTCCTATATAATGCGTCTCATACTGATTGGTACCCTGTCTACCAGTCAGTGAGTACGACTGCTGCCCTTCATGCTTTCCTGAGTAGGTTTGTATTCCTTCAAGATAAACATACTCCAGTCATCACTCAACGCTCGTGGCAACAAACCAGATGGCTGCATAAAGACCCCTTACAGCCCTCAAAAACAGGGACAAATGCTGGAAAGTTTAAAATCTCCAGTCTCTCAGCGGACTATAGCATCCATAGAGAACAGCGATCAAGTGCAAAACACATATAAGACATGCAAAAAGCTAATACTGTAAGGGCCTTCTGTTGAATGCAGCTGGTAACCCTAAGAAATTTTGGTCCCATATCAAAACTTTCCTTGGATCAAAAGCAAACTCTGCTAAACAATGACAAGATACTGAATGGTGTTCACTGTAATGATTCAGGCACAATTGCAATGCATTTAATTCTCACTTCTCTGACCTGTCTAGCTACACCACTGCTTTATCTTCCGATAACTTAATGCCTGGATCCCCCACCGAAGGACACTTCAAAGACGCCTCCCTTTTATTTTAAAGCTATCTCAAGAAAGCTGTCCTAAACGCCTAAATTCCATATTAGACAGTACCACTGTTGGATCTGACTGCCTCGAACCTAAACTCTTAAAGCTTGAGGCACCATTCATTCAGGACCGCTGTCCAGAATATTCAATTTGTCCCTAAGTGAAGCGTGGTGCCGATATATGAAAACTGGCCAGAGTCACGCCAGTGTTTAAAAAAGGCTACAAAAAATATATAGCCAATTATTGACCAATAGCAATACTGTCAGTATTAAATAAAGTCCTTGAGAAGCTCATCTCAGCACAGATCTCAGAACACCTTACTAAGTATAATCTTCTTCACACAAACCAACATGGTTTCATAAAAGGCCATAGTACTCAAACTGCTCTATTACAGCTGACAAATGATGTTCTTCAAGCCATGGATCAGGGTTATCTAACCAACGCAGTATTTATCGATCTGATGAAAGCTTTTGATCTTGTTAACCACCCTCTTCTGCTTGCTAATCTCCAAACCCTGGGCTTCTCAACTGGAGTTGTAAACTGGTTCCATAGCTACCTATCAAACAAATCTCAAATTGTGAAATTCAACTCAGCCACCTCTGAAAAAGCAGTCATTAATGTTGGTATACCACAGGGATCTATCCTCGGACCCCTCCTCTTCTCGATTTTTATTAACAACATAAAAATATATCCTCCTGTTCATTGTTGCTATATGCGAGGACCTTGTCCTTTACACTAGCTCAGATAATGTCCACTCTATTAATCATAAGCTCTCTATGGACCTACAAATATTCAGTCCTGGATCACCAGAAATAAGCTCATTCTTAACGTTGGAAAGATCAAGGCTATGCTCTTTGGATCCTCTATTAAACTAAAGCAGTACCATGAATTTTCCAGGTCTCCTGGGCTAATGGTTCCCCACTGGAGATGGTAACTTCCTTTAAATATCTGGGTGTCTTGCTTGATGAATCCCTCACTTATGACACCCATATAACCTCCACCATGTAAGGCTGTCAATGCAAAACTGGGCTTAGCCTACAAAACAAGTCATATTCTAACCCCTTCTGCTAGGACAGCCATTGCTAGAGGAATCCTACTTCCGCCACTCTCTTATGGATCCATAATCTATACTAATGCATCTAAGACTACTCTTCATAGGTGGGACACAACTTATAACAATATATGCCGATACGCCTCTGCATCCTCCAGACTAAGACATCACTGCCTGCTGTATTCAGAGCTAAATTGGCCATCCCTCATTGTACACCATCTCCTCTCTCTTGGGAACCTTCTGGACAGTATACTGCGATCTAGTATGCGTACCTACCTCGCCTCCTTGCTGACCCTCAGACCATCTCCTACAGTCTCCGATCTTCTGACCTTTCCTTGCTGAGCATTCCCAGATGTAGAACTACCATGGGAAATCAGGCTTCTTGTATGTAGGCCCCCTTACTGGAACTCGCTGCTCCTAGATGTCGCCTGGCCCCTAATCATGCCACCTAAGAAGAGCACCACTCCTCTTTACTGCATGTGCTTTGCACCTGCTTCAAACCACCATAGATCTTGACTCCCTTTGCCATAGCTGACCATAGTATCCCCCCTACCTTCTGTGGTGTGAGCTGCAACCTGCTCCTTCAGCCTCCCCTTATATCCTATCCTACCATTACCTCTCCCTGCCTCTTCCCGATAACTGCCTTTCAGTTTCAGCGGATGTAATGATACCCTGTAGCATTTTTGCACCTTATATGTGATATTACTATTACAGTCTACACATGGGCACTTATCTTCCATTTGTATAATTTACACCTTTACATGCCTTGTACCAATATTGTCTTAATTTTGTTTCACTGCTGATTGTGATGTATTGTATATCTCTTGACACTGTATTCTATGTACCTGTATCTCTCTGTGTTGTTGACCTCCCAGGTCGTGCCAGAGAATAGTCACTTTCATGTCTACTGCACCTACCGGTCATCAAAAATAAATAAATAAATAAATCTAGCTGGTCCCACCTCCTGCTGACATCATCCCAGTGACTTCAGACCAAGCCAACAGACCTTACATAACGTGGCCTGTTTGTAGCCTTGCTATGAGGACTTTCTGCCCCCTTCCATTCTGTGTTACTTTCATAGATATAACTTATTTATTTATTTATGTATGCCCCTCTGAGCTTTTGCTGCTATCTGCTTACATCATCTCTGCGTGTTTCTGTCTCCCTCAGTTCACATAACAAAAGGGGCACTAATCACTCACTAGCCTTCACTAGCCACTTAGCTACTAAATAAAATACTGGCCACTCAGCCACCATTGTGGGCAAAGGGGTTTTAGCTGAGTCCTCTCCCCAAGCCATTTCCATTTCTTTACTGGTGTGGCAAACGACCTCTCCCCAAGACTACCCCTTGGCACCCTGCACTCAGGTAGATCTATTTTGTATTATATTTGGTGGGTTGACTATAACAGAGTGGTCACACCCATTACATGTGGAACCTGTTATTTGTGTTCTGTGACAAACCCAGGCTAAGCAGTTTGTTAAGTAGGAGCTTATGATTGACCAGGTCAAAGGCCTTAGTAAAGTTGATGTATATAGCTCCGATAGAGCCACCATTGTCAAGGCCTCATGAACATAGTTGGTGTGTTCCCAACAAAAGCCGTATTGGGGCTGTGGAGCTTCCGAAGCTGTGCTGCTGCACTGGGCGCTGTATTTTTCAAGGTATGTGACAAGTTGGTCAGACTCTAGTCTCTCAAGTGCTATGGACAGGGTTAAGAGAATAGAAATGGATCTGTAATTGGCAAGGCTAGTGTGGTCTCCATTTTTGAAAAGTGTAAACAGTGCAGATTTCCACTTCTCCAGAACTGCAATTATAACAGGGAAAAGTGATCACTGTACGGTGTGGTTCAATATAAGGATGGCTGAGGAATTTAATCACACAAGGGAAGGGTCCTGGACTTCAGAAGGCAGATTTTAAAAAGATGAGTGAATGACTCAGGGATGACATAGCAGGGTGTGTGACCTGGGCGGGTGAAGGAACAGTAGGCAAAGGTAAAGGGAGCATAATAAGTTAATAAACCTCTGCATCAAACAAGTGAGCAAAAGCAAGAGGAAAAGAGACTGCTATGGTTCTCAAAACAGGTAGCTGAAAAGGTAGAAGCTAAAGGGTAACATTCAGTAGGTATAAGAAAACACAGAAGGAGGCAGATAGGGAGGTGTATCGGAGAGAGAAACAGGGAAAGAAGCAAGGAGCACAAGGCACAAACTGAAGAGAGAATAACCTAGGAGGTAACGAAAGGGGACAAGACATTTTTTGGTACTGTACTGTATGTAAGTGAATAGAGGTAGCCCAGGGTTGGGACTGTAAGGTGAAAAAGGAAGGGAGACAGAGAAGAGGGACCAGGAAAGGCAAACATCCTTAACAAATATTTTTGTTCAGTGTTCAGAGAGGAAGGAGAAGGAAGGGCCACAAAAAGTAACAAAAGCTTTGGAGGGAGGGAGGTGGACATTCATTTTGGAGGCAAGAGTCCTATAGGGACTTGCTAATGGTTCTATATGATAGCGGTGAGTGCCAAATGGAGACCTGCGTTATCATGATGTTAGGCGGTGAAAACAATTTTGCCACCCTGATATCCTTAGCGCACAAAGGAATAGTGCGGAAACCTGGTTCTTTTGCTTTCTGTGTGGGGGCTGTGCCCCACCACACACACACACAGGGTCTTGCACCCATACCCTTCTAAAGGATTCTCTACTCAGGGGTGCATGTGGGGGGTCAAAAGAAAGCAAAAAAAGACAAGTTTTGGGCCAGGTGCAACAAAATGCAGTAGTGCCCCAGACCCAGACCTGGAGACTCACGCACTGCAAGCGAGACCTTCCCCGATGCCATGGCGCAGCTCACAACTGACTGCAGCACCACCCCTACATCCCCTCTTGCCCCCTCCCAGGCCATGCTCACCGTGCTCACTCCCCCGCTGGCGTGTACATATAGCGACATCCTGTTGCTACAGTCACCCACCTCACACATACGGTCATCCCTACCCCCATCGCTATTCGGCTTTTGCCCACATCGTATCACCATTTTGATGACGCTTTAATTCAGATGCCGATGGCACAAGCTACCCATGCTAATCTGAAGGTGGACAAAACAATGGGCGAGATGGGATGCACCCAAGGTTATTGAGGGAGCTAACAGAAATACTGGCTGCACCCCTGACAGTTCTATTTAACAGGTTATTGGAAACAGGAGTGATTCTTGAGGACTGGAGGAGGAGGAATGGCAGATGTAGTCCCACTACACAAAAGTGGTAGCAGGAGAGATTGGTAATTATAGGCCAGTCAGCCTGACATTGGTGGTGGAAAGGAAAAGACTGTGAAATATCTTGAATCCAGAGGTTACAAGACCCAAGGCAGCATGGTTTCAAAGGAGAGGTCATGTCAAATGAATCTGATATATTTCTTTGGCAAGGTGACCAAGGAACTAGATCAAGGTGGAGTGGTGGGCGTGGCCTATCTAGATTTCAGTAAGGCGTTCAACACTGTTCCACATAGGAGACTAGTAAGCAAGCTGGTATCACACAAGGTATTTTGGTGAGCAAATCAAGGTAGGTTAGTAGGTAGCTAGATACAAAAAGCGACATAAGCAAAGCATGACGCACTGTAATCACATTTTTATTTTATATAATAAATAGATAACACAGGTTACAAATTAGTGTTTTCCTTAAATAAAATGCTTGATATATTCAAAATAATGCTACCATATGTTTTGCTACTAAATTTTCAAAATACATGAATCACAAAACAACCTACCTAGTCTAATCGCAGCCACCACTAACCTTGTGTTTAGCCTCACTGGCTTCCTAAAGGGTGTAGAATCAAGACTCAATTGTCCTAAATACCCAAAGTGCACGCAATCAAAAATTCAATTAAACAATCAAATGATTATAAGAGGAAAAAGTACTCATTTTAAAAGATAAAAAGCTCCTGACAAGTTCATTTTTAATATATCTTAGCCCCAAAAAACATATCCATATATCAATATACTCCTATTTCAGGTTACATTTGTAACAATTAAATTCCTAACTTTGCTAACATTATAATTTCTTCGTTGTTATTCACTTTAGAAAACAAATCCCCAATAGGATTTATAAAAGACATTGAATGTCCAATAAATTTTATGAACAACTTGAGTCCATTTTTTAAGGCTCTTTGGTCTTCACTTGAGGTTCTTTCTCTTCTTGTGTTTTCTCATTTCAGGACCATTCGTAATATGGACAGGAGCAATTTACACATTCAGTGCCCTTTTCATTTCTTCTCTGTGCAGAAATGCATGGAGAAAAGACCAGCACCACTGCCTATGCAAAACTGGAACTATGCCGTTCAGTAAGGTAAATACCAACTGAATAAATAGCCACTGAAGTGTCTGGACTCACCAGGCATATGGATGATGCAATTCAATTCAGTTCAAATCCTTTATTGAGAGTATAAAATGCCTGTAAAAGTGATTCAAATGAGCCAAAGAATCCAAGCTACCCTGCTCAAACACAGCTTCCTTGTCACAAGGCATACGTACTCGTCACACAATGTTTACGCAATGTGCTTTTCTCAAGGTGTAGCAGACATACAAGAAAGCACTCTTATATACATAGCAACACTTAATTAACATGGTACAGTGCAGAACACAAAATTAATATATCACAGTCACCAGGACCTTGAATAAAACACATTGAAAATGTACAGTACCTGTAGGTGCAATTGCTGATTAGTATGAGGCATCTTTAAGTGTTCATACATATAATTACAACATGATCTAAATGTATATTTTCATGGGATTTATATTCTCCATGGCATCAGCAGGTGTAATTATATTTAAGGATTTCGTAATCAGTGCTTATGCTGCACTCTAGTGGTCAAAATATAAAATTACCAGTACATTTATAATAGCACTATAGAAATCTATAAAAATCAAACCTGTTAGTAGTAACTTTTGTAAACAGAGAGATTGCACAAAGTTTGTGAAAAGAATGAGTTAACTGCAGGTTTAGGGAATTCTGATTTAACCATTCCATGAATTCTGGAATCCGGTTCTCCAGGTCTCTCCACACACAGATGGCGTCATCAATAAAATGATACCATAAGATGACATCACCTGCATATGGGAAGGCCTCAGAGAACACTAGCTTCTTTCCCACAAACCTAACATCAGATTCACAAAGGATGGTGCCATACAAGTGCCCATGGCAGTCACCAATACTTGTAGATAAAATTCTCGATTGAGTTCAAAACATTATGTGTCAAAATAAACCTGATGCTGTCCAACAAAATTTTAATGGATTAGAGGATGGAATCCTCTCCAGGAAATATTTACAGGCTGCAATGCCATCATGATGTCTAACAGATGAATACAACTGTTCAACATCAATTGTTAGCCAGTAAAATTATTTTGCCATACAAAGCCCTGTAGTTTTGTTAACAAATCACCCGTGTCCCTGAGGTGGGATCTGACTTTGATATCTCCTTTTCAGGAAGAAATCCACAAATACAGACAAATTGTCTGTCAGAGATCCAACCCCAGAGACAATCAGGCATCCCAGTGGAGTAACATCATTCTTGTGAATTTTGGGTAGAGCATACAGGACTGATGTACTGGGATTATCTGGCCATAAAAATTAAATTCATTAATGGTGATGTCCCTAATGTTTCTGCATCTGTCAGCATTTCCAATAGTTTTCCCTTAAATTTATTTATTGGGTTGTTAGGTAATTTTCTGTATCTTAGCTGATCATCGACAATATCTTCTACCATTCTTTCATACTGTACATTAGGAATCATGACAATATTGCCCCTTTATCAGCCCTTTTATTGTCACATCATCCCAATTCTGAAATTGTTTTAGGGCTATATTCTCTGATTTAGTTAGATTTTTCTGAACTTTTTATCATCATGAGCAGCCAAGATCTTAGATACCTCCCTGTTACAACCTTTTCATACACCAAAATATTTGGATTAAGGGACCTAGGACAAAAGTAAGCTGAGTAGTTTAGGAATGAGTACAAAGCTGGTAAACTAGATAAGAAATTGGTTAGGCGATATGTGATAGAGGTGGAGGTAAATGGAGTTCACTTAAAGGAAGGAGGGTGACCAGCAAGGTGCCTCAGGGATCAGTGCTGTGACAGTTCACTTTAATAATGACATTGCAGAGGAGTTGGAAGGGAAGGTCTGCTTCTTTGCAGAATACACCAACATCTGCAATAGGGTGGACACTCCAGGGTAGTAGAAAGGATGAGCAGAGACCGAGAAAACTAGACAGGTGGTCAAGGGTATTGCAGCTGGGTTTCAATGTGAAAAATGCAAAATAAAGCACTTAGGGCACAGAAACCAGGGGCGGAGTACAAAATGGGGGCATAGTACTGATGACTACCAAGCAGGAAAGAGACCAGGGGTAATCATACTGGATGACCCTAAAGGTGGCCAGGCAGTATGACAAGGCAGTAGGGAGGGCAAGTGGGATGCTGGGGTGCATAGGAGGGTATGAACAGCAGAAGGAGGGAGGTGGTGTTTCCTCTGTATAGATCACTGGTAAGACCCCACCTAGAGTATTTTGTCCAGCTCTGGAGACCACATTTCCAGAAGGACATAGACAAAATGGAAGTGGTCCAGAGAAGGGCAACAAAAATGGTGCAGGGTCTGCATCAAAAACCCTATGAGTCCAGACAAAGGACCTCAGTATTTACACCCTGGAACAGAGGATGGAGAGGGAAGATATGATAGAGACCTTTAAATACCTCTCAGGGGTAATTAAAATACAGGAGAGTATTTTCAGAAGAAATGATGCTCAAGAACAAGGGACATGATAGAGGGGGGTAGATTCAGAAGAGACATAGAAACATAGAATTTGACAGCAGATAAGGATTACTTGCCTGCCTAGTCTGCTCATTTTACCTGTAATTTAACTGTATTACTGCAGATCCTACTTGATCTCTGACTTTATTCCCCTTGCCTTACAGCTGAGGTTCCTATGTCTATCCATGCATTCTTGAACCCCTACAGTTTTGTCCCCACCACTTCCACTGGGAGGCTGTTCCAGATATCCACCACTCTTTCTGTGAAGTATTTCCTCACATCTCTCCTGAATCTTCCCCTCCCAGCTTCATAGCATGTCCTCTTGTTCTTGAGCATCTTTTTCTGAAAATGCTTCCCTCTTGTACCTCATTAATACCGGGAGGTACCTGAAAGTCTCTATCATATTGCTCCTCTCCCTCCTTTCCTTCAGGGTGTACATATTGAGGTAATTAAGTATCTTCCAATAGGGCTTTTATGCAGATCCTGCACCATTTTAGTTGCCCTCCTCTGGACTGGCTCCACTCTGTCTATGTCCTTTTGAATATGAGGTCTCCAGAACTAGACATAGTACTCTAGGTGAGGTCTCACCAGTGATCTGTATAGAGGTAACACTACCTTCCTCTTGCTGCTGGTGATACCCCTCCCCATGCACCCTAGCATCCTACTAGCTCTCCCCACTGCCTTGTAACACTACCTGGCCATATTTGGGTTATCAATATGATTACTCCGGTCTCTTTCCTGCTTGGTGGTCAGTACCACTCCACCTATTTTGTACTCTGCCCTTGTGTTTCTGTGCCCTAAGCTCCCTCAATATCCTTGGATGCACCCCATTTCACCCACTGCCTTGTCCACTTTCAGATTTGTGAGTTCCTTCAGGACCCTCTCTGAATATGGACTAGTGCACCTCCCTTGCTTTGATGCCCCTGTTACTCTTCTGTGGCCCTTGCCTTCCCTTCCTCTGTAAACACTGAACAAAAATATTTGTTCTGGGTGTCAACTTTTTCCTGATCCCCTCCACCCAATCCCTCTTCCTTCTTAGTCTTACAGTCTTCCTGTTTTCACTTAGATACCCAGAAAATATCTTGTCCCTCTCATTACCGCCTGAGCTATTCTCTCCTCCATTGTGCATTTGCGCTCCTTATTGCTTTTCCTACCTCCCTCTGTTTCTGCTGATGCACCACCTAACCTCCTCCCTGTGTTCTTATACCTCCTGAATGCTACCTGTTTTGCCCGTACCTTCACAGCCACCTCTTTTGAGAACCATAGCGGTCTCTTTTTTCTCTCACTTTTGCTCATTTCTCTGAAGATAGGGTTTGTTGCCTTAATAATGCCCCCTTTAGTTTTGCCCACTGTCCCTCCTGCTAGGGCATCCCTGAGGCATTCACCCATCTTTTAAAATTAACTCTCCTGAAGTCCAGAACTCTCACCATTGTGTGGTTCGATTCTGCCACAGTTCTTGCATTGAACCACACTGTACAGTGATCACTGGTACCCAGGTGGCCTCCCACTGTGACATCTGCAACACTGTCCCTGTTACTGAGTGCAAGGTCCAATACTGCCGCATCATGAGTTGGCTCCCCTACTAGTTACCTGAGGAATGCCCACTGGAGGGGTCCAGGATGCCCCTGCTCCCAGCAGAAGCTGCAGCTGGGAGGCTCCAATCTACATCCAGCAGACTGAAGTCCCCATCAGCAGCATCTCCCTTTATTTGCTATCTTTTGGATGATTTCAATCAAAACCTTATCCAGCCCCACCCCATGTTGGAGGTCTATAGATCATGCCAGTGTGAATAGCGGCTCCATTCCCCATCTCTAAGGTGACCCACGGGACCTCCAACCCTCCCTGTATCTCTGTCGCATTTATGCTTTCCCTCACATAAAGCACTACTCCTCCGATCCACTTTTCTTTCCCACCCTGTCATTCCTTAACAGAGTATAGCCTGGTATGGCTATATCCCAGTCATGGTTCTCAGTGTATCATGACTCAGTAATGGCGACAGTATCTAGGTCAGCCGCTGCTGTAATGGCCTGTAGGTCTAAAATTTTATTTCCCAGATTTTGAGTATTTGCACACATGGCCTTCCAAATTTTGTTACTACCCTGCTTGTTAACTCCCTTTGTCCCACTTTCCTTACTCCCTCTGCTCTCATTCCCATCTTCCTTCATTACTAATATTTTGTTTTTCTTATTATTAGGTATCCTTGAGTTTCTCTCCTTAGGAACATCCCTATTGACTACTTCAACCTGTGGGGGGCAGTTGTTTATTTATTTAGCTTTTGTTGACCAGGTAAGTACACTAGACAAGACATTTGCCTATTTTCAGGTATGACCCAGAAGAGTACAATGAAATGCAAGTTCATATAGAGGACAACATGATACAAGTTAGGCATTACACAGTTAATGCCTCTCTGCTTCCTTCCTCCACCACCCTCAATTTAAATGTTCACCAAAGTAACATTTAAACCATTCACTAAGGGCTGCAGTTCCCCTCCTGGATGGATGCAGGCCATCTTGTCTGTATACATACTTATCCCTCCAGGTGGGACCCCAGTCTCCAGTGTAACCGAACCTCTCTCTACCACTCCTTCAACCATGAGTTGAAGTTCCTGGTACAGAGTGCACCTATCCCCCCGGTCATAGACAGGCAGCACCAGAAAACCCACTGAGCATGCTACTCATAAGACATCAACCCTAACTCCTGAACTCCTCCTGCACTATCCCAGCCTTGTCCCTATTCAGGTCATTAGTCTCCAGATGGACAATGACATCCAGTTCTCCCTTCCCTCCTGCTGCCCTACTTATCCTCAGGATCTACTTTCCATTCCTCCAAGCCATGGAGCCACTTCATCACCTTAATCTCCTCTCCCCTCCTTCCTATTCCTAATTCTATTCCTCTCACAATTGGGTCCCCACCAGGAGAAATATGAGGAAGTACGCCTTCACAGAAAGAGTGGTGGATTCATGGAACACCTTCCAGTGGAGGTGGTGGGCAAAAACATTGGTAGGGCTCAAGAATGCATGGAATAAGCACAAAGGAATCATAGTGGAAGAAAGGAAGGGGGAAGGAGGAGGGAGAAAGAGCTGTAGATCAGGCACAATCTGATGTAGTAGTCTAGGCAGGAGAAACGGACAAACTAGATGGACCAAGCAGTCCTGTAGATTGGGCACAGTCTGATGTAGTAGTGTAGGTAGGGAGAAATGGACAGACTGGATGGACCAAGCAGTCCTGTAGATTGGGCACAGTCTGATGTAATAGTGTAGGTAGGGAGAAATGGGCAGATTGGATGGACCAAGCAGTCCTGTAGATTGGGCACAGTCTGATGTACTAGCGAGGTAGGAGAAATGGGCAGATTGGATGGACCAAGTGGTCCTGTAGATTGGGCAATTGGGCATAGTCTGATGTAATAGTATAGGGAGGGAGAAATGAGCAGCTGGATGAACCAAGCAGTCTTTATCTGCCACCAAATATTTTTTTTCCTTATGTAAGCAATAAGACATGACAGGGTGTGCATGGAACATATTTTATCACATGGCCGGGGTGTAATAAGGTACAAGGCCTTGGCCAAGTGTAGCCCTGGCATACAGTAAATATGTTCCTATGCACACCCTGGAATGTCTTATTGCACTTATAAAATGGTCATTTTTTTTGGGTTAAAAAGCAAGGAAAACTTTTAAGTTATGCATAAAACTTTTATTTTGCTGAAAAAATTACTACATGCATAAAGTACTTCTACATAGAATGAAAGGTAAAGGAGGGATAGAATAATAACTGGGAAGTGGAGTGGTATTTGATCAAGAAAAATGTTTTTACATTTCGTTTACTGTTGCCCAGAATGTGTTTTTTTTTTGTGTTCATTTCATTTTCCATCCTCGATTGCATCAATAGCATCACTGCTTAGTGCTAAGTGCTGTGATATTACTTTTGATCGACTTGTCAGTTCATTGAAATTGACATTTCCTGATCTTTGACATTTGCGATTTAATGCCACTTACAGCTCCAGCTGTCAGGTACTGTGATGAATTGGCCATTGGGTTTACAGTTTTAATTTCATTTATTGTCATGTTTGCAACTTTTGCCTTATTAACATGTGTTGGCATAGCAGTCACTGTCATTCGCAGTGGCATCGTGGTGACAGATTCTGTGCAATTAATAACACTTACTGTGGGACTTGCCAGCTTTTTCTCCACCACAGTAAAATTTTCCTCTGGTATGCTAAAATCCTCTCCGTCTCCTCATCCGACATGCTAATATTGAAATCTACTTTGCTTGCTCTAAGCATCGTTACGATTTTAAGACAGTACACTGAATAATTCAAATGTGTTTTTCGCGCTTGCCAAATGCAAAGATGGCAGAGAGTAAAATGCCAACGCTCCATGGCTTATGGATATTGGCCTTTTACTGCCAGCACCTTTTTAACCATGCATGGGTAACTAGCCAATCACATTCCTTGATTTAGTCTACCCATTTTATAATGCTTTTTGCTCCCCAGTTACCACCTACGCCTTTCTTGGCAATGGGGAGACATACAGTTTTCTAGTTTTCTCCCGTTTCCCAAAAACAGTCACCATGTGCCTGGAGGCACACATGCACTCCATGGCTCCAGTGATGTCCCTACCACCACTTGACTCCCGGATTCCCTTGTGGCTTGTTGCTACCACCTAACCTCTATCGGGTGGCAGCCAAGAACCGGGAACCTCACATCCCACCCTGGTGAGGAGAACTGCCTTGCAGCATCTCAATCTGCTCTGCCCCCCCAACAACCCCTGATGGTCCAAGCTTGATCCTGAACTCGGTCGCGTAGGTGTGAGGTGTGGTGTCAGGCGAAATCTGCCATCAAATTATGTGTTTCTATGTTAAAAGTTCTAGAGATAGGGTGGGAAAGTTCCTCTACTGCCAGGGCAAGTTTGATATCAACTGAATCCTCCCATGCCTAGTTTTGCCAAGTGCCCGACTAATGTATTTCAAGGTCACTTTGACTGAAACAGCCTTAAAGTGAATTTAGGGTACCCTGGTTCACAGACCACCATCACAGAGGCTTCAGGTCTGAGTTCCTGTGGGGATCTGGGCAAGCTCAGTAAGGATGATGAAAATTAGGTCAGTAAAGGCTGTGTTGAAGAAATTGGCTTCAGTGGGATCAAGACCTCTCAGCCCTCCACCAGTAGCATTTGAGGAGAGATTTTAGCCCCTTGCCTAGAACCCAAGACGTTGTCCCAGATTCTTTTGCCATTGCTCTAGTTCTGGGTCTGCTGGTCCTTAACAGAAGTCAGATTTAGTACATGCTGCATTAATTTTTGATTTATTGATTTATCGAGTTTTTCGATAATACCTGTGAGCCGATGCTCATTGAAAGGTTCCACATCAGATACATTAGACAACAAGGTACAATTCGTGCACAAATATACAAATACTGAGAAAAATATTTATGAGGTTACAGAAAACAAACATAAAGCACTAGCTATGCTGAGGCATTATACAATGTATGCCTGTGTCAAGAAGATAAGCAGACAAGGATAGGGAAGGATACAATGGAGTGGGAGAGCTAGGTGAGCAGGCACATAAGACAGGGAGGGAGGAGGGTAGGGGTGATCAAGAGGCAAGGGGCAGAGCCGGGGAGTAGGAAGGTGGGTGAAGTGCTGCGGTTTGACTACTTGTCATGACAAAGGCAAAGATAAGTACAAGAGGCAGAGTGTTGCTGCATGCTGAGCCTTAGCGGGCACATGCAGTTACTCATATCAAAGAGGTGCTGGTGCAGTCTATGTTTAAAATAGGCAATCATTGAGGAGCCAGAGATCTCAGGGGAAGTGCATTTATCCAGAGCGGTGCACAGTGAGAGAAATCCAGAGCTATGTGTGGGAGAGGAGAGAACCTATCCAACAAAAATTGTGCATAGCCTACATGCCCCAAATTTCTACTAATAGGAACCCTTTGCTGTCTGGCACACATAGCTGTGGCAAGTGTAACTTTGATATATGGAAATCAACAAAACATTTTTGAGTCACACTCAGGGATACAGTGAGAAACTCCACAGTTCATCAATTAATCTGTTGTTTACATGGTGATGTGCCATGGTAAAGCCTTTACAATGGCAAAATAAATAGGAGGCTAAAAGAAAGAATGAGTGAGCACCTCAGAGTAATTGTTAAATCTGACAAAGAAAACACATTGGCAACATCAGCACAAAGGTTCAGAACATAAGTTCAGATTTCTGGGAATTTAGCAGGTTTCTCTCAGTATCTGAGTGGAGATCAGATAAACGCACTCTTGAACAAACATTTGTCAATGCTGAATGTTCGCCATTGATATCAGTATTGCTATTGGCAAACTGCCACCACATTGACTCTGAACATGGCTCAGAGGCTGAAACATAGAAACTGTTGGCAGATAAGGACCACTAGGCCAATCCAGTCTGACCATGAGCCATGTATTTGACTATGGCTTCTGACCTCCCTCATCAGTACCTCTATGGTTCTCCCATGCCTGTCCCATGCATGTTTAACTCCCACCACAGTAGTCGCCTCACCACCTCCTGTGGCAGACCATTCCAAGTGTCCACCACCTCTCTGTGAAGAAAAGTGTCCTCATATTGCCTCTTAGCCTGACACCTTCCAATCTCATGTCCTGCCCCTCATTCTTGTACTCCTCCTGTATTGGAAGAAGTCTTCCCACTACACCTTGTTTATACCCTTGAAGTACTTGAATGTCTCTATCATGTCTCCTGTCTACCTCCTCTCCTCCATTGAGTACATATCATGATCCTTAATCTCTGCTCATTTGTTTTGTGGTGCAAACTCTGCACTATCTTAGTCACCCTTCTCTGGACCATCTCCAGCCTGTTTATGCCCTTTCAAAGTTGCAGCCTCCAGAACTGCACACAGTACTCCATGTAAGGCCTGACCAGGGTTTTATATGACATCATCACTACCTCCCTCCTGCTGGTGATACCCCTGCTTATGCATCCAGCATGCCACTGGCCCTCTCCGCTGCCTTTGTAGCTTGCTTTGACATTTTCAAGTCTTGTGAAATTATAACCCCCAGGTCCCTTTGTTCCTTGGTGACTGTCAGCAACTGCCCCCATCCTGTAGTTCTCCTTGGGTTCTATGCCCCAGGTGCATAATTTTGCACTTCTTTGATTTAAACCTCAGTTGCCACTCCTCAGACCATTTCTCAAGCCTGCCTAGGTCCTATCTCATTTCTCTGCCCCTTCCAGAGTAGCCACCCTTTTGCAGATCTTGGTGTCATCTGCAAACAGGCAGACCTTTCCTTCCAGACCCTCTGCAATGTCACTGATGAAGACATTGAACAGGACTGTTCCAAGGACTGATTCTGTGGTACCCCGCTGGTCACCACCCATCTCCCCAGATTGTACCCAATTTACCACCACCCTCTATCTCATGTCTGTTAGCCAGTTCCCAACCTCAAGTCACCACCTTTTCTACCATGCCCAGACTACCAATCTTGTTAACAAGCCTCTTATGTGAGATGGTATCAAGACCTTGCAGAAATTGAGGTAGGCGACGTCCACGGCCCCCCCATTAATCTCCTTCACCACTCCAGTCAAAGAAATCATCGGATTCATCTGACATGACTTACCCGCTGTTAGGCCTGACCAGGGTTTTTATATAATGGCATCATTACCTCCATCCTTCTGCTGGTAACACCCCTGCCTATACGCCCCATGTAATTCTTTCACATTTTGACCCAAATTTTTAACATAGTCTTCTTATCAACGTAGATCATAAACCCCATAGGTGAAAATTCTAATCCATGACAATGCCATTCCACACCACAGGTGTGGAAATTCATTTTGGGCAGGATTTGTGAAATGACAGCTGTACTGTTCATGAGGTTGTGTGAAGAAATGGCTCGTTGAAAATTTGAGTCACAATATAAAAAATTGGCACATGGTAGGAAAATTTCAACAAGTGCATGGAACTCTGTCTTTTGTTGGTATTCTTGCTCAAGATTTTCAACCTGGGCTTTTGGGATGCTGCCTGATGAACAGGGGTGCTATCATTTTGTTACTCAATCCCAAAGGTGGTTTCATGCAGCAACTGTACTGTTCCATGCCACAGGTATGAGAACATGTTTTGGGCAGGATGTGAGAAATGACAGCTGTACTGTTCATCAGGCAGTGTGGAAAAATAAAATACAGCAAAATGCAGCTCCACCGCATGGGAGTGTGCCTTGCCCAAAAGTAGCAAACTTCAATCTCACAAAGACTAGCACTCCTCCAGGATCTTCGCAAAATCACAGCTTTATTAAGTTGAGTTTATTAAGTTATATTAAAACACCATGAGCACGCGTTTGCATGGTTGCTCATGGCACTGCTTTTAATATAACTTAATGAGGCTGTGATTTGGTGACGATCCTCAGAGGAGAGTGCTGGTCTTTGTGAGACTGAATGTGGAAAATGGCAGTGTTGAAAATTTGGAGTGATAATATTAAAGATTGACCAAGTTGCACAGGAAAATTTAAATGAGCACATGCAACTTGGACTTTTGAGACCCACCTCATGTACAGTGGCATTAACATTTCAGTACTCTATCCCAAAGATGATTACAGGCAGTGACTGTGCCATTCCGTGCCACAGGTGCGAAAATACATTTCACACAGGATGTGAAAATTACATCTTTACTGTTCATGAGGTGGTGTGAAACAATGGCTATGTTGAAAATTTGGAGTAAAATATTAAAAATAACCAAAGTTACATGCGTGTGTATAAAAATTTCAATGAGTGTATGTGTTTGATGGTCATTTTTTGTATTTTACAAATTTTCAACATAACTGGACTCAACTCATGAACAGTGGCACTGTCATTTCATTAATCAGTCCCAAAGGTGATTCTGCACAGTGACTGTGAAATTACCTTTGGGACTGAGGAATGAAATGACAGTGACAGTGTTCATGAGGTGGAGTCCCAAGAACCCCATGTTGAAAAATCTGTGCAAACATCTCAAAAATGGCTGAGATATCAACATAAGTTAAAACTGTCATTCACTGCCACTATACGGTGCTTACCTTGATTGTTCAGTTTGCACTTGAACTTTGAAAAGTACAAATGTGGCCCAGTCCAGAGAAGATGAGAGTGCTTGGTCTCCGTGTGAGGTATGGGGTAAGGTGGGTAAGGGAGGTGGGTGCACAGAGTGAGGGTCAGGTGGGGACTGGGAGCAGAGGAGATGATGAGGACCGTTCTCTTTTAAAGTTTAAAAAAATAATAGTAAAGACATCGGGGACTTTTTTTAATGGACAGGAATGCTTGGCTTTACTGTTACACTCCTGGACCCCCAATCAAGGCCAACAGATAACGGGTCCAGCAAGAGCACTAGGTCAGTGACCACCCTGCGAGGTCACATCATGGGGGGTAATGGTGCAACAGACAATGATGGATGGTTTCTTTCTTTCAGGGAGAATAGGGGAGTTTGCTGTACAATTGAGGACACTGGGGTATTGGGCACCCCCAGTGCCAGTATCTTATGCTTGAGGGAGATGTAGGGTCCTGAGTGCTTAGGGAGGGTTGTGTGTGAGAATAACATAAAAAAATGAGAGGAAGTTTTCAGCAATGTGAGAGGAGAGATAGTTGTGAGGAGCTGACACAGCAGCTCGCACATTGAGCTACGCTGTGATGGCCCCCCACCCAACAGCATTCAGATTTATTGCTCACGCCACGGACCCCCAATCAAGGCAAACAGATAACAGGGCCAGCAGGAGCACTCGGTGGCCACCCAGGACTGGGGAAGAGAGGAAGCACACAAATTGTTGCATGTCTTGGTGCACGGCGAGGGAAGAGACAGACAGGATGGGGAGGGATGTCACATCAGCCAGGCTGATCGGACACTTCACTGCTGTTTGCTTGGTGGTGTCCTGCAGATGACAAGAAAAGCTGCATTATGATTGGTGTGACTTTTTCTTTGAAATGCAGACCGTTTCAGGCAAAAGTACGCATGATCAGCCTGGCTGATGATTGGTGTAGCACTGTCCTGCTCCTTGCAGAACATTCTGCATTAGATAGTGACACCTCTCAAAAGTCACTCTACAGCAAAAATTTGCTATGCGTGAGCACATGGCAAACTTAAATTCTGGTCAGATCCACCAGGGCTGCATAATGAAGTTAGTGAAGTTGTGTGGAATTGTTAAGGAGGTATGGAGAAACAACACAATGATTTGTAAGTAGTAAGATTTGTTTTAGTTTCTGTTCGAAGGGAGGCATACATTATTAGGAAAATATATGGAGGTGTACCCTTAGGCATATGTCAGAGACACCAGAAAACTTTCCATAGCTTAGGGTTAGCATACTAGCACAGAATGCTAGGGCCTGCGTTCATGTCCCAGTGGAGTCACACTTTTCCTTTCAGATTTCCATCATGACATCCCAGTTAAATAATTAATATAAATAAAATTTCAGTATACAAATGTAACCCCCTGCAAATGAGGGATCCCAAAAGTCTTCCAAGAGCTTGCATAATTGCTCACCACCTGGTAGGTGTCCGCGCATTTAAGCCGTTTAAATGTTGTTGTCAGTGAGCGCTTAAAGCCTCCATGTACTGTCCCTTTAATGGCTGCCTGCTTGCAGTCATAATTAGTTTAAATGGGAAGTCTGTGTGGTTTCTATGCCCGAGTCCCATCCAAGCTGCTGAATAATAAGCTTTAATTTCTGCCATCGCTGCTTGTGCAGAGGGAGCACTGCCGAAAGATGTAAACATTTGTTGAGCCTTTACAGAGTAATAATGATAATGTGAGTTGTTCTAACCTGCCTTCTTGCAGCATGGAATGTTTCAGTTTAGCTCCACCATTTGGTCCCGATCTGTCGAATTGGACCAATCAGTATGTAAACCTGCTAACATGGGACTGTATGGATCACTCTTGGGATTTGTAGTTTTGGATTGTTGCGCCTTTTCACCAAAGGGGTGCCTATTATAACTGACAGCTGGATCTACCAATTGGACCTTTGGATTCTGGAAAACCCTCGAGTTGTCTGCTGGCAACCAGATTTAAGTTGGAAGCTGAGAGGTGACAGCTTAGATAGCTCGAGCAGGTGTTGTGGCGTAGTTCACGTGGGAGAACCGTGGAAGGCCTGACTTCTGGCCTGCTAGCCTGCTTTCTGCCCTGAGAGGGAGAAGAGGACTTTTCAGACTAAATCCGAATCTGGAGAGAACAAAGCAAGCTGCTGCATTGGGACCAGGCTTAACCAGTGGAAGACCAAGAATTTTGCTGAGCGTGATCGGCCTGTCAGGGGCGTTGGCCCGGTACAGTAACAGTTTTGTGCATATGAATGTGCTGTGTGCTAGATGGGGATGCAATATAATTCCCTTACAGTGAACTGTGTGTTAGTCGCTGGGAGCTGTACCCAGCCACATCTCGACCAAATCCATTGTTGCCTATACAGATAGGTCCTGGCATGAGGGTCTTGTCTCCCTACAATGCTGCACAGAGAAGATCCATGAACGAGGGACCTGTCAGGGGATCAGCCCCTGCTCCATGCCTGAACAGGAATGCGCTGAAGTGACTTATGTGGGCCCCGCTTCCTCTGGCTATCCAGAACAACCATCCATCGCCTCAACGCATCCATCCTGTGTCCAGCCTTGGATATGAGAGTAATTACCAGGGCAGCTCCCTGCAAGCAGTTTTAAATTCAAAGTGTGGCAACTAATTATCTTGTAGTGTTGTTGTCATGAACTGAGCCCTCCAGCTCCGGATTACAAATTGTGTGTGTATGTTATTTTTCCATCACAGGGCTCCAACCGGCTGCGACACGGTCTACCCCGACAACGGTCCTGGCTAGCCTTTCTCTCCCTCCTGGGTACCCAAAGAGTGTGACTGAATGGGACTCTGACTGCATGCACAATAGGGTGATTCTTAGTGTGAATAAGCCAATTAACTTGATTATCCCCATCCTTGTTACAATCCCTGAATAAATCAGAGCTTCTTTTCTTTCAAATCTACATTGACTGGTGCCAGTATATGTTGAAAGTATTGCATAGTAGCTGTGTGCCTTGCATAACCTTATTTTCTCTCAAAAGGTAGCACCCTTCCAAAGAAATAGACGAAATGCAAACAGCATTTTCAACCACTGTTGAATTTATTTTCACCACTTGTGGGAGCCCTAGCACCTTGACAAAGTGCCTCAAGGGCGTGATACAAAAACATATACAGCATTCATTTAAATACAATTCAAGTGTGACATCACATAATTCTTACCCAATCAAAATCATTCATCGTAAATTCATTAGAAACAAGCATTTGTCAATGCGAATGTTGCTTGCTTGTATGTGCTGTTTAGGTATTTGGAAGTGACAGTGTCATGCCTTCCTCCCAAGACATCCACTGTGTCTTTCCGCTCAGTATTCACAGAAGAGTGGGAGGGCAAGGGCCACAGCAAGTACAGCAGCTGCCAAGGGGTGAAGAGGTGGACAAGAGTTCTGCAGGAGCTCACTAAATTGAAGGTGACAAAGCGATGGAACCAGATGGCATATGCCCAAGTATATTAACAGAACTGCGAAGGGAGATAGCAGTACCTCTGGCAGCCATGTTCACTGAGTCATTCAACATGAGTGAATTGGAGGAGGCACATGTGGTCCCTCTACACAAGTCCGGCAGCAGAGAGGAGGCAGGGAACAATAGGCCATTCAGCCTCACCTCAGTAGTGGGGAAGATCATGGAGACATTGCTTAAAGAAAGGATAGTGGGGCATCTAGATGCCATCGGAACCAGGACCATAGACAACATGGATTCACAGTGGGGACATCATGTCAGATAAATCTGGTTGATTTATTTGACTGGGTGACAAAGAAGTGAATCAGGTGGGGCAGCGGACAACGCTACCTTGATTTCAGCAAAGCCTTTGACACCATCCCATATAGGAGGCTGATAAACTAGCTGGGTAGGCTGGACATGGGGAAAGGGTGGTAAACTGGGTTAGAAACTGGCTAACAGACAGGAGGCAGAGAGTGGTGGTAAATAGTATGCAGTCTGAGAGAGGGGCGACCAGTAGGGTGCTGCAGGGATCGGTCCTGGGACAGTTCTGTTCAATGTCTTCATTAGTAATATTGCTATACATCCGAAGGAATTTTTTCACCAAATTTTCAACATAGCCATTTTAAGACCTCTGCTCATGAACAGTGTCACTGTGATTTTCTTAATTTGTCCCGTACATTGATTTGCACACGACTGCGCCATTCTGCGCTACATGGGTGAAACACATTTTGGGTGAGATGTGAAAAATGACAGCTGTACTACTCATAAGAAGGTGTGGTAAAATGGCAATGTTGAAAATCTAAGTGAAAATATTGAAATTCATGAACTTATGAGCCTGCTGGAAGACACTTAGCATGCGCTTAAAACAGTCATTTTTGGAATTTTGGCACCAAATTTTCAATATGGGGTTTGGACCCTTCTCATGAGTGATGTCACTGTCATGGCGGTATTCAGGCCGAAGGGTGATTTACATGATCACTGCGGCAATCGCCAACAATGACAGTGTATATCATTCATGAAGAGTCTAAAACAAGCCAGTGCAAAACTAAAATACCTGAGATATGCAACAAAGTTGAAACCCCCTATCTAGCCCATTATACAGCTTACTGGCATTTCCTCAGTTAGCGGTGGCTTTGAAGAGTGCAGATGTGTTCCTGGTCCACGAAGATCGTCGCGCCGGACTCCGGAGGTAAGTATGGGGTGAGGGGTGTGGGAGCTGGGTGCACAGTGGGTGAGTGCGGGTTGTGGGAAGGGGGTCGGAGACATGCCATGGGACCGTTTTGTTTTACAGGTTTTAAAAACAAAAAAGGCGTTGTGGGGCGTTTGCCACGCTGGGGTGAGCTCAGCGTGGCACAAGGATGGGGGCGTTCAGCCGACAGGGAATTGGGCACCCGTCGGCCAAAGGACTGATTGCCACGCTGGGGTGGGCTCCCAGCGTGGCACCTACCACAGGGGAGGGAGAGCGAAGCTCAGCTGATGGGGATTGGGCACCCCGTCAGCTACACAATGCGTCATGAGGCGCGGCGCCTGCGTGTGGGGGGAGAGCTCAGCTTCTTATCGGTGCTCACTGGGCGTAGCTCCCCTTTCAACTGAAAGTTACTGCATTGGAGCGTGTCATAGACAGCCCAAAATGCATTGGCTTACAGGGCCGCGCCTGCCAGCTCACTGACTGAATTGGAGGAGGAGGTGACACACCTCAAATCTCCGATGATGGCACTATGTTTCTTGCACATGCGTGCAAGCAACATAAAAAGAAAAAAAAAAGAAAACAGAGAACCAAATCAAATGAGGAGGAGAAGAAAAGAAAGAAAGAAGGTAACCAGAACCGGGGATTTTAAGGAACAAGAAAAAAGCAAAAAGGATTGCATTGTAGCTGTGTACCTTGCATAACCTTATTTTACAGGGCATCCCCAGAGCATGCTGAAGAAACCAGTCCTAGGGATAAGTGCCAGACTTATGTGTATGTGTTTGCATATCTGGGGTATTGGGAAGGTTACTCTTGTGTGAGTGAGAGGGCCACTAGCGGAAGTCAGGGGGTCACAGTGTCCCAGAGGGCTGTGACCTGGTTAGACTGACCATAACCAACCCTGACCTTTGGTGGAAGCACCTTTCACTGAACCTAAGCCCCTTAACCTGCTGCTAGCCACAGGCAGGGGTAGTAGCCCTTGAGGTAGCACCACCTGGGGGTTACATCTTGAGGCACCACTGGGATTAATGTCCTCTAGTGGACAAGGGAGGAAATGACCCGATATGTTTCGTTTTGGGAGAAAATGGAGGCACTTGCTATGCCCAAGCTAAAAATCCCCTAGTAAACTGTTAGTGCACTGAATGATGGGGTTGAGTGAGGACAAGGGCTAGACCCCGACAGGCCCTCCTGTTACTAGATGTTCCACTGGGGAAAACTAATGCTATATTGTAACCACTGTGGAACATGTTAAGGGCTTGGGCAATGTTGAGTAAAGTGGAGAGATGCTGATTTGGTTGAACAAACTATGATAGTGCTACTCTCATGTAGTTCCCAATAGATCCAGAAAAATGACCCTGTTATTCTGACAGAAGGTACTCAGAAGGGGTGGAGGGTCATTCATTTACATAGTGATCCAGCCACCCGGGTGGGTTCCCCAGTATAAAAGGGGTTACGGAAAGTTGCTCAAATTGTTAGCGCCTGAAGGGTGAACTGCTCAAGAGCTTGTAAGGTACTAGACCTTCAGAGGAACACACGCTCCTACATTACCCAGCTTCCCAAGAGCTCTCCTGAGTCTCCTCCCATAATAATTCCCCTGATACAGCTGGACTCTTACTGAAAGCTCAGACTTTTCTCCAGGCACCGTCCCAGTGCCCGGGAGATGATCTAGAAACATGGATGGACTATACTGCCCCTTTGGTGCAGGAATGGCAGTGTTCGGAGGAAAAGGAAGTGACTAATGGAGAGTTTAAGAGGCCTTGCACTGGAGGCCATCCGCTTTTGCAAGAGACTAGTCTAGAGGCTACTGCAGCTGAATACCTCTGCACTGGAAGGAGTGTTTGGCACTACTGAGCTGGGGACGCTTGTTGTGGAAGTTCAAGTCAGCTAAACAATGGAAAAATGAGAAGTTTCTGCTTTTGTTACCAGGATCGAGAGGACTCTGCAGAGGGCCCACAGGAAAAGATTGCCTGCAAAGGAGATAAACCGAGTCAGACTAGTCCACATTCTAAAGTCTGCCAGGTTTTCTAGTGTAATGATATTAAAGCTCAAGTTGCAAGATAGGGGCTGACCCTCCAGTACTGTCACCTTATGAAAGAAATTTGTAAAATTGAGACTGATGAAGAGGGCTGGGAGGCCTAAGCTGGGGTTGTGACCTGCCAGACACCTCAGAAGAGTGACTCAGATGAGGCCCAGCAGCTGAGAGAGTTGATTAAAGAGTTGACTGAGGCGACCAGAGAACCTGATCTGTATCAGGCACCCAGAGACTAAAAGTGGAGTGGGAGTGCATGTTGTCTCCCGGAACCCGGACTGAGGTAGCTTACTGAAAGAAGTACGAGAGTTGAAAGCCCTAGTAGGGGACTTGCTGTGAAACCCACCCAATCTCCACCCTGGTGGAGGCACAGAGGATCAAGGATGCGGAGCACAAGCCAAAGATGAGCTGATAAATGCCACTATGGTACCCAAACCAGGAGATGGTCCGCACCCCTCGGACCACAGAGCACCTACTTTTTGCTATCATTACAGGGAGGATAGACACACCCGCCCTTTCTGCGGTCGCCAGAAGATCTGAGGAGGGTCCGTACAGACTATTAGCTTTGCTTCATCTGAATAACAACCGTCCACCAGGGGAGCTGTTTGGAAAAGTTATGCTACCAAAGCCAATGCCAGATCGACACCAACATCGGTGCTGCTGGAATGGTCGAGTGGTGGGTCCCTCCATGGAAATGACAGTGAAAGTAAATGGAGTGTCTACTAGGGCTGTGCTGGACAGTGGCTCCCAAGTAACCATAATGTTTCAAGACTGGTACAAGAAGCACTTGCCTGATGTGCCTTACAGCCTTTGGAAGGACTGCATGTCTGGGGGTTAGTGAAAGGTGTACCCTTATTCAGGATACATCTGAATTTGATTGTCTTTCCCACTTTGGTGGCTGGAATGGCGACAAGTGGAGACCTTGGCCTTTGTGTGTTCCCTATTAGATTGTACGATGGGGTTCCTTTACTAATTGGGACAAATGCTCATATGTTCAGGAGGTTGGTGCAACTGTGCTATAAGAAACAGGGTGGCGGACTGGTAGAGCTTTGAGGATTCCTGCATTGATCAAGAAGGCTTATGAGTCACAGAAGAATGCCAAAGAGATGGATCCAGATGAAGCAGTTGGGGCTGTATGGAAGAAGGATCCTGAGTCAATGATCCTGGCTCCCAATGCTCAGGGTACTTTACAAGGGAGGTCCGCTTACAGAAAGATGTCAAGAATAAGATACTCATGCTGGATGTGCCAGGTGATGTAAAATTGCTGGAAGGATTGCTGGTTAAGCCCAGTATCTTACCCACTCAGGCTCATGCTTATGCTCGATGGGTAATGGTCCAGGTTCACAATGTGTCAGGTCGAGAAATTTGGGTGAATAGAGATGCACCCTACCATGCCAGTACACTGCGCAGACACTGCAGTGCTACCCAGTAACAAGTACTCAGGGAGACTGACAGAGTGACGCCTGAATTGTTTGACTTTGGTGACTCCCCATTGCCAGCTGAATGGAAGACTAGAATTAGCCAGAGACTTGCTCAGAGAGATCAGGTGTTTTCCAGGAATGGGATGTGGGATGTGTGTACAAGGAACGGGCATCATATATGCCTGCTTGATGAACGGCCATTCCGTGAGAGGCCTGACACCTAGCACTCAGATATAGAAAATGTAAGAAGACACCTGCAGGAGATGCTTATGGCTAGTGTGATACAAGAACCAGAAGCCCTTATTCTTCACCTATTGTGGTGGTGAGGAAAACAATGGAACACCAAGAACGATGTGGATTATTGGACTCTCAACAGGCAGACCATCCCAATCAGTACAACATGCCCCATATTCAGGATGCTTGGACTGTCTGAATGGTAGCAAGTGGTTCTCTGGGTTGGATCTTAGTGGGTACTACCAGATCCCCATGGCCCCAGAAGACTCATGAGAAGACAGCCTTCATCTGTCCACTTGGATTCTATGAATTTATGAGGATGCCAAAGGATCTCAGGTGCCAGTCACCTTTCAACAATTGATGGAGTGTGCAGTGAGAGACATGAACTTGTTGGAGTGTCGGTATATCTAGATGATGTTATTGTGTTTGGAAGTTCATTGGAGGAACATGAAAGACGACTTTTAAAGTGTTGGACTGACTGAAAGACTTGACCTTAAACTGTCCATCGACAAATGCCATTTCTTTCAGACATCAGTAAATTATGTGGGCACACAGTGTCCACTGAGGATAAGAGACTGATCCTAGCAAAGCTGAGGCCATGACCACCTGGCCCCAGCCCCACACCCTAAAAGAATTACAACATTTCCTAGGATTTTGTGGTTATTACCGTGGTTCATGAAAGACTATTCAGGGTGATTCGCCCACTTCTGAATCTTTCTCAGGTTACCTCCATGAACAAAAATTACAAGAGAGTGGCTCCACTGAACAGAGAGAATATATTTCCGCCCAGCTGAATCTTTTGGGTCATGCTGGACACCAGATTGTGAAGCTGCTTTCCACAAAATCATATATCATCTCACCCATGCTTCTGTCCTCGTCTATGCGGTTCCTGCTAAACCCTATGTGTTACATACCGATGCTAGCCTACAAGGATTGGGGGCTGTGTTATATCAAGAGCACAAGAATGGCCTGAGACCAATGGCTTTTACCAGCAGAAGTCTGACCCCATCTGAAAAAATTATGCTGTGCATAAATTGGAGTTCCTGGCATTGAAGTGGGCCATTGTTGACCAGTTCCATGAATACTTGTATGGAGCCAAGATACTGGTAAAGACAGATAATCCATTGACCTATGTGCAGACTTCAGCCAAGTGGATGCCACCTGCCATCGGTGGCTTTGTGTTGTCAACCTATGATTACGCTGTTAAATACAGAGCAGGCCTGAATCACGTAGATGCTGATGCTTTCTCCCAGAGGCCTGCTTCCAGAAGTGATTGGTCAGACTATCAGACCTGACACTCGGCGCTATGCCAAAAGTTTGACAAGGAGGAACAGATGTCCACAGATGCAGTGGACTGCCTAGTTGATTGATTGGGACCCTCTAACACTTGTATACCTACTGCTAACTGCCACTTCTCTGCATAAGATATTAGTGCACTGCCTCATTTTGATAATGACAGCATCCAGCGGGCTCAATCCTGAGATCCTATGATTCGATCAGCACTTGAAGCCTCTACGCAGGGAAAGATGTGTCTAAGTTGCACTCCTCTGACTTGAGAACTGCATTATTGTACAAAGAAGGCCCTAAATTAAAGCTGATTTACCAGTTGCTGTACAGAGAAACAGTAGATGGGGGTCAAGTAGACAAGTAACAGTTGGTTTTGCCCACTGCTTTCAGAGACTTGGTGCTGAGGTCCCTACACAACCACATGGGTCACCTCAGTATAGACCGAACCCTCAACCTCGTGCAGTCTAGATTCTACTGGCCTAAGATGGGGTCCGATGTTGAACATCATGTATGGACTTGTAGTCACTGCCTGCAGAAAAGGTCTTGCCCAGAGGGCTGCCCTCCTTGTTAACATCACCACCAGCACCCCATGGGTTGGTTTGCATTGACTTTTGAGCTTGGAGCCTGATCAGCAGAGCATTAGCAATGTGTTGGTGGTCACTGATCATTTTACAAGGTACTTCAAGCCTTCCTTACCAAGGACCAAAAGCATCCACCGTGGCCAAGGTACTGATAGAGAATTTCTTTGTTCACTATGGAGCCCTCAGAGAATCCATTCTGATCAAGGCCAAGATTTTGAGAGTCACTTAATCAACGAGATGCTTTCTCTATGGGAGTGCGGAAGTCTGGAACCACCCTTAGCACCCACAGGGGATCCACAGCCAGAACATTTTAACGCACCCTGCTTGACATGCTAGGCACTCTCCACCGAAAGATAAGCCCAGATGGAGCCAGCAAATTAGCACCTTGGTACATGCTTATAACTGCACAAAAATGATGCTACTGGGTTTCCCCTACCACCTTATGTTTGGGAGAGAGGCTCAGCTGCCAGTGGATGTTTGTTTCGGGGTCTCTCCGATGGGATCCAGCTGACAATTACCACAATACGTGCAACAGCTAAAAGCGCAATTGAACCATGCCTACCAACTAGCTCAGACCATGACTGCAAAGAGAAATTTGGCTAATAAAGAAAGATATGATAAAAGATGAAGGCCCAAGAGCTCCAAGCGGAGACCGAGTGTTGTTATGAATCTAGGACTGCATGGCAAACACAAAATTGTTGACTGGTGGCACCATCTCCCTCACATCGTAGCAGGCAAATTAAATGACTTGCCTGTGTATAAAGGCGACTGAAAACAGCTCAAAAGAAGTCAAGACAATGCATCATAACCATTTGTTGCCCATTGGTCAAATAATGATTGAATCTGAGCCCCAGAGATTGCTCTCCTAGACCGGTGACACGGGCTGCTGCAAGACAAAGACAGAGAAAGCCTGCCCTGTAGTTACTGACTTAAGGTTTCTCCACAGCAAACCCAAATTGAGAATGACTGTCAGTCCACTTCAGATGAGAGTGAGTGCAACTATGGTTATTATCCTTCTTATGAACAAGTCAATTGTTTCAAGGTAACCCCTGGTCAATTATGGGGATGAAGCTGGTCCCTCTGGACTGCCTAACCCCACCCACCAATGCTCCCTGAGAGTGAAGTACAGAGTGTCACGCCTGATGATACTGAATCACTATGTATGGTGGAACTGTGTGATTTTCCTGAGAAAGAGACAGATGAGCTGAGACCAACTGGTGACATGCCAGAGCATGAAGAGTACTTTGAGTGTGATAATAGTTCCTTCCAGGTGCCGGAGTGCCTTTCCAGTGAACAAAGTGCTGTGGAACCAGAATTTGCAGATCCAGGGGTTGACAGTGCCTCAAGTCTGAACTTTTCTGCCCAGATAGAGACTCCCCTTGCAATTAAGGAAAGTGCAGAGTGAAGCTAAAGGTACAGAGACTGTGACTGTTCCCCCAGGAAGACTGGTCGAGCTGTAAAACCACTAGTGTGCCTCAGCTATGATTCCCCTGGGAGGCCTGTGGATTTGCCTCTCAATGTGGTCCATAAGGAGTGTATGTGTCCCAGAGCGCATTGCCCAAACTCAGCATAAGTGCCAATTCCAGGTTGATTGTTCTGCCCTCTATGTAGGTGCTCCTGCCCGTCCAGCCCCAAGGTAGCTGATAGGGAGGTGCCCTCTCCATGTTTCATGTGCAGAAAGTGATAACCTGATTTCAAACTGCAATGTGTGTATGAGTAATCAGTGCGATGTATGTATAATGTAATGTAAGAAAAATAGTGTGCTGTGAAAATACAGAGAATGTGTATGGCTTAGGTTTAATATGTTGACTATTGTTTTAGAAGTTATAGGCCTAATCTGCTAGTGATATAGATGTGTAGGATGATTTGCATTTAAAGCTATTGTGAAGGTACCCACCTGACGCTGGATGCCAAGTTTTTCCAGGCCAGGAAGGTGCAACCCCATGCAAATGGGGGTTCCGAAAAGTCTTCCAAGAGCTTGTATAATTGCTCACCGCCTGGTAGGTGTCAGGCATTTAAGCCGTTAAATGTTTTTGCCAGTGAGCGCTTTAAAAGCCTCCATGTACTGTCCTTTAATGGCTGCCTGCTTGCAGTCATAATTAGTTTAAATGGGGGTCTGTGCAGTGGTAGAGCCAGGATTTTACAATGGGGTGCTGTGGTGGTGTGCGTGCTTGATATGCAACTTTTGACATTTTTAATCATTTATATTATCGTTTCCATTACATTTTGGCTAAAAATATAAATGTAATCTATTGTTTTGATTGTAGATTTTTACAATCAATATATCAGACTTCTCCAGCAAAGTGAAGGACAGCAGTAGCAAGCAAGTAAGTTACAATGGGTGCACGCCTGCACCCATTAAAACCCTAGATCTGCTACTGGGTCTGGGTGTTTCTATGTCCGAGTCCGCCGGGCTGCTGAATAATCACTTTGTTTCTGCCATCACTGCTTGTGCAGAGGGAGCACTGCTGAAAGATGTAAATATTTGTTGAGCCTTTGCAGAGTAATAATAGATAATGTGAGTTGTTCTAATCTGCCTTCTTGCAGCATGGACTGTTTCTTTTTAGCTCCACCATTTTGGTCCCGAACTGCTGAATTGGATCAATCAGTATGTGAGGACTCTAAATGGAGACTACTAACGTGGGACTGTATGGATTACCCTTGGGATTTGTAGTTTTGAACTGTTGGTGCCTTTTCACCAAAGGGGAGCGCCTATTGTGACTGACAGCTGGATCTACCAATTGGACCTTTGGGTTCTGGGAAAACCCTCGAGCTGTCTGCTGGCAAGCCAGATCTAAGTTGAAAGCTGAGAGTGACAGCTCGGATAGCTCAAGCAACCATTGCGGCATAGTTTGTGCGGGAGAACCATGAAAGGCCTGACTTCTGGCCTGCTAGCCTGCTTTCTGCCCTGAGAGGAGAAAGGACTTTTCGGACTAAATCCGAATCGGAGAGAACAAAGCGAGCTGCTGGATTGGGACCAGGCTTAACCTGTGGAAGACCAAGAATTTTGCTGAACACAATCGGCCTGTGGGGACATTGGCCTGGTACAGTAACAGTTTTGTGCATATGAATGTGCTGTGTGCTAGATGGGGATCGTGATCTAATTCCCCTTATAGTGAACTGTGTGTTAGTCGCTGGGAGTTGTACCCAGCTACATTCGGACTAAATCCGTTGTTGCCTAATGCAGATAGGTCCTGGCAGAGGCCTTGTCTCCTAATGCTGCACAGAGAAGATCCATCGACGAGGGACCTGTCAGGGATCAGCCCTCTGCTCTATGCCTGAACAGGAATGGCGCGACCGGTTGTGGGCCCTGCTTCCTCTGGCTATCCAGAACAACCATCCATCGTCTCAACTGCCAACCACCCTGTGTCCAGCCTTGGGCATCATGAGTAATTACTGAGGTAGCTCCTGCAACCAGTTTTAAGTCAAAGTGTGCCATCTAATTATCTTGTTGTGTTGTTGTCATGAACTGAGCCTTTGGCTCCGGATTACAAATTGTGTGTGTGCATGTTATTTTTCCATCACAGGGCACCAACCAGCTGCGATGCCGGCCTACCTGAGGCAACGGTCCTGGCTAGCCTTTCCCTCCATCCTGGGTACCCAGACAGTGTAGCTAAATGGGACTCTGACTGCAGGCACAGCAGGGTGATTCTAAATGTGAATAAGCCAATTAATTTGATTATCCCCCATCCTTGTTACAATCCCTGAATAAATCAGTTCTTCTTTTCTTTGAAATCTACACTGACTGTGGTGTCAGTGTATGTTGAAATATTGTATTGTAGCTGTGTGCCTTACATACCTTATTTTACAGGGGTCCCTAGAGCACGCTGAAGAAACCAGTCCTGGGGTAAGTGTCAGATTTATGTGTATGTGTTTTGCATATCTGGGGTATTGGGAAGGTTACACTTGTGTCATGAGAGGGCCACTAGCAGGAGTCAAGGGAGTCACAGTGTCCCAGAGGGCTGTGACCTGGTTAGGCTGACCACAACCAACCCTGACCTTTGGGTAGGGGCACCTGTGACAACCTAGGCCCCTTAACCTGCTGCTAGCCATGCAGGCAGGGATAGTAGCCCTTGGGGTAGGCCACCTGGGGGTTACACAAAGATAAAAACTTCAGTAGCCATGTAAAATCATATTGGGATGGCATTTGGGAATCTTACTCCCCATAGGCCTGTACAAAAGATGGGTATTAAGACCCCTTTTAAAGGCTTCTACCAAGGGATGTCCCTTAGGGCCCCGGGGACAGAATTTCAAGGACTAGATCTGTGACCCTGAAGGTCCAGTCCCTAAGGTTTTAAGCCTGGTCCAGGGAACAGCCAACAGGCCTTCCTCAGTAGAGCAGAGGGGGCACATGGGCATGTAGCAGTGCAGGAGATGATTTAAGTAACCTGGACCCAGCATGTGTAGAACTTTATAACTTAGTAACACAACTTTGTAGGAGGTACACCACATAGTCCCGGGAAACATTGCAGGGCTTCAGAAGGCCAGTCAACAACATTGCAGCTGTGTTCTGCACCAGTGAGTGCTTTGTGTATTATGAATCCACAAGGAAATGAAATACTGCCTAACAAATTTATTGTGGACAGTCACACGCTGGTTACATGTAGGGAGCTTCTCGGTCAACAAAATACGGTGCTTCAACCATATTATTCGTCAGGGGCTGAATCAGTCAAGCTGCTCCTTCCATTTGTACCCTGACCTAGCAGAACAGTGCTACCTGACTGAGTGCTTTGTTTACAGAGTGAACCAGCAGATGGTCTGTGGCTCCAGGGGATTCTATCAAGAGATACGACAGTTTATAAACATTAGAATAAAGCACTGCTATTTAAATAATCAAGGCATACATAGTGACTTAAGTGCATAGTATACAAAAACATTTTATAAAGTGAAACAGTGCACTTTAAAACAGCAATCTCATGCAAGAGCGTAGCAAGAGGCAAGCCAGGCAGATGTAAGCCATCACTGGCTAAAGGTGCTCTGCCAACTGGTAGTTAAAAATAGATAATGAATTACTCAAAAAGGCTCTGAATTATATAAAATGCAGGCAAGTTGCTGTGTCACATATATGTTAAGCAAAGCAGCTTCATATTGTGTGGTGCAGTAGTGGACTAGTGTTTTGCAAATTAGAGGTGACACTGTGTCATACACACGCAACTTAGAGGAGCTGCAATCTCCCATTTGTCACAGGGTGCTCCTGTGATGAGTACAAGCCCTAATATTCTTCCAAGTACCCCCAAAGAGATAACATGCTTAGGCATAAAGTGCGGATGCTGAATAGTGAAGGCATTTATGTGAAATGTAGAAACATATAATATATACACATGGATATATTAAAGTGGTATTGCTTCCATAAAAGTGGAAGTACCTTAAGTGCCAGTGGGGCAGACACAATGGGGCAGATATTCAAAAGGGTTCTTGTCATAGTCAGTCTTGCGCCATTCTGGTATATTCAGCAGGAGGCAGTTGCACCACGAAACAGGCTGAGCAACAGCGCAATGCAAATGACGGCATGCGCAACCGAGAGGGTGGATCCTGCATAAAGAGCACAATCGCGATATTCAAAGGATTGTGCAATGCGCAAGAGCGGAACAGCCGGAAGTTGGCCACAGGCGGAAATGAGCCAAAATAAAAGGCTCAAGGAAGAGGCGCAAGAACGCGACAGGGATGCCAAGCGAGACAGACAGAGAGACAGACAGTGACAGTCCAGAACAGGGCAGGCAGGGAAGTTGTGTGGGCCATAGGCTGCAGAGGCCAGTGGGGGTACCCGTGCAGTGGAGGTAGCAGTCAGGACAGCGGGGTAACAGAGCAACATCAGCCGGGGGTCACAAGCCAGGGAGATGGACAGTGCCAGCTTCCACATGGAAGCTGTAATGAGGTGAGAATGCATGCTGCAGGGGGCGTAGCCATGGAAGGGCCCGTCGTGGTATGCCCCAACAGGCAGTACCGTGCCCGCATCAGCTTTGAGCTGTACACAGATGTAGAGATCGTGGGCGGTACCGCCTGAACAGGGCAATACTGAGACAGCTCTGTGAGCTGTGCAGTGATGTGATGCAGGCACCCTCATGACGGAGTCACCTCTGTCAGTGGAGACCAAGGTGACAGCCTGCATGTGCCTGCTCGCCACGGGCACCTTCCAGAGGCCGACAGGGGACACCACAGGCATGACACAGTCGGCCACGTCCACATCCTCATCCAATTCCTCGGCACACTGCTGCCACATGCTGCGAGCACATCCATATCCCCCGCAGAGCGACAGCAAACATGCAGGAGTTCCACAGGGTAGCACATATGTCTGGCATGCTAGGGGCCATAGACTGCACCCATGTGGCCATTCAAGACGCTTAACTGGCCCGATGGGGCTGGGTGTATGAGGAACAGGAAGGGCTATTTCCAGTGTCAACTGCCAGGTGGTGTGTGATGCCACTGGGCGCATAATCAATGTCTGTGCCACACCCCGGTGGAGCACATGATGCCTTCATATGGTATCAGTCTGCACTGTGCCATCAATTTGAGAGTGGGACATCCCCGCAGGCCATCTAGTGGGTGAGTACGCATGTAGGAAATTGCAAATGTGGGGCAGGGGGGAATGCCACAGGTGCTATGGTAGTGGCACACAGGGATATTGGCAATATGGACCTGAACATGATACTCATCTCCACCATCTCCACACAGGTGACAGCAGATACCCACTCCGTCCATGGCTGCTCACACCATACCGCGCCCCATGACCCCATCGCAGCAACGCTATAATGAGGCGATGCCACCACATGCAACATCATCGAAGCGGGTGTTTGGGATGCTCAAGGCACGCTCCATACCTAGACACCTCCGGCGGTGCCTCACAGTACAGCCCCTCAAAGGCCTGTGGGATATTCCTGGCATGTTGTATCCTGCACAACATGGCCAAAGACTGTGGGATAGCCATTCAGGTTGAGGAAGGGACAGCGACGGGACGCCAGAGGCGCCGGTGATGATGGTGATGAGCAGCCCCTTGACGGGCGGACCCCGACTGATCCGCAGGCCCAGCCGCACCGGACACCATCACGGAGGAGCATTATGCCCACACAGGTAAGTCAAGGCCGTGCAACCAACACTGTCCTGGCGCAACCCACAGGCACACAGAGTAACACACCATGGGTGCATGGACGGCAAGGGAGGGAAGGGACCAGGCACACAAACACACCATCAGGGAGGGATGAACAGTCATATGGACACACACACACACACACACACACACACACGCACACCAGGCACAAAGCGATATGGGCAGGTGCACAGCAGAGCAGGAACAGACATGGCAACACACAGATCCACAGACCACACCCACCACCTGTACTGTCCAAGTACGTGTAAGATGCTGGGCACCCTTGCACCTTGGTGTACAGTACAATGCAGGCATCATCATGCACACACACCTGTGGACAGCAGTCGGGATGGTGTGCAGGTGGTCCGTATGTTGGCGTGATGTGCAGAGCACCCACCAGTGCACTGCCCACCATGACGACATTGCACACAGGGCAGCACCAGACAGGGCCCGCACTGGGAGACAGGTCAGTCATGGTGCACTGTTCCACGGCCACCGCGGATGTGTGGGGCCCGCTGTGACCCAACAGCACTGGCAGGCTGAGCAGGGACCACATGGGGTGGCACCGATGGACCACCAGGGGTTCCATCGCGATCGTGACCTTGTCCGCACAGGGGTCTGTAGTATGCCAAACATACCTGCACCAGGTGTGCTCGGATGCCCACAGCAGAACCCAGCGCCGACAGGCTGGGTGTCGACAATGCCGCGAATGGGGAGTGGAGAGCGAGTGGGTGCGCGGTACAGGGGCACCTGCTTGTGTGCTCAATGCAGCCACGACAGCCACCAATGCCTGGGTCTGCCTGTCAATGGCGGGCGTCACATCCATCCACATATGGACCATCTCTGCAAGGTTCAGAGCACAGTCCCTGCTGTGCTGCTCCACAGCCATGCACAGTGCTCCACGGATATTGCAACCCGCCTTTGCTGCTGTACTGATTCCCTGCAGCAGGCGGGTGTGCTCTTCAAATGGGTACCTGCCACAACGGCATTCTGTCCCCCAGGGTATGGAAGGTCCTGATGCTTAACACCCTTGAGGGTGGGCGCTGTCCACCAGGACCAGGAATGGGCATATCAAAGGGCGTGGCATGTGCCACAGCCGGGTCAGATCCACCACCGCTGGCTGGCCCCCGCCTGTGCCAGCACGTACACCCTGAGGGCTGCCACCTTCTCCTTCACCCTCCTGTGGTCTGTCCCCATCTTTTTGTATTCCTGCACGGAGCGCCGGTGGCTTCCTGCAGGTTCACTGCCCAAGCTACCCCTCCCATGCAGCCACACGGGCCTGAGGGGTGCCCCGCCATCCACTCAGTAGTGGCTCCTCCTCTAGGTAGGCCTGGAAGAGGGCCTCTGTCTCCGCCGTGGTGAAGTTGGGCCTCCTCCACCCACCATCCTCACCCTCACTTTGGCTCTGCTCGGTCATGTCGATCTGTATGGGTGGAAGTGGACAACTGTCACTGTGCAGTCTACAGCGTTATCCCATGACCATTGTCCAGACCATCACACAGCATGCAACCCACCTCTCACCTGCAGTAACCGAATCTGGCCAGCGCAGCCCAATGTCGCACATATATAGCGCAATGCATGCAAATTAGAGTGGAGCAACTGTAATGAGATGCAAATCGCGCCACTGCGCCTTTGAATGGCTGATCAGATGATTTGCATGTGTCGCTGAATATCGCGCGCCATAGTCACCACCCATGTCCACATCCTGGTGGTCCAGTGACCAAACGCCACCCAATCACGGGCATCCGTAACACATAACAGACCCCTACCACCCTGGTGGTCTAGTGTACCCCCACCCGCCCACTGAGCCCCACCGCCCTGCCCTCCCGTCAGCTGGCAGGCGGCAGCACCCCACCTGCCTGCCGCCTGCTGACTGATAGCCGGTAGGGCTGCATGCTCATTGGTTCACAGCATGAGCCAATGGGTGTACAGCCCATACCATACTACTCAGTCCAGATATGTGAATCACGTGAAACAGGTGGGAGCGGGGGGGCTCAGTAGGCGGTGAGGGGGTACATAGACCACCAGGGTGGTAGGGGTCTGTTATGTGTTACGGATGCACGGATCGGGCGGCGATCGGGTCCACTGGATCACCAGGGATATTGGACATGGGGTGTATTATACTGATGTCCGCACTGGGCACATAGAGGTCCACTGAACCACCAGGGATATTGAACAGGGTTTTTTTTTTTATATATTACAGGAATGCCGTGAATGCCCGTGATCGGGCTGCAGAGGAGTCGGTCCAACGGCTGCTGCCTGGCAGGGTGCCAGGCGCAAGTTGTCGAGGATCCGGCGCATCTGCATGCTAATGGCATGCAATGGGGTCAGAATGAGATGCAAATGGCCCTGTGCACCTTGCATAAATTATGGCCCCATTTGCGTGTCCCTTTGAATATCGCAGGTGCTGTGCATGGCGAATAGGCACTTGCGCCAGCGTATTCTCCATGCTCCACTCCGCCACTTCACGCTGGCGCAGTGCCACTGCATCATGCACAGTGGAGGTGGCTAGAGTGCAATATTCAAAGCTGCTGTGCCATAGTGCGCCTGCTGAATATCGCCCAGGCCACACCCCGCGCAACAAAGTTGAGCTGCGCCCAGGCTTACACCACAGCCTGGAGCAGTTTGAATATCTGGGCCCTGATGTTTAGGAATGAAAATGTAAAGTAAAAAAGGAACCTGTAGTATGTTATTTTGATTTTTCAAAAGGGGAGGATCATCTGATTATGATGTCACTCCCCAGAAATGTATAAAAGATTACCACTAGGGAGTTAAGGTAGAGGATGTCAGTTGAGCTGACTGCCAGAGGTGGTAGACCTCTGAAGTATATACGCTTGCAAGGAGATAGCCTGGTGGTACTGCTGGGCAGAGCAGTGGTTCATCCTGAGTGTAGCTCATCTGTTCATTATTTTGTTGAGACTTTGAAAATGACTGAACTAACTTTATTTTCCTGATTTCTGTGAATCCTGAAGTCAACGCTTCCTGACAAAATAAAATGATAAGTGCCTTTCCAGCACTTTTTATGCACTAAGTTTGTGAGTCTGCTTGATTTGTTATCCTGACTATCCCAACCCCGCTACACCATTACAACTCCAAATGAGCTTATATAATGGGGATCTGCTTGCTCAACACCACAATCTGTGTAAAGTATGAAAGAGAAATAGAGAAAAGACAAAATACTGTAGACCTAATGTATTTGGCGTTGAAAATATTTCATGGTCCGAGCGGTGGCAGTATTTTCACGGCACGTAATTTTTATGGATCAGTGCTGCTAATTTCTTCTTCTGACTCCAATCCTGGGTTACCTCATCATGACTTTCAGTAACAACTCCCGTGGCTCCTGGTTGCTGCTTGATTCATCCCGAATCTCTGGCTCACTCAAATTCACTTTGCCACAGCAGCTGATTGATTGCTCTCTCTCACTGTAATGCTCACTCTTCACTCTCTCTCGCTCTTCTTTGCTCACTGTCAGTATACAGTACAGTTTTGTGAACTATTACTGTACTAGTCGGTACTGGACTAAGAATGAAAACTACTCAAGCACAGACTGCTGGACTACTGTGATGTTCTACGGTTGTATAGTCTAGTAGGAGCAGTCAGGGAGTGAGTGAGGAGTGTGAGACGGTGCGGTTGTTATGAAGCTGTGAGCAGCTGAGGCAGGGACAGAAACAGAGACTGGATATGCTTCAGATCACAGTGTGCAAAAGGTAAGAAAGGTGCAGGATTGAAAAAAAGCAATCAAATCAATGAAAGATGTTGTAGGGTGTTGTAGACTAGCTGGAAGCAAGTTGGAGAGTTTTCAGACGATCGACTAAGAATAACATTTTTGCCCATAAAGATATTTCACTTTCATACGATTTTCACTGATTCAGAGTGGTCAGTGAATATAGCAAAAATAAAATGAAAGTGAAATATATTAATTCTACAATATTAGATACCAAGAGGGCAGAGTGAGATGCTCAGAATAAAGGGACAGGAACAGAGGTGGGGCAGCACAGTGCATAGTGGGTGGTAGTGGGAGGTTTTCAAGGCTTAGTTGTAGCTACGGCTGGCTCAGTGCGATGCTCAGAATAAAGGGACTGGAACAGAGGGTTGGCACACAATTAAAATGGAGGGGCATTATACCGACGGGAGGGCCTCCGTCGGCAAATGAAGTGAGGCGGGCATGCCGACAGGGGATTGGGCACCCTGAAGTCGGTATTGACACAGAAATGTGGCAGGGACACATAACGCTGAGGGGATTGGGCACCCTCGCACACAATTTAAATAGGAGGGGGGCATTATGCCAATGGAGAGTGGACTCCCCTGTCAGCAAATGAACTGGGTTGGGGCATGGCAACAGGGGGATTGGGCACCCCTGAAGTCAGCATTGTGCAGCAGGCAGCAGCAGTCACTGCCGCCATGTTTATTGAAATACTTCACCAGGAAAGGCACATCGAGGCGTGATTGTGCCGCTGCATGACGAGCTTGCCTCTCATTGCAACTGCACTTTTTAGATGTGGTAACCAATTTACATATTGCTGGTGTCAACTTCTGCATGTTGGCTTATTGGGGAATGAGACACACCTACTGATGTGTGTGCCCTGCATTCGCCCACAGTGACCGCACCTCCAAATCTGCTATTACTGCAAGATGTTGGCTGGCATGCAAGCGCCGAGCCAACATAAAAATGGTCACTATTGTTATGTATGTGAAATGGTAATGCATTGCTTTACTCTGCCACTTGAGGGCAGCATCCCGATATGTGTAAGCTAGAAAGAGAGCAGACAGAGAGTGTTGTTGCTGAGACCAGAGAGGCTCCTGAATAAAATGAAAGCTGCTCTACTCCTGTTGTGGTGTGAGTTTGTTGAACAAGACCAGAATAAATGTTAGAACACAACATAATTGGCGATGAGGTGTTTAATTACTCTCCGTACCTGACCAGAACGAACTACAGCTGTGAGGGTTTTTCCTGAGACGTAACTTTGGACCCACAAGTGAACCCATGAAGATACATAAAGATGGCCACTGCCATAGGACATATTGATGCCTTTGATGAAAATGTGGAACAATGGACAACTTATATTGAGAGATTTTGACATTTTGTCACAGCAAATGATATAAGTGATGAAAAACAAGTGGCTGTGTTACTGAGTGTCATAGGCAGCACAACATACAGTTTGCTGAGAAGTCTAATAGCGCCAGAAAAGCCCAGGAGAAAACTTTTGCCAGTATTATGGAGGTCTTACATACACATTTCCTAAGCCTCTGGTGATTGCTGAAAGATTTCACTTTCACAAACAGAATCAAGCAGAGGGTGAGTCTGTTGCGCTGTATGTGGCTGTTCTAAAGAAATTAACTGAGCATTGCAAGTTTGGCACCCATTTAGATGATGCCCTCCGGGACAGATTTGTAAGCGGTTTGAAAAGTGAAGTGACACAGAAGCATCTCTTAACGGAGGCGGACTGACATACAAGAAAGCGATAGAGATCGCTGTATCGATGAAAACAGCTGCACGGGAGGCTCAGCACCTAAGTGATTCCCTGAAAGTAAATGCTTATCCTTCTCTTCTCCCAGGAAGCCTATAAATGTGGTCGTTGTGGGAAGGCTAATCACAGTGATAAGGATTGCTGGTTTAAAGAACAGACATGTCATAACTGCGGAAACAAGGCCACATTGGGCGAGTGTGCAGAGGGAAAAGAAAGGAGGGAAATCAATGGAAGCAAAGGGAAGCAATTTCATGAAATGTAGAAAGAGAGAAGTACATTGTGTGGAAACACAGGAACGTGCAGTGATGACACTGATACTGAATTAGCATTGCACGTGCTGACTCGTGAAGGGAAATGGCAACCATCTGTGTAACACCTGAAATTGAAGGGAAACCACTGAAAATGGAATTGGACACAGGCTGCAGTCTCATTGATTTCTACAGACAAGTATGACACTATGTTGAGACATCTACCCTGCAAATGACTGACATTGTACTGAGGACATACACTGGCGAGGCAATTTCACCTGAAGGTGTCATCAAGGTGCAGGTGAAAATAATGGGCAAATGGCACAACTACCTTTGTAATGGTTAAAGGTAACTACCCTTCACTCCTAGGCCAAGAATGGCTGAAGAAAATACGCCTCAACTGGCAGGAGATAAGGACTGTTAGTACGGGGACCACAACACTCTAGAAGCAATGTTGCAAAACATGTTCCTGTATTCAAAGGGAGCTAGGCACAATGAAGGGCATTGAGGCAAGAGTGTTTTTGAAGCCACAGCACAAACCAAAGTTTTGTCAACCTCGCCCAGTACCTTATGCACTCAGACTGAAAGTGGAGGCCGATTAATCCGCCTAACCGAAGCTGGAGTCTTGTCACCAGTACAGTGTAGTGACTGGGCAACGCCAGTAGTGCCAGTGGTAAAGAAAGATGGGTCCGCATTTAATATGTGGAGACTTTAAAGTAACCATAAATCCAGTTCTGTGTGTGGAACAGAATCCGATTCCACGCATCAAAGACTTGTTTGCATCGCTGGCACAGGGCCAACGCTCAGTAAACTGGATTTCTCACATGCTTATCTACAAATGAGAGTAGATGAAAACTCAAGGAAATATATCACAATAACCACCCAAAAGGGTCTCTTCTGCTATAATCGCCACCTTTTGGCATTGCATCAGCTCCAGCCATATTTCAGCGAGCTATGGACCAGGATTTACAAGGTCTTCCAAATGTTCACTGTTACCTGGATGATATACTGGTGACCGGAAGGAATGATGCAGAGCACCTGAAGAACCTGGATGCAGTTCTGCAGCGATTGGAAGATTTTGGCTTGCGTGTCCAGAAGGAGAAGTGTGAATTTTTCAAGACTTCATTAGAGTACTTGGGCCATACCATAGATGCAGCGGGCTTACACAAATCGCCTGAGAAAAAAAAGCGATTGTAGATGCCCCAGCACCGGAAAATGTGAGCCAGTTACGGTCGTTCTTGGGCCTGTAGAATTATTATGGCAGGTTTATTCCCTAATCTGGCTACGATTCTCAACCCACTAAATGGCTTGCTGTGCAAGGGAAGTCCTGGTGTTGGACAAAGGACTATGAGAGTGAGTGTAAAAAGGCTAAAAACAGCTTGTTTCTCAAGATGTGCTCATTCACTATAATCCACAGCTGAGCACCAGACTGGCGTGTGGTGCCTCACCTTATGGGGTGGGAGCAGTTCTTTCTCATGTTCTACCGAATGGGGACGAAAAGCCAATTGCCTTTGCATCCAGAACTCTCAGCAAAGCTGAACAAAACTATGCCCAAATTGAGAGAGAAGCTTGGCAATAGTGTTTGAGTTTGCAAATTCCACCAATACCTCTATGGTCGGAATTCACACCTCACTGATCACCATCCCCTCACGACCATTTTCAGCCCCTACAAAGGTATTCCTTCCATGGCAGCAGCCAGAATGCAACGTTGGGCTCTCTTGTTATCAGCTCACAACTACCGTGATTGAATACAAGAAGGCAGCTCTGCATGGCAATGCTGATGGGTCTCAAGATTGCTCTGCAGGTAGCCCACAGTGACAAAGTGGACACTGTCGATGTCTTCTACATCAGTCAGCTTGAGAAATTACCTGTCACAAGTTCTGAGATTAAAAGGAGACAAAAGTTGACCCTGTGTTGTCTCAAGTCTTGGACTTAGTAACAAAGGGACTTTACTGTGAACCAGGACATTCACGTAAGTTATCACCATTCTACATCAGAAGTAATGAGCTTTCAGTACAGCAAGGTTGCTTGATGTGGGTGTCCAGTAATTGTCCCTTAAAACCACGTATTCGTGTTCTGGATGAGCTACATGTGGGACACCTACGTAGTGAGAATGAAGGCTTTAGCTAGAAGCTATATTTGATGGCCAGGGATTGATTTGCAAATTGAGCAACAAGCAAAACATGCACTACTTGTCAGCGTGTTCAGAAAATGCCGTGTCCCTCACCTCTACATCCCTGGATGTGGCCAGGTGCACCGTGGCAGCGCATTCATGTAGATTTTGCGGGCCGTGGAGGACACATGTACTTAATTGTTGTAGATGCCCACTAAAAGTGGCCTGAAATTCAAGTTATGGACATTACTACTACCAGTAAGACCATTCAAGTGCTGCAGGACTATTTAGCTGTCACGGGATTCCTGAACAGCTGGTCAGTGACAATGGACCACAATTTATTTCTAGTGACTTTGCAGCATTTCTGAAGTCAAATGGTGTGAGGCATATTCATAGTGCCTCATATCACCCTCGACTAATGGTCTAGCGGAGCGTTTTGTGCAAACCATGAAGAATGCTCTGAAATTGGCGGAGTCTTTGACCTTACAACACAAGTTGGATAACTTCCTGCTAGTATACCGAACTACACCCCATGCTACAACAAAGGAATCTCCAGCAATGTTGTTTTTCGGCGTAAGCTTTGCTCCCGCCTTGATTTGCTTAAGCCAGATGTGGCATCAGAGGTTTTGAAGAACCAAGAATCTCAAATACTGTGCCGGCAAGCTGGTTCCAAGGACAGGCAGTTCATTATTGGTCAAGAGGTGCTTGTTCGAGATTACCGGAAGGGGAGAAGTGGACCCTGGTGTGGTGACATCTCAGACGGGTCCAGTGTCTTATACAGTTGATACTGAATCAGGAGTGAAATGGAACGTCATGCTGAACAGCTCCTAGATCTTCAGCAGTGCACAGATGGGGACACTTCCAGGGAAGAAAACCCACGGGAAATGTGGATTCCATCTGCTGTAGCTTACAGAAGCCCCACTACAGAAGTCTCAACACCTTCTGAAGATGCTAAGGAGGAGGTAGAAGAGCAATGGTGAGGCTGTACAACCACCAACCGAGGATCGGAGGGAGGTACCAGACAGGCAGCCATGCCAAGGGTTGTTCACGAAACGTTATCCATCCCGAATGATAAAACCTCCAGATCGTTTGAACCTGTGAGACATTGAGACATTTAAAAGAAATAAATGTTTTGTGTAGTTAGAGAGCCAGATCAGATTATGGGGCAGAATAATCCCTTGACTGGTTCGAGGCCTGGGCAGCTACCCCTACCTCTAGCATAGAATGAACCATCTTAATAATAGCAAATAATGCTAATAGTTGTTAATTTGGTAACAATATAATTTAGTGGGAGGAAATGTTATGTATGTGAAATGGTAATGCATTGCGTTACTCTGCCACTTGAGGCAGCATCCCGATATGTATAAGCTAGAAAGAGAGCAGACAGAGAGTGTTGTTGCTGAGACCAGAGAGGTTCCTGAATAAAAATCCTGTTGCGGTGTGAGTTTGTTCAACAAGACCAGAATAAATGTTAGAACATAACAACTATATACTGTATACTGGAAGCTAAATCCATTATTGGACTGCATGCATACTTTTGTGAGGAGTAGAGTTAAATACTGTGGGTTTGATCCAAATTACAGGACTTTTTTCACATTCTCATACAGCCAGTCATTTTGTGAAAGAAGAATTAAAACTATGTTTGTTCTATTTTCTCCAAAATCCAATGTTTAGCACAGATAAAACAAATGACAAGTGACAGACTACAATATCATCACATGCCTGATCTTTTCAATTAATAAACCTGTTCAATAAATATTCATACTCGCACATTCATTTTACCCTGCAACATTTTCAGCCAAACCCTTTTGAATAAATCAGTCATTCAGTCACATTAAGGACATTAATTGGGGAAAGGGATGGTCTTATAAAGAGAGATGGCAAATTTGCTTTGAAAGAAATAGCATTCTGTTCTCCCTGAAATCTGTGTCTCACATTTCACAGTCCTTACCTCTGTCCCACAATAGTGCTGGTTTTGAACTACAAAAATCCATTCAGCAATGAGTAAGTGCAGCATTTACTTTTCTTTATATCAACACCTAGTAAAAAGATAGGAATTTGATGTGGCTTACCTTAATCATTAAAGACAGAAAGTCCTTGAATAAAGTTGAAGAGCAGAACCCTTCATGAATGTTTTTCTGCCTTTGATTGTTGTATGCAGTATGCTTGTGGAAGTCTGGCAACTGCAATCAATCAAGAAAGTAACAACATCTAGTGTTGTCATGTGCAAAACTGTTTTTCATGGTACTGTAATATGAAGTCGATCTTATTCTGTTAAATGCCTCTGTTTTCCTTTCCATATATATCTGAGTATGTTTTAGCCATTTTTGATAAATTACTGATGTGGCTTTATAGTGCTGTGAAATCTACACTGTGCACCCTCTCCCCCACACACACACATGCTCAGTAGCTACTTGTTTCCTTTTCTAATGTAAGCAATTATTGTACCTACCGTAAGAAGCCAATGATTTAATAAAAAGTGTACTACTACTTTATTAAAGGGAGGTTACTGGGGTGGGTCAGAGAATGTGCACAAGCTCAGCTGCTAGGTACTGACAAGTTCAAGTAGAAGAATTATATTACAGGTTAAGGTTTTCTCTGATTTTTGTCATTTGCTGCTCTTAAAGGTAGTTTCAAAATCCAGACAACCTGCCAGGGAAAAATAGATATTATGTATTTTTTAAGTAGGAGGGGACTATGACCAGAGGAATCTGAAAGGGTAGGATGATTCTACCCTCCCTACCTTGTCAGAATATAAATACTATAGTGATCGTCATTTACAGTCAGGCTGACTAGCTCCTGTGACATATAATAGGTTCATTCAGCACTCCTGGGTCTGTGCAGTCTTTTATTTGTTTTGGTTTTCTAATCCTGGACTGCATCTTGCCCCAAGGTGTGCTACTGGAGTAGATGTTTCTTGAGGAAGATATGGGACGAGGTTAAATCATTCACATTTGAAAAGAGACAGTAGCAGGGAAAAGTGCACCTACATAAAAGCAACAAAAATAAAAACAGCAGCAGGACACTGTATGTTGTTCATTGAGCTGGGTAGCAAATGTGAAAGAGACAGGTGGTAAAGGAGGTGGTTATTTAAATGGGTTTGCAGTTTTCAGGAAAAAACCTCAACCAATAGAAGTAAATCATGGGTTGGTTTGACTGCATTCATTCAAGCAGTGTGTATGTGGAAACTGCTCCCCTGAACTCCATCACACACAGTATTCAGTCTTACTGTCCGCTGTTCGGTAATAAAATAGAAGAATGAATTTGGAAAGAGCTAAGAAGTGATAACACTGTTTTTTTTGTTTTTGTTTTTATCTTGAGCACTGGCGATGCGTACAGCGTAAATATCTGCTGCAACTATTTACATTTTGATTTGACACATCAATATTATTCTGACCAGGAAAGTGTGAAATGTCCAAGTTGGCACTGCGTTTTCAAAACAGCTCTCAAACAAGCTGGCCTATCACATTAATAGAGTCTGGAGAAGGGAGACAAGCTGTGAGGGTGAGATGCCTGAGAATAAAACCTAGAGGATAATGTATGGTCCTTTATTGGTTACCGGTCTGTTAACTGTCGAGAGGTTTACATCACCATGGCAACCTCGAGTGACGGTTCCGATAGAGGACCATACATTATTTTTATAGTGTATGGTCCTACATAAAAAGTAAAATGGCTGCTTACTTTTTGAAAATAGTCACCACTGTCCTTCCCTAGCCGCTGCCTTCAAATCGTCAGTTCCTCCTGTGAAAAAAAAAAAAAGGCGCACATCGCGAACTGATCAGCTGTTGTTAACGCCTATCGATGTAGTGGCGCATCGATGAGTTAACTAACATTCGTCACATCGATGAGTTAACAACCTTAGGAAATGATGATTTCCAAGGTTAACAGCGTTCTACCATACATTATAACACGTTAATGCAACATCTTCCATTTGATCCTCGATTCTGCAATACATAGTACATAGAAACATAGAATTTGACAGCAGATAAGGACCGCTTGGCCCACCCAGTCTGCCCATTTCTACCTACTGGATAAGCTGCAGATCCTAGTTAACCAGCAGCCTACTTCTTCCTACCCCCACCCCTAGAATGGCCTTATGACTGTCCCATGCATGCTTGAATTCCACCACTGATTTTGAGCCACAACTCTCCAGAAGGCCGTCCATGCATCCACAACCTCTCTGTGAAAAATACTTCCTTAAATTACCTCTGAGCCACCCCTTCTGTCTTCAAATTGTGCCTCTTGTTATTGCACACCTCTTTTTTGAAAGATGCTACCTCTTGGACTTTGTTGATTCCTTGAGGTACTTGAACGTTTCTATCATGTCCCCCCCTCCTCCTTTCCTCGAGGCTATACATTTTAAGCTCCTTTCGTCTCTCTTCATATGTCTTCTGGTGCAGACCCTCCACCATTTTAGTTGCCCTCCTCTGGACAGCTTCTATCTTGTCTATGTCTTTGTGGAGATTGGGTCTCCAGAACTGCACACAGTACTCAGATGGGGTCTCACCAGCTGTCTGTACAGAGGAATAATAACTTCCTGTTTTCTACTGGTGATGCCTCTCCCTATGCATCCCAGTATCCCCCAGCCCTCCTTGCTGCCCTCTCACATTGCTTGCCCACCTTTAGGTCATCTGATATAACTACCCCAGGTCCCTTTCCATTTTTGTTGTTGAGTATCTCACCCCATTGTGTACTCTTCCCTGGGTTTTGTTTCCCAGGTGCATTACCTGCACTTCTTAGCATTGAATCTAAGCTGCCATACATTTGACCATTCCTCTAACCTTGCCAAGTCCCTTCTCATCCTTTCCACCCCACCCTGTGCATCAACTCTGTTGCAGATCTTTGTGTCATCTGCAAAGAGACATACTTTTCTTCTAGTCCCTCTGCAATGTTGCTTATAAAGACATTGAAGAGGACCGGTCCTAATACTGAACCCCAGCACCCACTAGTAACCCCCTCTTCAGAGTGGACTCCATTTACTATTACCATCTGTGTCCTATTCTCCAGCCAATTCTTTACCCAGGCTATCATCTTAGGACCCACTCCCAGGCTGGCTAACTTGTATATTAATCTTTGTGTGGGACTGAGTCAAATGCCTTGCTAAAGTCTAGGTAGGCCATGTCCACAGCCCCTCCCTGATCTACTACTTTGGTCACCCAGTCAAAGAAATCTATCAGATTTATCTGGCATGACCTTCGCTGTGAATCCATGCTGCCTTGGGTCCTGTGCCCTCTGGCCTCTAGATACTCGACAGTTCTTTCCTTCAAGTGATTCCATCATTTTCCTATCACTGAGGTTAAACTAACAGGTCTGTAGTTTCCTGCTTCTGCCTTGCTCCCACTTTTGTGAAGGGAATCACATCTGCCCTCCTCCAGTCCTTGGGTACCACCCCATCCTCCCATGATTTGTTAAAAGGGTAGTCAGTGGTGTCACTGGTTCTACCCTTAGTTCTTTAGAATTCTGGGATGAATCCCATCAGACCCCATTGCTTTGTCCACCTTCAGTTTTAAGAGTTCTTTCAGAACTCTTTCTTCTGTAAATGGGCTGGTATCAACTTCTGTATCCAGAGTGTTTCTACTGTTTTTTTATGTACCTCCCTCCTCATTTGTAAATACTGAGCAAAAATATTTGTTTAGTATCCTGCCTTTTCACAGTCTCCCTCTGCCCACCCTCCTCCCTTTATTAAGCCTCACTATCCCTCCCTTGGTCTTCCTTCGCTCCTGATGTACCTATAAAGGTTTCATCCCCCTTCTTAACTGAGTTGGCTATCTTTTCCTCGGTTTGGGCCTTTGCTGTTCTGACTGCCTTCCCAGCCTCCTTTTGCTTTAACTGATACAGTTCTCTGTCCTGCTCCTTCCTGCGATTCCTTGTACTTCCTGAATTATGTACACTTCTAAATCACCATTTCTCTTCACCACCTGTCAATACATGATTGGTTAAAACTTATAGTAAGTGGTGCTGCTTATCTTTAGAAGGAAAAGGCCAAAAGAATACAAGAACAAAAAGCAAAGTGCTAGATGAACAGTAAAAATGTATCTGTTTTTAGAATATCGCAGGAGGAACTCAGTGACTATAAGGGACATGAGAGATTAGTTGATAAAAAGCATACAAGGCGAGCGATCCTGTAAGTTTTAACCAATCATGTATCTACAGGTGGTAAAGAGAAATGATGACAGAAGTGTACATCATCACTGAGGTTTTAAACAAGTAAAATCCTTACGAGACACATACAGAGTGACATGGAGAGAGAGAGAGCTGCTGACAAAATGTACTTGCGCTGTTCATGTACTGGTGCCAAACGTTGGGGAAAAGTGGTAGAATCCAGTACCTGGAACAATCCTCTGTCTTCTGTGGGCCAGTCAGAGTGGGATTGTGTGGGGCAGCTGCAGTATCACATTAATAGAGTCTGGAGAAGTTCAATCCTACCGAGACACACACAGACTGACAAGGAGAGACAGAAAGAGAACTGCAGTACTTCTGCATGACAGGTCGCACCAGACAACGGGACTTGATCATAACAGACAGACAGAAACAAAAGAATTCTGTTGCTTTTTATCTTGTGGCCGCTGTTACTCTTGTTCTCTCTCTCTCTCTCTCATTCTCTATTCTCGCTCATGATTAGGCTGCCGGCAGGCACAATGGTGGAAAACAAAACAGAGAAAACAAAATTGCCTTTGTAATATCACAGAAGAGAGAGAGAGAGATGCATACAAAATAAAAAGAAAATTGTTCTCCATGTCACGCTTCTATTACTCTACTCTCTCTCCACACACACTCTCTTCTCTCCTAAGCACCTAGGTTCATAGTCACACTGCTTATCTTCGTGTTGTCTCTCTGTCTCACTCTTTCTTTCTACCTGCAGATTACGGGAGTGACAGTGCACACAGAATGTCTTCAGGACCAGAGGTGAACACTGGTGTAACCCCTTGTTACCCGGGTTACTAGAATCCCAGTGCAAGACCTAGTGGTAGGCAGGGAAGGCAGCTTGTGAAACTCCAGTTAAATGGGTTTCTGACTGTCTCACTCTGTTCTCAGTCTCAGCTGGAGACTGAGGGATGACATCACCAATAGAACTTTCGCAGCTGCATGAGCCACATTGGAATCTGCAGCAAAGGGAGTTAGATAGAACATTGGGAGTTTTGAAGTCAGTGTCTTCAGTTTGTCTTCAGTGAGTGAGTGTGAAGTAGGGAGCTTGCTGTTAAGCAGCTCAGTGAAGGCTCTAGGAGCCTCAGCCCTGACAGAGGGCTACTTTTAAGTAAATAGGGTGTGTGTGTCTCCACCCAAAAAGGGACACAGAAGATTACTGAAGTGGTGGAGACCGCTGTTTTCGTGTCTCAGCCCCCTTCTCCGGGGGTGGATGAGAAGGTTTTCCTGCAGATTCTTGGGCAACCCCCTAGTTCTGCTTGTGGAGGAAAAGCTGCTCTGTTCGCTCCAGTATTTATTTGGGAGAAAATAAGATTTGTAAGTTGCCTGTGGGGCACCTGCAACAAGAGGGTGAGTGTCTGCTCTGGCTAAAAGGGCTTATGTTTTTCACCTGGGACTTGTGTGACAATGTGGGGATTGAATTATTACAATATTGGGAAGCCTAGAGTAATAGGCTAAGCAAAGTAAAAGTAGGTTCAAGTTCCAGAGTTTGTTGAGATGCAAATAGTATGTAGAGGTGATGTGACAGACATCTTCCTTAATCTACATTTGAAGTTCAGTAGCGGAATTGTTCAGTTTCCAGAGAAATGGCCGGGTATGGGGTGTGGAGCTGGAGGTGGGTGGCCCCATCTTTAGTGACCAGGTCCACCTCACGGATTTCTTCTGTGGTTTTCTACTTTGCCTCAGGCACTTGGCCAGTGATGGGGGAAGTACCCAGAAGTGGGATTGTAAGGAAAATTCTCTAGGAGTCGCAGACTCTAGTGTGGTTTGGGGAACCATGACAGGATAATTGGTTCATTCCTCCAATGGACCGGACAGGATAATTGGTTAATTCTTCCAATGGACCATGGATCAGTGGCCATGGGGAGCCGGGCCAGTGGGGAAAACCCAAGTGTGTACAAGTTGGCCTGTGTACCCAAAGCTGCATGCAAGTCCGGCTGTGTGCCTGGTGGGTTTAGAGCCTGAGGGCTGGAAATAGTGATAAAGTGCTCTGTTGTCTCTAATCTGTATTACCAGGAAATGTAGCCCTATGGGGGTCCATCTATGCTTTGTTTGTTCAGCTTGGATGTGAATAAAAGCCACACTGAAGAATCCCATTCCTGGTTCTGGATGTTACAGTTATTGCTTCCTGTGTTCGGATTTACTTGGGTGCCCCTGTGCAGAGTAGCCAAACCGAGGTCCCCAGCCGAGTAACCTCATCCTCCCCGAACCCAGTCCCCACCAGGTACTGCGGTCAACTTCAACAGCATGCCACCTGTCATTTGCTAGAAAGGCAGGGGTGAGGGGTTACACTGGGAATCATGGCTACCTTCACTGGGGAGGCTCGATGATTCAAGTGACTTTTAATTCTGCTGTTCTGCAGAATCTCCTTGGTCATCTTGTTTGGCAGCTGTTAATCATTACTGAGGTTTTAAACAAGTAAAATTCCTTATCGAGGCACACAGACTGACATGAGAGAGAGAGAGAATTGCAGAACTTCTGCATGACAGGTCCACCAGACAACGGGACTTGATCATAACAGACAGAGAGAGAGAGAGAGAGAGAAAACAAAAGGAGTCATTGTTTTATCTTGTTGCCGCTGTTACTCTTGTTTTCTTTTCTCTCATTCTGTATCTCGTCATGTCAGGCTGCCCACAGACACAATGGTGGCAAACCACTGCTGAATGGGGGAGGGACACTGCAGGACAGAGAAAACAAAACGCCTTTGTGCATATCACAGAAGACCGAGAGAGAGAGAAAGACATGCAAAATCAAAAATATTATACAATGGCAAGAAAAATCCTGGACTTTGATTGGTCAGTCTTGGGCTGGACCTCTGATGTTATCCCAGTACAACATCACGGGTCTAGTCTCAGCCTCACTGTGAACCTGTGGATGATCTTGAGCATCTAGATCACCTAGAGCTTGATTGTTTCATCTGCTCTTAAAAACAAAAATATTTTTCCACACAAAAACATCTTTAAAATTAATTTTTTATTCTGTATAACGAGCCATTGATATTAAATAATGCCTCTCTAGGTTGTGTGCAATATGGGATATCGCCAAGCCTCAGTTGTTGGACGACTGCCTGCTGCCTCTGCCCAACCACCTGAGGCGTGACGTTATCCCAGCATGACACACACACTCCTGTCGGGCATTATTGCTTAAATATAGTATATGGTTAGGGCTTATTGTGTATGGAAAAAAAGTTTTCCAGATCTTCTTGTAGTACAGTTCAAGATTGTGTGTGTTGTTGTACTATCGCCTGACGCTACATCGATAGTACAACAACTTTTCCTGCTGAGCTCCTACTCATTGGTGGAAACAGGCAGAGATTCAAAAATACATACAAAATGGCGGACTCATTTAGCGAGCAGTCTGGGGAGCAGATAGTGGACACAGACTACCATAATCAGGTTGGTCTGTTAAAATATCAATTTGCTGTTTTTTATTTTTTTTTAACAAAATGGCACAGTTTCGTTAAAAGCAGAGTGGGACTATGGTGAGGAGCACAGATGTGACTGGAACATGAGCGTGAACTGCAGCAAGGAGGAGGACCGTTATCTTGGGGAAAGGGACTCGAGCGAGGAGGAGTGCAGACGCTGAACAAGGTATGAACCTTGTATCTATTTTGGGGAACCATATCCTATAAAACACAGCGAAAGAGTCGCCCATCCACCACGAAGTCTGTAAGCTTCATCTGGGAGCTGATGATAACATAATCAACTCCCTGCTGGAAACACAACCTTGTTGTGGATGGATGACCATTCATTATTCTATATTTTGTTCTCCATGTCATGCCGCCTGTTACTCTGCCTCTCTCTCTCACTCTCTTCTCCTAAGCACCTATGTTCAGATTCACACTGCTGATCTTCGCGATGTCTCTCTGTCTCACTCTTTCTACTTGCAGATTACAGGGAGTGACAGTGCACACAGAACACAGGGAATCATGGCTACCTTCAGTCTTTCTCATAGCAAACAGTGAAGACAGAGACAGAGAGCGAGGATGTCTTTTAGAGCAAGGTGGAGAGGAGCAGAGAGGAGCTACTGTATTTTAAGGGACACTGGGGAGGGATAGATTGGTACTGGGCAGAAAAGGGGCAGAAATGAGCTGTCTGAATAGCAGTAGAGCAAGGGCACCAGAAAGGGGCGGGGTTGTGATGGGGGAGAGAATCCGGTTTTTTTAATTAAGGAAAAATGCAGAGTCCTCACTCTGTTCTAAAAGGACTGCAGGCTCACCATGCAGCCCTAAAAGGAAGGTTTTGGCAGTTCCAGCTGAAAGCACACCTCTTCCTAAGTCTAAATAAATGTTTTTCCATAGCTCCATTCCTTAAATGAAAATGGTTATTGTTCTTTTCTATACTGAATTCTGAAATGCACTGGAACTAATTATTAATGACAGTCTTGTGGTACCTGAATAACCTACTAGCAGCTGGTTAATTACAGAATATGGCTCTATTATCTTGAGTACTGTTAAGTAGCATATGTATTGTCTTACTTTTACCTTGATATCATTGACATTGGGATGTTCTTTAAATTGTATGTTGTTATACTTATGCATAGCTATTGCTGTTTTAAGCCTGTTTCTCCCCTCTTCCGTTATATCTTTTTCCTCCCCAGCTTTCTTGCCCACCCAGCCATTTTCCATCACCAATGTATTCTCTTTTCACACACCACATACCACCCTTTCTCCCCCTTGTTCCTTTATTTATTGGTACACTTATTTTTATCTTTAACATCACTATCAGATTGATTATGTGATTGTTGGGGCATTTATTGGCATGTCAGGTTTCATCATTTGTATTAGATGTGAATGTTATAGTGGATTTCAAGTTGCACTGTCACTTTAAAATGTCACTATTTAAGCACAGTCTTAGCCTGATGATACCAGCCTTAAAAGAAGCATTTGTCAATGCCGAATGTTGTTTGCTTCTATGCTGTTTAGGTATTTGGAAGTCATTGAGTGCAATATTGAAATTTGCGAATTAATTTAGCACGCGAGAAACCGCGCACGACGCTCAGAAACAGTCATTGTTAGGAAATTTTTCACGTAAATGTTCAACATAGCCATTTTAAGACCTCTGCTCATGAACAGTGTCAGTGTGATTTTGCTAATGCGTCCCATACATTGAGTTTGCGTGACCACGTTTGGTTGTGCTATATGGGCGGAAACACGCTTTTGGGCAGGATGAAAATGACAGCTGTACTGCTCATAAGAAGGTGTGGTAAAATGGCAATGTTGAAAATCTGGAGTGGAAATATTGAAAATTCGCAAACCTACAACCGCAGGGGAACTGTGCAACGCATACTAGTAAAACAGTCATTTTTAGGAATTTCATCAAATTTTCAACATTGCCATTTTAAGATCTCTGCTCATGAACCATGACACTGTGATTTTCTTAATGTGTCCCATACACTGAGTTAGCTTTACCGGCCCTAGCATTGTCTACTTTCATAGGCGTAAACATATTTTGGGCAGGATGTGAAAATTGACAGCTATACTTTTCATGAGGAGGTGTGGTAAAATGGCAATGTTGAAAATCTGGAGTGAAAATATTGAAAATTTTTGAACTTACGAGCTCATGAACTGCCAATGCATACCGTAAAAAGAGTCATTTTTAGGAATATTTCTACCAAATTTTCAACATAGCCATTTAAGACCTCTGCTCATGAACAGTATCACTGTGATTTTCTTAATTTGTTCCAGACATTGATTTCAAGACAACCTACTGCGCCATTCTGCGCTACAAGGGTGGAACACATTTTGGGTGAGATGTGAAAATGACAGCTATACTACCTCATAAGAAGGTGTGTAAAATGGCAATGTTGAAAATCTGGAGGAAAATATTGAAATTTATTAACTTACGAGCTCATGAGGAACTGCGCAATGCACGCCAGAACAGTCATTTTTGGAATTTTTGGACCAAAATTTCAACATTTGGTTTTTGGGACTCTTCTCATGAATGATGTCACTGTCATCATGGTATTTGGGCCTGAAGGGTGATTTTGTGGTCACCGCGCAGTCACTATGCAAATCACTCCTTCGGCCCGAATAACGCCATGACAGTGACATCACTCAGAGAAGGGGTCCTAAAACCCATGTTGAAAATTTGGTGAAAATTCCCAAATGCCTGAGATATGCAAGTTGAACCCCCTATCTAGCCCATTATACAGCTTTCCGCATTTCAGTTCGCGGGTCGGCTTTGAAGAGTGTAGACGGTTCCCGTCCACCAAAGATCGTCCGGAGGTGGCATGGGGTGAGGGGTGGGTGGCGCGCAGTGGTGGGTTGCGGGTTGTGGGAGGGGGGTCGGGAGACGCGCCACGGGACCGCTTTTGTTTTACAGGTTTTAAAAAGACGCTAGGACCGCTTGCCACGCTGGGGTGGGCCCAGCATGGCACAAGGACGGGGGTCGCTTCAGCCGACGGGGATTGGGCACCCCTGGCCGCCAAAGTGATTGGATTGCCACACTGGGGCTCCCAGCGTGGCACCAACTACGGGGAACGACGAGCTCAGCCGGGCGGGATTGGGTACCCGCCGGCTACACAGTAGTGCAGGGCGCACGCCAGGCGGTGGGGGGCTACGCTTTCTTATCGGTGCTCACTGAAGCGTAGCTCCCTTTCAATCTGGGAGTGTTACTGCATTTTGGAGCATGTCACAGACAGCTCCAAAATGCATTGGTTTACAGGGACCGCGCTCGCCAGCTCACTGACTGAATTGGAGGAGGAGATGACACACTCCGAAATCTCCGATGATGGCACTATGTTTCTTGCATGCATGCAAGCAACATAAAAAGCACATCATCTGTGCAAATGTCAGCTTTGTGGGAGATGTACCTCTGATGTTGTAAGCTTTAGAATAAAACTTTGAGCAATTATCCTACCTAGCCAAGGATCTTTCTGTTATTTTAGTCTGTGAGTTGAGCTTCTTGTGTCCTCTAGTTCACTGTTTCATGTTATGGCTTCAACTGCCCTCTCCTGAGTGACCTTGTGAGCTAAGAACTTTCACTGGGCTGCTAGCCAACTTTGTTGCCTTGCCCAGTGCAGGGTGTTCTTTATTGTAAATATGGCCTCCTGACCCTCTTAATCCTGGGGTGTGCTTCCTTATTTTAAATGTGTCTGCTTTGCCCTAGCTCCCATCCTGAAAACATTTGCTTATTTAAATAGGGCCTGCATTGCCCTGTTCACATGCCCTCTGGGCGTTCTTTAAGAAGTCAGAGCCTTGTCCACCCCCATGCAGCCACTGCTGCTACCTGCGCTAATCTGGCACTAAAAATATATATTTTAAAATACAATGATCTGGTGTTGCCACCACCCCGCCCCAACCAGTTCACACTGGTGGCTGAGGAAAGGCTGGCTGGATGCTGGGGAAGGTGCTGGTGCCGCTGTTGGACATTTATGGTGGGTGGTCTCCTGGGGCCCAATCACTGGTTCCTACTCCCAACACTGATGCTCTCATCACTGCAGTCTTGCTTGCTGCTTCCCACTTGCTCCCTCTTGGCCTTCCTCACCACCATGGCCCCACTGCTCACTACCCCAAATGTTGAACTGAATAACATTTAAATTAAAATACACTAACAAACACAGCCCCACTGCAGCTGCCAGTTTGACTCACAGACATCCTCCAGTTGAGGACCTGCTGACTGCTGATGCTGAACTATGGCTCAGCACCCTGCTGGAGGAGGGGCAAAGGAACCCCAGGGATCACCACCAGGTACGCTTGTTTCTCCCTTGTAGCTTGGTTTACCTCGTCCTCTCTCACTTCTCTCACGCCACATTCCTAGCAGGCCCAAACATACTACCAAGTGCCTAAGAGACCTCTCTGGACTGGGACTGGACAACTGCTTTTCCTGCCATGCTGGAACACTTTATAGCTCCCTAATGTTCAGGACAAGTCCCTAGCAATGTGGGGAGGGGCAACCAACAGCCAGTATGAGCAGACATAATTCAAAATAAAACCTGAACTGGCACCAGTACTCATGCCAAGCTGGGGGGCAGGAAAACTACTAAGGAAAAGGCTGAAGTTAAAAATAATGCTTTATACAACAAGAGGCAGCTTTTGTGTTAGTGTGGGACAGTTTTACTGCCTTAATCACCTTCCTGCCACTGTATACTGCTGTGTCTTTGAATGAGAGGAACCTTTGCTGAAGAACAGATACTGGGACACCAGGCAGGGAAACACTGGGGCACCATACTGGGGACACTGGGTGCCCTATATACTGTAACTTTACATTACAGGCAGACTACATTCTGCCATCAGTGTCCGTCTGTCTGTCTATCTATCTCTTTATCAATCAGTCTATCTATTACTGTCCCAGCCATACCCTCTAACTTGGGTAGGCCAGCTGACAGAGGAACCAACAGGAACTCTCCTGAACAAAGTGGTGGCAAGGGCTAAGAGAGCCTAGCACAACTAGATTGGGAGAGAATGGCAGAATCAAGCACCATTCCTTCCTCAAATTTTTATCTCCCTCTGCCCCACCTTCCCAACACACACACACACACACACTGGGATGCAGCCCATGAGGGGACCATGTTGGCTAGCAAAAAGTGAGAGGGACCTGATCCACCAACTGCACTCTGACTGAATCTCAGTGGCACAGAGCAGTATTATGATGCTAGAACCCATATTTCAGCATCCTATGTCAGCAAGATTGTTGGATTTCACCATCCCCAATCTGGTGACATGTAATCATGCCCACATTTCATCTTCCTCATTAGCCAATGGGGATTTTGAATATCATCATTAGCAACCTACCCCCAAGAAAGGAAGAGCTTGAAATGGATGCTCAGTACTGCCTCTGCTGCATTATGTGTGATAATCCATGTTCAGGACTCAAACTGGGTCATCAGCATTTATACAAAATATCCATAATATTCAAGTAGCTTAGAGAAAGAGTTTCCATACTTTAAGGGAAATGTTTGAAGACATTTTTATGGAGACTGTACCCATGAAAATGGAAGAAGCACAAAGAAGACTCCTGCTGGAAGTGAAATAGTAGCAGATCCTGGTGCTACTGTAGATGGAAATGCCACTATTTTAACTCTCTCATAATTCTAAGAGAGTTCATTCTAAAGATTGCATGCAGTACAGTACAGGAAATCCTGCAGGAGAGTTCAGAGATGTTCTTGTGTCTGTGGTACAGAAATGCCCCAATGCACTCTGAACTTCAGGGAAATGTGGTTAAAGAGCAACTGACACCTTTGGGAAAACTTTAACAAATTTAATATTTAGACACAGTTCAGCTGTTTCATAAATCTCATATAGATTGCTATAGATTTCTCCCTCCATTATTTATTACTGAAGAAATTCCTACAAAAAAATGTTTTAGCCTTAGAGTTCATCTGCCTTAATGGCTTATTCCCTATTTCAAATTATAATGCTCTGTTGTCACATCACAGTCTGTTGCCATGGGAATAACTGTGCTGTCACATGCAGAGTATTATGACATCAGGTTGGAAAGAAGCAATAGGAGCTGTTAAACCCTCAAGGAACAAAACTACTTTTTCCATGCATAGGAACTCAATAGTAAATAATAGATTTATGAAACACAAAGTTAATGAGAAATATAAAGCTGCTTTGTGTCCATTTATTATGTTTTTCAAAGTTCTTCTCGAGGTGCCAGTAGATCTTTAATTGGGGGCGCCAATTACCTATACTGTATCTGGCCAAATGCAGGATAGTGATTTAGGAATACATAGAAACATAGAGTTTGATGGCAGATAAGGACCGCTTGGCCCACCTAGCCTGCCCATTTCCCTACCTATTGGATAAGCTGCAGATCCTAGTTAACCAACAGCCTACTTCCTCCTATCCCCCACTAGGATTGCCTTATGTCTGTCCCATGCATTCTTGAATTCCTCCACTGTTTTTGACTCCACAGCCTCCCTCAGGAAGGCTGTTCCATGCATCCTCAGCCCTCTCTGTGAAAAAATAGTTTGTCACATTACTTGAGCCATCCTCTATCTTCAAATTGTGCTCCCTTGTTCTTGCACACCTCTTTTCTCAACAGTGCTACCTCTTGGACTTTATTTATTCCCTTGAGGTACTTGAAAGTTTCTATCATGTCCCCCTCTCCTCCTTTCCTTGAGGGTATACATATTAAGCTCCTTTAGACGCTCTTTGTATGTCTTCTGGTGCAGACCCTGCACCATTTTGATTGCCCTCCTCTGACGGCCCCCACCCTGGTCTATGTCTTCGCAGAAATGGGGTTTCCAGAACTGCATGCAGTACTCCAGATGGGGTCTCACCAACTGCCTATACAGAGATAACAACTTCTTGTTTTCTACTGGTGATGCCTCTCCCTATGCATCCCAGTATTCCCCAGCCCTCCTTACTGCCCTCTCACATGGCTTGCCCACCTTTACATCATCTGGTATAACTACCCCAGGTCCCTTTCCATTTTTGTTGTTGTCAGTATCCCACCCTGCACTGTGTATTCTTCCCTGGGTTTTGTTTCCCAGGTGCATTACTAGCACTTCTTTGCATTGAATCTAAGCTGCCATACAATTGATCGTTCCTCCAACCTTGCCAAGTCCCTTTTCATCCTTTCCCCCACCTTGTGTATCAGCCCTGTTGCAGATTTTTGAGTCGTCTGCAAAGAGACAGACTTTTCCTTCCAGTCCCTCTGCAATGTCACTTATAAAGACATCAAAAAGGACCGGACCCAGTACTGAACCCTGTGGTAACCCACTAGTAACCCCTCTTCTGTGGACTCTGTTTACTATTACCTTCTTTTACATCTTTGTTTAGCAAGCTGTACCAGGTTATGATAGCTGTAGCATAGAGGCAGATGGCAACACAAAATTATTAGTCAATCGCAAATATTGAGCAAGGGTCTCACCAGACGCTACTGTGGAAAAGTGTGACAGGTTGCTACCTCTGAATAATCAGTGGACAGGAAGTGCTAGAATGACTTACTATGGATTCAATTCAAGTTTAAGAAAACTCTATTGAACAGGTTCATTCACATAGAGATCCTGAATACATAAAGGAGAACAAACACGGCATTAAACGTGATAACATAGAGGGCTGCACATATAAAGTCAAAAAATAAAACAATGGTATTAATACAAATTGATACATACAGATGCACATAGATGCTGGCATTAGACAGTGCGAAGATGAGGCAGGTTTCAGCATCGTAATTACATAGAAGGTGGTACATACATAGTCAAAGACAATGGGATTGATACAAAAGTTACAATTGGGTGCTGGCATATATCCAGTGCAGAGATGGCAGAATAAATCAAAGAAAGCAAAAGAGGCCTGAATGTAGCATGGGATAGGTATAATTATGCAGGGGCATGAGATAGGTGTTGAGGTAAGGGAGTGCTTGGGGAGGGTTAAAGCAGGGTGGGGAGTAAATTAAATGGACATCAAATTCAGCGGGGAAAAGAGGGTAGGGTGGATAAAGGGAAGTGGAGGGGAGGGAGGAGGGTAAGCTTAGCAATGTAGCAGAGGAGGAAATAGGGTAGGGCAGAGATGAGAAGCTAAGTTCTCTGACATCTACAGAGAACCATAAAGTGCTTTGAGGCTAATGACTTGAAGGAAAGCTCTGGCTTGCAGGGCTCACCCCTGCAAACCTTACTTCATCGGTTTAGGTTTAGGTTTAGCAGAAAATTGCACTGAAGCACACTGCAGCTGCTGCACCTTCACAGTAAATGGAGCTGCTGAAGCGCCTGCCATACTTTCAGGTAGCGGACTTTAGACAATTAAATTAAACAACTTTACCATGGGAGAAAAAGCTGCTTTTCCTACTAAACGTAAACTGGAGGGTGAGGTTCTGCTTCCTTTAAAAAGTTGATCAGGACTTCCTAGATGCGGTTCCAAGCTGCAGGAAGAGTATGTGAGATGATATGTCAGTGGTTACTGAATTTTAGATTGTCCAATCTTGTGTGAACTAAGAAAATGTATTTCCCTACCCACCAGCACTTGCAAGCCTTCATCAGGAGTCATGTTGCTTTATCATGCTTCAATGCATATGGTTTTGTCTTGAGTACCACTACCACCTGACTGGTTTCCTGTTGCTGCTCCTGTCCTGCACTGACTGCCAGTCTCCACTGGGTGGCAGAGTTTTGGCAGAGCCAGCAAGCCCTCCTCCCTGGGAGAGGAAAGCAGTGTTGACGCCTCTCCTCTCCCTCCTGGCTAACCCCCAGCAACCCGAGCCTGTTCACGAATCTGGCACTAGTGTGGTGGCAGGTAAGCTGCTAGGTGCCTTACCCCTCCATGCCACTGGGCTGGCTTTGGAAGCTGCTTCTTATATCTAATGAGGCATTACTAACTACTGGCATACAGTACCCCTTCCTCAAGTGTTCCCTTATAGGAAAGCAAATATTATTTAACCAGGAGTAGCACACTAAGCCAAAGCTTGTTTCCAGACGCAACCTGAGAGCACAAGGAGTTAAGTGACTTGCTCAGGATCACACAGTATGCACCTAGGCGGGTGTGGGATTCAAACTTAGGTATCCAGATCTGCAGCTCAGAACCTTAACCCACTGCACTATACTGCCTCATTATGTAGCTACTCTCTACAGAGTAAAGCGTCCTCCCAGAAAATCTCTCTCCGCTTCTATCTTTGTCACAGAAAACACTGACTACTACAGTAACTGGCTCATTTTGCATAGGGAGGGATCAACTAGCTTAACTCTGCCAATTGCCTCTCATAAAGGCTCCTAATGCATGGTTTTCCTTCAAGGAAGCTTTGCCAACTGAGCCCTACAGGCATAGCTGAGCCTGAAAGTATGCACAATACAATATTACAAATATTGCATAGGTGTACTGAGTGGTTTACCTTATTCTTTTATCTACTAGTGACTTGTTTATACTCCCAGATGTATGTTTTTTTTTTTTCATCAAAGGTTCCACCATGATCCCATTAATTCTGTCTGCTGTTCACAACTTAATATTCATTCATCTTATGCCCTTAATCATATTGCAGACGTTTCACACGCCTCGACTATAACTACTAGTCTCCTAGCTTTAGCATTAGAAGATAATAAATTATATACTATAAGACAAAATTTTTCCAGTCCCACCAGGGACAATGTTTTGAAACTGCCTAATTTCTCCATTCATGCTGTACTATACAAATGGAATATAAAATGCTGCAACTTTTGTGTAATCGTGCATCCTGAAATACTTCAGGACAATTGAACTAAGTTTATCCTTTATAGATCAAGATGGACTTTCTTCATGAGCTCATATAATTTGATTGGATGTTCTTGATTTGGGGAGGATATTGATGGTTATTCATCTGGGTTTCTTAATCATTGATCTCCTTCAGGCAATTATGTACCCCCCTCTTTCTTTTTACACCTCTTGTATACTTTTCTTTTGGGATCATTTTGGCTCCAGAGGGCCTGGGGCAGGCGAGCCTCAGACACCCCAGTCTGTCAGCAGTTGTACTGCATTGCTGCTTCTCTGAAAGACAAAGGAGCGACTTTCAGTCCTCCCCGCTTCAAAGCTAAAGTTGGTCAATCACAAGTTGATGTTTTTATGGCTACTTGAATTATGGTATCAGCTTCTAAAAATTTAACTGTGGAAATGTTTTATAGGTTAATTGATAGTTATTGTTGTGCCCAGTTGGCCAACTTTATTTTATGAAACAGCATGCAATACAGTGCAGGTCTAGATTGAACCACTAGAGGGCATGTTTGGGCCCAATTTTACAGGTTGAGGTGTCCACAAGCTTGCTAATTTATATAACTGAGGGTTTCTGTAGCAGTAAAAAGAAAAAGGCCAGCCTTACAGTGTCTTTACTACCACTTTTCTTTTACCCTCCCTACGGCCACAGCCCTGCCTTACCTGTAGCCACCGCTCCCTCCTCACTGCCGACCCTGGAGTCCTGCACACCGGCTGGCATATGCATCTGTACCGTCAAAGAGGGCCCCTCCATGCCCCGTGCCCGGCCAGGATCTATACCGCACACGCCTCTATCCAGGCATTCGCCAGCCAGTGAAGCTGCGGCCATTAAGCTGCTGCAGGCTTGTGCTGCCTTGTTTTCCTCAATCTTATCCCTGGAGTGTGAGTGTGCAATGCCGTCGCAGTGCATCGATGTCTGCTGCACTCCACCTCCCTTACTGCACTGCTCTAGTAGTGACCCCAGTCATCACCAGGGCCGCTCACAGGGCAGTGGTTCCCCAGCTCCTCCCCCGAGGTGGGAGAGCAGTCCTCCAGTTGCTCAATCCCATCCCTCCCTGCCAACCCTGGTGCCCCGGCCCGTGTCCAACCCAGGTCACCAGTGTGGTGTCCAGTGCCTCAACCCTCAGCACCACCTGGCTGGCCATCCTTACTATCACTTTATCAGAAAGGGAAGATGATCGCAACCCTGTCTCACTAGATAGCTAACTGCTACAACTTTACAAATGGTTAGTCCCTCCCTCATATTGTCATTCAATGTCAGTGGCATTCATAACCCCATTAAAAGGAGGAGGCTAATCCAGTTTCTTAAGAAGGATAAACCTGACATTATTCTCCTTCGGGAGACACATCTCCCTCAATCAGAGCACACAAAATTAAAATCATGGGGATTCCACACAGTGGTTGCCTCACACACCATTCTGGGATTAGATGAGGAACAGCAATCATAGTCCTCCAGGGATACCATTCCAGGTGCAGAACCAGATTATTGACAGCAGGGCAGATATGTCATCATGGTGGGCCTACTATATTACACACAAGTGACCCTTGCCTCCATATCCATTAGTCTTAAAATTCCTCTATTCCATCTCCTCCCATGGTAGCGGGTACTGATGGTCTTGAACCCAGGATCCTTTGATTGGCTGCCACTCTATTAGCAACCCCAGTAACTAGACTATTCAACCTCTCTATCTCAACCTCAGCTGTTCCCCTCATATGGAAATCAGCCGGGATTATTCCTGTGTTCAAAAAAGGCGACCCTAGTAGACTAGCTAATTACAGGCCCATTGCTATTCTACCTACCTAAGCAAACTGCTAGAAAATGAATCCATGGCCAGCTTATCTCTCACCTGACCAAATTTAATCTTCTGCCTCCCATCCAGTATGGCTTTCTGCCTGGACACAGTACTACCACCACGGCGCTTACCCTATTTACCAGTGATGTTAAGACTAACATGGATAACGGACAACTCACTGGGGCTGTATTTATTGATCTTACAAAAGCATTTGACCTGGTGAGCCACCCTTCCGCTGTGCAGACTACTGGACCTTGAGCTACCCAGTCCACCATGTCCTGGTTCAAAAGCTATCTAGGCTGTCGCTCCAAACTACCTCTTCTGCAAGCCAATCATCTCCCTCTGCTATCTCCTGCAGTGTTCCTCAGGGTTCAATACTAGGCCCATTGCTATTCTCTATCTTTGTCAATTCTATCCCAACCTCACTATCCACTGTAAGTCTATCTTGTATGCCGACAACCTGTTACTTTATACTACTTCTGCATCTATTAGAGATATCAATGACCACTTATCATCCTCCTTTAGTCAGATCCAGGCCTGGCTCTCCTCCAACCAATTAATTCTTAATCAACCCAAGACTCAGCCAATGCTCTTTGGGTCTCTAAGGAAGGCCAATGCAGAATCCCATCACCTGAGGGTCCAATGCCCCAACGGATCTGTACTAACCAACACTAAGACCTTTAAATATTTAGGGTGACTCTTGACCCGCAACTCCACTTCACCTCACATATCAACAGTATTTGCCAACACATCATCCTAAGATTGAGCTGCTTAAGGGTTCGGCCACTGGCCACTGCTTCTGCCCATGTCTCTGTAGCCCAGGGGTCCTTCTTCCGGGCTGATGTATGCTCTTCCTGTTTTCTCTCAGGCTAAAATAACAGACTTACATAAATGGGACACCACATATAACAACATTTGCAGATTCGCTCTGGCTGCTCCCGGCTCACCCATCACTGCCGTCTCTACTCTACACTGAACTGGTTGTCTCCTGAAGGCATGCACTCTATGCACTGGGTAACCTTATTGATTCCTCATCACGTCCAACGATCCTGACGCTTGCAGCTATGCTTCAACCCATTACCCCAGCTCGTCTCCTAGGTCATCGACTGCTCCCCTGCTCACCATTCCTCCCTGCTCTACAAAATGGGTGAGCAAGCTTTCTCACACCTTGCTCCTAAATACTGGAACTCTCTTCCTATTGACATTAAGCACTCCCCATCTCACCACTCTTTCAAAAAGCACTTTTTCTTACTTGAGCCCGCTGGTGTCTGTAGTTGTCCCTAATCCTTTCTAGTTCCTCTGCCCACCCTATGCCCAATATTGTTATGTATTTAATACTTACCTTAAGTAATCTCAGGTTGTTTTATTATTGTTACCCACCCTACCTGGTGCTTGTTATTTTGTACCTTGTAAGACTACCCTCGTGGTGGTCCTGAGTTTTGTGCTAATACCAGACTGTCCTCTGTAATTTGACTTCTGCATTGTTGTACACTCCCGGGTTCGTGCTTGAAAATAGGCAGGATTTTTGCCTAACACACCTACCTGGTTACCAAAAGCTAATAAATAAATATACCTCCCCTCAGACAGCGCTGCCCTGTGGCACGGAGATTTTAGATGATTTTACTTCTTTAGCTCAAGGCCTATATGTGATAGGAGGGACTTCAATGTAACTTTAAATCTCATAGCAGATACTTCCAGTACCCTCTAGATATAGAGCCACCTCACTTCAAAAGTACCTAAGGCAACCCTCCCGCACTTGGCCTGGTTGATATATGGAGGCACTTCTTTCCTCAGTCGGGATGTACACCCATTATTCCCCAGGACTAACACCTCCAGCGAGGCTAGATTGTTTTTTTTTTTTTCCATAGAACATTTGGAAATGGTACAGGACATTTCAGTGGGGGCTTCCATTCTCTCTGACCACACCTCTTTATCTTAAACTGGCTCTGGCCAATTAAGCCACAAAAATAGTCCTTCTGGCGATGCAACCTATCCTATATCCAGGACTCAGAATTTAGCCATATGGTAAACCAGAATGTGTCCTTAATCTTGGCTGACAATGATTCAGCAGAGTCCTCCCACACTATACAATGGGACACACTTAAAACAGTACTTAGGGGAAATTGTCAAATACTCGGCTAAGAAGAAAAAGCCAGGAAGCCTACAAATAGAATTACAAAATACTGTGGCCCACTTGCAGGCAAATGAACCAGGAGACCTTATGTGAAACCACAATTTCAAATAATCAAACAAAATTACAAAAAGCTAGCTGATCAAAACTAGAACAGCAATTACTTTATCTCAAACTTAAATGTCAAGAGGGTGGACCTAGAGGTGCAAGGCATCTAGCTAGGTGACTGCGTGGGAGGAGACAACAGGTGATGGTTACAAAATATATGACCCTCAAAGCAAAAAATATCTGGTCCACTCCACAGCCATTAGACAAGCCATGGCTGACTACTACAAAAGCCTCTACTCAGAGAATACCATACCATCCTCACCACAATTAACACAATATCTGCAGAACACCCCCTCCCAGAACTCTCTCTAGCACAGGTGGAAGGGCAGTTCGCCTCATTACCATGAAGGAAATGAAGACCTCGCCAAACTAACAAAACTCAAAAAGCATAAGGACCCGACGGGTACCGACAGAGTTTTATAAAAATGGAGTAAATTGCTTATACCACCATTACTTAAGCTTTTCAGGAAATACAGGAAGGGGGCTTCCCACCACCTTCTTGGAAATATGCTGAGATAGCAGCCCTGTCCAAACCCAGCAAAGATGCTATCCTGATGGAATCCTACCGACCAATTTGAAACTAAACACAGATTATAATTTGTTTATGTCCATCCTTGCTCACAGAGTAGATGTGCTGCTCCCCATCTCATGGATGGAGACCAGGTTGGTTTTGTTATGAAACATCAGGCCCATGATGCAATAAGGCGGGTGCTGTTATTAACAGAGCACGCCTCTCACAGACAAACTCCCTTAGTCCCGCATTTGATAGGGTTTTGTGGCCCTGTCTCTGGGTCACACTTAAATGCTTTGCCTTCCTGATAAATTTATCTCCCAAATACAGAGAATGTACCAGTCCATGGTAGCATATCTTAAACTGGATGGCTCACTGTCACCCCTTCCCATTAGCAAGGGGCACCAGACAAGGTTGCCCTATGTCCCCACTGCTGTTTGCTCTGTATTTGGATCCACTAGCAGCCAATATCAGGCAACAGGACACTATTGACGGGATAACCCTAGGGGTAGGTTATATAAGCTCACACTTTTCACAGACGACATTTTGATGACACTTACTTTACCTGAATTCTCCATCCCAGCGGTGTGGGATAAGCTAAAACTTTTGGGAATCTGTCAGGCTACAAAATAAATAGCACCAAAACGGAGTCCTAAATTACTCATTCACTCCTTCCAGAGCCATGAAAGTGGTTTCCCTTCCGCTGGAATCCAGTTGAAATGAGATATATCAGAATCAAGATACCCTCATGACTAATGTACATGGAGCTGGTCAACTTTAGACCAATCACCCAACAAATAACTGCTGACCTATCCAAATGGAGCAACCTCCACATGGGGTTGGAGAGCAGAGCAGAAACCATCCAGCAAAATATCCTTGCCCGAATCCTTTTTTTACAGACCTTACCCATTACACCCTAATACTTACTTTTAGCCTGGGACAAGTTAATCTCCAGGTTTCTCGGGTAAACCACCACAACTGAAATGTCGTATATTACAACTACCTAGAGCTCAGGGGCCTTAGCATACCAAATTTAAAGAAATATGCACAACAGCACAAGTGTGTACTGTCCTCCTTCATGTCTCAAATTCTTATACAGCATACTGGAAGGATAATGAAGCTACTATCAATGGGCTAGAAAACTTCCCTCCATGCATTCTGGGGACTCCCCTGAGATGTTTTCCTCTGAATAGGTTTATGCAATTCACTGGGAACGCTTCAAAACTTAGATGCTAGTTAGTTGTTTCATCCTCACCTCCCTGAGAGACTATACCTCTCCACATTAGCATACAACACAAACCTAGGCCCACTGGGATTGGTCTCTCAATTGAGGAATGGAAACCCTATCATTTAGGCTTTGTGTTTCAAGTCATGAGCCCACTAGGCCTGCTTTCCTTTACTTATCTACAATCTATTTATAAACTACCCTCAAATCAATGCCAAACCTATGCACAACCTAGAAACTATCTTCTTTCCTAGGAGGATTCCCTGTCATCAGTGGCGGAGTCCCCATCCCCTCTGGTGGGATTGGTTAGGTAACACCTGGAAGGTGGCATACAAGAACATCTCATTAACCAGCTTTACCAAGCACTTTGAGAAGATGGCATCAGCTCCTTAGACCCTGTCAGACAAAGATGGGTAAAAGACATAGGGACAGAGATAGCTAAAGATAATTGGCAAACAGCTACCCTCCTCTATTCTAAGGCCTCTTCCACGACATACTGGAGAATTCACCTGGGAAGTTAGACTATGCTATTTCAGAACCCCTGCTGTTAACGCTAAATACAGGAAGGAGACCCAGCAGAATGCTGGAGAGGATGGCTGTCACCCAGCCTGAGAGATGCATATTATGTGGTCCTGCCCTCTCCTTCAGGAATACTGGTCTGTCACTTCTGAATTAAATGAAATTTTCAAAAGTCTGAATTACTTACACCAGCCTTCATCCTGACTGCACTCTCCTACCAGACTCCAGATAAACTGGGTACAATATAGACTTATTGCACTCCTGGTCTTGATAGCAAAAAAATGATTACCAGACTCTGGTTTACCAAGCGTAAACCAGTCAAAAGCTCTGACGAATGTTGACTTATGAAGTATAGATTAGAGCAGACCACAGCTAAACTGAATAATAAAATGACTGGTTTCACAAACAGATGGAGTCTATGGACTCACTTTCAATTAGAACGTTACCCAGATTTTGTACCATGATGTCGGAGATTGAAACAGTTAACCCTCTACAGTCTCCCCTGCCAAAGGATATAGAAAGGAGAGACACTGATATGGAGTCACTAAAGGATGAGGGCAGCTGAGCTAGGCTGTTACAAGCAAATGTATGCCTACATCCAAGATCTAATCATATATCACTGGTGGGATCTGGAGCTAGTGTCTCAAATGTCTCCTGTTTTTATTAGCCTTAGCTAAAACCTGTATCAGTTATTACTGAAAGCAAATATACCTGTGGACTTATGGGATGTAGATATGTATCTCTGATATATTCCTATATGTATAACCGTATTGCACTGTATTCTGTACAAAAGCCTCTTAATAATAATAAAAATTTAAAATAAAAAAAATAGTTTGCTCAGTCCTGTCAGTAGAAAATATCCCCTTCTCCCCCACACAGAAATAACTCAACCTAGCTCATTTAACAACATGAAAAGAGATAAAACAAGGCTTAGTTTACATAGCTTAGTTGATACTGTTTACAGAGTACTGAAAGCTCACTGGAATCGGAAGTTTGACTACAGAACATGCTGCCATCTGAAACCTGCTGATACAGTGCTGATGAAATAGTCTCCCCAAGAGAATATTGCATTTTACTATGTGACTTGACACTTTCAATTGAAACTGAACTTCAGGGAGGATCATCAGGAAAATGCTCCCACAGGAGTTTAAAATGGCTGCAAAAGCATTCTGATAAAATGCCATAATAACCCATAGAATTCTTTAAGAACTTAATAGCGGTTTATTAAGGCATTTTTCTTCCTCATCTCACTTCACTGTATTTGTTTGAGTAAAGCAGCTGCTCACAGACACGTTCTCACACAAATACAGTTTAGTTTTTTCTATTGAACCCTTGAACCAGTTTTATAAAATTATTATAAAAATAATGCCCGCTCTCAGGATTTATGGATTATCATACACCTGAGGTGTGAAAAATCCTCATAACACACCACTGCACAGACATTATTCTCTATTTATAAAAGATTTCCACCAGACGTGCATACGGAGTTGTGTCTGCAAGCAGTTTGCTTCCTGGGAAGGGCAAGGACTAATGGAAATAACAAGGTACAGAACAGTGTAACAGTAACAAAAAAAAAAATTGTCAATGCCAAATGTTTGCTTGCTGGCATTGGTAGTGTAGGAGTTACAGAGCTGCATAACAGGAATGGCAGTGAATTATTGAACTGAAGCCAACCATACCCACCACCCTGCAGAGACTGGCAGGCATTGGGGCTGTGCCTTGGTCATCAGGCATAACAGCCATGCCATTTCACCACACCCTACCCTGCAGATACCGACAAGTGTCATGTGTGCCTTGGGGTCTTTGTGTTTATGCGCACCCCATTCCATCAGGAAATACAATGAGATGGGTGCGGGTAGAGAATGGGGTGAACTTTGGGGCCAAGAGTCCAAGGCACACCTCGATGCCTCTCACTGGCTGCAGGGTATGGAATGGTATGAGCATTACAGGCGAGAATCCCAAGTCACACCTCACTGATGCCTGTCATTCTCTCAGGGTGGGGCGTTATGGTCGGAAACCCTAATGCCTCAGGCATTAGTTGGTATTTTCACTCCAAATTTTCAACATGGTTTTTTGTGACCCCACCTCATGAACAGTGGCAGTATCAGTTTGTTAGCTGAAAGCTGTTTTTGCACAACGACTACGGCATTTAGCACCACAGGTGCAAAAGCACATTCTGAGCAGGATGTGAAAAATGACAGCTGTAATTGTTCATGGGAGGTGTAAAAATGGCAATGTTGAAATGTGCAGTGAAAATATTAAAACGTGAAGTCACGGCGTGCATAGAAACTGTGCAACACACACCCGTAATGTAATTAGTTTGGGATTTTTACAGCAGATTGTCAACACAGCATTTTGGGACTTTCGATCATGAACAGTGTCACTGTGATTTTCTTTATCTATCCCGAACAATGATTTCCCACAGCGACTATGCATTTCTGCGCTGAAAGTGTGAAAACACGTTTGGTCATGTTGTAAAAATGACAGCTGTACTGTTCATAAGGAAGTGTGGAAAATGCCACTGGTGAAAATCTGGACTGAAAATATTACAAATTACGAACTTATGAGGGTGCGTGGAAACTGCACAATGCTCTCACCGTGAATACAGTCATTCTATGGAGTTTTGTCACCAAATTTTCAATATAGCCATTTTAAGACCTCTGCTCATGAACAGTGTCACTGTGATTTTTTAATCTGTCCACACATTGCTTTCGACACTCAACTGCAACATTTAGCGCTGCATGTGCAGAACACATTTGGGCAAGATTTGAAGAATGGCAGCTGTACTGATCATAAGGAAGTGTAATAAAATGGCAATGTTGAAAATCTGACATGCAAATATTAAAATTCGCAAACTTGCGAGCGTATATGAACTGCACAACGGGTGCTCCTAAACAGTCACTTTGGGAAATGTTTTCACCAAATTTTCAACATAGCCATTTTAAGATCTCTGCTCATGAACAGTGTCACTGTGATTTTCTTAATCTGTCCCAAACATTGATTTCACACACCGACTGTGCCATTATGCTACATGCGTGAAACGCATTTTGGGTGAGATGTGAAAATGACAGCTGTACTGCTCTACTGTACTGGAGGTGTGGTAAAATTACAATATTGAAAATCCGGAGTGCAAATATTAAAATTTGTGAACTTACGAGCATGTGCAGGAACTGTTCAACGACACTCATAAAACAGTCATTTGTAGGAATTTTTCACCAAATTTGCAACATAGGCTTTTGAGAGCCCACCTTATGAACCTGGCACTGTTGTTTCTTAATCGGTCCTGAAAGGTGATTTCTGCAGTGACTGCGAAATCACCCTTCAGGCCCAATTAATGCCATGACAGTTCAAGAATTCATGAGGAGGGGTCCCAAAACCTTATATTGAAAATTGGTTCCAAAATTAAAATAAAATGCCTGAGATATGCATTAAGGCTGAAAACCCTATTTATCGCATTGTACAGCTTACTGGCATTTCCTCAGTTTGCAGTCAGCTTTGAAGAGTGCAGACTTGTTCCCAGTCCACGAAGACCATCGCCCAAGTTCTGGAGGTAATTATGGGGTGAGGGGGTGTGGGAAGAGAGGGTGCGAGGGTGGGCAGGGAGACCACTGAGGGAACTTTTTGTTTACAGGTTTATTTAAGAAGATGATGCAGGAGTTGCCATGTTGGGGTGGGCTCCCAGCGTGGCAGCTAGAAAGGTTTGGGGGCCTGAGCCAACAGGGATTGGGCACCCTTTCAGCCATATGGACTTGTACCATGCTGGGGTGGCTCCAGCGTGGCAGCTGGAGGCTGTTTGGGAGGGCCTGGAGCCAACGGGATTGGGCACCCCGTCAGCCATAACAATGTTTGCCATGCTGGGGTGGGCTCCCAGTGTGGCACCTGGAAAGCTTTTTTGGTGGGGATGTGGAGCCGACAGGGGATTGGGCACATACAGTATGTGCGTGGGGGTGGGGAAGTGCATGAGCATGCAATATGCATGCGTGCGTGCGTGTGGAGGGTGCTGCTCACTGGGCGGAGTCTCCCTTTCAACTGTATGCTTTCTGCGTTTCAACTGCTGTCATAGACAGCTGCAGCATTTATTGGAGAACTGCGGCTGCACCTCCAAACACACTGACTGAATTGGAAGACGGTGCCACATCTCCAAAACTCGGATTATGGCACTATGTTTCTTGCACATGCGGCAAAACAACATAATGAAATGGTTTTGTAAGTTTTAAAACAAACTTTCTTGGGGGACAGGAGTGCTATTTTCATAGTTTTGCCCCCCTCAGATGCTCAATGCAGTGACCCACACCGATGTTCAGGTCAGTGTACCAGGTGAGCAGCTGTCGCCAGACCCTAGTAAGCACACTCTCATGGCTTGCTGACAAGGAGGGCTTATAGTGTGGGGCAGCCTCACCTTGCAGCATGCAGTCCTGTCAGGGCAGGAGAATCCAACCAGGATGTGAACCTGGGTATGCCAGCTGGCAGGACTGACTGCCAAATCTATGTACTGTATTTGGTTACACATTGTGCTCGCAATGTCTGTAACGTATGAGCAGGGCCACTGGAAAATTGCAGAAAAAGTTAACCCAAATTGCAGAGCTGTTCACAAAATTGCGAAGAAATTGCAAGAGTCCCTGAGTGCTCAACAATAAATCTTTTACTGTTTTCCGAGCATGTATGAGTCAGTATGAACTGCTAAATGAATACACTGCCACTTGAATATGTTTTAAACATAAAGAAAAGTTTATGTTCTTAGAATGAATACTAACCTGATAAGCTATCATACGCACTGCCTATCTTCCAAAATTTAGACATCTGCCTCATACTGTCCTAAATAGATTCTATAAAGTGAGCCACAGCAAATCAATATTAAATAAATCCAGAATAAACACATTTTGAGTTTGTGGATATAGATTAGTGAAGCCTGATCAACAGCTGTTTACAGTGCTCTGTCAACTATTCACCCACTTTGGTACAAGACAAAATCAGCAGACAGAGTGGTGAATTATTGAGTTTAGTAAGATGCTGTCTGCACTGTAGGTACTGTACAATACTTTTAAAATCACATATTTAAATATTAGAGGGACACATTCAGTCCCAGTGGGCCTCACAGTCTGAAAGCCCACAAAAATTACTTTCATACAAGATATTGGGCTCATCTGTTGCTAGAGCACCCCAGAGATACAAATGACTGAGTCTGTTCAGTATTAATACTACATTAGAGCCATTTTAGAATCTTGTGATGTCAGTGATGAACAATCTGTGCTTAAGTTAGTGCTGTTAGCATAGCTTGTTCATCAGTGACATCACAATGTTCTAAAATGGCTGTAATGTAGTATTAATACTGACAGACTCGGTCATCTGTATCTCTGGGTGCTTCAGCTACAGATGAGTGTCCTCATTTGAAGAGTTTTTTGTGGGCTTTCAGACTATGATGGCTACTGGGCATGAATGTGTCCCTTTAAATCTGGGTTACTGGGGCTAGCAGTATAGCTTCAGAGGTTAGCATAACAAACTATGAATGAGCTGACGATTTCTAGCAGACCTGGGTTTGATTCTCACAACCTCCACTTGTATACTGTATGACTGAGCAAGTCACTTGACTCAGACCACCTCAGTGCTTCTGGGTTGCCCTGAAAACAGGCTCTTGTGCCTAGTGGGCCTTACACAGCCACCAAAAATATATAGTGATACCAATATATTTTTACTGCATCATACAGTAGTCAGGGTACCCTGTAATTTACCTTTGTTTTACTCTGGCTGCAATAATTTTGTTTAAGATAAATGTTCAGATACATTTTATGTGTTTTATAAGCTTGTTTTCAAACTTTAGTCAGGTTTTTATTGTAGTCTTTGCATGTGAGCATCTAAGTGGTAGATTGCTAAGAGCGAGATCGTTGTTACCAACCAGTTTATTCAAGTTTATAAGCAGCTGAGCCGTCCAAAATCCTCAGCTGTTTGAACCAAAACTAGTCTGGAGGAAAGTATGCTCACAAGGAAAAAACCTGTCCTATCACTTAAAAAAAACGCCATAGTTAGCACCCCATTTAAGGAATTGGATAATTTGCACCTTTCTCCCATCTTTTCTTTCAGTCTCTGTGGCAACAAAAAGTTTTTGATAGACAAACCAAAGTTAAGTGTTTGTACTTATGCTTGGCCAGTGGATTCTGAAACCAAACAAGACAAGAGGCTCGTTCACACTCGCCTTGCCTCAGCAGCTCCTTTCAAGCATTCAAAAGTTTTAATGAAACATTTGAGAGCTGCACTCACACGGCATCGGTGTTTTCAGTGCCCTTTCCTTACCATCAATTTGCATGTTGTTCTGATCACTGTTGGTTGGTGGGGACTTGTAGTGATTCAGGTGGTTTGCCTGTTCAGACAGCACAGGAAACCACCTACACCACTCCACAAACCCAGGGAAAGAGGGATCATAGTGGCAACACCACACAACAGAAAATGGCAAGGTTCACATATGGGCAGGAGCACCAATCTGACCATTGTGAGCCACTGACAATGGCTCACAGTGAGTCGTGTGAATGAGCCTAAGGATTCAAAAGAAAGCAGCGTCACTTGAAACTCTTCCCCTACCTTGCACTATATTGGTTTGGGCAAACCCAAGTCTACATGAAAACTGTCAATATATTTGAGAGTATTTTATTAAAATGTTGACACTTTTACAGAATTCAATGTAAAAACTCAAAATTGAAAGTAATTGCAGAACGTCAGTTTTATGAGAATGGTGAAAAATGCGGATTCCGCAAAAACATTGTGGGTGCAATTTCTCAGTGGCCCTGCTATGATCTTTGTCCATTTCTTGTATTTGTATCCCCCACTATCCCCCACCGTTTGCACCTTGAAATAAGCCTTGGCTCAGTGTGCCTTTCCCAGCTACCAAAATATTTTAAATAAATATTGCTGAGCAAGCAAAATGTATAAGTTAAGCACATCAAACTTATTAAAATCCACCATGAAGGAAACAGACATTCCAGTGTGCAGGGTTGTCTAGTTTAAGTCATGGTCATGTTAAAAAGTCAGTTTTCAAAAATCACATTATCAATCACTGTGCAGTAGATATAGCATTTAGCATGAAATGTTTCTCTTGCAGAACCAGAAAAAACAAGGCCTCCTGTGTCTACTATCTAGCTAAAAATCATTCTGAAGATAAAAGCTTATTCAGAAAAAAACAAGCATTTAGCAGCAGGGTGTGACAAACATACTGACTACACAGCAAGGCAGTCATTCTTACCACAGCAGAAGTGCAGTGACTGAGATACATTTGCCAAGTACAACAAGATAAAAACAACATTACAAAGATTCTATAGGTCAGTCCCAATATGTTTAATATAGCATTTAGTTTTAGCTTCCTAAATGCCAAGGCTGTTTGTCCCAACTGTCAACATACATGAAATCTTTGCAACGATTCACCGTGAAATGTAGCAGCCAGTCATCAACTACCATCTGAAGATTTTCATGAAATTCTGATTTACAGTATTAGATTTAGAAGTATATTTTGTTCCAATCCAATCAGCATGCTACAAGGTATATTGAATTTTTTTTTTATTAAGGTCTTTCTTCCTCTAGAGTCAGCAGTTCCCTTCAGCCAGCCTACTGCAGAACTCCCAGCACCATCAGCAGGCAACACTAGAACAAATGTGACCCAAGTGTGGTCCTAAGAGCGCAAGTGGCTATCACCCATAAGTTGACTTTTCACATCATTAGGTCCAAAGGCCTGTTTTCAAGATGGTTCTGTTTTTACAGATTATTCACAACAGGTTTAGGCAGCACAGATTGATATACAAAATATTATAATAAAATAAAACTTGAAACTTGTGAACATTTAATATACAAAACTTTTAGCTCTGCTTTTCAAGTTTGCTTTCTTATCACCACCTGTGGAACGGCTTTTCCTTCTCATGTTGCCATCTCGGGAAGGCTGATAATGTAGGGGAGCCCACAGTGTTGGAACCCTCATTTCACTCACCTGAGGGAACACTACTGCGGCAGGCTTGGCAGACCCTCCCCTGGCGTCTGAGAGCACTGACTCCAGAATGCTCCCATGACCCTCTGGCCTGGGGCTGAGCGCTGGGTCTGAGGCACACACCTGCTTCTCATGGTTGGTAGTGAAACATGCTTCCCCAGTGCCTTGGGGTCATCCCTTACATTTAGTTTCTGATCACAGCTGTACCTTCTAATAGGATCCCGTGCCAATGGGGACTATTTGATTGATTGCTGGAAATCACCAATTTAGATGAATAAGAAGGTTCCACATCAGTTTCCTGTCAGGCCTTGGGGCTGAGGACTGGCAACTTTTATACATCCGTTGACGTGTTGAAGGAATCTTGTCATCACATGGAATTCCACTGGCCCTTCTGAATGGGGTAAAAGGTCTATGCACTTGCAGTCTCTGAATTGTGATAGGAAATCTTGGTCCTGAGGTCCTGGAATGCAACTGGCACTCACTTTGGTTATGCGGGGATTCTCTTCTTCCACTGTTCCCATTATAGAATTGTGCTGGCTTTATTTCCTCCTGTGCCCTGCATTGGGTTGGAGTCTGAGTTTTGTTTCTTCCTTCTCCAGTTGTGAGGAGACACTTTCTCCTGAATACTACTGTTTACCTCCTTGTCTTGCTGAGTCACTTTACTGGATATTTCTGGTCCCATTTCCAGACCTGTGGGCTCATTTCTCTTTGTGTGCTCCACCACACAACCAGACCCTTTCCCTTTCTTTGTCTTATTTTTGCTGCGAAACTTCAGAAGTTGCCTTTCCAACTTGGCATTTTCCTCTTTATATTTTGCAGTTTCTTTTTGGCTGGCTAGCAGTTCTTGCCTCAGATGGCAATTCTCCTCCATGAGAAGGACAATTTTCCTCTCCATAATGCCTTCTCTTCATTGTTAAAGAAGAAAAGTCTGCCAAAAACTTGACTCAAAACGGAGATCAGTCCCTGGAAACAGCTTGAAACAAGGCCATTTTAGATTTGCAGCGCAGTTGCAGAATAAAACTACTGAACTTCAATAACTTTTCAACACTGAGAGATCTCTTGAGTGTTAGAAAAACAGAAGCAAAACTCATGATTCTGCTGTTTCTAATTTAATCTCCTGTAGTTTCATTTTCTTGCATTGCCATGCCTCCAATTATACAATGACTTCCTTTAAACTTGTTTTTCTTCTTTTATGTTTTTAGTTAGGGCTTAGAAGAAATTCTACTACCTAGCCGGTAAACATCTGGCATATATAGCAACCACTGTCAGGAGTTTATACTAGGTACACTTTATTAATATCCACCTTCACATGCACAACAGGTGCAGGTTTCAGTAGCTGTGACTTTTTGGCAACCATTGCGACACAACGTCTACTCCTACACCCTCCCTTCCCCATAAATACAAAAGTAATATTTGAATTTGACTTTAGAAACAGAAATAACTTAGGCTTTAAAACTGTTTTCCTTTCTCCAGCTTCTCAAAGCCAGAGATGGGGGCCCGGACTACCACACCTTTGTTGCTATTTTTTTTTTTTTTAACATTAAACTTTTATTAAGGTAAATTGAATAAAAAAAAGGTATACATAGGTTCACAGTTAATGTGACTAAACTTCTCTTTCACATACTGTATCAGGAAGCCTGGGAGAACTACATGCGCTCCCACTTGTGAAACAGCTAATGATACAAACCTGGTACATTATTAGAAAGTCACTTCAACTAACAGTGTTTTTCAGCTTCATGTGCCCACTGGCACTGGCAGAAGACTTTATGCCAGCCACACAAGGTCCAGAATAGAGCCTGGAGCAGAAATTCCCTCCATTATATTTTCCAATTTTTCGAGTCTACAGTACTAGACTCCTTTACAACTCTCCAACGGATGGATCAACTACTGCAAAAGACTTTTAGGCCCTGCTCACATTGTCACTTTTAAACATTTACAGGATGTTTGTAACATTTTAAAAGTGAAGAACATGGTTCACATTCACATTTAATACAGTTTTCTTAACATGTCCTAAAATGTTATTGCGTGTGACCTAGTCTCAGCAACGGTTCTGAAAATGGTATCATTATGCAAACCATTTTAACTGACCATCTGAACAGGCATCCATGTGAGTCCCTTCTCACTGTAATGTTTGTCCTCCTTGTTCCCATCATGTAGTTCAGAGAAGTGTCCCAGAATTCAATTGTTTGTGAATGCAACTGTGTTGAGTGTGAAGAGTGACACTCTGGTTAAAGTGGGAAACTGCATTCCATATTGCAAGACTGTATTGTAGCCTGTCAGTTATAATTGGTACTGTGCTGCTGTGTATGCTGAAGTGATTGTCACCTTCTTATATCGTCCAAAAAGTGCTGTAATCACAAGATGACCGATTGTTCAGCAACTTGGTCTGAGGAGGTCACAAAATTATTAATAGAGGACTTGTCCCAAGAGTGTGTACAGGAAGAGCTGGCAAACTTGGAGGAATACAAAAATGTATCAGAAGGTCTCAGATTTTCTAGCAGAGCATGGGGCTAATCGTACTGCCAAACAGTGCAGAGAAAATTACAGTAAACAAGTGAAGGTCAGGTACCACAAGGCAAAAAATTTAAGCCGAAAGTCAGGTGGTGGTAGGATAACCTGCCCATACTATGATGAGCTGGACCATAACCTTGAGACCAGACCTACTTCAAACCTTACATTTCTACTCGAGTCATCATCTGTTGACCCACCTAATACGAATGAGCCTGAGGACTACCCTGAACCAGAGCCTCTGCACTCAGGTAATATTATGTAGTTATTTCAATGCAGTATTTTTTCAATTTGTGTAGTTTTTGGGGAGCAAATACACCACCAGGGTGATGCCTGGAATTCTCTTCGAGCCACAGCAGAGTCTGTTAATTGTTTCAGTGCACAATACAAGCAGCTGTGTATACTGGCACTATCTCTCAGTCCTGCAGAATACAAACATTGAGTCTGCTTTGTTTGCAGCTAGTCCTCACGCAGCTGTCCACCCTCCCAGTATCACAGTATTCTTTCTCCCTTACCATGTCCCAACCTCTTGAATGTGCTCACAATGTATGAACACGTATGCTGTCATGTTTATGATATAACTTGTTGACCGAACATGACAGTGGACTGCTGTTGATAATTAATCATTTGCAGTCTTTGCTGATCCTTCTCATCCTGCTGCTCAGCTCCGTTGTCAACCATTCTGTTCTGTCAACTTTGATTTCCCTGAATGTTCCACTTTGTTCATGCATGACCTATGGCAATGATGATTATTTCTGTTCTTATTTCATTTTTCAGATGAAGAGGATAATCATGATGTGTCTGGCATGAGTGAGGCTCTCACATTTGCAGCATGTGATGAGACCCAAACTGCTAATGATGATTTATTAGATGGACATTCCTGTGATGTAGAGGCTTCAACATAAAGTTCTGCATCTGGGAAGAGGCCCACAAGCTATGAATCTCTATCAAACCTATGTAAACAAAAAGAGCAAATAGGACACAAGAGCTTGTTGAAGCTGTGTTTGAGCACACTAGAAAGCTGCTCATAGAGCATCATAACCAGTTGATTCAGTTAGAGAATGATAGGGTCAAGGCAGAGTTAGAATTAGAAGGGTGAATGCAAAAACATGAGATTGAGCAGTAGAAAACGTTTTTGAAAGTTTAAGCTAAATGTATGCACCAGTCTTTGCAAGTACAGTGCAACAAACATCTGCTGCCCTGCTAGAACGGTCATGCACAAGTGGCAAGGCTGGGCAACACCACGCTGCAGTATAGTGTTCCCAGTACTAGTGTTGTTCAGTTTTTGACCAGTCAGCCAGTGCTGTCTAGTGTATCACATCATCAGCATGGTGTGACTGGCAATATTGCAAGATGTGTTGCAGGCACATGGTGAGTGGATCTGCATCTTGTATGCATAACGTGGGAGGTAATCGTGGGAGTGGTGACATAAATGGCACAATCTATTCATGTCCCATATGTGTCCTCAGCTACATTCATGGAACAACTACGTGCTGATGATGTGACATGAACAAACCTGTAATCTTTACTTGCAAAAGCCTGTAATTATTTTCTGTGCCCCAAATTTGTAATACTTTCTCTTGATTGCCTTTTGTCTGGTTGTGTTGTGCACACACTAATTGATATTTGTGTCAGGACCTGTCACATGAATTTGCATTGAAGTTTAAGTACAGTTCTTCAAAGTCATTTTATTGATATGTTTTAACTTAAAAGTTTATTAAGCATTATAATTATTATCAAAATTCAATGAACAACCATAAGGTTGGTGAGCGATCTGTTAGTAATAGTGTTACTTAATTAACAAACTTGCCAATGGCTGTAATGAAGCATAGTAACACGAAACACGTAAGTATGTAAGATTACAAACCGAGTACTTAATGAGATTTTAACAACTGTTCCTAATAGTCATTTCTAATAAGTTAACACTGAACATTTGCAATTATTATAAAACAATTTCTATAACATTTATAAAATATGCTTTTGAAAAACAATGTTTGTGTATTAAAATATTTGAACGATATGACAGTCTCTTTCATCTTGTTTTTCAGCACCCTGTATACGAAAACAAGCAGTATGGTACAATGATATTGTTATTGAACTGAAGGCAGCCAGTTTAACAAACCTGCTGAGACAGGTAGTGAACAGTAAACAGTGCCGCACAATGGTCTCATGAATGTATACCAGTTTAGTTAAGTGCCACACATTGAATCATGGCAGTCATATTAGTAATGTACATTCCCATCGGATAGTATGGCTGCAAGCCTCACTGCTACTGGCTGCTAAATGTCATCAATTATTTAACTGGGATGAGAAGCAATCAGCTGACACATCCCTAATCCTGATGCCTGAAATGTTTTAAGTAGCTGCACTGAAATCATCTGCATGGATATTCTCACATTCAGGTTGAGGTACTACTCCCATGTCTGTGTCATCTAGCAAAAGGATTTAAACAGTTCTCTTAGTCTCACATGCATTGTGTAGGACGCAACAGGAAGCAATCACAGGGGATGTTTTCCAGGCTGAATTAATTCCTTTAAGGAGGCACCTCCACCTCCCTTTAGTCTCCCAAAGACACATTCAATTACCATCCTAGCTCTGCTGAGGCAAAGTTAAAATTGCATTTTATGGCATCACGGTAGTCAGGGTAAGGTTTCATGAGCCATGGGAGTAGGGGGTAGGCGCATCTCTGAGCATGACAACTGGCATAGTTATACTATTAATTTCTTTACTGATGTTAGGAAACAGTGTACCACTCTGACACCTGGAGTATATTTGGTTATTCTTAAACACTCTGGCATCGTGGACTTTGCCAGGCCAGCCCCCACTGATGTCTAGGAACCTGAACTTATGATAAACTACTGCCTGCATAACAACTGAATAGAAACATTTTTTGATTGTAAAACTCTGTGGCATTCCCAGGCAGACAGATTATAGGAAAGTGTGTTCCATCTATAGCACCTGCACAGTGAGGAAAACCCCAGTCATTTTCAAATCTGGCAATGATTTCAGGAACATTTTGCATAGTTATTACTCTGGGCAAAAGGACATGCACGATCGCCCTGCACACCTCATTTACTGTCTTATAGACAGCTGACCTTCCCACACCAAACAGGTGGCTTAGGGTTCGATGCTCAATGTTAGTGGCCAACCTCCAGACTGTTATTGCCACACGCTTCACCACAGGTATGGCGTGTCTGAAGTAGGTGTCCTGTCTTTTATACATGGTCCAGTCTCAGCACAGATATGCACAAAGGTGGCTCTACTCATTCTAAAATTTGAAAGCCACACCTCATCTCCCCACTGCTGTAGTACTATATATCATCCCACCAGGATGATGACTCGTTCATAATCGCCACTGCTGTAGTACTAGATCATCCCACCAGGATGATGACCTGTTCATACTCCCCACTGCTATAGTACTATATCATCCCACCAGGATGATGACCTGTTCATACTCCACACTGTTCTGTAGTACTATATCATCCCACCAGGATGATAACCTGTTCATACTCCACACTGTTCTGTAGTACTATATCATCCCACCAGGATGATGACCTGTTCATACTCCCCACTGCTGTAGTACTCAGATCATCCCACCAGGATGATGACCTGTTCATACTCCACACTGTTCTGTAGTACTGTATCATCCCACCAGGATGATGACCTATTCATACTCCACACTGTTCTGTAGTACTATATCATCCCACCAGGATGATGACCTGTTCATACTCCACGCTGTTCTGTAGTACTATATCATCCCACCAGGATGATGACCTGTTCATACTCCACACTGTTCTGTAGTACTATATCATCCCACCAGGATGATAACCTGTTCATACTCCACATTGTTCTGTAGCCTGAAGTGATAGTATGAACAGCAGCCAGGATGTTTTGCTGCATGATAAGTAATCTCAAAATCTGAAGCCTCAACAAGAGCAGTCTCAGTAATCTCCTCTTTGATCCATCCTCATATGTTGCATGCGCCATTTCAATGCACTACTGAACACCCTAACATAAGCTGTCACACAAAATAAAGCAGCTGTCATCACTGTCAGACTGGTAGGTGCCATATTAAAACACTTTGCCTGGCAACCACATCACATGACAATACAGCCACGATGCATGCTAGTAAGCAAGTAATGAAAAAGAGAAAAGAGTAGGAATAATGAAGTTACATGAAATATATCGCAATTATGCATCATTTTATACATTAAGCAGGTGCATTCACTTTGAATGTTTCCATTTCATGTATGCTCTACATCAGTTCACAAATATATTCATTACCAATACAAAACAATTTTTCCCCATTAATGTAGCGTACAGGGCCACATGTTGTTTACTTTGACAAACCACTAGCATTATGGGTTGACGCCTGCTACCATCTGGGAATGGCAGATGTAGTCAACAACCATGTTGATGTCAAGATAGTGGTAACATCACCGATCTGAACTGTGAACATGGTGGCTGAACTCAAACACACTGAAAAAAAGAGGTGTGAATGGGAGTATATGAGGTGGGTTCAAAAACATTTTAAAAACGTTAGTTACCAGGAGAAAGTGTGAACAGGGCTTTATAGGTATCAACAGATACAACATTCCATCCTGACTCTATCTTTGAAAGTTAGGACCATGACACTCATACCCCTGCTAATTGCTGATAAATGCTTTCATCGAGTTTTTGGTTGAGCAATACAGAACATCTGATTTGCAGGCTTTCTCAAAGTATAATGGAGTCCAGAACCCAGGGATCAGATTCTGTTAGAATAAAGTGGACTGAGAAATGAACAGTTACAGCAGAACTTAGCGTAACAGTAGATCTTTGAAAAAATCTCCTCAGTTAGGCCACAAGAATCTCCTCCATTAGGCCACACCTTTGGAACTATAAGCTATGAGTTTACTAGCTTTATCCATGATGCCTTAAACCATGGGCATGTGGTTGGAGCAACTTACATCGACTTAAGGCATTTGATGCAGTTAGCCACGAGCTCCTACTAAGTTAGCTGGCCAGCATTGGTCTCTCACCAGAGGCAGTGGGATGGTTCTGCAGGTATCTAACTGGCCATACACAACAAGTAAAATGCTTAACACCCTCTCTGATCACTGCAACATCTCAACCAGGGTACCCCAGGCTCAATCTTGGGCCCCTACTTTTCAGTTTATTCCCAAATAACCTACTCAAAGCCTGTCTTCACAGAGTCCTCTTGTATGTAGACAATGCAGTACTGTTCTCTAGCCATGCCAACCCTGCCACACTTGAAAAATAATGCAGAATAGCTTCACGGAGGTGAAATCTTGGTTCCTAAGCCACAAACGTTGTCTCAGCTACAGAGGACAAAGTCCATGCTCTTTGCCACACCTCAAAATAGACACAAATCATACCAGCTACAAATTCATAACAAACAAATGAAGTATTGGACATGGTCCTTACCTTCAAATACCTAGGGTCACCATTGACAGCTGTCTTACTCTCATCGCATCGATATGGTTGCAAAACTGTCAACTCCAAAACTGGTCTGCTATACAAACACAGATATTGCTTAACAGATGATGCCCTAGACCGCTGTCGCCAGCTCAGTCCTATTGATTACAGACTATGGACTAGTTGTCTATGGGGTTGTTACTGATACATCTCTGCACAGAATCTAGATCAACCTTAATAAAGCCTGTAGGTTTATCTTGGGGCCCACCATCCAACATATGTATGTGAGCTCTATTCCACACTGGGTGGATCACCCTAAAACAGGATTCGGTACCAAGTATGTCTGTTTGGCTAGAAGGCCACCCTTGGCCTTACTACTCCAGGGATACTTAGACATCTTGATACCAACAACAGCACCAGGAATACAAGAAGTGCATGCAATTAATCCTTAAAAGTGCCCTTCTGAAGAACCTACCAAGAGCAAAGATCTTTGAATATAGGGCCCCAAATGGCTAAACTCCTTAGTGAAGACCTCCAGGCCTGCACTAAACTTGGCCTGTTTCAGTCTAACCTTAGAGCTCTCCTAGCCCCTGACAACTCAAAATATAATTGTGGTCACTAATTTCCCTAAATCTTCCACTCCCCACATCTAACCATGACCCTGGGCCCACCCTATGCACTACTAGTAGGGCCACTGACACCTGGTCTCCCTCCTTCAACAGTCCATACATAACCAACCTTTCCCCTTACCCTACTCCCAATTTCCTCCCTTGACAAGGCTTCCTGAGCTGCTGCGCGCCCCCAACCTCACTCATCAAATTCTCCTTGACAAGGCATGCTAGTGCTATTTTGCAGCCTCTTCTAGCTCTCTAACATTGGGTCACCTACCCAAAAGCTTATTTTGCCTCCTCCCCTGCCCTCTGCTAAATCTCTCTACTGGTCTTTACTATTACTTTTGAAATTAAATAGTGTTGCCTGAGGCCTCAGCTAACATTTTGCTATGCTCTTATGGACCCTTTGAATACAAATTTGTAAATAATTATCTTACTGATGTCTGCACTCTCTGTTAAATTGTTTGTTCCTGATTTGTACACAGGTATCCTACTGATGCCTGCATGCTTTGTTGTCGTCTGTTATAATGTCTACTCTTTGACGTGGAACCTATGTAAATGAGCTTGTAGCTCATAGGTGTTAATGCAAGTACAAATAAATAAACCATCAGCATCAGGACCACCTGGAAACTTTGCCAACTGAGGGACCACCCACAATGACGCAGCATCGATATGATATAATGTGAGTGGCTCTCTATCACTTCAGTTTCCACTGGAAATTAACCTCAGAGGGCCCCCAACTGTGAGGAACCAGGAGATTAGACCAGCACCAGTCATATAATGATAGGAATGGGGCAGGAGACAGGATGTATGGAGTAAGAATTTAGGCACAGCATTCATTCATTTATGAATGTTTTTGACAACTGGGTGAGCAAACTGATCCAAAGAACCATCTTCAGTTACAATGAGGGCCATACAATGACAGACAATAGGTACAAGTTGTAATACCGTAGGTACATATAATACAGTGAGTACAGTGGCATCAGAAACAGTGACACATAAACATCATTGTCATGGGTTGAACAAATCAGGTCACACAGGAATCAACAAATTTGGTACAACATACCTAAATTGTTTGTTTAATAAAAATCATACCAACAAAAAATATAACAGCTTACAGCAGCGAACTTATGATAATAAACAAACAAAATAAAACTTCAAAACAGCACAGCTTCCTGCCAAGGGTCTAGCAGTGGAACATAATCTTGTGCAGTATAACAGAGAGCAGAAGGTCCTCACACGAACTCTCCTAACAGCATCTAACCTGAGAATCTAGGCTTGGCTTTTAAAGAGTGAGCTCCACCCCTTAGCTCAAAGCCCCACCTAATTATTAAGCTATTTACAGGAAATCTTCTTATTTCTTTGTACAATCAATTACTTAGAATACACATAAATGAAAGGCATAACAAATAATCCATTATTATGACATCAACATAAACACCCTAATGCTCTATCAGATATGATTGCACATTTCTTGCAGAGTGGGCTGCATTATAGACAACTCCTCCCCTTTTCTAAAGGTAACCTAGGAGCTGCAGCATATAAAAGAAGGAGAAAGGCGCTGCTGACTTTCTATAGGAGACAGCACCTTGCAAGGACACTAGCACTGATTGGAGACATGATACTCCTGGGAGCTGAGTCGGTAAACCACATTTTAGTTCTTCTATTGTCCTGTATTTTAGTTAATTTGCTAACTGTTTAACCTTTTCAAGAACAGGATATTCCAATCTGCACCTGTACATATCCAAAAGAAAACATTTAAACTGGCATTGGTAATTTCTTAAGTTTGACTATCAATCCCAGCTTGCTTTTTACATTGTGAAAAAAACTGCCTACCAAGTCTGTTTACAGACCTTTAGTTACTTTCATTCTTTAAGTCTGCACATTTAAGGGCAGTACAGGAAAAAGTGCTTATATTTAACTGGACCATGACGAGAGGAGCAGAAATAGGAAGGGGATGAAAAATAGTTTAAATTGTAATACACAGCACCAGATGGCCAGTCTGACTGCAGCATATTCTGAATGTTTTACACAGAAAGGGGGGATTAGAAAGAGACAGAAGACATAAAATGAAGGAATAAAGTGCTGTTGCGCAACAGTCTTTGGAACAGATGTAGGAGAGAAGAAGAAACGTCAGGTTCAGCTAAGCACTATTCACATGGGTGGTTTCAACTACCACATTTCCCCTCTTTAAGAACAAACCAATAATTTGGTTTGAAGACCACATTCCTTTTCCACAACATAAACCCAAGGGAATGGGATGGGACTTCACCCACCCTCACAGAAGTCCCACCCCAGGGCACCTATAAACAAAAACAATAAATACAATTAACATCATTCATTGTCATATGTCATACTTTGCCCTGGGGTTGAAATAGGATATTGTATCCCATTCTAGATTAAATTTCCTTAAGCACCATATCTAGAAAGGAAATCTGCATTTTATGTTTGCTGCCTGGTCTATGCTTAATCTCAAAATTATAGGGCTGTAGAGCCAAGTACCAACGGAGAATGGTGCATTTTATCCTTTATCTGGTTAAGCCAGCATAAAAGGTTGTGATCCGTAATTAAAGTAAATGAGACCCCATAGACAGAATTTCAATGTCTCTATAGCCCATTTAATTGCTAAACATTCCTTTTCTATTGTAGCATACTTCTTCTCTGGGATATAGTTTCCGCGATGAATAAGATGGGGTGCTCTTCTCCATTGATATTTTGACACAATACAGCACCTAGACCAGTTTCTGAAGCATCTGTTTGTAATTCAAATGGTTTATTAAAATCTGGAGATTGTAACACTGGTGCTGAACACAGTACAGCTTTTATTGTCCTAAAAGCTAAATCACAAGCAGGTGACCATGGGATTTTATTTGGGACTTGTTTCTTAGTCAAGTCAGTCAATTGGGTTGCAATTGTAGAAATCAGGGATAAAGTGTCTATAATAACTAGCTAAACCCAAAAGATCTCACTTGTTTTTTTGTTTCTGGGACTGCACATTGGGCTACTGCCTCCACCTTCTCTATTTCTGGACGTACTATTCCATTACCCAAAATGAAGCCCAAATATCTTGTCTCATTCATGGCTAGGCGTACACTTGGAAGGATTAATAGTTAAACCAGCTTTTTCAATAGTATATAAAACATTAGACAAATGGGTAAGATGTGTTGACCAGTCTGAACTGAAAATCACCACATCATCCAAATAAGCAGAACAATAGGAAGAGTGATCATTCAACAATACATCCATATATCTTTGGAAGGTGGCAGGGCCCCATGTAAGCCAAATGGCATATAAGCAAACTGGTATAACCCTTAGAGTGCTAAAAGCTGATTTTTCTTTAGACTTCTTCCAAAGGGATCTGCCAATAGCCCTTTGTGAGATCGAGTAGAGATGTATTGTGCCTGTCCAATGATCTATTATATCATCCACTCTAGGAACTGGATAGCTATCAAACTGAGATACTTGATTGAGTTTACGGAAATCGAGATATAAATGGATACCCCTTCCTTTTAGGTACAATTACGTAGGGGATGACCATGGACTTCTAGAAGGTTCAATAATATTTAATTTCTGTAATTTCTCAATTTCCTGTACAACCTCAGACCTACTTCTTTCTGGCAATCAATATGCCTTTTGCCTTATTGGGACAGAATCAGTTTTAATCGTATGTACTACATCAATGGCTTTACCTGGGATAGTTGTGAAAACTTTTGTATAATGTTGTAGTACATTTTCCAATTCTGCATGTTGCTGACTGGTTAAATTTGAGTTAATATGTACATCTTAATAGTTTCTTCTGATTCAAGCCTTTATAGGCAGAATCTAATTCAGTGTCTGAACTACTGGGCATAACATAAAGGTCAGCTTTAACATCAGAAGTAAGTCTCTCATGCCATTTCTTTAAGAGATTTGCATGATAGATGGGTGTACACTTCGTCTCCCGGTATCTCAACTTGGTAAGTGACAGGACCAGTCTGGGAAACAATGGAGTAAGGTCCCTGCCATTTCATTAAAAGCTTATTGTCATTGGATGGCAATAATAACAGTACCTTTTCCCTGGAAGAAATTGTCCCCCAGTTTTACTATCATAATAGCATTTCTGCTTAGTTTGGGCTACCTTATTTTGTTCATGTGCCTTTTTGTGTACTGCACTAGTCGCTTTCTAAGATTAACCAAATAGTCTAGGATATTGGTATATTTCACTGTGGTCTCTCCTCCCAAGTTTCTTTAACTATGTCAAGAGGTCCCCTGGGGTTTCTTCCATACAGCAAACTGAATGGTGAAAATCCTGTTGAGGCTTAGGGACCTCTTGGTATGCAAACAGGAATAGGAGTAGATATTGATCCCACTTTTTACCTTCTTCATCCATAAATTTCTAATCATACATTTTAATGTCTGATTAAATCTTTCTGTAAGACCATCAGTTTGTGGATGGTAAGGGTGGTTCATAATGTAGCAATTCTTAAAGCTTTGTACAATTCAGTGAGTAGTGCAGCATTAAAATTTGTACCATGATTCGTCAGGATCTCTTTAGGAATACCCATACGACTGCAGAATTCTACTACTTTTCTGCTATTTTTGAGGCTGTAACTGTTCTCAAGGGAAAAGCTTCAGGATATTTGGTTACATAATCACAAAGGACAAGTATGAATCTATTACCCTTACTGCTCTTTACTAATGGTCCTACCACATCCATAGCTATTCTTTCAAAGGGTTGAGCTACAACTGGTAGGGTCATTTAGGGTACTTTGTCCCTGTGAGTTATCTGGCTGATTTGCTGACAGGAAGGACAACATCTGCAATACTCAGCAATGCCCTCCTGTAGACCAGGCTAGAAGAATCATTGCAATAGTCTAGCAGAAGTTCGGTCTCGTCCTGCATGTCCAGCACTAGGGATATCATGTGCTAAAATAGAAGATCTTTTCTAAATTTCTGTGGTACCAGCATTTGTTTTATCTGTTCTTGTGTTTTAGGATTTATACATATTCTATATAGAATTCCATTCTGTTGTGCAGCATATGGTGAACCCAAAGGTACTTGTTTGTTAAGCTGTGAAAAGAAAGGGTTAAGTGTATTGTCATTTTGCTGTTCAGTTTTAATATCTACAATATGATATTGAGGCATGACATCACCAGTCCCATTTTGTTTTTGTTTCCAGTCTTTCTGTAATAATTTTTTCTGCCTTTGTTTTCGTGGCCCTTTACCCTCTTCAAACAAAGAATCATCAAAAGAATATAGGGTCCTGTTGTATTAGTTGTGACTGAGCCCTCGTGGTTACAGCTGATAAGGCAGTGTCACATGAGGTTAAAAGGTCATTAAAGGCTGGAAAGTCTTGACCAATAATCAAAGGCACAGGTAAAGTGGGTACAACTCCTAATGTCATATCACATGTCTGTCCATTTATACATACTTGTGTCTCAGCAGTTGGGTACTGACGACATCACCATGGATACAAATTACACCGTGGGTTTAGTACTTAATAACTTGTTATCTAGTAGGTCAGCCCAGATTAGCTTTGTCGCCCTGAGTCCACTAGCCCTTCTACTTGAGTTCCATTTACCATAGTCTTTATAAAAAGTTCCCCAAGTTCATAGAAGCTAGGTATGCAGACTTTTCTTTGGGCAGAAACGGGCTATGTGTCCCAGTCCATGGCAATAATGGCATTCTATGGTGGATTCAGGTTTTTGATGCCATCTCCCGACCTTCCCTCTAGTCTTAACAATCCCTGTCCCAACTGATGAAACAATAGGTCTTACCATAGTGGTTGTGGATGTTGTAGTAGGAATGACATTTTCTGTTCTCCTGTACCCTTTTTGTACCGTTGTCATGCAGATAAGAAATCCTCGGCTAGGGTAATTGGAGCTTCAGTATTATCAGGATGGTGTTCTCTTACCCATAATTGACATCCGCAGGGCATAATCTGTACAAATTGCTCCAACACAAACTGCTCAATGATGGCTGGTACAGTCTTTCCCCAGGTTGTAGCCATTTGTGACACAAGTCATTCAATCTGGTATAGGTCTCCCGAGGTGGTACATGGGGTAAATGCTTTAAAGATCGAAACCTTTGTCTATATGTTTCTGTGTTAATGTCATATCTTTTAGTATCTCCTTCTTTACAGAGGCATAATCATTAGCAATCTGGATATCCATACAGGTGTATGCCAATTGATCTTCGCCAGATAGATATGGGGCAAGTCTTACCACCCGTTGGGTAGCAGGCCAATTACAAGCCTGTGCTACATGTCAAATGTTGTAAGATATGCCTCTATATCATCAGAGGGAGTTATTTTCATTAATTTTATGTCTCTGATTTGTATGGGCTGCCCCTTGACCAGCCCCAATAAGTTGTAAGGCCTGTATTGTGTCAGCCCACCTTTGGTCTTGTTGCTTTCTTTCAACCTCTCTTTCCTCAGATCTACCTCTCACTGGTTCCATCTCCATCAGACATATAGCTAACCAGCGGAGTAAATCCCTGAGGTCTTGGGGGTTTCAGCTGTTCTTCTTCTGATCTCTTCACACCCTTCTCTTCCATCTTCTGTATGCCCTGTTTAACTTTAGGACATGTGGCAGCAGGTAATCCTTCAAGAAGTGGTTCACCAACAGCAGTCGCTTGGGTTCTGGTCAAAACCCTGATACGGCACCAGCTTCCTCGAGTTTATGTGCCATGTACCTGTTGAAAACCACTTGTGACCTGGATACTATGTGCAGTATCTTTACTGGAGTCCACCTATTCCTTATGGATCTCCAATCAACCCCACTTCTGGTACCAAATGTCGTGGGTTGAACAAATCAGGTCAGACAGGAATCAACAAATTTGGTACAACATACCTAAATGGTATGATTTTATTAAACAAACAAACAAAAAATAACAGCTTACAGCAGGAACTTACGATAATAAACAAACAAAATAAACTTCAAACAGCACAGCTTCCTGCCAAGGGTCTAGCAGTGGAACATAATCTTGTGCAGTATAACAGAGAGCAGGAGGTCCTCACACGAACTCTCCCTAACAGCATCTAACCTGAGAATCTAGGCTGGCTTTCTTTAAAGAGTGGAGCTCCACCCTTAGCTCAAAGCCCCACCTAATTATTAAGCTATTTACAGGAAATCTTCTTATTTCTTTGTACAATCAATTACTTAGAATACACATAAATGAAAGGCATAACAAATAATCCATTATTATGACATCAACATAAACACCTTAATGCTCTATCAGATATGATTGCACATTTCTTGAAGAGTGGGTTGTATTATAGACAACCTCCCTTTTCTAAAGGTAACCTAGGAGCTGTGCATATAAAAGAAGGGAGAAGGGTGCTGCTGACTTTCTATAGGAGACAGCACCTTGCAAGGACACTAGCAATGATTGGAGACATGATACTCCTGGGAGCTGTGTAGGTAAACCACATTTTAGTTCTTCTCTACTGTCCTGTATTTTAGTTAATTTGCTAACTGTTTAACCTTTTCAAGAACAGGATATTCCAATCTGCACCTGTACATATCCAAAAAAAAACATTTAAACTGGCATTGGTAATTTCTTAAATTTGACCATCAATCCCAGCTTGCTTTTTACACTTTGAAAAAACTTTGCCTACCAAGTCTGTTTACAGACCTTTAGTTACTTTATTCTTTAAGTCTGCACATTTAAGGGCAGTACAGGGAAAAAAGTGATTATATTTAACTGGACCATGACGTAGAGGAGCAGAAATAGGAAGGGATGAAAAATAGTTTAAATTGTAATACACAGCACCAGATGGCCAGTCTGACTGCAGCATATTCTGAATGTTTTACACAGAAAGGGGGATTAGAAAGAGACAGGAAGACATAAAATGAAGGAATAAAGTGCTGTTGCAACAGTCTTTGGAACAGATGTAGAGAGAGAAGAAAACGTCAGGTTCAGCTAAGCACTATACACATGGGGGTGTCTAACTACCACAATCATATCTTAAAAATAGGGTTAAGGACATAAAAACAGGTTCATGACAAACAAAGCAATGCTTCTGTGCTTACAGAGAACTAGGACATGCACTTACAGCAAATCAAGACATTATTTACTTAGTCCAAGATTTACAAATAAAGTGCAAAGGAATTACACTCTAGCAATCAACATCTTCACAATGGAGTCAAAAACATGTCAATTGTATATGTAGTAGCCAGTACTTAGGAAGTAAGGAAATGGTACACTGGGCTCCTAAAGTGGATTTCTGGTGAGGGTGTTTCCAAGGAGCAGGCACAGGTGGCCTGAGACATGTTCTGTGGAATTGAAAGGGTCAGGTTAGGCCCTAGAGGCGGTGATCATGAGTTCCTTCTTTCTCGTAGAGAGCAGTTCTGGATACATAGATTAGGAGCACTGTGTTATCTGGGGTGAAATGAAATTTTGAGCTAGTACCATTTTGTACCAGAGTTGGGACACCACAGTAAATGAATAAATCCCAGGGTGCCTGTGGTATGTGTGGGCAGCAGGGTATAATAAACGGGGCCCCTCTGGAGTAAAGTTTCCACTGGCAACAGGAAAACACTGTAATAATAGAAAAGTGCCCTGTGCACTTAAATATGGTCAAAGACAGATTTTAATGCAAACTGCATCAACAATGGCTTGGATGGAATGCTGTGCTGAGCTGCTCATGCACAGCATTCCAGTCTAAACATTCCAGAACTAGAAGTTTTGTTTCAAAAGTTTAAACAGTTTTTGTCAGTTCCTGGGCGGCTGTTGAGGAGAGAGACGACAAGTGTCAAGTGACAGGTATTAGGCTTACCTTGGGTTGAAGCTGTCCCATAGGACTTGCCTGCATGCCTGCTCTGCCTCCAGTGCCCGAAGATCCATGCAGTTGCTGTCGAGTGCGGTCAGTGGTGCCATGAGGCACCACAAAGAAAGCAATTTTCTGTTCCTCCGGTTTGGGCTGGAGAGCCCAGTTGCTTTATTGTTTTAACCCCTTGTAGTCTAAAAGTGAATTCCAGTCCACCGACCGGCTTGCAAGCGCTGTCACTCATGTTCGGTCGGCTTCAGAGGCCCCTCAGTCATCCCTCCAGCTGCCTGTAGCACTCCTCCCAGTGCCAGTTCACCTCCACCTCCAGTTTGCCTCCCAATCCTCCAAACAGCTCGTCGGATTGGTGAGTCAGCACCAGCACATGCTATGTGCTGACTGCTCATGAAGAAAAGTTTTTTTATTATTTAAAAGAGCACAGTGGTGCGAGGCAAGCTGAGCACCGTAGGGCATCAGGTCGATAGAACCTAGATTAAAATATTTGAGTGGGGAGGCGGATAGCGACGCCCTAGAGAAGGTGTTAGGAGCAGTGGGAGGCCAAGCAAGGGCCTCTAAATATTCAGAAAGGGGCGGGATTGGGGATGGCCATCTGCTGAAAGAGTGGCAGCAGCTCAGAGAGCCTTTCAAATTTAAAGGCGCCTGCCACTTTTGGCCTGATAAAAATTTAAAGGTGATCCAGGCCCACTGTATTCAGGGCACAAGGCCCAGGTTCTAAGAGGGCTGCCAGGCCCATGTTTTAAGGATAGGGCTACCAGGACCTGTGTTTAAAAGGCATAAGACCCGAATTATTGGGGGCAACCAGGCCCGAAATAAAGCAGGACTATCAGGCCCATAGCTAAAGAGGGCACAAGGCCTATGTGATAAAGGTAGGGCTATCAGGCCCGAGGGTAATGTGGCTGCCAGACCTCAAGGTGAAGTGGGAACCAGGCTCAGGTAGTAAAGGGCGCCAGGCCCTAGTAAAGGAAGGGCACCAGGCCCACAGTAGTAAAGGGCACCAGGCCCTAGTAAAGGAAGGGCACCAGGCCCACAGTAGTAAAGGCCACCAGGCTCTAGTAAAGGAAGGAACCAGGCCCACAGTAGTGAAGGGTAGCTAGGCCCCAGTAAAGGAAGGGCACCAGGCCCACAGTAGTAAAGCGCCAGGCCCTAGTAAAGAAAGGGCACCAGGCCCACAGTAATAAAGGCGCCAGGCCCCAGCAAAGGAAGGGCACCAGGCCCATTGTAGTAAAGGGCACCAGGCCCCTGCAAAGGTAGGGCATTCCAGCCCATTAAGAATAGGGCAGCAGGTGTACGAGCAATTAGTGTAACCAGGCTAAATAGTTGGGGCAAGTAGATTAGAGGGCCTAGGGTAGTCAGATCCTAACGAAAACAGATCCCACAGTGAAAAGGGTCAGACTAAGGGGTGCTTAGCACACAACCTGTTACAAAGTGATTACTAGCTTTTGTACTGTTTCCTTGAACTGTTTATTTTGCCAGCATCGAAAGTGTTGTGTATTGCATGAAGCCCCAAGATTGTATTATTTTGGGATCATGGTCATTTGTCCGACGATGAACAGTTGCCTTGCTCCAGGCAAGTTGCCCTGCCAGTGAACAATTGCTCCATACGTGAACCATCACACCGGATTGTCACAATTTGCTCTCTGCTCCAGGCACATTGCCCTGAAAGTAAATATTCCAGTATAACGTGTTCCACCAAGTACCATTGTGCAGAAGCAGTTTCTTGAGTCAATCTTCAGCCTCCATCAGCTCTTCACCATACAAACTCCAGTCTTCAGCAGCTCTTCACCATACAAATCTTCAGCCTTCATCAGCTCTTCACCATAGCAATCTTCAGACAGCAGAAGTCTTCTTCAACTTCTTGCCCTTTCGTCCATCATAGTCGAAGTCAGCGTCCTTTGAGTAGTCGTGGCTGCCAGTTCCTGAGCAGCTTGGAAGAAAACAACCAGAAATGTCTCGTCCATCCCTCCCAGACACCTACCGGTAGACGAGTCCGCTATAGCCAAGTGTGTTCATGGACGCTTGCTTATTTTGTTCTCTATCGCTGTGGAATCCTGATCTTCACCTTCACCTCTTCTTGCTTGTGTCATCCAGCAACACCAGAGCAATCCACAGGGTAGCAGCTTGAGTTTGGTGGTCCTTCAAGTGGATCTGTCACCAAAAGCAGCCCAGCTGTTTTTCTTCTTCATCCTTGGTAGTCCTTCTTCTGGATTCTTCACCAAGTCCGGTGTTCGTTTGGCAGCCCTGGTTGAGGGTAGATGCCAGGAAAACCACAGCAGTTCTTCTTTGTCCTTGGTGGCCCTGGTGAGGGTTGGCTCTGAGGAGAAAGCAGCAGATTTCTTCTCCCGTGGCAATCCTGCAGGTGGATCCATGCCACATTTTGGTTCTTCAGCCTTGGCAGCCAGTTCGAGGGTTTTGTGCCAAGAAAAGAGCATTTCCCAGTTAGTTTGTGCATGCTCTTGTGTTCTGTTGACCCAGAAGAGTGGGTTGGCGATGCCTGTGGTCTGTTTACCAATATCTCCATTCCCTGTTTGCAACCTCTCATAGGTCCCCTAGTGAGCTTGGCCAAGCAAGAGTTTTCCCCTCTCTTGAACCCTTTTCTTCAGTTGTGCATGAAGACGATGGACATCCTCATCTTATGGACTAATTGAGACTGTTTGCTGATTGTATTTTGTATGCTTAGCACATGGTATGATAAAGTGATAGTGTGATAAAGTATAAGGTTATAATAACTGGTCAGCAATTTCTCTCAATGTACTGACCAGGTTGATATTTTCCATAACAACCGGCTGGTTGTTATGACATTCAATAGCCATGCCAGTCAAACTATGCTGCTGCCTCATTGGCCAACATTCTGTATGTGGAGGGGCCAAACAGTTTCACAAACTGCTGGAGAAAAATTGCTGGCCTGTTATTATAAAAATAAAAGATGGGGAGGGTATGAGATTTAATGCACACCCTCATTGTGGGATGCTTTGATAAACCCTCGGCTTCAACCTCGGGTTTATGTAGCATCCCACAACTCAGAGTGCATTAAATTCTCATATCAACCCCTTCCCATCCATTATTCTCTATATATCGCACGCATAGATCTCTAGGTGGGCAATTGTCAGAGTCCTGGATAAGAATATTATAGAGTGACTTTAGGTCAATGTACATATAGAGTAATAGAGTGGTAATTGTTAGCTTGCATTTATAAGTAAGAGTTATTCCCGACTTTCCCTTGTGACCGTGTCTACCTTTCCCTGGTGTAAATAAAAGCCTGCTGGCATCAAACCTTCATATTGTCTCCTGCCTCTCCTTCAAGGGTGTTTCCTGGCACCCAACCTAATTCGGACCACAGGGCTGTCTTGCCATTCCACCTGCTTGAGGCGACGCTTGAGGTGCAGCTGGGACAGGTATTCTTCTAGGATAGCACCCCAGTTGATAAGATCTCCGCACTATGATGTCATCACCATCATAGTACATCACAACTTCTTTATCGTAGTGAGCAGTTCTGGATACATAGATTAGAAGCACTGTGTTATCCGGGGTTAAATGAAATTTTTGAGCTAGTACCATTTTGAATAAATGAATTGATTTCTTTGGGCAAAACCTCAGTAATTAAGAATAATAAAACTAAGATTATATGTGTATGTTTATTGTGATCATTGGACTTTGATTTTGGGTCCATGTTACACCTATACATGCTTTACAGAGATTTTATCCCAATAAATATAATAGGTGCTGTGCATTGATACACTATGTATTTTAGCACATACAAACCCACAGATGATTTATTAAATCTAATATAGACTGGGATTTTTGTAGGTACTGCAGATTTTATAGTTATTTAGCTTTACTATAATAATTGAATTTTCATGTTACCCCTGATTTTTGGATAAACAGGTCCTTTTTCTATAGTGGATTATAACCCTATTATGCTTATTTATTATAGGAATGTTTTGATGACTGTGCTTCTATAGCTATGATATTTATGCATTGGACAGCTTATTCGACATGGTAATTTACTCCCTTTCCCTTCCCCCATTTTATGTGTATATGCAGGCTCTTGATGTAGTAGTTTTTTCACGTTTTGCATATTCATTATGTACAAACCAAGTGTGATGTTTATGGTGCATCTTGAGCTTGCATTCTGGGGATCCTATTGACTGGCCTTTGCATATTAATGATGTGTGTTTTACATACATAAACGTTTATTTTGCTTTTGGTGTTCTCTATATATTGTTATATGTGTATTCATATGCACTTGTAGTGGGTTTGTTGTTCTGTTATGTTTTCCAAGTGTTGTATGTTTTTCATATATACATTTTACTAAGGCGTGTGTCACTCTAGGGTGGGATACTATGTTTTTATACTGTCACTTTAAGATCTCATTTATAAGTAGAGTGCACCCGCCTGTTTGAACTCTCCTGATGATGCTCTGAAGCAAAACTGGTAGGAGGTTGTGAGTCTCACTGTGAGCTCTCATTTAGCAGGATGTAAGTGCTTTTGGTTGATTTTGTATTTATGAATGTGTTGAATAAAGCATTTTTATATGCTTAATAATTTGCTTGATTATTTGTTTGTGGGTCTATTTGTCTAGACTGCAATGGGTGGTGCTGGAGTTTTGAGGTTTTGCTGGTTGTTGCTCTCACTGGCACCCAGTCATTTAGGCTGGCTTTTTTTCCTTGTCTTGGCCTGAGACATGAGCCAATCTTTGCTTCAATTTGAAGGACTGATGAGAGGGCAACATATGGATAGCAGGTGGTATTCTGTTCCAGAGGTAGGGGCAGAAACAGAGAAAGTCTTGCTTCTCATGACAGAAGATACATGGGGACTACTGGGGAGCGGAAGAGACCCTGAGACACCGTAACGGCTCTCTGTCGGTGAGAAGTGAGGAGTATGGGGACTTATGTGAGTGCCTGAGACAGGTGCCACTAGACAGCCCATAGCATATTCAAAATGGCCCTGCAGAGAGAGCCAGTCTAAGGACTGATATAGAGAGCAGTGATGAGTGGAGGCAGGGACCTGAAGGGCAAAGCAACAGATAGAGTTGTATGTGATACTTTGATGAGAAAGAAGTGAGAGGGACATGAAGGAGAACACTGGGTAACAATAGTCAAGTAGGGGCAGTATTTCCTGGCAATTGCAAGATGAGCCTCTGGGGTCAGGGAGGTGGTTATCATGGTAGGCTGCCTCCTGCTTCTAGTGGACTCTCTTCATGGTGTTAGAAATGTGGTCATTGTAGGTGGGAGGGATCAAGAGTCACTCCTAGGTATTTGAACGAGGATACAGTGTCAAGATGAGGTCCTGCAGGGTGACTATGTAATGAGGTTTTTGATTTGGTGGCCTTTGCAAGGTATGGTTTTGAGTCAAAGAGCATAACCTTCATTTTTCTCATTTACAAGAAGTTTTTGGAGAGGAACCAATGTTGAGCTGATCCATAGTTTGCAGGAGTGTGGAAGATATAGATTTGAGGGACTTGATGCTATGGTAGATGACAAGATCATCAGCATAGAGGAGTGCATTACAGTTTATGCTTTCTGCAGGAAGCTCATTTGTGAACAATAAAAATAATAAAGGCCCCAGTATGGAACCCTGGGGACACCAGTATAGACGGGTAATGCAGCAGAGGTATCTTTGCCTATCAGAACAGACTGGGATCTGTTAGTGAGGTAGCTGATAAACCAAGCGGTGGCATCCAGGGAGCAGCCTAGGTTTAGCAGGGTGAACTGGACAAGGTGGTGGTCAACAAGGTCAAAGGCCTTTGATAGGTCCACAAACACTGCACCTGTTGCCAGACCTATGTCCATGCTTCTAAGATCATAGTTAGGGAAAAGGCCAAGGCCAAGAGGTGCTGTGGTGTTTCAATGGGAGAAGGCTCAAGAGGTTGTACTTATCTAGATGCTCGGACAGCTGGTGGTGACTGATTTTTCTAATAGTTTACTTAGATGTAGGAGGAGGAGGTGGGATAGTAGTTTTCCAGGCCAGCAGGATCAACGGCTTTGAAAATAGGCACTACATGCGCATGCTTCCATGAGTCATGCATAATAGATGATGAGAGGGCAAGGTTAAATATGTGGGTCAGTGGCTTTACAAGGGCAGAGGAGAGAAATTTCAGAAAGGTGGGATACAGACCGTCACTACCTGGGCTGCCCTGGTGAGTAGCATCTTTGGAATTTGCCAGTGAAACTATGGTCGATGGCTCTGAAATAAAAGACAGGGCTTGATGTCTGTGGGCAGCATGGCTGTTTTTCTGGTAGAGGAGGCTGTGGAGAGAGTTTTCTGGTGTAGGTGGTAAGGTCAGTGAACATTCTATTGAGGGTATCAATGATCTTTCCTGGGTCAGTAATCAGACCGGAGGGGAGGTAAGTTCCATTATTTGTTTATTTGATTTGGAGTTGAAGTGGGTTTTAACTGAGGCCCAGAAACTGTAGGGGTTGCCAAGAGACTTGTTTTGTAGGTTGGTGTAGTATTTACGCTGGAGTGACTTCACAGCCTGCTTGCAGAAGTTATGAAGTTGCCTGTATGCATTCCATACAAACATCACGAACATCTGAAATGCCAGCAGAAACAGGCCACATGGTCTATCAAGTTTGCCTGATTGTGCAGCTAGCCCTTCAACTTGCAGCTGCCCCACCATCCCTCCTCAAAACCACCACCACCTCACTCTGTCCCACCCTCTCTTAAATCCTTCCACCATTCTACATGATATCACCTACTCAGGCAGAGTGTGCCACTTATCTACCACCTTTCTGTGAAAAGTGTCTCCTGATTCCCTCCTGAATCTCCCCTTCCAATCTCAGCTCATGCCCTCTCGTGTCCCTCCTCCTTCTGATCTGAAGAATCCCTTCTGTATTAATTCTGTTAATACCCTTTAGGTACTTAAAGGTTTCGATCATATCCCCTCTATCCCTCCTTTCTTCCAGGGAATACATTTGCAGCTCTCCCAGCCTCTCCTCAGGATTTTTCCTCAAGTCCCTGTATCATCTTCTGTTCCATAATTGGGGAGGGGATGCATTGGAAGGCTTGCCAGGTTTTGTCCCTTACTTTCATTTGGGCCAGAAGTTCATTTGATAGCCAATGAGAGTGACCACCTTAACCCTCCTGGTGGTGATAGGGAAGTATTTGTCCTAAAGGTTGTAAGAGTTTCCGTAAAAGTGTCACCGCTATGGAGACATTTTTGAGTTAGTAGAGTGAGGACCAGTTTATGGCCCAGGCATCCCTTAACACTAAGTCTGAATCCTGGGATTTGAACTTCCTAAAAGATAGCAATTTGTAGGGCGGACCTATTGATTTGGTGGTTAGAACAATATACGAGGGGTGTGGTCAGCCATAGTGCTCTGTTTGGAGGACTTGATCTTACACACAGTTTGTGGCAATCCAGTCAAGATGGTGGTTGGGGGAGGTGTTGTATCTAGTAGGGGAGGAGATGACTTGTTCAAGGTGATGCGTCCTTAGCAGGTGTGCATATTCTGGTATGCGCAACCTCTCTGAAATCGAAAGGAAAGGCAAAACGGTACAGTATGGCCAAAATGAGGACATTTCTCAAAGATCTACCATTATGGTAAGTTCTTACTTAAAGAGCCCTGACACAGCTGAGACAATTTTGAAAAATGTTATTCGGCCTAAATGTAGCTTCTATTTCCTTTTATTCTGTAATTCTACTTTTTTTTCCTTTATTACTAAGGGTATTTGCATGAATACAGTATCTGTGTCCTTTCTAGCTGAGGCTGCCTGCCTACACTTGACATCATAATTCTCTTCATGACATCAAAATATGTTGCTGTGGAGATAATTACAATGTCATAAACAGGGTATTGTAATGTCATGTAGAGAAGCAGCAAGAGTATATGTAGTCTAGGGATAGGATCTTATTTTCATGCAACTGTTTTCAGTAATAAAGAAAATGGGGACTTCATTACTGAAAATATATGAAGTAATATTTATTTTTATTTATTTAAGTCTTTGGTAACCACAAGTGCCTGTTTTCAGGGGTGACCTGGGAGCACTGGGCTGTTAAGTGACTTGCTCAGAGTCACACAGTATGCAAGTGGAGGTTGTGAGAATCAACCCAGGTCTGGTCTTCTGGGTGTACCAAGCTCATTCACAGCTCATTACTCTAACCTCTAGGCTATACTGCCAGCCCTTAAATAAAGAAAATGGGATGGAGATGAATATAAACTTACTTTTTTCAAAGTTTTCCTAATTTTGTCAGGGGCCCTTTAAGTGTTCTAAATTTATCAAGGATATGTCCTCCATTAGCCACAGCTTTGAAACAATTCCCAACTAGTGCAAAGCAGCAGGAGGATGGTACAGTCTGATTTGTGTTCAGGACAGAAGACCCTGCAGCACAGAAAGCCCAACGTCAGCAGGTCTCGAGAGACAATGTCCAGACTGTAATGTTCAGTGATGATGTGAACATCACTCAATGTGGCTACAGAACATATGTCAGCAGAAGGTACATTTTGAAATAGGCAACAGAAGAGACCATACCCCTTGTAGGGTGACCATGGGGAGGGGCCTTGGTGGTGGTAGCAAGCTCCAGACCTTGTCAGAGGTGCTGTCTATCCACAGTGACAGGGAGGCTAGGAACCACCCCACCAGGTACTTCAGTGCTTGGTTGGAGAACTGGTGCAGACAGAAGGGTTTCGGCTCACTGGGGACCCATCTGGAGGAATGTGGACCTGTGCAAGGGCAATGGCCTACAACCGCCCAGGGAAGGGACCATTGTCCTCAGTGAACAGTTTAAATGCTTCATTGGCAAGATTTAAACCAGCCAGCAGGAGTGGCAGAAGGAAGCAGGAGAATCAAACTGCCCGCCCCCCACAGAATCGCAGCAGTCAATATGGAGGACCTTAAAGTTATGATATTGCCAGAGGTAACTAAACTCATAAAGGGGGAACAGCGGAGGAGAGGAGGAAGGGGTTAAAACAGGAAGAACAAATGAAGGAGGCAAAAAGGCGAAAGGGATAATAATAGGAGAAATGGCAGAACATGAAAGGCCATGCATGCTAATGATTGCCACCTAGGAAATAAAATCCCAGACCTGGTGGCCTTGATGACAGAGGCTGACCTGGACATTGTGTCTCTTACTGAGATGTGGTATACTGAAACCATGACTGGGATGTAGCAATACCAGGTTATACTTTGTTTAGGAGAGTCAGGAAGGTAAAAGGGGGGGCTCTTTATGTCAGGGAGGGTATCAGAGTGACTGAGATACAGGGAATGCCGGGAGGCAGCGTACTGTGGGTCACCTGAGGCAGGTGTAATGGCACCACTATTCGAGATGGTATGATATACAGACCTCCAGCACAGGGGAAGAGGTGGATAGGCTTCTAGTAGAATCCATTCACACAATGGCAGATAAAGAGAAGTTGCTGCTGGTAGGTGATTTCAATCTGCCAGATGTGGATTGAGCATCCCAGCTGCTGCCTCAGCCAGGATCAGAGACATCCTGTACTCCATGCAAGGGACAGGCCTCAGGCAGCTAGTGCAAGAGCCCACCAGAGAGGGTGCAGTTTTGGACCCGCTACTCACCAACAGGGACAGAATTGCAGAAGTCAGGGTGGCGGACACCTGGGGTTCAGTGATCATCGCATCAAAGTGTTCAGTGTGAGTAAAGGGCATAGTCAAGTCACACAAAGATGAGGGTCCTGGATTTCAGGAGGTCAGACTTATTAAGATGGCAATATGTCTCAAGAATGCTCTCAGAGGAGGGATGAATGGGGGAGTTGAGGAGCAGTGGACCCATCTGAAAGGAGCCACAGTAAAGGTGACAAACCTTTGCATTAGCAAATAAACAAGGGAAAGGAAAGAGAATGAGAAAACCACTATGGTTCTCAAAGAAAGTGGTTGGGAAGGTAAGGGTGAAAAGATGGCTTTCAGGTAATACAGAAAACACAGAAGGAGGAGGACAGGGTAGTGTATCTGGATAAACAGAGCGAGTCAGGAGGACAGGGTAGTGTATCTAGATAAACAGAGTGAGTCAGGAAAGCAGTCAGAGCGCAAAGGTGCAAATGGAGGAAAAAATAGCACAGGAGGTAAAAAGGGATAAGACTTTTATAGGTACATTAGTCAAAGGAGAAAAACAGGGATGGGATTGTAGGCTTAAAGGGAAGAAGGAGTGTGTGAAAGAGGACCTGGAAAAGCATCATTACTGAACAAATAATTTTGTTCTGTATTCACAGTAGAATGAGATGGTGAGGGACTACTTAGGCAACATGAACAAATATAGAAGGAAGATGGACACCAGTCTTTTAAGGAAGAAAGAGTCCTAAAAGAACTCAACGAAACTGAAAGTGGACAAGGCAATGGGACCAGATGGACACATCCTAGAATATTGAGGGAACTATAGGAGGTGCTAGCAGCACCACTGGCAGCCCTGTTCAATGAGTCACTCGATACAGGGGTGGTTCCAGAGGACTGGAGGAGGGCAGATGTAGTCTCTTCACAAAACTGATAATAGGGAGGAGGCTAGAAACTTTAGACCAGTCAGCCTCACCTCAATAGTGGAGAAAATGATGGAATCACTACTTAAAGAAAGGATTGTTGAACACCTTGAATCCAGCATAGCTCAGGATCCAAGACTGAACTGATTCACAGTGAGAAGGGCATGTCATAGATACATAGAAATCTTTGGCAGATAAGGACCTCTAGGCCCATCCAGTCTACCCATATGCCCTACACATGTATGTGTCCACTGACCCTAAGTGATCAATGGCTTTTCATCACTCCCTCCTCTCTAAATGTTCCCTTGTGCCTGTCCCAGGCATGTTTAAACCCTCCACTGTGTTTGCCCCACTACCTCTTGTGGCAGACTGTTCCAAGCATCCACCACCCACTCTGTGTAGAAAAACTTCCTCACATTATCTCTTAATCTACCCACTCCAACTTCATGTCATGCCCTTGTTCTGGTATCTTTCTACATTGAAAAGATCCCCACCTGCACCTTTGTTTATGCCTTTGAGGTACTGAAAGTTTCTATTATGTTCCTTTCTCTCTGTCCTCCAGTGAGTACATATTGAGGTCTCTTAGCTCTCTTCATGTCAAACAAGTCTAATTGATTTCTTTGAATGGGTGACTAGAAGTGGATCAGGGGAGCCGTGTGATGTGGCCTTCCTGGATTTCAATAAGGTCTTGATACCATTCCAAATAGAAGACTTCTGAACAAGCTGGGCAGCCTGGGAGTGGGTCACAAGGTGGTAAACTGGGTTAGGAACTGGTTGAGTGATAGAAGACAGAGTGTCATGGTAAATGGATCTTATTCTGAGGAAAGGAGGATGACCAGTGGGGTGTCTCAGGGTTCACTTCTATGGCCAGTCCTGTTTAATAACTTCCAAATTCTATTTCTGATGTGGGATTCACCCTTAATAAGGTAATGATCCCAATCACAAAATCTTCAACATGTCCCTCTCCTTGGGAAAATTCCTGCAATGTGGAAACAGGCACTCATCACACCAGTGTACAAAAATGGTGACCGAGCTTCTACAGCCAACTATAGGCCCATATCCATACTGGCCCTCTAAAGCACTTGAGAGAATAGGAAGAGGGAAATTATTTAACCAGGAAAGCTAAAGCTTGTTTCCAGGTGTGACCAGGGAGCACAAGGAAGTTAAGTGACTTGCTCAGGGCACACAGTATGTAAGTGGGGCTGATAGGATTCAAACCCAGGTCTCCAGGTTTGCAGTTCAGTGGCCTTAACCACTACACCATGCTGCCTGCCAGACCAGCTTACTGAATACCTGGATAAATACAATCTACAATGTCCTCAACAGCATGGCTTCAGGAAGGCCACAGCACCACCACAGCCCTGGTCCAATTCACAGACTATGTTCACCAAGCCATGGATGATGAAAGCCTTGTGGGGTCCATTTTTATTGACCTAACGAAGGCATTTGATATGGTAAACCATGAGATTCTCCTCCAACAGTTGGCAGACCTGGGCCTGTCACCAGCTTCTGTGGGCTGTTTAGTGACTATCTAGCCACCAGGAATCAAAGGGTAAAGATCAAGCAGTGTTATCTACTGCCACAGAGGTCTCCCTAGGCATCCATCAGGATCCATCCAAGGCCCTCTACTATTTAGTTTCTTCATAAACAGACTTCCCAGATCATGTCCCAGTAGAGTCATCCTTATGCAGATGACACAGCAATTTGAGCCACAACACAAATACAAGTGAAATGGCACGAAACTGCAAACCGTCTTCAACTTGTTGGAGGACTGGTTTACAACCTACAAACTTGTCTTCCACTATAAAAACATAAGGTGATGTTACTAACCAGCCCCCATACTAGGAAAAAGAATCCATGTTGACCATCACCAACAACAAGAATGCCCCACTAGAGCAGGTACAGGTATTAAAATAACTGGGTGTTCACATCGATGAAGCCTTCACCTTCTCCTACCACATTGATCATGTGATAAAAGCATCAATGCTAAGCTTGGAATCCTGTATAGACACAGGAAATACCTCACGTGCCCTGCAACCATCGGGTCACAAGCTCTGTACCATCAGTGGTTGACTATGGCCTAGTGGTATACAGCGCAGCCTCTGACAATGCCTTAAAAAGGATCTCCACTGTGTTAAGTAAGGCCTTCAGGCTTGTCCTAGAGGCTGACAATCAACTGCACATATATCTGCTATGTAATCATGCAAACTGGCTCAACCTTAGGGACAGGACAAAATTCCAGACTTGCATCCTAGGCAAAAGCACTACTAGCTCTTGTACCACCTTGCATTCATAGAAACATAGAAACATAGAAACATAGAATTTGTGGCAGATAAGGACCACTGGCCCACCCAGTCTGCCCATTTCCCTCTACTGGATAAGCTGCAGATCCTAGTTAACCAGCAGCCTACTTCTTCCTACCCCCACCCCTCAGAATTGCCTTATGACTATCCCATGCATGCTTGAATTCCACCCACTGATTTTGACTCACAATCCTCCGGAAGGCCATTCCATGCATCCACAACCCTCTCTGTGAAAAAATACTTCTTAAATTACCTCTGAGCCCCTCTATCTTCAAATTGTGCCCTCTTGTTCTTGCACACCTTTTTTTGAAAGATGCTACCCTCTTGGACTTTGTTGATTCCCTTGAGGTACTTAAGTTTCTATCATGTCCCCTCTCCCTCCTTTCCTCGAGGCTATATATTAAGCTCCTTAAGTCTCTCTTCATATGTCCTCCGGTGCAGACCCTGCACCATTTTAGTTGCCCTCCTCTGGACTGTTCCCATCCTGTCTATGTCTTGGCGGAGATTGGGTCTCCAGAACTGCACACAGTACTCCAGATGGGGTCTCACCAGCTGTCTGTACAAAGGGATAATAACTTCCTGTTTTCTACTGGTGATGCCTCTCACTATGCATCCCAGTATCCCCCAGCCCTCCTTGTTGCCTTCCACATTGCTTGCCCACCTTTAGGTCATCTGATATGACCCCCCAGGTCCCTTTCCATTTTTGTTGTTGTTAGTATCTCACCCCCATTGTGTACTCTTCCCTGGGTTTTTGTTTCCCAGGTGCATTACCTTACACTTCTTCAACAAGTGTTCCAACAACTAGTTCCCCAGCACAATACCCCTGGGACTTCACGTTGTGCTTTCAAGGTACCTTTCAGAAGAACATCCCTGGGGCAAACCTTCTTCTCCTACAAGGCTCCACAATGGTTAAATGAACTCTCAGTTCACACAACTGGCTTACAGAGCCTGAGGATCTTTAAAACACAACTTAAATGGCACCTCGCCAATTTATCCACTTGCAACTCTTCAAGCAATACCTGCTTCCCTATCAGAGATCCATCCCTTCACATAGTAGCAGCACTTAGCCTCTCACCCAAACACCCCATCTATAGTAACAGCCCTTACTTAGCACTCGGCCCAGGAATCTCTAATCCCCACCACTATCCCTACATGTTTCTGAGGACCCCTGCAGTCCAGCCTAGGGCCTACCACCTATGCCTGTGAGGCTGCTCCTCCCACTACCCTCTCTCTCCAATTCACCCCACTTTTCCCCGGACACTTCCCTCCCATCATACTGCTGAATCCCTTTCCCCATCCTGCTTAGTTATATCACTAACTAAACTCTGACAAAGCCTTCCTCTGGTGCGCAGGGTTTGTCTTTCCATCTCTATAATCCTTTTTATTCTTTCCCATTCTCCTTTAATTAAGACCATATAGCCATCTAAACTCTATACATATTATGTCTTTGCTCTTTACACTAGAAAGTATAAACAACTCTAAAGTCTGTAACTGAGTGAACTTATTGTTTATAACCTTGCAAAGTGACCTTGTAGTTGATTCTTGTGACATGCTACTTTTCTGTATTTATTTATTTATTTATTTATTTAGTTAAACATCAGTTTAGAAACCTTTGAGCCAGAGGCTCATTTACAAAGGTACCTCGTCACAAAGAGGACATCAGAACAGTAGTACAAGGGACACAGTACTTACAAACAAAAAGTTACAGTTCAATTACAGTTTTGTTTCAATAGAATACAATCTCCAACGAAGCAAAAGATAACAAAAGGTGCAAAACTTATGGTCGGGGAGAGCTGGTGGAATAGAAGGGAGGGAGATAGGGAGGAGGAATTAGTAGGGAAAGGAAGGGGAGGAGCGTCAGTGAGCATTGTCAAACAGAGTATATGTATATATTTTTTTTTTGTATTGTATGTCCTGTCAAGACAAGTGTAAGATATGCTGTAGAAAACAGGTCCCCCATAAAATATTTCCAGGTTAAGCAATAATTAATGTACTCTGTATTTTCCATTAACCTAATGTTGTTAAATCAGTGCAGTTACTATATAAAACCTGCAAAGACAGCTGCAGTCCCTCCCTCCAAGAGGTGGCACCAGAGGAGAAGAACAGCAGTGGCTCTGGCAGGCAGAAAAGTGTTGTGTAAAGTCTGTTTTGCAATATGAGAGCAGCAGGTTAGAAATGCTCTGTTCTTCAATGTTTATTTTATTAATTGCAGGCAAGATTGCAACTTATATGATAACTGAAGAAGTAGGAACTGTCCAGTAACAAACTGATGCAAGTGTAGAAGCCTAGGATAAGCTTTTCCAGTTTGTTAAAAGCTTAAGTAACTTAGAGGCCTAGTCAGCATTGCAGCCCCAGAGGTAGTTTAGGACTGCTGTATCTGTAATACTACTAGGGTAGAATTATTTAAACCCTGAGACTAAGGGGATGTGCAATGACTGGACCCCAAACATTATTGGTACTGAGGAACTTTATCTGAACTGGCCAGCATATTTGTTTGTTACCATTTAGAGGTACAGAATTATTATGTTACCTTTATATTCAAGTACAACAGTGCAGGCAGAAAAGTGTTGTGTAAAGCTTTGTTTGTAATGTGAGAGCAGCAGGCTAGAAATGCTCTGTACTTCAGTGTTTATTTTTTATTAATTGCAGACTTCAATAACAACTTATAACCTCACTTGGATGTAAATTATTTCAAGTGTGAAACAAAACATGGTGAGCCAGCCAGAGAAGACACTCAAAGGACAACACATGAAGGTGAATTCTCCTCGTGATGAACCTAAAATCTGAGAACAAAGCCCAGGAAGTTTGCTGCCTGCACCATGGAACTGGAACAACTACAGGGCAGTGTGGTGAAAGCCTGCTGCAGTTGCAAATAGAACAGCTCTTTGATGTGTGCAGGTATATGAAAGTCCCAGGCTCATGTGATGAAGCAATAGAAAGAAAAACAGATGTGCTTTGATGAGATAAATAGATATAGTATTGGATGAGACTGAGGAAAGGGAGGCAGAAAAGGCAGCATGCAATTATCTGCAAAAGTTAATATCATATATCAGTCAGCTATAATAGAAGGGACCAAAATCCCCAGGCATGACTGAAAAACAAACAGAAAGAGAGAGAGAGCTCTGTGGAAGCATTAAAAGTAAAATATGTAGCCCTGCAGAAATCTTTTGAAGACTCTAGACAAGCTATAGAAATGAAAGCATTAAGTGACAAACTTGAGAGGTAGGTTTAAATCCAGTCCAAAGTGAATATTTACAAAACCCAAAGGTTTTGCCTGTCAATGTCATGGGGAGGAGAGGTAATTAGCACCTTGCAGTTTAATGAATAGTTGAAAAAATGGTGTGGAGCACAGGGGTTTGGCTTCATTGGTGACTGGGGTTCCACCTGAGGGACACCAGCCTATACTGGTAGGATGGTCTGCATCTGTCCAGGAAGGGAACAAGTCTTTTGAGCAATCGGTTTAAATGCTTCATTGGCAAGCTTTTAAACTAGTCAAGGGGAGGCACTGATAAGCAGCAGAAAAATCCCAGCCTCTCCTACAAAATAGGGTACTAAATGAGAAAAGACCGAGGTAGAAAGGTCAGTGGGGGATGCTGCAACAGAAGGTAAAGCCGTCAAAAATGGAGCGCAATGAGTACCAATGCCCATAGTCTGGTAACAAGCTTCCTGAATTAGTGGCCTTGATGGAGGAGGAACATCTGGATATCGTGGCAGTCACAGAAACATGGTGCACACAAAACCATGACTGGGATGTAAACATACCAAGGATACACTATCTACAGGAGGGACAGGGAGGGTAAAAGAGGAGGAGGAGTAGCTCTTTACATAAGGAAAGGAATAAAAGCAACAGAACAAAAGGTAAACAGGGAGGGAGAAGATGCACTGTGGGCAAATTTGGAGACAGGCAATGGCACCACAATCCACACAGGGGTTAGATATAGACCCCTTCTCAGGGGAGGAAATGGACAAGGAAATGATAGAAAGAATACTTAGAATGGCAGAAAAAGGGAGATATTGCTGATGGGTGATCTGAATATGCCAGATGTTAACTGGAGTGCAGTTGCAGCAGCCACTTCGAAGAGTGGGGTTATTCTAGATGCCCTACAGGGGCATGCCTAGACAACTAGTATTGGAGCCCACTCAAGAGGAGCAATCTTAGACCTGGTTCTCTCAAATGGAGATGGAGAAAGGATCACCGATGTAGAGTGGGTAGCCATCTGGGAACTAGCGACCATCGAACAGTATGGTTCACAATAAACACAGCAATAGAGTCAAGCCATACAAAGGCAAAGTACTAGACTTTAGGAGGGCTGACTTTGCCAAAATGAGTGAGTGCCTAAGGAATGCACTAGCAAATGGGCAGGAAGGAAGGGTGGAAGAACAATGGGGAATAATAAAACTGCCATCACAGAGGTAACGAGCCTTTGTGTAAAGCAAATAAACAAAACAAATGATGTAATAAACCACTATGGTTCTCAAAGGAAGTGGCAGTGAAGGTTCAAGAAAAAGAAAGCATTCAGGAAGTACAAGGAATCACAGAAGGAGCAGGACAGAGAACTGTATCAGTTAAAGCAAAAGGAAGCTGGGAAGGCAGTCAGAACAGCAAAGGCCCAAACCGAGGAAAAGATAGCCAACTCAGTTAAGAAGGATAAAACCTTTTATAGGTACATCAGGGAGCCGAAGGAAGACCAAGGGAGGGATAGTGAGGCTTAATAAAGGGAGGGAGGGTGGACAGAGGAGACTGTGAAAAGGCAGAGATACTAAAAAATATTTTTGCTCAGTATTTACAAAGGAAGAGGGAGGTACCTAAAACAAACAGTAGAAACACTCTGGATATAGAAGTTGATACCAGCCCATTTACAGAAGAAAGGTTATGAAAGAACTCTTAAAACTGAAGGTGGACAAAGCAATGGGGCCTGATGGATTCATCCCAGAATTCTAAAAGAACTAAGGGTAGAACTAGTGACACCACTGACTACCCTCTTTAATAAATCATGGAGGATGGGGTGGTACCCTGAGGACTGGAGGAGGGCAGATGTAATTCCCTTCACAAAAAGTGGGAGCAAGGCAGAAGCAGGAAACTACAGACCTGTTAGTTTAACCTCAGTGATAGGAAAATGATGGAATCACTTCTGAAGGAAAGAATTGTCGAGTATCTAGAGGCCAGAGGGCACAGGACCCTAGGCAGCATGGATTCACAGCAGGAAGGTCATGCCAGACAAATCTGATAGATTTCTTTGACTGGGTGACCAAAGTAGTAGATCAGGAGGGGCTGTGAACATGGCCTACCTAGACTTTAGCAAGGCATTTGACACAGTCCCACACAAAAATTAATATACAAGTTAGCCAGCCTGGGAGTGGGTCCCAAGATGACAGCCTGAGTAAAGAATTGGCTGGAGTATAGGACACAGAGAGTAATAGTAAATGGAGTCCACTCAGAAGAAAGGGGGTTACTAGTGGGTACTGCAGGGTTCAGTATTAGACTGGTCCTCTCTAATGTCTTTATAAGCAACATTGCAGAGGGACTAGAAGGAAAAGTATGTCTCTTTCCAGATGACACAAAGATCTGCAACAGAGTTGATGCACAGGGTAGGGTGGAAAGGATGAGAAGGGACTTGGCAAGGTTAGAGGAATGGTCAAATGTATGGCAGCTTAGATTCAATGCTAAGAAGTGCAAGGTAATGCACCTGGGAAACAAAAACCCAGGGAAGAGTACACAATGGGGGTGAGATACTAACAACAAAAAAATGGAAAGGGACCTGGGGTAGTCATATCAGATGACCTAAAGGTGGGCAAGCAATGTGAGAGGGCAGCAAGGAGGGCTGGTGGGATACTGGGATGCATAGGGAGAGGCATCACCAGTAGAAAACAGGAAGTTATTATCCCTCTGTACAGACAGCTGGTGAGACCCCATCTGGAGTACTGCATGCAGTTCTAGAGACCCAATCTCCAGAAGACATAGACAAGATGGAAGCTGTCCAGAGGAGGCCAACTAAAATGGTGCAGGGTCTGCATCAGAAGACATATGAAGAGAGACGAAGCAGCTTAATATGTATAGCCTCGGAGAAGGAGGGAGAGGGGGACATGATAGAAACATTCAAGTACCTCAAGGAATCAACAAAGTCCAAGAGGGTAGCATCTTTCAAAAAGAGGTGTGCAAAACAAGGGGGCACAATTTGGAAGATAGAGGGGCAGCCCAGAGGCAATTTGCTGAAGCATTTTTCACAGAGAGGGTTGTGGATGCATGGAACGGCCTTTCAGAGGAGGTTGTGGAGTCAAAAACAGTGACGGAATTCAAGCATGCATGGGACAGTCATAAGGCCATTCTAGGGGGTGGGGTAGGAAGAAGTAGGCTGCTGGTTAACTAAGATCTGCAGCTTATCCAGTAGATAGAGAATGGGCAGATTGGGTGGGCCAAGCTGTCCTTATCTGCCATCAAATTCTATGTTTCTATGTTTCAAAGCAGAGAATACTAGAGGTGACAATACAGTGAGATTTTAAAATATTTGACCAGATAGGGAGAGAGGTCAGAAAGATCGACTGTCATACACAAATTTAATGCACCAAATTGATACAGGTCTTCAGAAAGGGCACACGGATGCAGACATAACTGAATCAGTTATCAAAGCAATTAGTCCAGGACTTACTATCAGGGACATGTTGGAAATTAAAGTAACCTAAACCTCACACACACTGAAATTAATATTGAAAGGACACTATAAGGAAGAAAGTACATCTGACATATACCACAGATTGGTTAACATCTCCCAAGGTCCACAGGATGGAGAGAGGGTCCAAGGAACAATATAGCTGCAGTCTCATTCAAAAGAAATTTTTGAGGTCTGTGGGGACTGGACTGCTAAGTGAACACATCAAATTCAGATTAAACATTACTTAGACAATTCTGTTGTCACAGATGAGGAATTAATTGAGAAAATGAATGAAGCCATAAGTTTTGAAAAGAAAGGCAGCAAAAGCTTATGAAAATACAATAAATAAAGGTGCAAGGGTAAATGAGTTACAGACAAGTGCGGGTGTATACCATGCCCCAATGTCACAGTGTAGCAGAGAACACTGACACAGCTCAGTTGACAGAGCATGGTGAGAACAGGGACCAAACTGCATTGAAAGCTGAAAGGAAAAAGAGGGTGTCAACTGATGAGAAAAGACCAGATGCAGGTTTACAGAATGTGGTGCAGGAAATGAGGACAGAGCTAGCAGAAATGAGAAAAATGTTAGTTGCCACTATTGAGCAAACAGATAAGTCACCCAAGGGTTTCAGCCAGGCATGAAAAGGTAGGACAGAGGAAAAAACTGTAAGGTATGCCAGGAAGCTGACAAGGGAGACAACTGTACTCACTACTACTGATCGTCCAGATGGGTCACCTCCCTAGGGGTTGCTGAGCACCAAACAGCATCAGGGAAATGGGAGGGGTTGCTGCCATGGGACATGCAGTAACCTATCTGCCACCAGTGTCCCCCCATTGTCAGAACTGCAAGAAAGAACAAGGTGACTTCAGACTATGTGTATGCTAGGGTGCCATACTGGCTCTATATTGCTCAAAAGGGTGTCAGAGGTCATACTGGAAAGACCATCAAACATTCTGTAATAGTACAAAACAATTAGAACTCATTGCTGCAACACAGAAACTGTCATGGTTCAGTGAAACAGCCATGTCTGATTCCTGCAATATTGGTCACCTTGGCCAAAGACACCATTCTACACTTCTGAACTTATAATAGAAAAAGGTGCGTGATACAGTGCTTATTTGACGGTATGCCTCTACAGGCCATGTGGGACACAGGGCACAAGCCAATCTGATCAATGAAGCCTGGAAAAGAGGCCTCTCTTACATAAAACTCAGGGAAGTAGAAAATTAGTCCTGAAAATATATTAGACCTCATCTTTTTATTTATTTATTTAGTTAGTTAGTTTTTGTTGACCGGTAAGTGTACTAGACAAATTCTGCCTATCTTCAGGCACGACCCGGGAGGGATACAGATGAATGCCAACTGACCTTGAACCAGATTAAGCTGTTGGTGGTATTTTTAGTGAATGAGGAAATTTGGCCAGGACACCAGAGAAATTCCCCTACTCTGCTTCCTGTGAGCAAAGGAGACCTTTTGCTAGTGACTCCAAGATGGCTGCTGTTTCAGATTCTGGTGGAGGTGGTGAAAATCTTATGGAAGGTAGGGGAGCTATCCTGACTGATATGGAGACTGAGAACGGAGTGGTGAAGAGTTCTGCTGTATGCACACCATGGGAGCACTTTCAAGAAAGCCGCAGAGAATAACATCTATGGGAGAGGCAGAAGCCATAACGAAACACAACACGGAGCTTACGGATGCTGTTGCAGTTCAGAATCAGGAAGTTGGTGGCCCAGATGATTTGCAGGATGGTGAGTGGTGCACAGAACCTCCGATTGTGGAGGAGGAGGTTAGCTAGTTCCTGGTGTGGCTAGGATGCCTTTCCAACCAGAGGAGGGCGTGGAGCTCAGCGGAAGTCACAGGCGACATCGAGGGCTTCCCAGCCAGGGACTGGAGCAAGGAGACCGCCCTGCTTGATGCAGGCTGGATGAGGAAAGATGGTAAATGGATTCCAGATGCTGAATGGCTCACTTTTTCACTGGAGGGCATGGCTGCTCAGGAGTCTCAGGGCTAGTGCAACCTGGACGAAGTGCAGATGGAGGCAAGTAGTGCTTCTGGCGGTGAGCTTTTTTCATGTTGGGACAGACTCTGGGGCTGCTTCTGGGTCTTGGTGTTCCCCTTCCTCCCCTCGGAGGAACAATTTAATAAAGGTCCTTGCTTTTCGGACCTATTTTGTAACAATCATTTGGAACAAGCCCCAGACAGAACACTGTCCGCCTTAGGTACGGGGGCTTCGGAACCACCTGACCGTTTCTTCATGGCCGCAGGCTACTCAAGGGATTGATGAATTTCAAGTATCAGATATTTATGCCTTTATTAACATTCAAAGGGAAGTAACATTTGATATCGGTTTCAAATCCTTTGTAGGACTTGATAAATTTGGCAAAATATGATTCCCTCAAAACAACCCCTTTGTGGACTCCATTTGGGCAATTCTATTATAAAACCACTGTTTAAAACTGTTCACGTAATGTTTGAAATGAAGGGGTAAATGTGGGGACATTTTGTATTGGCTTGAAAGTAAATATACTGTCCTGGTACTCCTGAACCTGTCATTGATGGGAGGGCATTTGGACAGGTGGTTGGAGGTTTAAAATAAAATTGCATATTGTGGGGTTGGTACAACATATTCCAAACAGTTTTTCCTTGGTAGGGATCGAGGTGTCTGCTTTTACCCTGGTCAACCCAAGGCATGTTACAAATGTGGAAGCCCACATCACCTTAGCAGTGCTTGTGACAAAATCAAATGTGCCTTATGTGGGGAACTAGATCATGACAGTTATACATGTCGCAATGTTTTCGCTGTAATTTGTGTAATACCCAGGGTCATGCATATCATCAATGTCCATATGCTGGCCAGAACAATTTGGTGGGTTAGATAAAGAAACCTTGATTTCAGATGCACAAGGCCACTTTAGGCCAACTATAGAGGAAGCAGTCTTCACTGACTCCAATCCTCCTGGTCCAGACCACATGGGTTCACCTCCCCTGCTGGAGACGCATTTGATTCTTCTGGTATACCTCCTGTTTTGTCCCACCACAGGAAGGTCAGGAGTGCATTGACCCTCTGGTGCTCATGAATTGCCCCCCATCTGCCCAGGAGTTTCAGGTGCCTCATCCAAAATGAGTGACACGATCCCATGCCAAAAGCTTGTTTTACCACCCTTATGACTACACATAATACTTTTCAGGTTCTGCAGGATGTAGAAGGAGACTCTGAATCTGATTTATCAGTTGCCTCAGGGTCTTATCTGGGATGGAGTGTGATGAGGAGGGAGGACCGAATTCTTGGCATCTAAAAAGAAGTCAGGACAAAACGAAAAAAGACAAAACTTAGTTAATGCACTGGCTTTTTGTCAGTAGCTTCCTTGAATTCTTGTAGCCTCAAGAATTCAAAAAACATCTAGGCTTTTGCACTTTGTAAACCTTACCTGCAGATATTATTTTCTGCAGGAGACACATTTTTCACCTTACCGATGTTAACTACACCAAAAATTGTATGCAGGACCCTCTTTTGGTCCTTGGGCTCAGACATTGCAAATGAAGTAGAGGGTATTATTTTGTCATCCTTTCGTTCAAGTTACTGGCTTGGTTGACATAGTCCAAGTGGGCCCTACTCCTAGACTGTGTTTGCTGAGGGTTTTCTCTGGGTCATTAATGTTTATGCACCTCAAGTTAAATCAGCCAGGGCTGCTTTATTTCTGACATACAACAATATTTGTCTACCCCATGGCATGTCATTCGAGGGGGAGGATTTCAATTGTGGATTGGATATTAAATTTAAAGATCACAGCGCATAAGATATATTGTGATTCTCATGTCTTTTAAATTATTGTCGACGGCATCCTTGACAGATGTTTATAGAACATTAAATTTGAGTCCAGGATTCACTTATAAACGTGGTAATCTTGCAACACGGATTGATTTTACTTTTCTTCCAGATTTTTGTTACCTTTTTCTTTTTTGGCCCCATGTGAATTCTCAGATCATTTCTTGTTACAAACAAAATTTTCTTTAACTAAGATTCCACCGGCTTTTCGGCATTGCCGGCATAGGTGGAAACTAAACCCGACAATCCTTGCCACTGAGCACTATCAGATATGTTTATTTCAGGTTTTTGATAATTGCTTCGGTAGCTGAGATGTATGATTCCTGGGGTATTGGTGGATGGACACTAAAATGGAATTTCAAGTGGCCTCAAAGACACATCATTGTGTTACCCAGTCCGCAGATTACCTTGACTACTTAAAACTCAAAGCACAGTTCTATAAACTACTGTCACGGTCTTCAGTTTCTGATGATTTTGTTAAGGAACGATTGGCTATACTTACACAAAGTATGAGGAATTACCATTATGGTAAGGCATGCAAAATTCATGAAGACTTATCCTATGGGCTTAAGTCTTCACCAAGTTCAGATCCTTATTCAGCATGCAAACAAGCTTTGGATAGTAAACTTACGGAGGGTCTTTATGATTTTCAAGAGGTTCTATACACTGCAGACACCGACATGCTACATACAGTATAGCAGGAACTTTTTGCGATCCCAACATGGTACAGTCTTTCAGTCCACCATTTTATGGGAGGATTTGTTTACTTTTCATCCACCTACCATAACTGCCTCTGACTCTCTTATTCTAGATGCTCCAATAACACTGGCGAGGTTAAATCAGAACTAGCGCACTTAAAATCCGGAATATCACCTGGTCCAGATGGTTTAATTAATGAACCATACGAGCTCATGGCAGATGACATCAGTGTCATCCTGACTTCAGTTTATAATGAGATTCTGGATTCTGCACAGATACTGGCCGGTTTTTTGGATGCTTTGATGGTATTTTATTTAAAAGGGGTTAAGCACCATATTGAGAATTGGAGACCAATCTGTTTATTAAATACAGATTACAACATTTTTCGACCATCCTGTGTCATCAGCTTCAACAGGTTGCTTCCTTTTAGTACACCGGTGAAAACATGTTCTATCCCAGGAGACATATTCAGCAGAATTTAACTCTGTTACAGAACGTGTCTGAGTTTGGGCACTTAGGAAAACTTTCAGGGTATTTACTTTCTCGGATCAGGCAAAAGCCTTTGATAAGGTGGCACACAGGTTTTTATGTGATGTTCTCTGACGATATGGGTTTTCTGTTAAAACAAGAACCTGAGTGGCACTTTTACATAACAACGCTCACAACTTCCCAATTGTAAATCATTTGGTGGGGAAGGGATTGATTTTTGTAGAGGAATGCGCCAGGGTTGTCCACTCAGTCCCTTACTATATACCTTTGTTTTGATCCTTTGGTTCGGAAATCCTTCATCATCCACACATTCGAGGCTTAACTCGTCTCTAGAGGTTCCACCTCAGTGTTTAGCGGTGTATGCAGATGATATGTGTTTCATGCTCAAGGATGTAACAGAAGGACTAGCCGTATTACATATTGTGGAACATTTTGGTTGGATTTCGGGAACATCTGTAAATTATGAGAAAAGTGCTGGGATTTTTTTAGCAACGGGTTTCTGTTTCCATGATTGGACAGATAACTGTTTCTTGAGGCCCATCAGATTCTAGGATTTTTTGGTTCTGGAGATTTAAATGATATTAATTGGCAATCACGTGATGAAACAGGAGAAAAGAAAGTACAATTGTGGAAAAACTTGTCATTTTCTAAACAGAAATGTGTATTAATCATTAAAAATTTTTACTTCCCTTATTTCTTTATTTGAGTTAAGTTTTCCTTTACCTAGGAATCAGGAGACCCATTTGTATAGTGTTTTTCTCAAATGTTGTGGGGTAGCAGATTGAACCCAGTCAAACGGATTTTACCTATCTTCCAATTAAGGCAGGAGGTCTAGGGATGATTAACCCGTAGTCTTTTATTTTTCTTTTTATTAAAATACTTTTCAAGAATGGTTGACCATAACCTGTCATCCATGGGATGCCTGGACTATAGCTTTCCTCCAGGATTTCTTCTCAAAGTGGTCTACTTTAGCACCTATTGTGAAAATTAATTATAAAGTTCCGCTTTCTTGCCAATAGTGGTAACTAAGCTTCATGCGTGGAGGGTGGTTAAAGATGAGGTTTTTCACTACCGGAAAGGTCTTTATCAATATATAATGTTCCAGAATTTTTTTGCCCAGGTGGATTTTCCTAGGTGTAACCCTCGAAAGTACCACTAGCTCTTAAAGTTCTCACGGATTGGAGGATCCCGGCTCGGATGTGGGATGTTACATGGCTAAGTTGCCATGGAAAACTTGGGGTTAAGGGAAATTTAAAACATAAAGCTTTAACAGAAAGAAACTGCATCTGCATTGAATGCGCCGTATAGAAGAAACCCAGACTCACGTTTTCCACAATTGCCCATATACAGTACAGTTTTGGTCTGCTTTGTCTGAGAAATGGGGTGGGGAATAGCATGCCAGATTACATATGACTGTTTGGTTTTAGGAGAATATTTAGGATATTTTCTCGTTTTCATTCCAGCACTCTTCAAGTAATTTTGCTTATATCAAGTTTTATCTTTGGCAAGCATGATGTTCTTTTCTATACAACATACCTGTATTTTGCCTAGGTAGTGATCAGTCAAATTGAGATGGCTTTACGGATACAAAAGATTTTGAATACAGTCATATTCCGAGTTCATTATTTTTGAATACTGGAAACATGTTTATTGGATTTGAAATGTTTTGTTGTACTTATTTTTCTTTTCTTTATTTATATTGCTTTGTTTTGTATCTGAAATTTGTATAATGATGCTTTATTTCCAGTTTTACTTTCAATTTGTTTCCATTGAGTATTTGTATTGATGGTTTTGGTTTTGCAATAAACAATTCCCTACTCTTTTCGATAAGTGCCATGGGATCTTTAACATCCACCTGAACTACCACCAATCCAGGCAGATGGGACCTTGGTTTAATGTCTCATCGAAGATGGCACCTCAAAATGCAGTACCCTCTCATGCTGCACTACAGTGTTAGTACTGGGATATTAACCAAGTGTCATTTGCTCCTGATATTGTAGTTTCAGAAATAAATATCTGCCACCTAAATTTGGGAGATAATAATGTTGAATCTTGCTCCACTAGTATTGAACAACTTAAAGTCCACCCCAAAAGTGGATATTATTGAAGGAAATGTTATAGAAAATATAATAAACAACTTTTCAATTTTACATGTCACAACAAAAGTGGTATAAGATCTCCGTTATCCTGGACTTAAACTTTGCAGTAGAGAATTTACGATAATGTTTCTAGAAGTATGTAACATGTGTCCCTATAAAAGAAGATGATGAAACAATGTAATTTACCCTGGATAAACGATACATTAAAAAATTGATTATAGTAAAAAACAATTATGGAAGAAAGCTAATACAACTTTAAACCAAGCTGCATGGGATCATTTTAAAAGATATAGAATAAAACTACTCAGGGGTTAAGAAAACAAAAGCACTTTATTATTGATATAAAATTAATGAAACAAACTATACAAAGAAATATTGGGCCTTAGTGAAATCTCTTACTAAATCACAAGTAAATTTAAAAAGCGTAAGGTTACTGAAAGCGGAGTTTTGCAAAACTCTGATAGTGCAGCAAACATTTTAAATAAATAATTTACTGAACTCCCTGATTTAGACATTCCCAGTAGGTCAAACAAAATGGGTTGTCTGGGTCGGAAGTTAAAGATATACAAGCGGATCAAAATTATGTCCCTATATTTACTTTTAAAGTAATAGCCAAGAAGGAAATGATAAGAAAATAAACAAATTACAACCAAACAAGGCTAAGGGTCTTGATGATGCTGAAATAAGATTCCTGAAAGATTCTATTCTTGAGGTGGGTGAACCTTTAACTGACCTTTTAAACAAGAGCCTGATCAAAGAACTTTCCAGGGTTCTACAAATGGGCTAAACTTATGCCTATACACAAGGGGGTTACATTTTGGGCCAAGACGAACTATAGGCAATCCCCTTCTGTTGTTTCTAAACTGTTGGAGACTGGTCCATAGTCAATGTATAGATTATCTTGAAAAATATAATAAGTTAAATAAATTTCAATCAGGCTTTAGAAGGGCATGTCGATGACCACCACACTCATGGATTTTATTGACTTAGTATCAACTCCTCTTGGTGAGTCAAGATCCATGGGTGCGGTGTTCGTTGACTTATCAAAGGCCTTTGACCTAGTTGATTATTCAGTATTGATACAGAGGTTGAAACATATAGGCCTAGCAGCAGAACCACTAAGTTGGTTTCAATCTTATTTAGAAAAAGATCCCAAATGGTAGTGGTAGAAGATGCAAGGTCTAAAGTTCTTCCAGTGATTCATGATGTCCCACAAGGGTCCATATTAGGACCCTTGTTGTTTATTATCTATATAAATGAACTCCCCAGCCAAATAAAATCCACCCATATTAGGCTTTATGCTGATGACACATTCTTGGTCTCAAGAGATCAGATTTGGAAGAGGTGGAAATCAAGTTACAGACAGATTTTAATATATTACAAACCTGGTTCACCTCCTCAAATCTTGTCCTAAATACCAAGACACAAACAATGTTATTTGGTTCAGATATTCTTAGGAAAGGTTGAAAAGATGGCAAATGCAAATAAATATTGTAAATGGTAAAGACAAAGAACCTCTGTGCGCAAACACTGAGGCAAGGTTACCTAAAGGGCATTTGGCTGGGAAGCCAAGTTTCAAGAAAATGAAAAATCACACATGCCCCCACAATGCAAAGCATCATGGGCTGCATATGCAAATCACCACAGAATGTTATGCTGGTCCAACTTTAAGCAAAATTGCATGGTGCGAAGGCCTCTCACACAGTTTGCAAAGGGTGCTAACAGAAGACATAGACACGTGTTTCATCCTACCAGGACTCATCAGTATGCCTCGTCTGTTTGACACCCCAGTGGAATGGACCAGCTACCCCAAGGCATGTGCCTGGGATATATTGTGGTGAACCCATTAAAATAAAAACTAAAGACAAAAGAACCTCTGTCGCAAACACTGAGGCAAGGGTTACCCAAAGGGCATTTGGCTGGGAAGCCAAGTTTCAAGAAAATACAAAATCACACATGCCCCCACAATGCAAAGCATCATGGGCTGCATATGCAAATCACCACAGAATGTTATGCTGGTCAACTTTAAGCAAAATTGCATGGTGCGAAAGGCTCTCACACAGTTTGCAAAGGGTGCTAACAGAAGACATAGACACGTGTTTTGTCCTACCAGGACTCATCAGTATGCCTCATCTGTTTGACACCCCAGTGGAATGGACCAGCTACCCCAAGGCAGTGTGCCTGGGATATATTGTAGTGAACCCATTAAAATAAAAAACTATTTAAAGACAAAGAACCTCTGTGCGCAAACACTGAGGCAAGGGTTACCCTAAAGGGCATTTGGCTGGGAAGCCAAGTTTCAAGAAAATATAAAATCACACATGCCCCCACAATGCAAAGCATCATGGGCTGCATATGCAAATCACCACAGAATGTTATGCTGGTCCAACTTTAGCCAAAATTGCATGGTGCCGGAAGGCCTCTCACACAGTTTGCAAAGGGTGCTAACAGAAGACATAGACACATGTTTCGTCTCTACCAGGACTCATCAGTATGCCTCGTCTGTTTGACACCCCAGTGGAATGGACCAGCTACCCCAAGGCAGTGTGCCTGGGATATATTGTGTGAACCCATTAAAAATAAAACTAAAGACAAAGAACCTCTGTGCGCAAACACTGAGGCAAGGGTTACCCAAAGGGCATTTGGCTGGGAAGCCAAGTTTCAAGAAAATACAAAATCACACATGCCCCACAATGCAAAGCATCATGGGCTGCATATGCAAATCACCACAGAATGTTATGCTGGTCCAACTTTAAGCAAAATTGCATGGTGCCGAAAGGCCTCTCACACAGTTTGCAAAGGGTGCTAACAGAAGACATAGACACGTGTTTTGTCCTACCAGGACTCATCAGTATGCCTCGTCTGTTTGACACCCCAGTGGAATGGACAGCTACCCCCAAGGCAGTGTGCCTGGGATATATTGTGATGAACCCATTAAAATAAAAAACTATTTAAAAGACAAAGAACCTCTAAAGTAAACACTGGAGGCAAGGGTTACCCTAAAGGGCATTTGGCTGTAAGCCAAGTTTCAAGAAAATACAAATCACACATGCCCCACAATGCAAAGCATCATGGGCTGCATATGCAAATCACCACAGAATGTTATGCTGGTCCAACTTTAAGCAAAATTGCATGGTGCCGAAAGGCCTCTCACACTGTAAATGGGTAGTTGTTTAACTCAGGTTTTGGCTTATAAGTATTTGGGGTGCTTATTGATCAAAAGCTTTTGAACATTTAAATATGTTGATTAAAAAGTTCATTCCTGGGTAGGTGTGCTTAGAAGAGTAGCAAACTGCTCAAGCATTAAGGATAGATTGGTTATACAAACCAACTAATAATTCCTTTGATTGATTATGGGAGCCATGTTTACTCTAGTTCTAATAAAAAAACAGTACATAAACTTGATACATGTTATAACAGACTAGCAAGGTTTGTATTGTGATGTAAATTTGATACTCACCATTGTTCTATGTACATAAGTTAAATTGGATTTCTCTTGAGGTTAGAGACAAAAATTTGGATGAACCTAGTGTACAAAATTTATAAGACTGGTCTTACTTCTGGCCTGGTACAAGCTTATTAGTCCCACCCATTAGTTTAATTTATGAAAAAAGGCAGAGATGTGGTAGTCCTGAAAATAAAAATAGATTTAGTAACCATGACCTTTCAGTACAGAGCTCCCATAACAATGAACTTTACCTGCACTGAAAACTCAGGATATTACTATAGCTAAATTTAATACAGCAGTGAAGCATGAAATATGCTTTTGCTGCTTATGTAATAGATGATTTGCTTCACTTTTAATAATGTTATTATAATGTGAAACAATTTATTTTGTTTTGTGTCTTAGTGATTTTGTACTGTTAAACAGGTAGTTAAAGTTTATTGTTAAATGTGCAACTACTGTATACAAGGACATCAAACAGGTGCACCTTGTAAAAGGGCCATGCAGTCCTAATGGTGTTTGAAGTTGTTCTTCTTATCCTGTATAAATAAATTTTACTACTACTACCTTTACTACTACTTGCTTGGCCAGGAACTTTGACTGGAAGGCTGCAAATCAGACCGAGATTCCATTCCTTTGGTGGACTGAGGTAAACTTCCAGCTGTATCCAGGAAAATATCCACAGAAAGAATTCATAGTACCAATATTGGTGTCCAGCGACTCAGTGTAGCTGAGGAGCCAATCAGCTTTAATGTGATTGAGGAACTTATAAAGGGCCAGAGGAAGTGGAGGGGAATGCTCTCACAGCATCATTAATACATGTAGCTTGGCATTCTCCATGCAACCATAGAAAGCGGAGGCCTTAGTAAAGTTAATGCAAATAGATAATCCTGACAGTGTTGGTAATACAGTCAGAGTAGCCAGAAGTGCCTGGTCATTCCAGCAGGTCAGATTATTGGTGTGAAGTGCTGTGTGCATACAGGGCCCTGCAGAAAGAATAGAAAATACTGTTTGTACCAGAGGAAAGTACTCATTGGCCAGAAGGTATATGTATCAGTGAAGTTTTGGTAATGACAAAAGAGGCACTTCATCCAAAGTGACCATCCCAGTGGTAAATCATACCAAACATGATACCACCCTAAACCAGCAGAACAACCCTGGGCCAAGTTCAGCTGGTGAAAGCAATATATCCTGCAGAGGTCAAGCCAGTGGTGAATGCAGTATAAAACCTGAGTAACCACAAGCTGGACAGCAGCCCCACCAGGAACCCAGAGATGCAGATAAAACAGCAACCAAATGACATACTACAGGAGGTGGATAACTGTTCTGAAGGGTGGATCCACCTGTACCCTTGGATCACCTGACTGGGGCACAAACAACAGTACAATGTGTGCTCTGGAAAAGCACAAAGCATCTTCTATGGGTAGTACAGATATAGGATGTATTCCTTCTTTGAAAATGCACATTAAATTGGAGGATATTACCCCAGTATAAAAACATACATGTCAATACCAAAGTCATTGCACAGAGAAGTGATAGAGTACCTACAGGATTTGCTGAACCAAGGATGGATAACAAGATCAAAATCATATTCCTCACCTGTCATTTGCATCAGAAAGGATGGGAGTCTGCGACTCTGTTGTGATAACTGTGAGCTAAACTGTAAGTCACTACCTGAAAGATACCTTATCCCCAGAATACAGGACATGCTAGACAGCTTAACTGGGAGCTCCTGGTTCTCAGTCCTTGATCAAGTAAAGGCATACCATCAAGGATTTATGGATGAGGAAAGTCGGCCTTTAACTGCTTTTATAACACCATGGGGACTGTATGAATGGGTCTGTATCCCATTCGGCCTGAGCTCAGCCCAGCAGAGTTCCAAAGATGTATGGAAGAATGCCTGTTTGGTTTCTGGATGAGATCTGCCAGCCATATCTTGATGACAACCTGGTCCACAGCAAAACCTTTGAAGACCATGTTGAACATGTGCAGGTAGTTCTGCATAGATACCAGCAGTATGGCATCACACCACAGCCAAAAAGTGGGAACTGTTCAAGAGAAAGGTCCAATTCCATGGAAAGATTGTATCACAAGAAGGCTATTCAATGGACCCAGAAGGAATTGCACCAGTGCAAGTCCTTAAACAGAAGAAACCAGCCATAGTAGGTGAGCTCAGGAGGATTCTGGGGTTTATCTCCTACAGTACACCTTATATACAGGATTTCTCACATACAGCCAAGCCACTGTGAGCTATTGTCAGCATCATCAGATGGGATGGGAGGACAGGAACCACCCAAACAGACATCAAGATGGGCACCAGGTACACATCGGAAAACACAGGAAAAGAGTAAATGTAAAGGTCAGCTTTCACCACAACAGCCAGTCGTCTAGACAGAACATCACCAAGAGATCCTAAATCTCTTATTGACCCCCTGTCAAACCCACCAATTTTAGGGTACCCTGACTTTAATCACCCATTTGTTTACCACTGTGATGCTTCCCAAGAAGGCTTAGGAGCAGTGCTTTATTAGCGACAGAACAACAAAATGGTAGTCATTGCTTATGGCTCAAGGACCATTACCACCCCCAAAAATTATCATATGTCTGCCAGAAAACTGGAATTCCTGGCCTCAAATGGGCAATCTATGAATGGTTCCGAGACTACCTGTACCATGCACCATCATTTGTAGTCTATACTGATAATAACCCACCGACTTATGTTCTCACAACAGCCCGACTCAATACCACAGGGCACAGGCGGTGGCACAGTTAGCTGACTTCAGTTTTAGTGTTAAGTAGCATCCAGGACTAGAAAATGCAGATGCAAATGGGTTGTCCTGAATATCCTTGGACATTTAGCAATACATGCAACAGATTTCAAAAGAAGTACATCCAAAGGTTATAAGTGCAGTGCTGCTGGCAACAAATGCACAGCTAGAGGAGCAGACACCATGTATGGTTTTGGTAGATGCCAATACCCTAGTATTGATGCAAGGGGATGTGGGTAATATCACAGTAACAAGACAACCAATACCTAGACAAGACCTTAAGAGGGTTCCAGAAGAAGATCCCATGGTATACCATCACTGCAGTGACTCTGACATTAGAAGACCATTATAGTGACAGGAGTCGCGCCAAAACTCACATGTAAGCTGTGATGGTGCAATGCAGTATCGGGACTGCCTCACTGGGTGTTTGACCCCTCCGGTCCAGTTCTGACTTGGAGTAGGAATCCTAGAAACTGGGGATGTGGGGGCACAGCCAAGCAATTGTATGACCAACATCCCTAAGCTACAATGCGACAGTCGACATGGTAGCTGTCACTGTAAGGGATGTCGGTGCTAGCGCTGTTGAAGCGCTATGGTAAACCGATCCCTTATTAGTCAAGTGCTACAATACAAACCTCAAAACCTATGGCCAAAGAGATGAAATAGACATGGTGAGCATCATGACTCCATGGCACTTCTAAAGGCGTGAACAAAGCTGCATCTTGACAAGGATGGGATTCTATACAGAAAGACTGCATCCCATTCACAACTGGTATTGCAAAGTAATACCACCTGCAGGTCTACAGAAAATTCCGTGAAGAGATGGGACATGTAGGAGTTGAAAGAACAATACATTTAATCAGAGACAGGTTCTATTGGCTCCACATGCAAAGAGATGTGGGACACTATGTGACTGAAGTCTGCAGTTCCCTCAAACAGAAGAAGCCCAACAAGCCAACACGTGCTCCACTGAACAACATTATAGCCACTTATCCATTTGAAATGATACCAATAGACTTCCTGCATCTAGAGAAGTGCAAAGGTGGCTATGAATATATTTTAAGATACAGGATAAGAATCAAACATTATGGACAACACAGAGATCAATGTAACATTACCCAAGAATAAGGACTCAAATGAAGAAGTTGGAAGCAACTAAGAGGGAGCAGTAAAAGTCACAATTCAGCTTCAGAGGTGAGGAGATTCCTACAAGAGTCAGAAGACCTGCTGCCTGGTTGCGGCGGGTGGCTGGGGCAGCGGTGGGGTCGAGGAGAGGACTGGGCTCTAAGAGGGATCTTTCAGTATGGCAGCAGAGAAGTTGAAGCAGAAGTGAGACTGCTGTGCCTGGAGCTATTGTTGTGTAAAAAACTGTCATTCGGTGTTCCAGGTTGAGGTGAGACTGAAATCATCTTACAGTCTTGCTTTATTATGGTTGGGAGTCGACTCAACCGTGGCGAGAGTGCCAATTTGTTGGTAGTATAAACCATTCAACTGGGGTTTCTGTTTGTTTCTTCCTTGGTGTGGCCTGAATCTAAATGGATTGGCAGCGAGGGTGTAATGAGTTGACCATTTCTCCATAAAAGTAAACTGTATGACCACAAAGTTTTGGGACAGTGAGAGTGCCCGGCTTTAGTTGAATTTTTGGACATGGACTGGGAAGTGAGAGTTCCTAGAGTTGATATTCTTTATCTGGAGTGTGGCAATATATATTTTTAATTTAGTTATAATTTTAGGTTGTGTTTGTTATTTAGATTTGCAATAGGGTGTTATTTTTAACTGTGTGTTTAAGGGTGTTGTATTGTGGGAGGTGTGTGTTTAAACTGTTTATTCTGATTTAGTTAAAGGGATTGTTTTAATTACTTGTATAAAATAGTCTGAGACAGGGATTTGTATAGCTACCGGGGGCCACCTCTGCGCACTTCTCGTCCCTTTGAGCTTCCTGACTTCCTGCTGTGGCCTACAGAAGTGTACAGCCTTGGTAATACTAACATACTAACATACTAAAAGCCAGTGGAATAGGCCAAATGGTCTGTCTTTGTCTGCTCAAAGCCAGCAACCTAGTGGCTGCTCTTACCACCCCAGCCCCAAGAGGGTCTTCATTTGTTTCAGATTTCCCTTGTACCTGTCCCACCTTCTTGAAGCCCTCCACTGTGTCCCATTCCACCAGCCTCCCAGGCAGCGCATTCCATGGCTCCACCACCCTCTCAGTGGAAAATGCCTCTCGCTCCCCCTTGTAATTTCCCCTCCAGCTTCCACTCATGACCCTGGTTGTTCCCCTTCTTAACCTAAACAACTCCTTGGTTCCCTCCTGGTTATTCCTTTTATGTACTTGAAAACCTCTATCATGTCTCCCCTATCCCTCCTCTCATCCAGCGAGTAAAGCCCAAACTCCTTCAGTCTCTCCTCATAAGGCCTCCCTCCATGCCCTGAATCATCCTAGTTGCTTTCCTCTGAACCCTGTACAGCAGCACTATGTCCTTCTTCAAATGAGGTCTCCAGAACTGTACACAGTACTCCAGTTGTGGCCTGACAGAGGCATTATACAGCGGAGGATCACCTTCCTACTTCTGGACGAATACCCTGGCGATACAGCCCAGTATCCTGTTTGTTTTGGCTGCTGTTCTTCTACAATTTTCAGAGTTATTCATTTTGACATCTACCACCACCTCTAAATCCTTTCTCCCAATGTGGTTTGCAGTGACCCCTCCCCAAGGGTGTATACATGGCCCAGGTTTTTACCCACAAATCAATCAATCAATCAAAATCTTTATTTATCCAGGCAGACACCATTGAGCAAGCTCATTTGTAAGGTGGACCTCGTTGCACAAGTCATAAACAATTATACATAGTCATACAGGCATTGTGACAGTCTGAGAAACAAAATAACAATATCAACAATGAAAGCAGTAGGATCAGGAAAAAAGGACAGACATAGTACATAAAAATGCATATAAGTGCAGGCAGTGTTGGAATACATATTGCTAGACCAGAAGAAAATAATCTAATGGGGCAATGGAGCTGTGATACAGTGGGCACCTGATGGTGTATCCGTATTTTTATGCATGACAGGTGATGGGATATGCAAGAGAAGTGAAGCTGCAGTGTCTCCAGAAATAGGGTACCTGGGTTGGGAGGTCGGGGCAGGTGCAACTGGTTCTAAGTGTGGCGCAGAACAGGGAACCTACTTGTACTTATAGCTAAAAGGTGTAAAGTTGAGAGGATTTATAGTAGCACAGAATGCTCATGTCTTATAGCTGTATAAGATGGCTGTGCTGTTGACACCACTCTGAGCAAGCTGGGTACGCACAAAGATGTAGGAGTCATTGGCAGCCTGAGCACTGAAGATGTGAGGTGACAGACTGGGCAACTGAAGAGAGCACGCAGCAAGGGAGATGGATGCTATTGCGACTTGTAGAGCAGCATCTGGGATGTCGAGCACCAAGCAGCTTCTGGTCAGCGACTGCTGGTGTTCATGACATTGGCTGCTTGCAGGTTAAAGTAGGCTATGAGCACCGTTCTCAAGGCGGCATACAGATGATGTAATCATCAGTATAGGAACTGTAGGTATATACGATGTCCTGGCTGGGGAGCTAGGGCCTTTACAGTACTAGAAGAGCATAATCCTGTGCATTGGTTCTCGGGGTGGCTTTGAGGACATCAACCGGTGGCCATAGATCTTGGGGCATCTACCCAAGGAATTCTGAGGGGCAGTTTGGCATAGTGGGGAGGGTAGTGGCAAGAAGAGGGAAGTGAGGAATGGGGTAAGTGGGTGAGAAGCCAGATTGGTTGTACACGGCAGGCGCTGTGCTGCAATGGGTTTATGGCTTTACCGCATTCAAGGTGACTTGAGTCGGGCTTGTGGTCCCGATCATCAGCTTATGAGGCGATGCTGCGGTGACCGTTGAAAGAGCAATGATAGGGCAGAGAGTTCTTGATGGGTGATGAAGTCTAGTATGGCATAGTGGGGAGGGTAGGTGGCAAGAGGAGGAAATGAAGAATGGGGTGGGTGGAGTGAGGAGCCAGTTTGGGTGTTGATGGCAAAAGTGCTCATGCTGCAAAGGTTTTATGGCTTTATTGTGATTCAAGGTGACTTGAGACCAGGCTTGTGGTTCTCAAGCGTCAAGCTTCTGGGGCACCGCTGCCCAGGGACTGTTGAAAGAGCGGTGAAAGGGCAGAGAGAGTTCTTGAAGGGGTGAGAAAGTCTTAGATCAAGGGTGGTGGAAGCAGTGACATATCTGTCTGATTGCTTTTACGTACAAATTCTTGAATACTGCAACGCTTACTGGGAACTTAGTTTCAATGATTTCTGTATTGTACCAAGCAGTTGGCAGCGAGAAGCTTATGGCCACTCTTCCAAAGTTCATGCGGGCCCTGGGACTCTTAAGAGAGATTAGGGAGCAACTTCTTAGGGCGTGAGTTCGGAGCTCGCTTAAGGGCAGTAATTGAATATATAGTGTGGTAGTTTACAAATAATAGCATTCAATGTCCATATTGTATGCTTCTGCTTCGTCTGTATTGTAGGGAGGACCACCCCACAGCAGTGTATAAGGAGCAATGGTGGGTAGATGATAGGAGGCTGGTGATGAAGTGCAATGCTCTGTGGTATAAGACATCCAGCTTGTATAGGTATGAGGCATTACAGTGACTATAGATGCAGTCAGCGTAGTCTAATAAGGAGATGAAAGTGGTCTAAATGAGCTGATTTTTTGCTTCAGGATTCAGGAGGCGGTTTATCCGGTAAAAGTCCCAGCCTCTGTTTTAGTTTTTTCATCATGTCCTCCAGGTAGTCCCCAAAGGAGAGTTTGTGATCAAGCCAAACTCGTAAGTATTTAAATTTGGGAACGAACTCCAGATTTTCCCCAGTAAGGTGGTGGTGATGGGGTATAGCTGCCTAGTCAGGGTAGACTGTAGGTTGCCGGGAAAGGATCATTGCCTTGGTTTTTTTAACATTCAGGAGTAGCTTCTTGTTAAGTAATTGATACTGAAGGATGTCAAGTCGTGTTGTAGATCTGCACAAGCAGCTTCAGGTGTTGGCCGGCTTAGGTAAAGTACTGTGTCGTTCAGAGCAGGTGGATACTGGCTTTTTTATGCCAAGATCTATGCTGTTGATGTATATGGAGAGAAGTATTGGGTCCAGGATGGAACCTTGAGGACACCTCTTAATAATGGTTTAAAGGTGATAGCCCCTTCTGCCTTTACCTGCTGTAGCCTGCACATCAGGTAGTCCTGGAACCATCCATAGGAGGTGGAATCTAGGCCTAAGGCTATCAGGGAGAAGTAAGGAGTGATCGACAGTGTCAAAAGCCTTGCTTAGGTCAAGGAAGACAGCGTGGATGAATTTTTGCTTTCCTGGTCAGTTTGCCAATCATTTGTTACCTTGGCCAGTGCCGTAACCATACTGTGATTTGTTCGGAAGCCTGACTGTAAAGAGTTTAGAAAGTTTGTGCTTTGCAGGAAGACTCGTAGCTGGGCATTCACTATTTTCTAGCAATTTAGATAATATGGGGAGAAGTGAAATTGGCCTATAATTTTTAGGTCACTGGGATCCCAGATTTGAAAAGCGGAATAATGTGCGCAGTTTTCTAAACGGTGGGAGAGTTCCCTGAGAAGTGACGAGTTGAACAAATGAGTGATGGGCACTGCCAACACATGCCAGGCCACCTTTATGAAGTTGGGGTCTAGCAAGTCCGCCCTGTGCTTTTCTTGGTGTCAAGTGAAGGAGTAACTCTTCAACTTCTTTTAGATTAACAAGAGAGAATAAGAAGGTAGCATTTGTTAGGTTAGGCTCTGGGGAAGTGTATCCATTTGAGAGCGCGAGGTTGCAGGCAGGCGAGTTATCGAAGGCTAATCCAGCTGAGGCGAAGTGGTTATTGAATGCTTGTAGGATTTCCTTTTATCGTTGAGAAGAACATTGTTGCAGGAGATTTTGAGAGAAGAGCGCTTCCGCGTGTGGCCAGAGAGGTCTTTTATTGTGGACCAGAATTTGATGGGCAAATTGAGGCAGCATCTAGTTCTGTGTGGTAAAATTTGGACTTAGTCTCTCCAATTAACCTTGTGCATGAGTTCCTGGCAGATCTGAACAGACACCAGTCTTTGGGAAGTTGTGACTTAGAGCGTTTTCCAAAGCTTATCCTTTTAATAATGCAGCTTTAAGGTCTGGGGTAAACCAGCGAAGGGTTCTAGGTTTTAAATGAGATTTGACCAGTGGACCGTGGATATTGAGGGCATGTGATAGTATTTCTTGGAATATGGCGTAGGTAAAAGGTAAAAACTCTTGCCAAAGTGAGGAGCCCTTGAGATCGTTGATATAGGCATGTGGGTTGAAGTTCCTTTTTGATCTCTTAGAGAATTTGAGTTAGATTTGGGCATTTGATTTGTTCTCACACCAGCAATAAGGCAATGGTCGCTGACGTCAGCATGGAACATACCTGCATGTGAGAAGAGGTGTAGTTTGTTACTAATAGGACATCTAGGAGGGTGTTGTTTGCTGGTTTTTTTATTAATGCGTGTTGGTTCACTGATAAGCTGTGAGAGTCCATGAGAGTCACATAAGGCTTTGAGGATATTGAGGCACTGGACAGCCAGTAATGGTTGTGGTCTCCCAATATTATAGTTTCTAGGATGCTGGAGTCCAGCACAGAAGATAGGTAGGACAGGAGCTGAGGTCCAGCTGAGGGTGGTTTGTAGCAGCCAATGATTCAGATGGCAGATGTAGGAGTGAATTCAGTTTTTAAGGATAAGCATTCATATGCATTTGCATGCGAGGAGGAATCAATTATAGAGACTGAAAATTTATCCTTGATATACTGTAGATCGCAACTCTGCCACCCCTGGTTTGCCTGTGGATCTGAATAGTAGGTAATTAGGTATTCTGATTTCTTTATCAAGGGTGGCTGGCCGTAGCCAGGACTCTGAGATAACAAACACGTCTGGGTCATGTGGGAGATCCAAGCCTAGATGGAGGAGAATTTTTATAAGGCTACATGCATTAACATGCATGAAGCTAATTCTTTATCTTAGAAAGCTCTGATGGTGAGGTGATGTCAATCATGGGACCAGGATTGAGCCCGACATTGCCTGAGCATAGTAATAGTAAGAGTAAAAGTTTTCTCAGGACCACAAGGGAAGTTTTGAAGATTTTGACCTTCTCCTAGTAGATGTAGAATCTGAATAAGTTTGAGTGCTGTATTATTAGGCTTATGTTGACCTACCATTACATGGCATAGGACACTTGCCCTGAAGTACCAAGATGTGAGATCGTTGTAGGAAAGTAGTTACATAGAAACATAGAATTTGACGGCAGATAAGGATCGCTTGGCCCACCCAGTCTGCCCATTTCCTACCTCACTGGATAAGCTGCAGATCCTAGTTAACCAGCAGCCTACTTCTTCCTACCCCACCCCTAGAATTGCCTTGTGACTATCCCATGCATGCTTGAATTCCACCACTGATTTTGACCCCACAACCTCTTCCGGAAGGCCGCTCCATGCATCCACAACCCTCTCTGTGAAAAAATACTTCCTTAAATTTCCTCTGAGCCGCCCCTTCTATCTTCAAATTGTGCCCTCTTGTTCTTGCACACCTTTTTTTGAAAGATGCTACCCTCTTGGACTTTGTTGATTCCCTTGAGGTACTTGAAAGTTTCATCATGTCCCCCTCCCTCCTTTCCTCGAGGCTATACATATTAAGCTCCTTTAAGTCTCGCTTCATATGTCTTCCAGTGCAGACCCTGCACCATTTTAGTTGGCCTCCTCTGGACAGCTTCCATCCTGTCTATGTCTTTACGGAGATTGGGTCTCCAGAACTGCACACAGTACTCCAGATGGGATCTCACCAGCTGTCTGTACAGAGGGATAATAACTTCCTGTTTTCTACTGGTGATGCCTCTCCCTATGCATCCCAGTATCCCCAGCCCTCCTTGCTGCCCTCTCACATTGCTTGCCATCTTTAGGTCATCTGATATGACTACCCCGGTCCCTTTCCATTTTTGTTGTTGTTAGTATCTCACCCCATTGTGTACTCTTCCCTGGGTTTTTGTTTCCCAGGTGCATTACTTTGCACTCTTAGCATTGAATCTAAGCTGCCATACATTTGACCATTCCTCTAACCTTGCCAAGCCCTTCTCATCCTTTCCACCCCACCCTGTGCATCAACTCTGTTGCAGATCTTAGTGTCATCTGCAAAGAGACATACTTTCCTTCCAGTCCTTCTGCAATGTCGCTATAAAGACATTGAAGAGGACCGTCCCATACTGAACCCTGAAGTTCCCACTAGTAACCCTCCTTTCTTCTGAGTGGACTCCATTTACTATTACTCTCTGTGTCCTATTCTCCAGCCAATTCCTTTACCCAGGCTGTCATCTTGGGACCCACTCCCAGGCTGGCTAACTTGTATATTAATCTTTGTGTGGGACTGTGTCAAATGGACTTGCTAAAGTCTAGGTAGGCCATGTCCACAGCCCCTCCCTGATCTACTACTTTGGTCACCCAATCAAAGAAATCTATCAGATTCATCTGGCATGACCTTCGCAGTGAATCCATGCTGCTTAGGGTCCTGTGCCCTCTCTGGCCTCTAGATACTGGACAATTCTTTCCTTTAGAAGTGATTCCATCATTTTCCCTATCACTGAGGTTAAACTAACAGGTCTATAATTTCCTGCTTCTGCCTTGCTCCCACTTTTGTGAAGGGAATCACATCTGCCCTCCTCCAGTCCTCGGTACCGCCCCATCCTCCCATGATTTGTTAAAAGGGTAGTCAGTGGTGTCACTAGTTCTACCCTTAGTTCTTTAGAATTCTGGGATGAATCCCATCAGGCCCCATTGCTTTGTCCACCTTCAGTTTTAAGAGTTCTTTCAGAACCCTTTCTTCTGTAAATGGGCGGTATCAACTTCTGTATCTAGAGTGTTACTACTGTTTGTTTTATGTACCTCCCTCTTCCTTTGCAAATACTGAGCAAAATATTTGTTTAGTATCTCTGCCTTTTCAGTCTCCCTCTGCCCACCCTCTGTGAGGGATTTTATTTTTAAAAGAATATGAAATAATGCTTAGTCTCACATGATTTAACTAAGTAGCTAAAATAAATCGATGCCCAGGCTTGCTGAAGCAGGGTTACTTTAGGTGAAAAATATAGCTGTGTAGCTGAATAAAACTAGTTAGAACTGGCAGTTGCTGTCTGATAAAAAAGAACTGAATAAGTGGAAAACAACTCCATATAAGGAAAATGCTGATAGTAAGGTTTTGTAAGAAATAAGAAAAGCTGTTGTAAGCATGCTTAGAATGAAATCACCTATAGCCACGCCTACGTAAACTGTAAAATGTATATAAGCTACTGTGAGCAGTAATCGTGGAGCTTCTCCTTTGTAGAACTCCGCATGCATGTGAAAGGTTTAATCAAATAAAGCGACGCTAAGACAAAACCCAGTGGTGTGGTTTTTGCCCGTGGCGACAGGAAGCGGTTGCTCAAATAACTACAGTGAGAGAATTAGCGATCAGTTTTGGCGTAGTCGGCAGGATGAGTTCTTCGGTCCGTGGTCACCTGTGATTGGGTTGTTTCCTTGGACAAAAAAAAGACATTTTGTGGAACCCCATCAGGACGTGATGCCTAGGGCCCACGACACTCATCATCACTGTAAGTACAAGAATACCTTGGAGCGAGTGTACACTATAAAAAACAGGCCTAGATAGAATGGGAAACAAGGGAAAAAAAAATAAGCTGGGTCCGAGTTAGTATTGTCCGGACCGCAAATGTATGTTTGACAAGTTTATTAAACAAATTACAAGGGCAACTGCACTGCCCTTTGCCCTTGTAATTTGTGCTTCCTGTAAGTATATACTGTTAGAGTCAATGATGGCTTTCACAGTTCAGGCTGCTTTTAGGAGAAAAGCAGCGTCTGATTAAATAACGTTAGATAAGCAACATTTAGAGAAAAAATAAACTACTGTGGTTGTACACACATAGGTGACTACAGACGGATGATTTGAAAATCCTCCCCCATGTTGCCTATCTGTGTAGTTTCAAGTTTTACTGTATCAATTTAAGTCCCCTTGCCTCCTACAGAGGCTGAAACATTTAATCCCAAACCCAGGTACTGGGACCTCCACCAGATAGATCTCAACCTAGTACCTAGTGCTGTTACAGATTTTTGTTTTGTTTTAAACCGTAAACCAGAGCTCTGGAAAAATACTTGGTTTGGCAGATTACTAAAATGGCCAAAAGAAAACCTTTAAAAGGGTTAATAGCTGCAGTGTTGGGAAATTATCATGAACGCCATGGAGTCAGTTTTCTCACTCAGACCAGTGTATCAGAAAAGAAGAAGGAAAATGCCTTGGCACCGGGTAAGTCTGAATTTTTTATTTAAAGTTGTTTTATGTCTGTCTGTTTTATTTCTGTGATACGTATACTAAACAAGGTAATGCTCTGTCTCTCTCATGTATTTTCTAGCATATATCTGTGTTCTGTAATTATGTTCTGTTGTCCAAATTGCAAAATAGCATTGACTGCCTTTGTTGCATGACATGTTACAGTAAAAAAAAGAGAAGAAGCTTCTTTGCCTCATAGCTGACTGTTTTAATTGGTTTTATTTTTTAATGGAACATTTGTGCTGCCTAGATAGGGTCAGTGAAGAACTTTTGTATGTTGTTGTTGGTTGGAGCAGGTAGTGATAATGGTGAAGAGTTATGACGTCATAAATTGCAATGTACAAAAGATTTGTAGTTTGCAAGCAACGTGCCAAGCCACTGCTAGGTAAAAATGTAATGTGTTAACAGCTATGAATGGCTTTATCATACTTCTAGTTATAACCAGAAACTTTTTGCAAAATGGCAGAGTGCCATATTTTGGCTATGCCTCAGAAGGTGTAACCATGTTATACTAGATGTGTTCACTTACAGATGGTATGTTGTGCTGTATTTTAAAGAAATTGAAAGGTGTTTAAAAAGTGTTTTGTTCTGAAAAGATTTGGCATGGAGATATGTATAAATGTGTTGGTTTAACAGGTTGTCAGTGTTACAAGACAGGCAGGAGGCAGCACATATATCTAAAACACGTACAGTTTTCTAATGAAACCATGGGCATTACCTCAGCAAATTGGTGTCAAATAATGTCAGTCTTATTTTCTGTTAAGTATTTTTTGTGTATGTGTACTGTCTTGGCCAGCAGTTTTATTGTGTGCTCTATTATTATTTAAAGATATTTTAATATCAGTAGTGTTCAAGGACACTACAAAAATAACTGGGTTTGAATGACCCTTGCATGCACACTGTGACCTTTTGCACGTTATTTGACCTTCTTGTGTTTCAACATTTTATGTTACTACCAGTTCAAACTTGATGTGTATTCCATACCTAAAGCACAACTTTTCACACAAAATGTATGTTTTCATGAAAGCACACCAAGAGTGAACCATGTAATTTGACTTTTATTGCAAAACTAGTATTCTAAGTGAAGAGGAACAAACTTTTCTTCTCTTCTCACTGCTTCTGACTTGCAGCCAACACAGGCAATACTCCAGCTGGAAGAGGAGAATTATTTATCATCTCCCCATAATTTTATTATATATATACAGTAAGCTTTTGAAAAAGGACTATTACAGCTGTTTTGAGAGTTTACCATCTACAGTTAAAAAACAATGGTTTTGGTTTTTATGTGGACCATGGTGTAATCATTTTTGTCTTTGAAATGCATTCTAAAAAAATACGACACATCTGGTATTACCATTAATCGGATCCTTTATAAACTCAGCTGACATTTTGTCATGCTTAGGATAAAGGAACCCAGAGACCGCTTCTTTTTATCCTATAAAATAATCTTGTTTTATTTTTAAACTTGTGTATGTTTGTTTTGTTGTTTGTCTGTGTTTCTTCTTTTCTTCTAGAGAAAAGAAGTTCCCTATCTTTATAGTAAGGTATGAAACTTACTAAACTAATTGTAATATTATCTTGTTATAATTTAAAGTGTAGTAAGTGGGGACTGCAATGGGGCCACCCCATTACCATTTATCCAGTGCACATTTTTTTTTAAGGTACCGGGCGCGACTAGCTACTAATATCGCCAGACCATTTCTAGGTTAATATTCATGTCACCATCCACAGCTAACCTTTTATTGCCACGGTATTCGAGCTGTCTCTTCCACCAGTAGGAGCTGAGGGGAGGGGTGTTACCTTCCTCCTTCCAGTGTAATACCCACAAAGTTGCAAGGTACATCACTGTTCCCCAAAGGGGTAAATAAAGAAAATGTGAATTTGCCAATAATTGTTTCTTATTTACAGGTTTAAAAAGACCCAAAGTATTTTAACAGCATAACCCAGCCCAAGCCCTTCTGCTTTTTCTAGTGCAAACAGTTAAATCTCACACCTATTATTAGTACAGGGCTTCTGCCCTCAGCAAGTAATCAGTTACGCTGGAGGGTGACGTTGTGTATGTATGTCCACACATATTCATTCTTTTAATTGTCTTTTCAGCTTTTTATCCTGTCAAAACAAATGTAAACAACTTTGTCATAGCCTTACAGCAATGAATGCATTTTTTCAACCAGTAAATTCACAATACTCTAACATTCCTGGACTCTGAACTAAGTTTACAGTCTATATTTGTGGTTTAAAATGTATGTTACATTATGCTCAATACTGAAATTGTTCTATTGCAAACATAATGTTTCACGCTTATGTTATAATGTTTTAATATACATCTTGCTACACTGTATCATGTGTGTATTCAAAAAGTGCTCCACATGTATAATGTTTTTAATGCTCATAACCAAACCTAAATACTGGGGTCAGCATTGCTGACCCACTCAATATGTTCAAAGCAAAACCCCAAACAAATTAATGCTCCGTTTGTCTTATTACTCACAGGTGCAATAGGCACTGTTATTAAATTGCCATAGCCAACAACATATGTATTTGTCCCACTAATTGCATAGTGTAACAGGCATATTGCTATGAACGTTATGTTTGCGTGTTATTGTAATATTACAAGATTTTATAACTCAGGTCTCAGTCAGGCCTGCTTGCAACAGACAGGAAAATAATGTTCATCACTGTCATAACTGCTTCTGTAATTTGAAAGCAGGGTGTAACCATAACATTGTCATGATTTACAAATGGTCAAGTGGTATAATTGAACCTCGGCCTGCACCCCCAGGTGTGCGGTTGATGTCCCATTTTATTTTTCTTTCTAATTGCCAAAATTTAGGCTCTGTCACACCACTCTTTACAAAACCAAAAGTAAATGTTTTAAAAATTGTTATTTATGTGTTTTAACTCAGTGTCTAACACACTTTGCAAGTTTGCAGGTTTCACGGTGTGGCACACATAAGATCTCCACGCTCAACAGCAGTAGTACTTTCATCTAAGTTGCCAAGACCTTCATCTTTTCCTTAAAAAGAAAACAACTGCCACAGTTTTGATGTTCTCACCATCTTTGTGCCTGACTGGTTCCTTATAAGGACTATTGCATGAATCCAGTTATTATTAAATCAACTGAATAAGGTCCAGTCAGTTCAGGCTCTGCAATCAAGCTTATTGTTTCTGCTTACTATGAAGTTAAGTCTGGGGTAGGGGCAATCCCTAACTTCAGCAAAAACATTTTTCCAATTCATCTTCAAGCAAGACATCCATTTTCTTCACTGCTGCTTGTTCCAAACATGGCTGGTACTTTCTACAACCCTATTGCTCTGTTATGGACTGTGTTCTTAATGGTTTATTGTCAATTGTTACCTTTTATGGACTGTTAATCTTTATGCCAGTGTATAATCAACTACCCGACACAAATGCCATGCAAGTGTGTGTGTGTGTGTGTGTGTGTGTGTGTGGCTCCATTAAAAGAACTCAATGAACTCAATGCACAATCTAATCCACCCTGGCCAGTGTGTCTGCCAATCAGCCATCCAGCATCCAGCAACATGAACACTGACTTTTCTACTGTGCTGGTGTTTGTTTTAAATTACTGTCTGCATTGCCCCATGTGCCTTGTGGGGTTACTACCATTCTGCAAATGACATTTCACCTGTACTGTAACTACACCAACTTGTGGTTACTTATATGAACTTTATGGACTGTTAACTTTATGGACTATTATGTTTTATAAGGACTTATCTGTCAAGAGGCATTATCAGCAAATTCTTCAATCAAGCTCCAAGGGTGTGCACACCTCTGCACAAGGTAGCATCTACCTTATTCACTCTCAAAGTGGATTCCATGAACTCTTTTCATCAACAAAATTGTTATGTTATATTGTGTTACATGTGGTATCACATGTTAGCATTTTCACATATTTAAATTGTAGTGTTGACATCCCTCAGTTCTGTATTGTGTTTTACAAACTCACCATTTGTGTCCGTCTGTAACCACCCCGCACTAACTCCAGAACAAAATGCTTTTATAAATGCCTTGACTATCTGTATGCTGGCAACCAGTTTTAAATCATATACCTATTCACCTAGTCTAACAGTCTAAAAGTAAAAATGTTTAGTTTTTTTTTAACCTTCTGTTAACTAATATCTTTATATTTATGTTAAATTTTGTAAATGTTCGAGTCCCTCAGGGCCTCCTATCTTCAGGGTGGAAAATATTAAAAGTGGTTAGTGGCCAAGGTTTTAGTAATCAGTGACCAAACTTTTATCAACAATATGTAGTTGGCTAACAAAATATGGGGAAATAAAAGGTGTAAAATGGCTAGTGTAGATTGCTAAAGGGCTAGTAAAAGGTAAAATGGTTAGTAAATGACTAAATGATGCCAACATGTAAATTAGTATATCTAGTAGCAAAAGGCTGCAAGAGGCTAAATACTACCATGTCACTTAATATGTGTGTGCGTGAGACTTTAAAAGGGTGTGGTTTTGCCCGTGACGATGGGAGCAGTTGATCAGGTAATACTTACAGTGAGACAATTTGCAATCACACCTCCCTCCCTTTATTAAGCCTCACTATCCTCCCTTGGTCTTCCTTCGCTCCTTGATGTACCTATAAAGGTTTTATCCCCTTCTTAACTGAGTTGGCTGTCTTTTCCTCGGTTTGGGCCTTTGCTGTTCTGACTGCCTTTCCAGCCTCCTTTTGCTTTAACTGATACAGTTCTCTGTCCTGCTCCTTCTGCGATTCCTTGTACTTCCTGAATGCTTTCTTTTTCTCTTAACCTTCACTGCCACTTCCTTTGAGAACCATAGTGGTTTCTTACATCATCTTGTTTTGTTTATTTGCTTCACACAAAGGCTCATTACCTCTGTGATGGCAGTTTTATTATTCCCATTGTTCTTCCACCCTCCTTCCTGCCCATTTGCTAGTGCGTTCCTTGGCGCCACCCATTTGGCAAAGTCAGCCCTCCTAAAGTCCAGTACTTTTGTCTTTGTATGCTTGACTCTATTGCTGTGTTTATTGTGAACCATACTGTTCCGATGGTCGCTAGTTCCCAGATGGCTACCCACTTCTACATCTGTGATCCTCTCTCCATCTCCATTTGAGAGTATCAAGTCTAATATTGCTCCTCTCGAGTGGGCTCCAGTACTAGTTGTCTAAGGCATGCCTCTGTAGGGCATCTAGAATAACTGCACTCTTAAGTGGCAGCTGCAGCTGCACTCCAGTTAACATCTGGCATATTCAGATCACCCATCAGCAATATCTCCCTTTTCTGCTATTCTAAGTATACTTTCTATCATTTTCTTGTCCATTCCTCCCCTGAGAAGGGGTCTGTATCCAACCCTGTGCAGATTGTGGTGCCATTGCCTGTCTCCAAATTTACCCACAGTGCTTCTTCTCCTCCCTGTTTACCCTTTTGTTCTGTTGCTTTTATTCCTTCCCTTATGTAAGAACTACTCCTCCTCCTCTTTACCCTCCCTGTCCCTCCTGTAGATAGTGTATCCTGGTATGTTTACATCCCAGTCATGGTTTTGTGTGTACCATGTTTCTGTGACTGCCACGATATCCAGATGTTCCTCCTCCATCAAGGCCACTAATTCAGGAAGCTTGTTACCTAGACTACGGGCATTGGTACTCATTGCTCTCCATTTTTGATGGCTTTACCTTCTGTTGCAGCATCCCCACTGACCGTTCTACCTTGGTCTTTTTCTCATTTAGTACCCTGTTTTGTGAGGGAGGCTGGGATTTTCTGCTGCTTGTCAGTGCCTCCCCTTCGACTAGTTTAAAAGCTTGCCAATGAAGCATTTAAACCAATTGCTCAAAAGACTTGTTCCTTCCTGGACAGATGCAGATCATCCTTCCAGTATAGGCTGGTGTCCCTCCAGGTGGAACCCCAGTCCCCAATGAAGCCAAACCCTGTGCTCTGCACCATTTTTCAACCATTCATTAAACTGCATGGTGCCAATTACCCTCGCCTCACCCATGCCTTTGACAGGCAGCACCTCTGAGAAGGATACTGTGTGTGCTACTTGTCTTAGGCCCCTCCCCAACTCTGCAATGTCCTCCTGCACTGCTCTAACCTCATGCTGAGCCAAGTCATTTGTCCCTAGGTGGACAATTACATCCAGCTCAGAATCCTTGCAGCTGTTGTTGTGATCCTGAGGATGTGCTTCCTGTCCCTCAAGCCATGGCACCAGGCAGGCACCTTACTTCAGTTTTCCCAGCTCCTCCCAGTTCTATCCCCTAATATTGGGTCCCCACCAGGGCTGCTTCCTTTCCTTGTGGTGTCCTCTGCCTCCTTCCTGTGGGCCTCCCTGGTGACAGCTGTCCTCAGCCTCCTTAGTCTCCTCTGTGGGTGCATCCATGGGGAGCTATGCTCCCAGAATGGTGTATGGATTGTGGAGTGGAACAACTGACTGGGTGTGCCTCGTTCCACCATCCTCACCCTTCCTGAGCCCACTGTGGTCCAACTGCTGTGTTTTCTTCGCAACCTCTGAGGTAGTGGTGGGCTGTGGTGCTCCCTGGATGGGGAGGTTCCTTCCTACTGTCCAGTGTGGCCTGGGGAAGGTCCCCATACTACTGTCCAGTGTGGCTTGAAGCAGGCAACTTCCTCCCTCAGGGCAGAGAGTTGTCTGCAAATAGGGCAGCATCTCAGCCTCCAGAAAGACTCCCGGAAGACTGTTGCCCCACAGCCATTACATTGCACTACTTCCCACATTTTTTTTGTGTGTGTGATTGGTTTGTAATATAGAAATATATATTTATAATATACAATGTGTATGCTTATATTGTCAGTGCAGTGTGCTAGAGAGGATATGACAGTGACATGCACCTTGCACTCTTGAGAAATTATGTCAGAACCCCAAGTATAAAGGAACTATTTCCAGGGTGGGTGGGGTGAAGGGTGGGAAGGGTTGGGCCTAAACTGTGCCCTCACAAAACAATCAGCTAAAAGCTCTGACCCACTGCTGCAATGAGTGCCTTCCTGTCAGCAAGATGCCCTACACAACAATTTGATAGAGAAATACCCTGCTAATCAAACAGAGAAAATCACACATCCAAGTCAGACACAGGTAAACCTTCCCAGCCCCAAAACAGGCCTGGTGGTTTGTGCTCTGAGAGCTGTCAGCCCCAAAATAAGTCAGCTGTGCTTTAAACTCTTCCTGCACTGAAAATCTTAAGAATTGTAACAAACAAACGTAAACCTAGATCCACCACCCTCTGTTGCTTGAAAGACTGTCTTTCCTGTTTCACACTGCAGGTTTTTCTGTGACCACTCCTTAACCCCAGTAACTCTGTTAAAAGAGTTTAACTATCACAAACTCCTACGCACTCAGTAAATTATTTAAAATAGTTTCTGTCCCAAAATCCTAGTAGTCAATCCAGCTACCCCAAGGGACAACCAGAATGCAGTATTCAAACACTTATAGAGGTTACTTCCAAGATAAGCAGAGTTTGCAAGTTTCTTTTCAACTCCTCAGCCAACTGTAATTCATTTAAAAATAGTTTAACTGTCAGCAAATCCTAGTAGACAATCTAGTTACCTCCAAGGACCTACCCAAATGCAGTATTTAAATCCTTCTGAAGTTACTAACAAGATAAACAGAGTTTACAAGCCCTTCTTGGTTAAACACTAAATAAATGTGAATGAAAAGCAATTACCAAGGTGGTTAGTTTCACCTCCCACAGAATTAAAGCAAAAGTGCACATTTGTTGCAGATATCAATGCAATATAGAATTTCTCACACAGCTCATGATTGAAGAAAGTAGTGTCCTTCAGCTCCAGAAAATGTGCTTTGTGTCTTTGAAAATTGCAACCAGTAGTAACTTATAGTAATCTGATCTAGTCTGATATCTCCACCTAGGGCAATTTGTTGCCAATGGTTATATGTAACCCTTCCTGTTCCAATACAACCTGTTTGGTCTGAAAACAATGTCCTGCCCCTAAGGCTGTCTGTGTTTCAATTCACACTGCAGGTTTTCTGTGACCACTCCTTAACCCCAGTAACTCTGTTAAAAGGTAGTTGGTACCTTTCGAATAATATTTGACTGCTTGATGCATATCAGATATGCCACCAAGTTAGTGAGGGTATAATGGTGCAGAGGTGTTGCAAGAGTTAAGTATGAACCTAATATGTGCACATTGAATGGATTCAGGCGGATTTCAATACTAAGGTAGGTCCAGTCTAGAGGGTTCCCTACTATGGAAATATACATAGAATACTGAAGAACTGAAGGCAAAAGCACCATGGTGGCTATTGTAAGTATTCCGGTAATGATCCTTAGGGTGGAGGAGGACTCCTTGGGGTTGCTATAGATTACTGAGCTAAGGGGCTGGCGGCACCTTGGCAGGGGCTCATTAGGGAGTAGATCCATATAATTAGGCAAAGGGAAAGGGAAAGGATTGACAGTAAAGGACCAATGGCAGTAATGGGCTGAGCAAGGCGGCCTATATAGAAATGTGCCGGGAGGGGATGGGCAGGTGGGCATAAAGTTTGCAGCTTTCCCATACCTCTCAGCATGTTCAGTCAGAGTTTGTGGTCTCGGGCATCGGTTGAGGAGCCGACCACCCGTGGGACGCGGTCAAGGGCGGAAGAGCTGGGAGCCCTAGGATGGTCTCAGCTGAAGAGGGAAGGAGAGAGGAGCCAAATTAGTACTGGAGGAGGACAAAGGATCTCACAAGCCAGTGAAATAAAATTTACACTTGAAAAGGAGTGATTTCCTTGGCACCTGGGATCTGGCTGCAGTTACCAAGTCAAAGGAGGGCTGTAATCACTCTTAACAATTTAGGTAGCTTTAACAAAGTAAAACACTTTTCTATGCAGATTTAACAATTCTAGGCAGGTTTAGGCAGTAAAAAACAGTGTAAACATTAGATTTCAGTCTGTTTTACAAGTAAAAGAGCGCCTTTTCACTCCACTAGATAGGAATGAATGGAGGAGTAAAAGGGACCAATCGGAACAAGCCTGGAGAAAGGTGCAAGCACTCCAATTGGTTTGCGGTTTTCCCATACCTCTCAGCGTGTTGAGTCCAAGCTTGTGGTCTCAGGCGGCTTTTGGAGCGCTGACTGCCCAGTGGCCACAGGTCATGCGGCAGAAGAGCTGGGAGCCCTAGGAGGTCTCGGCTCTCAGCATGTTGAGTCCAGGCTTGTGGTCTCGGGCATTGGCTTATAGCGCTGACCACCCGGTGGCGTGGGTCATGCGGCAGAAGAGCTGGGAGCCCTAGGAGGGTAAGGAGGTAAGTCCCTTACATTTCCGGCATTCGATTTCAGTCCACACCTCCTGACCACCTCTCCAGGGTATCCAGATCCTCCTGGACTGTCTCCTTGCTTCTTCACAATCCACCAGTGCTCCCAGTTTTGAATCATCTGCAAAGAGACTCAACCTATTCTTAACCCCCTCCCTATATCTGAGACAAAGGCATTTATTTATTTTATTTATTTAGTTTTTGTTGACGGGTGCACTAGACAAATCCTGCCTATTTTCAGAGCATGACCCAGGGAGGGATACAGATGAATGCCAACTGACCCTGAACCAGACTAAGCTGTTGGTGGTATTTTTAGTGAATGAGGGAAATTTGGCCAGGACACTGGGGAAATTCCCCTACTCTTTCGATAAGTGCTATGGGATCTTTAACATCCTCCTGAACTACCACCAATCCAGGCAGATGGGACCTCAGTTTAACATCTCATTCAAAGACAGCACCTCAGAAGTGTAGCACCCCTCTCATGCTGAACTACAGTGTCAGTACTGGGATATTAACCCAAGTGCCTGATGTGGGAAATGAACCCACAGCCCTCTGATCTCCCGGCCTCAGAGGTGAGTGTGCTACCTATTGAGCCACTGACACTGTCCAATTAATTAACTACCTTCCTTCCAGTGGTCATATTATTACCTTTTATGACATGCCTAGGCTTTTGAAGTTGAAAACCAAATGTGACTTTATAAGTCTGCCAGAGGATGAGCCTAATAAACTTTTATGATGTGTTAAGAGGAACAGGCCATTTGATACAAACATGATGTGAAAAGTTATAAACCCGTTGGTGTTCATTGGGAAAACAAGAAACAGCCACCAGTTCAAAGGAAATGCTTGATTAAAGGCTGTCATAATTTAGAAAATGTTTTTTCTTCTGATGTCATTATTTAAAATACCTCCTGGTAGGAAATCATATTTTAATTTTATATTCTAAAAGGAGAAGTCAAATGACTCACAGAAGGGTGTGGAGACACAGAGTTTATACTGATACTTGTGTCTGAAATGTAGTTCATATCTTTCTAGGCTCTTAAGAAAAAAGGCCTCTCTCTAATTTAAAGGCACTTACAGAGGTAATACATTAGATAGAAAAGATCTAAATGTATCATGGTAGGAGTTTGTTCTGTAGTTTTTCTTTTTTTCTTTTATATGATTGTGATTCTCTAAGATATTTGTTCTATATTTTATTCTTACTGTTTTAATCCATTTTTAGTAAACATTTTCTTAAGATACTGCATGGGTCTCCTCAGTCATTTTTGCATGTTATCGCTGAATGGATATTAAGTCTGACAACTGTTCAAGGCTTGATGGTGTTACAAAGCTTGGTGAAAGGTAAAAACATACCTAAGGTCTTTTATAGAGTTTTAAGGGTTCATTCTGGATACCTGGTTAGGTGCCCTTAGGCAAAAAGATATGTGCATCCCCAAAGAATATTATCTGAGCCTGTACATTTAGATGCACGCTAGCATAAGGTTCACAGATTGAATCCCTCAGAACTTGAAACTAAAGGTGATTCAGACCCAAAAGCAGACAGGAGGGTTACCCTGTCTGTTACCTGTTCACATTATTGCGCTCTGAGATTGGCACTGTGGAAGCAGAGGGCCTGACCTGCAGAGTGCGTTTGTGACACTTACTACTTACAGTTGACTTTGAAATGGTATGTACTGCTTAAAATGAATTTCCAGCATAATGGGATAAGGTATTGGGCTCACAGCCCAACAGCCCATGCCAGCTTGAGCTGACCTCTGATAGAAGCAAACCCTTCAACTCAGTCTGTGTAGCACTAGAAGGAACCACACCTGACTCCGTATCCACTACCAGCAGATCCCTTCCAACTTCCCTCCACCGCCTACTCTGCCCCAAGCTCCGAGGCCCCGCAACATACCAGCAGGGAGAGACGGGGCACGCCCCACACAATCCATGGGGCATTTTTTCAATGCTGTTCCCTGGAAACATCAAGCAAGGTGGAAGGGAAACGAAGCCCAGTGACTCTACTAGGTCCTATTAGCCACACCTAATTGTCTGGCTTATCTACTGCACGATTTATACTCTCACACTTACTCACTCTTCCTCTCCAAACATCCCCATCTCTCCCTTTCTTCCTACAATGCTACGTTTCTTCAGCACTACTTACAGTCCTACTCCACTTCCCTTCCCTCCCACCTTACCTTATCCTCCCCTACTCACCAAATGTTTACTAGTACACCCCACAACTTCACTCTCCAATTCCACTGCCTACTGGTGTTCCCACTGCCACCCTAGTCCTGCTACAGACATTCATGTTCTGTTACTGGACCATAGTTATTATCACTTATGTAAATTTTCATTGTCTTACCTCATTGTGTACCACTAATGTTTCCCCTGTCCCTGATGAACAAGCTCTGTACAGCTCTTGCTTGATTTGTACCCATGCTATGTATACTATGTCCTAAATGATGATGATGTTCCTATATGTAATCAAATTCAAACGTAATCCGAGAAAGGGTTCTGAAAGAACTCTTAAAACTGAAGGTGGACAAAGCAGTGGGCCTGATGATATTCATCCCAGAATTCTAAAAGAACTAAGGGTAGAACTAGTGACACCACTGACTACCCTCTTTAACAAATCATGGGAGGATGGGGTGATACCGAGGACTGGAGGAGGGCAGATGTGATTCCCTTCACAAAAGTGGGAGCAAGGCAGCAGGAAACTACAGACCTGTTAGTTTAACCTCAGTGATAGGGAAAATGATGGAATCAGTTCTGAAGAAAAGAATTGTCGAGTATCTAGAGGCCAGAGGGCACAGGACCCAAGGCAGCATGGATTCACAGCAGGAAGGTCATGCCAGACCAATCTGATAGATTTCTTTGACTGGGTGACCAAAGTAGTAGATCAGGGAGGGGCTGTGGACATGGCCTACCTAGACTTTAGCAAGGCATTTGACACAGTCCCACACAAAGATTAATATACAAGTTAGCCAGCCTGGGAGTGGGTCCCAAGATGACAGCCTGGGTAAAGAATTGGCTGGAGAATAGGACACAGAGGTAATAGTAAATGGAGTCCACTCTGAAGAAAGGGGGTTACTAGTGGGGTACCGCAGGGTTCAGTATTAGGACCGGTCCTCTTCAATGTCTTTATAAGCGACATTGCAGAGGGACTGGAAGGAAAAGTATGTCTCTTTGCAGATGACACAAAGATCTGCAACAGAGTTGATGCACAAGGTGGGGTGGAAAGGATGAGAAGGGGCTTGGCAAGGTTAGAGGAATGGTCAAATGTATGGCAGCTTAGATTCAATGCTAAGAAGTGCAAGGCAATGCACCTGGGAAACAAAAACCAGGGAAGAGTACACAATGGGGGGTGAGATACTAACAACCACAAAAATGGAAAGGGACCTGGGGGTAGTCATATCAGATGACCTAAAGGTGGGCAAGCAATGTGAGAGGGCAGCAAGGAGTACTGGGTGGATACTGGGATGCATAGGGAGAGGCATCACCAGTAGAAAACAGGAAGTTATTATCCTCTGTACAGACAGCTGGTGAGACCCCATCTGGAGTACTGTGTGCAGTTCTGGAGACCCAATCTCCACAAAGACATAGACAGGATGGAAGCTGTCAGAGGAGGGCAACTAAAATGGTGCAGGGTCTGCACAGGAAGACACTCTGAAGAGAGACTTAAGGAGCTTAATATGTATAGCCTTCAGGAAAGGAGGGAGAGTGGGGACATGATAGAAACTTTCAAGTACCTCAAGGGAATCAACAAATGTCCAAGAGGGTAGCATCTTTCAAAAAGAGGTGTGCAAGAACAAGGGGCACAATTTGAAGATGGGGGGACAGCTTAGAGGTAATTTAAGGAAGTATTTTTCACAGAGAGGGTTGTGGATGCATGAAGCGGCCTTTCAGAGAGGTTGTGGAGTCAAAACAGTGGTGGAATTCAAAGCATGCATGGGACAGTCATAAGGCAATTCTGGGGGGTGTGGGGTAGGAAGAGTAGGCTGCTGGTTAACTAGGATCTGCAACTTATCCATTAGGTAGGAAATGGGCAGACTGTGGGCCAAGCGTCCTTATTTGCCAACAAATTCTATGTTTCTATGTTTCTCCCAACTGTATGTTATCTGAATTGCTCTGCTGCTAATCTCAACTATTGTATGTATAACTGCTTCCTCTGTAACCCCTCCCCAGGTCGCACCAGAGACGAGCATCTTTTGCTCAGTGTGCCTTTCCTAGTGAAACATTTCCAATAAATAAATAAAATAAATAAATTGGCAGAGCGGTGGCTTTCATTTGCCTCCCAACTTGCCTAATGCCTCCAAAACCGGCATAAAAAATGTCCCACAGAGTCGCACAGGGCACGCTCCCACGCTCTCCCTGCCTATACGCCACAAAACCTCAGAGTGCACAGGCAGAGCAGGCACACAAGGAAGCCAGAAGGAATCCACTGGCAGTGGCCACAGAGCTAGGCACGATCCCTCCAGCACTACACAGACCGAGCCAAAATTTTACCTCAACCTGAAATCAACCTCAGCTGGCACAAGGTATTGGGCTGTGAAGCTCAACACCTTACAGCAGAAACTTCCTTTAAAACTGTGAATGAAAGTTTCACTGTGTCCTTACTAATTACTGAAGGGTGGAAGTTTGACAGGAACTTACTAATTACAATAAGGTAGGATATTTGGGCACTTACTACATACAGTAGGGGTGGAAGCTGGAAAGAGCACTTACTTCTTATAGTAAGAGAAAGTTTTAAAAGCTAGCTATTATTAAGAGGAGGATGGAGGTGTGAAAGTGTTTTCCTACTTCAGTTGCAATGGAGGTTTGAAAGAACACTTACTACTTACAGTTGGAAAGAAAGAGAATTTACTATTTAAATTTGGTGGGGTGAAAGGGTGTTTACTATTCACTGTGGAGGAAAGTTTGAATTGACACTACAAAGAGTATGGGAAGGTTTAAATGGGCACTAGTTTTTACTTGGGGAGGAATTTGAATGGGGCAGCTTGAAATGGCTCTTACTAATTTCATTGGCAGGATCTAAATTAGAATGGATGTTTACAGTACAACATAAAGAATAGAACATATTCTGCATAAGTGAGTGTAAATATGAGGCTCTGGCACCTGTATGTGTCAGATTACAACTAGTAACTGTCTAAAGCACAACAAAACCACAACATAGCACCATCATCACATCTCACTGTACTCTGTTGATTGTATGTAAATGTTCTGTAGTTCAAACTAGCTGAACCCAAATGGTGACTGAACTGCCCCCATCCCGAGAGAGAGAGAGAGAGAATGAGAGAGAGGGAGAGAGGGAGAGAGACAGCACTCCTCCAGAAATGGCTTAAGACCCATCCTCTGGTAAAACTGTGGGTGCAATGTGTGCTACACCACATCACACTGTAAGCTTCTTATCAAGGAGGAAGCTCTAGTTGACAATGCCATTACTCCTTCCATCATCTCTAACAAGTGCTAAAATGTCACAAAGTGGCTTCACTAGTAAATCAGGTGATACATCAACCTATTGATTCTAAGATGAGCCAAAGTCAGTTAAAAAAAAAAAAACAGGAACTGTCAAAATTCTGGTATCTCAACTTACAAATCATCTTTTACTTGTTGAGCAAGATTCCTTAATGGAGGTTTATTTTCTACAAGTTTCCTCATTCTTGGTAATGTGAAGATGATCTGCATGTACAGTCTCCAAAGGGCACTTTAGGTAGTTTGAAAACTAACCCTTATGTCTAAAAACAAAAGATAGAGGATAGACCAAAGCTGACTCTCATTGGTTCTTCACAGTCCTACAGTGTTCAGGCCACTCCACCAACATGTCAGAAACTGTGTTGAGAAAGTAAAGATCCTGAACTGATGTTTACTGATACTGTACAACAACAGACCCAGTCAGGCAGATTTCTGTCCTGTGCCTAGGGCAGTTTCATTCAGGCGTCTCCTTATCGTTCACACAGTTGATCTACATTTGAATACAAATTACCCCTCTCCTCAAGGCTAGAAGTATTACAAATAAAGTGAGACAAGCGGGAGGTAAAATGTGTTTTGCCATAAAATGTTCAATCTTTTCTTGCAAATAAGAATTTTTATAATTATTCATGTTCAGTACCTGACTGGCAGCATTCAATATGTTTGTTTATATCAATGCACAAGGATGCGAGTCAGAATAATTTCACTGCACATATACATTAAAAGGTCAGCATGAGTGGCGAGAGAGAGGGAGGGAGGAGAGAGCTGGTGAGACCCCATCTGGAGTACTGCGTGCAGTTCTGGAGACCCAATCTCCATAAAGACATAGACAGGATGGAAGCTGTCCAGAGAGGAGGGCAACTAAAATGGTGCAGGGTCTGCACCGGAAGACATATGAAGAGAGACTTAAGGAGCTTAATATGTATAGCCTCGAGGAAAGGAGGGAGAGGGGACATGATATAAACTTTCAAGTACCTCAAGGGAATCAACAAAGTCCAAGAGGTAGCATCTTTCAAAAAAGAGTGTTGCAAGAACAAGGGCACAATTTGAAGATGGGGAGGGGTGGCTCAGAGGTAATTTAAGGAAGTATTTTTCACAGAGAGGATTGTGGATGCATGGAACGACTTTCCGGAGGAGGTTGTGGAGTCAAAAACAGCGGTGGAATTCAAGCATGCATGGGACAGTCATAAAGGCAATCTAGGGGTGGGGGTAGGAAGAAGTAGGCTGCTGGTTAACTGGGATCTGCAGCTTATCTATTAGATAGGGAAATGGGCAGACTGGGTAGGCCAAGCAGTCCTTATCTGCCATCAAATTCTATGGAGAGAGAGAGAGAGAGAGAGAGAGAGACCTTGTAGACTTACTTGATTTCTCAAATACTGTGCAATCCATCTTATCAAAAGCAACATAACCAAAATTCTGATACCTTGCAGACAACAGCATCAGTGTCATTGGCTCAGTAGGTAGCATGGTTGTCTCTGGCCCACAGGATCAGAAGTTTGTGGTTCTAGCCCCACACCAGGTACTTAGGGTAATTGACACTAGTACAGAACTAGGGTGATGCTGCACTTTTGAGGTACTATCCTTCGGATGACGTTAAACTGAGGTCCCATCTGCCCATCTCCTGTCACTGCCCAAGTGGAAGTAAAAGGTCCCTTGGCACTTCTCGAACAAGAACAGGGAATTTCTTGGTGTCATGGTCAACACGCCCAGTCAGTAAAACAGGTCCATGCAACCCATCCCCCAAGATGCACCTGGAAACAAGCTATAATAGCTGAAAATGCCTTCCTAGTCATAAATTGCAAGTAACTAAACAGCAGCAAAGCCATTAGAGACAAGCTGCTTGAGGCACTGGTTGGCTGATCCCACAGTAGGGATCTGACACTACTGGACACTTTTCCCACAAGACAGATCTTTCTAAGTAGAAGATGCAGTATCCACAGGGACGGGCAAGGTGGCAAATTAACTGATGTCTCTTCATTTTACTTGGTAACATGGACAACACCATAAGCCATGTAAACAATCAGTTTCCACAGAGGGGCATTCTGATATATGGACAGCAAAGAGTAAGCAATAAAACAAAACAGGGTGAAGGGTGTACTGGGTGTACCACACACCAAGGGCACTGTGAGGCACAAGGCCACAGACCAAGTCAGTTCCTACAAGTGCTGCAAACCCAGTACAGACAATGCGACCAAGTGCTTTACTGTACTTGAAAAGCAGGTGAGTTGAAACTGTAGACTGCCATATTTCTGGAAGGAAATGAAACTGGTACTTAGCCTTCTACACTTCTATCAAATCAAACAGATATTTAGCCTACCAGAAAATTATACCAATTGAACTGGGTATTTATCCTCCCACACTTCTATAATCACACAAAACCATATTTAGCAAGCTGTGCTTCTATAATCATACAAACTGGTATTTATCTTCCCTCACTTTTATAGTCATGTGAGACTGTATTTTAGAACACATTTCTAGAACCATACTAAACAGGTATAACCCCCAGGCGCTATCCCAAGGGCTACTACCCTGCCTGCTCTGGCGTTAACAGGTTGAGGGGCCTGATCACGGTGGCGGGTGCCTCCACCCAGAGGTCGGGGTTGGAACAGTCTGATATGACCAGGTCACAGCCCTTTGGGTCTCTGCAACCCCTTTCTGCCCACTAGTGGCCCACTCAAGTAAATCACAGTACCCTTTCCATATATACTTACCCACAGGTTTGGTTCAATCAGCTTACTCTGGGGACCCCCTGAAAAGTAAGGTGCAGTTACCCAATAACTACCGTACAGTAATTCAACATAGACACACAGTTCAGTCAGTATACCTTTGCAAAACAACCAATCTGATTTATTTAGGGGAGATAACAAGGACCGGGAAAATCAGGTTAATTAGCTACCACTCTAACATATATAGGTATACCTAGGGCACTGTGCACAGGCCAACCTATAAGTCACTGTCTCTGGGTACCCAGGCTATAGGAGGCCAGCTTCTCGATGCAGCTGGTTGGGGCCCAGACACAAAACCATGCACTTGATTCCTACGAGGATTAAGTAGAGCCAGCAGGCTCCGGTTCATGTAGCCAGTAGAGCAGTCAGACAGATCCTGCCCACACTATGAACTTCTGACAGGGAGCTACCCTGACTTAGTACTCACGACTCCAGCAGAAAGATCGCTCTCACACCACTTGCAGGGATGAGCCTGGGATTCAAACACTCCACCACACATTTACATGAAGAGCAGAGGGTACCATACCAGGCAGCTGCTGCATACTCCCGATCGCTTTCACTGCAGTACACGACCCAACGATGCAGCTTCACTTGTCCTGACAGCCAGAGCGATTGAAGCAGATTCTCCAGTCCTCTACAGGGTGAGCCTGGTAGGTAGCTGCACTTTGCACAGCCTCCTCTGACTGCTACCTAGCGGATTTAGTCCGACACTTTGTGGTGTTCAAGCTGCCTGACTCTGGCCTTCCACATGCTCTTCCTGTGCGAAACTCAATGGCACAGGAGCCTAGAACTCCTTCCTCGCTCACAGCCACAACGACTCTACCCCTTGGCAGTTTGGGCAAGGACTCTCCAGTTGGGTGCCACCCGATCCCATTGGTGGGCTGCAGATACCAGGCACTTAAGTCTGTCCCCATTGGTGCAAAAAGGCCCTAGCCCAGAACTTCATTTCCCAGAATTACGGCTGTATCCCCTATGGCCAGCCAGCTCCAAAATGAGTCCTGATCCTGGTTGGCTCAAAGTTCTCCATTTTAGTCACCCCTCACTCATCATTGGCCCAGTTCAATAGTCCAGGTCCAAAATGGAGGGTCAAGTGCACAATCCCAGCTGCAAGGGAAGCAGGTTAGACAAACTGTAATTTCACTAATACTCTAAATGATTATAGCCAAACAGCTACATCTATCAGTCAGGCTCCCTTTTACTCTTGCAGCGACTACAAAATGGGAGCGATTTTACAGCAGCTCAGGCGGGATTCGAGTAAGGAAACCTCTGTCCCCCTGTACAAACCACTGAAGCCTGCGAGCAGGCAGTGTGTAAAGGACCGTACTGGAGGCTTGAAAACACTCACAGTGGCTGCATTTTCATGGCATTGCGCTGAACACCAGTTAGGCAAGGAGCTCCCACAGCTCCAGGAAGGCTTTTGGAACCCCATTTGTAAGGGGTTTACACAGGTATATAGCCTTCCACACTTCTGTAATCATATGAAGTGACAGCCTGACACACTTACCAAATAAAACAGGTAGTCTGCCACATTTCTCATCTGAACTGGGTATTTAGCATGCCACTCTTCTATAATCAAATGAAATGGGTATTCAGCCTGCCACACTTCTATAACCAGTTGAGAAGTGTATCTAGCATGCCACACTAAGGCCCTGTTCACACTACAGCGGTTGAGCAAAACATTTTTAAAAGTGGATTAGCACTTACCGTGCTGTAGCGTTCAATGCAATCCAATTCCTGTGATCCGCTTCAGGCAATGGGTTTTATGGTGTTCACACTGTGGCGAGATCCATGTGTGCTGTGAACCCAATTCAGGCCGCATGGAAAATGCGGTTTATCATGATGCTTTGCGCTACCACATGAAAAGCATGATAGGATAAGAGCTGGTGGGTTGTACCGTAAGTAAATCTTTTACTTTTAAATGGATTTCTGGAAGTGTGCTCAAGCTCAGGTCTCATCAGGGTTTGAGTATACTTCCACAAATTTGGTATACAATCGGGTTATGTGCGAACACGATCTGGGCCAGCCCACATTTGAAATGGTTCAAGCGCCTGAGAACCATTTCAAATGCCCCAGTGTGAATGGGGCCTTATATTATCATATGAAACAGATATTTAGCCTTGTAATCAAATAAAATGGCTACTAATCCTGCCACACTTTTGTAATTAAATGAAATGGGTATTTAGCCTGCCACACTTCTTTAATCATATGAAATGGGTATTTAGTCAGCTACACTTCTATAATTAAATGAAATGGATATTTAGTCAGCTACACTTGTATAATTAAATGAAATGGGTATTTAGCCTGTCACTCTTTTCATATCAAATGGGTATTTAGCCTCCCACACTTCATGAAATAGGTAGTTTATGAGCCACGCTTCTATAGTCAAATGAAATTAATATTTAGTCTACCAGGTTCAGGACTTAAGTTATCACATAAACTGGATATCTAGCCTGCCACATGGGTGTTTAGCATACCACACTTGTATAACCATATGAAATAGGTACAGTATGTACCCAGCCACATATAATATGAAATGGGTATTTAGCCTGCCACTCTTCTATAAACAGATCAAATGGTTATTAATCCTGCCAAACTTGAGAATCATTTGAAATGAGTATTTAGCCTACCACACTTCAATAAACATCTGAAACAGGTATTTAGCCTGCCACTTTTCTACAATCACATGAAATGGGCACTAGTTGAGGAAGAGTCTGAAAGATGGTTGGGCCAAGGATGTAAGAGGTAAAAGCCCCCTCCCTTCAATTGTTTTTCAACAGAATTTGTAACTGAATTCTTTGATACTGTATCACAACTGAAATCTAGCCTCCATTGCTTAGCCTCCTATCCAGTTCCATGCATGTAATCCCCAACACCATGGATAGACAAAGCAAATACAGTAATATCATGCTAAATGACTCACACTGAGTCTTTTGTGGGGTACAAGCTTGGTAATACTAGCTAATCTCAGCTTTTTTTTATGAGCTGCAAAGCATACCATGTCAGGGAAATCACCAAACCATAGCCTGACAGCCTAGAGCTTCATTTTCATTTGTTTTGTCCACTGTGCCTTAACTCAGCAAATCATGAACCCAACTCACCCTAGCAACAGTGCTTAGGCCTTCACTTTCCAAAATCCTATCTTCTTCCTCACAAGTCACTTGATTAGTACATAATGCTGTTTACTGCATGTGTTGATGTTTTAAGATACAGCTCTCACTAGTACAGTACTACATTAAGATGATTTTATAAAATGACACTGGAAAATCATCAAACTTGATTTGCTGAAACATGTCACATGACGTGCATTTAATCTCTATAAACACACACAGTCAGGTGCCAAATGTCATTGTTCTCCCAAGATAAACTACTTAAAGACATTTTATAAGTGTAATAAACCCCCACAACCAGGGTGTGCATCATACAATTTAAATGCACTTCCAGGGGTGTAAGAACACTTAGCCTTCAGTCTCATGCCTTACCCCACCCTGGGGAATGCATTAAATTCCTATAATTCACACACTGTCGTGGCTTATTACTTACATAACAAGCATTTGTCAATGCGAATGTTGGCTTGCTGGCATTGGCATTGGTAGTGCAGGAGTTAGACAGATGCATCATAGGAATGGCAATGAAGTATTGAACTGATGCCAACCACCCCACCCTGCAGAAAGTGACAAGCATTAGGGTGTCCCTTTGGGTGTTTGGTAGTCCAGTGCGGGAAAACATGTCAGGCAGGATGTGAGAAATGACAGCTGCACAGTTCATAAGGAGGTGTAAAAAAATGCCAGTGTTGAAAATGTGGCATGTAAATACCAAATTGAAGATACTAGGGTGTGTGGGAAATATACAATGCGCTTGCAACACTGCCATTTTATAGGCGTTCGGCACAAATTTTCAACATAGGCATTTTAGCACCTCTGCTCATGTACAGTGTCACTGTTATTTCCTCAAAGTGTCCCAAGTGATTTCGCTGAGCGACCACGCTATTCTGTGCGGAAGTGCGAAAACACATTTTGGGCACAATATGTCAAATAGCGGCTGTACTGTTCATCAAGAGGTGTGGAAAAATGGCAATGGTGAAAATCCAGACTGAAAATATCACAATGCACGCACGGTAACAGCGCAGTGTGCAATCTGCCAACGCATGCTCGTGAATACAAAGTTATTTTATGGAGTATCATCACCGAATTTCAACATAGGCATTTTAGGTCCTCTGCTCATGAACTGTGTCACTGTCATTTCATAATCTGGCCCAAACACTGATTTCCCACAGTGGCATCTGGCGCTTATTGTGCGCTCGAAATGCGGAAACACATTTTGGGCAGGATGTGGAAAATGACAGCTGTACTGTTCACAAGGAGGTGTACAAATATGACAATGCTGAAAATCCGGCATTAAAATATTGTGAATGCGGCGAAGTCCGAGGCCTGCATAGCAACTGCGCAATACTGCGCTCGTAAAACAGGCATTTGTTGGATTTTTCCACCAAATTTGGAACTTAGGCTTTTTAGAGGGCACCTCATGAACACCACCACTGTCATTTCATTAATGGGCCCGAAAGGTGATTTCGCACAGTGACTGCGAAATCACCTTTTGAGGCTGATAAACCGCATGACAGTGACAGAATTCATGAGGAGGGCTCTAAAAACCCATGTTGAAAATTTGGTGCAAAATCAACATGTGCCTGAGATATGCAACAAAGTTGAAAAAACCTATCTAGCCTATTATACAGCTTACGGCATTTCCTCAGTTTGCGGTCAGCTTTGGCGAGTGCAGAGCGTGTTCCCGGTCCACTGAAGATCATCGTGCGGACTCCGGAGGTAAGTATGGGGTGAGGGAGGGTGTGGGGAGCAGGGTGCGTAGTGGGTGGGTGCGAGTTGTGGGCGGGGGTCAGGGATAAGCGCCGTGGGACCGTTTTTAATTTACAGGTTTAAAAAAAAAAAAAAAAGATGCGGCGGGATGTTTGCCATGCTGGGGTGGGCTCCCAGCGTGCACAGAAGAATGGCTGGGGCATGGAGCCGACGGGGATTGGGCACCGTAGGCCATGGCATCAGCGGCTCCTGCATGGCACCCTGGTACTGGGGGGAGGGAGACAGTGGAGCCGACGGGGATTGGGCACCCTCAGCCATGGCATCAGTTGCCACACTGGGGTGGGCTCCCAGCGTGGCACCCTGTACTCGGGGGACAGTGGAGCTGGCGGGGATTGAGCACCCCCGTCGGCCATGGCATCAGTTGCCACGCTGGTTTGGGCTCCCAGCGGCACCCTGTACTCGGGGAACCGCACGCACGGGAGGTGTGTCATCTGTGCCGCTGCATGACGAGCTTGTCTCTGATTGCAGCGGCACTTTGTTTATAAGTTATGTCCACTTTACATAATGTTGGTGTCAGCGCTAGCATGCTGGCTTACTGGGGAATGAGGGCGCACCTACTGATGCGTGCCCCATTCACCAACAGCAGCCGCACCCCCAAAGCTGCACTCTTCCTTAATATGTTGACTTCAGCAAGCCGCAAGCCAACATAAAACTGACAAGACCAGGCTTTACCACTTATGTAAGTAGTAGTAAAATATGTATTTTTATTGAGGAAAGATCTTGCTTTACATCTTTAGGCTGAAACCCTTTTTCAAGATGGTCCTGACAATAGGACTTTAAAATTATATCAAATACAAACACATTTGCAACAATCACTTTCAGTCTCCAAAATGTTATACATACTGTACAATAAATATACTTGTATTACAACACAATTCATTCAACTTATTTGACTACTTGGTATACAGATTTAAAACTAGGATGTTTCTTCTTCACCTATTGCACATACATCTAACTTTCAATTCCTCTGTCAAATATTTAGTAACCAGTGACAATTTATAACCTGCTTTCTTTTTATGGAATTTAACAACTGACAATTTGAGGCATATTCGCCTTAAATGTCATTTGAGTGAAGTGATTTTTACCTTAGGCTTGTGAGGGATCACCCATTGTCTCTTAGCCTATAATCATGTTTAATACTTTTCTCCTCTATTTTATCCTTAAGATATTTTGGTTCCCCTGTTTTTAGTAATCTATGTGTTTGTAAAGCCCTTAATAATTTTCTCCTATTTTCAATAGTTAACCAGTTTAATGTTAGATACATTTCACAACGGTAAGTTTTATAATCACACTGTAAAGTAAACCTAGTTAAGTTGTTATAGGTAACTTCAACCTTTCTTAAAAGAAAATCTGAGGCCTTCCCATATATATGGCTACCATAATCTATTGTAGGAATTAATAATTGATTTACAATTGATTTCCGCATCCTAATATCTATACAAAACCTGTTTCTTGAAATGCCCCAAGTTTTCTATTTACTTTACTTACTAATTTTTCTATATGGGCATCAAATTTCAATCTCTGGTCTACCCAGACCCTAGATATTTATAATGGGAACCTATTCTAATATTTCCTGTTTTGATGTTTTTATATTCAGTTCCTGTTTTTGATTCTTTTTACCCTTCTGAGATGAAAAAAGAAGGGTTTTGTTTTTTACTATTCAGTACTAATTTTGATTGAGCTAACCAATTTTTAACCCTAAAAATCTTCCAAAGCCCTTTTCATCCTCACTTGTATTTGTGCCATGTGTGTGCAAAACTGCATTGTCAGCATAAAATTTAATTTTAGTATAAGTAGTAATTACCTTGAGGGACCCACTGATTACCTTCCTGGGGAGGAGAGTATCCCACCACCATTACCCTCTGTAAACACCCCAAAAGCCAATTTTCAACCCAGAGCTCCTGTCCTCCTACCCCATCTCCCCATTTTGCTATCAGTCCATTATGGGGCACCAATCCAACGCCTTGCTGAAATCTAGGTATAGGACATCCGCTGCCTATGTCTATCCAAGGCCCCCATCACCCAGTCATAAACTCTACAAGATTAGTCTGACATGATCTCCCCAGGACAAAGCCATATTGTTTATCATCCTGGTGTCCTAAGCTTTCAACTGCCTCCCAAGCCTCTCCTTGATAAAGCCTCCATTACTTTGTCTACCACAGATGTCAGACTGACAGGCCTATAATTTCCATCTCCTCCCAAGGCCCCCCTTTATGTATAGGCACTACATAAGTCACCCTCCAGTCTTGTGGCACCCATCCCATCTGCAAAGAGGTGTTAAAGAGTGCAGCCAGTGGAGCTGCCAGTACCTCCACCAGTTCCTTCATAACCCTCGGATGTAATCCATCTGGTCCGGGTGCCTTATCGGTTTTAGTTTCTGAAGGGCCTCCTCACCCTATCCACTGTGATTTCTCCCCTAATCCACTCCCTCATGCAACCTCCCTACTCCTTGGTCTGGCCCAGCCTGTACCCTAGCCTCTTTCCATCCTCTGGTCTCAGACTGAGACTGAGCTCCCGCTTTTGTTGTCTCCTCATCACTCCCATCAGACTGTAGAGATCCCTTGTCATCCTCTGCAAAGATTGAGGCAAAGTACTCATTTAGCACTTCTGCCTGATCCTGCTTCCTGAGCCCATCTCCCACAATCTTAATCCTATTGATATGTGCCTTCACTTTTCTCTTCTCTCTTATGTATCTATAGAATCCCCAGATATCCCTACCCAGATTTTTCTCCATCCTGCCTTGGCGCCCCTCACCACTCTGGTGACCTTCCTGGCCAGTAATTCATACTCCCCTCACTCCTTATCCCCCAGAACATTTTGAAACGTTTGTAGACAGCCTTTTTTCCCTCACCACTTCCTGCACCTCCCTGCTCCACCGGACATGGCCTGCTAATTTCACCTTGCTTACACCTTACTGGCACAGAACTTAGTAGCCTCTTGCACCCCTTTGTTTAATAGTCTCCCACAAACTTTCATCATCCATATCTGGTCTAATCATGTCCAACCTCTCCTTTAAGATCTTACCCATACCCACTAAGTCCACTCTCCTGACATCAACCACTACTGTATGAGTGCATTTTTCTACCTCCCTAGAGACAGCAGGAACCAAACCATAGCATGGTCACCACCTGCCCGTGGACTGCACACCTCCAGGCCCTTATTTGTTCACTATCCGCTAGAACAACTTCCAATATCTGCCCCTCTCTAATAGGTTCCTCCACCTGTTGGACCAGGAAGGCATCCTGAAAGACATCCATCATTCTCTGTTCCCTGGTTACAGAGGATGTCATAGTGTCCCAGTCCACCCCGGCATATTAAGATCACCCATAACCACCACCTACCCTTTCCAAGGTCACGGTGACCCCTTGATGTTCTCAACCAACTTATCTTCCAGATCCTCCTCTATTGCAGGGGGCCTGTATACCACCCATATCTTCAATTTCTTCCCTCCCTTCATTTGCAGGGTTACCTAAATTGCCTCCACACCCCTCCAGCCTCCTCAATTCCAAAAACCATTATGTCATTTCTGACTATCAAGCGCAACCCCATCCCTATCTTTCCTGAATATCTTGTAGCCCTCTAAGTTTAGGTCCCAATCATTTCTCTGAGTGGCCCATGTCTCTGTAATTGCTGCCACATCCACTATTCCTCAGCCAACATAGCCTGGAGCTCAGGCATTTTATTGTTCATACTCCTGGCATTGATCAGGACTGTCCTCACCCGACTTTTCCCCTCTCCAGTCCCCCAACCCTATGCAGTCCATTTTCTGCCCAGTTTTCCTTGAATTTGCAACATATTCCCTCTCACCCCTCATGTGCCCTAGATCTGGACCCTCAAACAGCCCCCCTGGGATCTTTTTATTATATGCCCGCTTACAAGTTTAAACCCACATCTCACCTATAAATCCAGCAAGTTTTAATTTCAAGATCTCCTTCCCTCCATGTTGAGGTGTAACCTATCCCTGGCATAGCCCCTTATCCTGCCAAGTATCCCCAGTCACCTACCAGCCCATACCCTCTGCTCTGCAACTCAATCCCTGAGCCACTTGTTCAGCCCTAAGTTTTAGCTTGGTCTCACCAGTTGCCCTTGATACCAGCAGAATCTCAGAAAGACATTTGCTTCCTATAGCATGACAAACCCTTGCCAGCTCCCGGAATCTAGCCTGTATTTCTAGCTTGCTATTCCCTTCAAGTTATTTGTCCCCAAATGTACTAGAAAGTCTGAGGATCCCCACAATCCAATGCCATCAGTATAAGTGGAATTTAGCCTTGTGTACTGATAGACCTTGTATTTTTTATTTTTATTTTACCAATTATTTTACCAGGTGAGACACACTAAGCTGAAAAGCTTGTTTGCAGGTGCAACCTGGGAACGGGGAAGTTAAGTGACTTGCTCAGGGTCACACAGTATGACACCTAGGGGCTGTGGGATTCAAACCCAGGTCTCCAGATTTGCAGCTCAGAGCCTTAACCCACTGCACCATACTACCTCCTATACATTTAGCCTTGACAGGGCTGCTTTTATTCTCCCTCCCCAATGGATACCCCTTGTCATGGAATCCCCAGCAATATCACCTTCACCTCACCCCTCACTTTATTAGTCCTCTTTATTCCTTCCAGACTCCTCCTTCTATCATCAGACCCTTATTTGGTCCTTCCTCTTCCTTCAGCCTGAGGTCTTTACTAGCCCGTTTAGTACCTTCCAGGCTCCTCCTTCTGTTGGCGACCTCCTGCTTGCCCCCCCATCATCTGAGGGTCACCCTCATATCACGAACCATACCATATTCCTACTACCTGCAACTGCCAGTTTCTCCTTGCCCCTCAATCTCTAGGGTGACCAGAGATCGCTCCCCATCTACCTTCTTGAGCTATAATCCTCAATCCCCACCCGAGTAACCTCCCACTGCTCACCCCCTTTGAACCTGCACCTCCTCCCCATCTGCTGTATTACTCCCTACCCTATTTTCCACCTCCTCAATGATTTATGTTGACCTGACTAGAGACTCTCTACCTCCCCTCCTCATTGATTGAATTCCCAATCTGGACACTGGCCTGTCCCCATCTTACCTCTTTCCACCCTGTCCTCACTCAGTGTCGCCCCATCTGTCACAGTTCCCTCCATCCTAGGCTCATGTCCCTACCTCCTCCGTCCTTTCCTTTGGATCAGGCTCCCTCCTCTGTCCCCCTCCCCTCTGCCTACTGACCAAACCCTCCCTGCCCATTTCACCCCCTCCCACCATCCTCTTCCACTTTATCTCCCGGGTATAGTATGGTGAAATGGTTTGCAAGCTTGATGCTTGCTCCCATTTTCTCTCTCCTACTTCCTCCTCCCTGTCTGCTCCCTCTGAGCAGCCCCCTCCCTGCTGCATTCTATTTGTATGTTGCTTATTCTGCCCCATTTGCCTTGTCCTATTGTCCCCGGAGGTATGCCATTTTAGCTGCTTTCCACGCCTGCTCACACTTGTCCATACCCACCTTGCCTCCCCATCCCTCACGCCTACTCACACTTGGTCCTTACTCCATCTTGCCTAACCATCCTCATCTCCCCCCTTCCAGCTGCCTTCTGATCCCCCTGATCTCCTCCTAAAACTCTTCAATTGAAAACACACTGGACACCTCCAAACCTACATGCCCAGTTTAATATTATGGCTGCCCCACACCCTGTATACCCAATAATCCTTCCAAAGATGCTCAATCTGGATGCCCCAAGTCCCCTCATTTTGGGTGTGAACAAACCCCTACTACCAACAATACACTGTCAGTCTTACACAGCCCTCACCAATTAACAATATACCCACACACAATCTCCAGCAACACAGTAAATGAATCTTATGCCCTTCCCCTCAATCCTACAACAAATCCGATCTTCTTATTGCTCAGTCTCAGCCAGTCACACCATGTCCCTCCCCAAGGATCCACCCCACATACCATTTAATAAAGGTCAGGGCCAGAGTGGGTGGGTGGTGTGGACACAATTACAGCTCCTTCCTGAGTCATGAGATGGCTGGGCCAAACTTATGTAGCCCAGCCTGTTCAAATTGGCGCCCTCTCTGCCGATTGGTCCTCCTGCAGAACAGCTCCCTCAAACCCTGACCCACTGCCGACTGCATGCTGGAAAGCCTCACCGATGCCCTCTTTCCCAGCTCCTGAAAACTCCCTGGCCCATTGCCAACTGCAGCTGCTGGGAAGCGTCTCCGATGCCCTCTTCACCAGCTCCTGAAAACCCTGGCCTGCGCGACTGCAGCCACCGGGAAGTCCGGTGCCTACTTCAGCTACCAATGCAACCCCAAAGCCGTCCTCCTCAATGCAGCTGCCGATGCAGCTCCGACTTCTCCTGCAGCAGCCCCAGCAAGATTCACCATTGCTGATGCGCCAGCAACCTCCGCTCCTGTCAATAACCACAGCTCAAGATCAGCTTCCCTCAGCTGAGAATAACTCAGAGGAAGGGGTTGGGTGGTGGTGGTGGTACCAGTGGCTGCTGGGGTATCTGGGATTTGGGTGATGAGGCCAAGAAGACACCCTGGGGCAAAATGAGAACTGGAGAGGGGTTGCCATGCTTAGTTCCCTACCCAAGGGTTCCACGGTGGATGGTGGGCAGTTAGCGGGTTCAGCTGCCTCACCTTATCCTGCTCGGGTTGTGTTATGCAATGCCAGGTAGATGAGGAATAAGACTGCCATAATGGCAGACTTGATATCCTTGGTTGAACTGGCTTGCATCATGGAGACCTGGTTGGATGAAAATGCAGCCCCCATTTGGAGGTGGCAGTTCCGGCAAGGTACTACATGATACACAACCTGAGGAGGATCCGCCAGGCGGGGGTAGCCATTTGTTTTAAACCCTTACCAGCCTGAACTCATGGTGCTACCTGTAGGTCATACATGATTGTCTGAGTCTGTGGCCACCAAAGGGGTGTAGGGGCAGGTTTCAGGGTCCTTGTGCTATCGACCCCTGGGTGTTTGGGGATTTTGTTGCTGAGTCGAGAAGCTTGTTGCCAGTCTGGTGCTGGAGTCTCCCAGGTGTTTAATTCTGGGGGACTTCAATGCCTGAGTCAGCAGCAGACTTTTGGGTGTTAGGAATGATTTTTGGAAAGCATGGGGGGCCTAGACTGTCACAAAAAGTAACAACAACAGCCTCATTGCTCAGGTGGCCCACATTGGGTTCATTTTTTCATTAGATTTAAATGTCAATCAGCTCAGTGTTGATCCTGTATTTTGGTCAGATCCATAGCACTGTGAAGTTCAAACTTGGTGGTACCCTCCTAGATGGTCCTGCTCCTGCGAGATGATGGTCCAGTACCACATTAAGAGGAGTTTCCTCAATGGGACTATCAGCGGTGCTGGACCTATCAAGTGTTGGGGTGGCTTGTGTGATTGGAGTGGCGGAAGCAGTGGTAGCTCATAATGGGGCTGTTGCAGCGGCCTTCGATTCCATCCATTCGTGTCCGTCCCTTGTCCATTCACGGAGACCTCCTTGGTTTGATGGGGTCTCTGGAATTTAAAGACTAAGGGCAGAGGTTAGAGATGCTGGAGATCTGGTCTGCTGGAGGACAGGTTAGCCCTGAGGTTTCATTATACTAACTACCAGGGGCAATCTCCCGTAGAAGGTGGAATATCTGTCTAGAGAGATTACTGTGGCAAGAAACAGACCAGCTCAGCTTTTCTGGACAGTGGATGGGCTATTACATCCTGCCTGTCTCTGTGTTGGGGGAGAGCACTCGGTGTGAGGAGCTGTCTGTATTCTTTGCTGACAAGGTGTCCTCTATCAGAGATGAGGTCTCCTCAGTATCTCATAAAGAGGATGCATGGACTAGCCTCGAGATTGTTGAAACACTCCTTCTGCCTGGGATGAGTTTGAGCTGGTTGGGGTGGAGGAAGTGGTGAAAATAATCTTGAGGCTTCAGCCAACCCAGTGTGAACTGGACCCAGGTCCGACCGACTGTTGCTTGTATGTTTAGACCTGGTTGGGCCTGTGATTGTTGGGGTTGTCTGGAGTTCCTTGAGGGTGTGGTCTTCCCAGTGGCCTTGAAAAGGCCCTGGTGAGACCTCTTTGAAAAATCTTCCTTGGACCCGGACTGCCTCAGCAATTACAGGCTGGTCTCAAACCTCCCATTTTAGGGGTTATTGAAAAAGTGGTGGCCATGCAGCTTGAGAGACATCTACCTCTTCCTCCACCTATGAGTCTTACCAGTCTGGGTTTTGTGCAGGACATAGTGCAGACACCGCCATGGTGAGGGTGCTTAATGATCTCCTGGTAGCACAGGACAGGAGAAACTGGACCATCTTGATCCTCCTGGACCTCTCTGCAGCTATGACACGGTGGACCATGGGGTGTTGCTTGACTGCCTGCAGTACTGGTGTGGCCTATCTAGTATAGTCATCAACTGGTTCAGGTCATACCTGACAGGCAGAGTGCAGAGGGTGCGATGGGGTTAGCCTCATCAGCCCAAAGCCTCTGTGCTGTGGGGTACCACAGGTTTGGTCTTGTCACTCTTGTTGTTCACGGTGTACATTGCTGTCACAGTGGGACATTATCAGGTAGTGCGGGCTGGGTTTTCACTGCTATGCAGATGACACCCAGCTGTATCTGTCCTGTGCGCCCAATACCCGGTGTTGGACTCTGTATTTAACAGCTGTCTCAATGAGATCCAGGCTTGGATGACTCAAAACTGGCTTAGGCTCAACCCAGACAAGACAGAGGTACTTGTTGTGGATCCAGTTCATCAGGGCAGAGGGCACTGTGAGGGGTTATCCCTGACCTTGTGTTGGGGATGTTCCCTTACTCAGTCCAGTCAGGTGAAGGATTTGGGCATGATCCTGGATGATGGTTTGAGCCTGATGCTCAGGTGTCTGCCATCATCAGTAGTGGGTTCTATCATCTGGGAACTTGCCCGAATCGAGCCCTGATCTGCCCAGGCGATGTGACCATGCTTGCATGCTTTTGTCACTTCAGGCTTGACTAGTGTAATGCCCTGTACCTAGAGTTATCTGGGGGCAGCCTCTGAAGGCTGCAGCTGGTGCAGAATGCGGCGGCAAGATTACTGACTGGGGTGAGACAGGTGATCATATCACCCGGTCCTCCGCGGACTGCACTGGCTGCCAGTCAGGTGGAGAACTGTCTTCAAAGCAGGGCTCCTGACTTATAAATCCCTACATGAAAGGGGACCTGTCTATCTGCAAGATCTTTTTGGCCTACCGTTCACCCTGGGCACTCCATTCTGCTGGGGGCTCCTTGGAGTTCCCAGAGTGAAGCTGTTGCATTCTGGAGATAGGGGCATTTTCAGTGGCGCGACCACTCTGTGGAACTCCTTGCATGATTATTTAAGGAGGCCCCTTGGTAGAAGCCTTTAGAAAGCATTAAAACTTATCTGTACGAGCAGGCTTTTAATGACTGATTGGTTTTAATGGAATGGATAGAATTTTAGTTTGTGTTGAGCTGCTGCCTATATATATTTTGTTATTGAATTGTTTATGCGGCACCCAGAGTCTATGGAAATGGGTGCTTTATAAATTAAATATCTATCTATCTATCTATCTATCTATCTATCTATCTATCTATCTATCTATCTTGCAGAAAACAGGTCCCCATAAGCTATTTCCAGGTTAAGCAATAATTAATGTACTCTGTATTTTCCATTAACCTAACATTGTTACATCAGTGCAGTTACTATGCTAAAACCTACAAAGAGAGTTGCAGTCCCTTCCTCCAGGAGGTGGCGCCAGAGAAGTACAGCAGTGGCTCTGGCCAGCAGAAAAGTGTTGTATAAAGTTCTGTTTGCAATGTGAGGCAGCAGGCTAAAAATGCTCTGTCTTCAATGCAAGGGTGTAGACAGGCATACTCACTGTACACATTTGTGTACAGTTTTGTTGAGTGCCTGTCACAAACCATAAGCCACTTTGTTAATATTATCATTCTAATCTATAGTATTTGGGTTAGTGTAGGCCACTGAGGTGTGCTCAATACATGTATAACCTCTTTAGAGAGTAGAGGAATCATCTGACAACAATCTGACTTGTTTGGAAGGGGTGCCATTTGGAAAGGATATGTACATTTTAATGGAAGTGTAACTGTTGAAGACTGTGTACAAAATGGAAATTTCTGGCTACACTCCTGCTTCAATGTTTATTTTATAAATTGCAGGTAAGATTTCAACTTATATGATAACTGAATAAGTATAGGAACTGTTCAGTAATAAACTGATGCAAGTGTAGAAGCCTAGGTTAAGCTTTCAAGTTTGTAACTCAGAGGCCTAGTCAGCATTGCAGCCCAGTTGTAGTTTAGGACTGCTGTATCTGTAATACTAACGGGTGGAGCCAGAAATGTCAGTTTTGTACATACAATCTCAACAGGTAACCCCCATTAAAAATGCACATCCTCTCAAATGGTACCCCTTCCAAACAAGTCAGATGGTTTTATTTTTATTTTTTATTTTATTGAAATCTAGGATTACAAATACCTTTGAGCAGGAACTGCTTTCGTTTACAAAACTCCACGTCGAAGGAATGGGGGTATACATACATACAAAGGTCAACATAATAGTACATAGTTACACAATAACAAGAAAGAGAATGAGGCTTAGGAAATTCCAGTAATTCAAAATGTGCCAAATGTTAGGTAGCATGACATAACCAGCTAAGGGCAATCTTGGAAATAAGCACTGCAGGTGAGAGGGAATGGGGTATGCAGGCAGGAAGGCCATTGTCGGAGGTAGAGGGTGAGGGTAAGAGCTCTAAAGGGAGAGAGAGAGAGAAGAGGATAAAAGTCAGGAAATGCCCGGGGAGGAAAAGGAGGGGGTAAGGGGAAGGCAGGTAGAAGGAGGCAAGGTGGGAGATAGCTTTCAAGACTGAAGTGGAGGGCAGTGAGCAGTGGGCCCCTAATTAGGCGAGGCAGTCTAGCGACTAGTTGAAATTAGATGAAGTCGGGTTGTCTGTTAAAGGCCAAGAGCAGTAGCAGTATGAGTTTCTTGTTGAGAGTATTGTACCACTGTGGTGCTCTGTGGGCAAAGGTCCTCTGGCCCATGGTAGTCCGGCATCTGGGGACAAGGAAGGTTAGTTGTTGTGAACTTCTAGTTCTCTGGGTGTTTGAGTGGTCAATAAGTAGCTTTTCAATGCCTGGGGGCATGACTCCGAGGAGGACTTTTTGGCTAAGAGGCAGGTTTGATACTGTATCCGGCTGATGAGAGGTAGCCATCCTGCCGAGTGTACAGGTCACAAGTGTGTGTAAGTCGATCAGCCCCAGTTAGCAGCCTGCATGCTTTGTTGAGTGCAACTGTAATTCTGCGGAGGGCAGAGGCGGAGGCAGAGCCATAAATAGCTAGCCGTGTCGATGATGGAGGTGACAGAGCTGTTGATAGCCAACCGAGAGTGTCAGGAGTCATGCAGTGTTTGTGCCTGTAGAGCAGGCCTATACGGATGTTGGTGGCTTTGGCGACAGAATCTATGTGCCGATGGTAGGACAGTGAGCTGTCCAATGTGACACCTAGGTATTTAAAATCAGGAACGTGTTCAAGTAATGTCCCTGTTTGGTTTAGGATGGTGAGGTCACAGGTTTGTACTTGCTCCTGGCATTGTAGAAGGTCATAACCTTTGTTTTGCTGTAGTTCATGACCAGTTTGTGTGACTTGAACCATTCTTCGATCGCATGAATTAGAGCTGTAATTGTTTCTCGAGGAGCTCTGCATTTTGGTGGTTGGTGAACATGACTGCGTCATCGGCGTGAAACAGTAATTTCTGGTGACAGACACTGGGAAGGTCGTTGAGGAAGAGGCTGAAGTAGTGGCCCAGGATGGACCCCTGTGGGACACCTGAAAGGACTGGCTTTTCTTCCGAGGTAACACCAGCAATCCTAACCCGCTGGACCCTCTCCCAAGGTAGCTTGAAAGCCAGAGCAGTGCTTCATTGGAGAGCCCAATGTTTGATAATTGCTTGAGTAGGGTGGGTGGTTCACAGTATCAAAGGCTTTCGTAAGGTCGATGAATACTGCCCCTACACAGTTTCCTTGATCAAGTGTGGTATGGATGAAGCCTGTGAATTCTAATAGTGCAGTGGTGGTACTGTGCCCTTTTCGGAAACCATGTTGCTCAGGACACTGGATGTTGTATTTTCCAGGTACTTGACTAATTGGTCTGAGGCGATGCGCTCCAGGGCCTTAGACAATGGAGGAGGATGGAGATAGGTCTGTAGTTGGAGTGCAGTGATTTGTCTCCACTTTTGTGTACGGTGTGATGGTCGCTGTTTCCAGCGAGATGGGAACTGGGACATCCTTAGTGATAGATTGAGGACCTTTGTCAAGGGTTCAAGAACTTCTTCAAGGACAAGTGCTAACAACTTCAGGTCAAAGGAGTCACCGCTGTAGCCTGCATTGTGAATGGCCTTCTGAATATAGGTTCTGGCTTCATGTACTGGGATCTCCTTGAAGTAGAATTGTGGGGCAGGGTGTAGCAGCGGAGTAGTTGCAGGAGGTTACTACCAGAGGGGCATCAAAGAAATTAGAAGGAGGACACTATCCAAGTTGGAGAACGCATTGTTATTAGATGATTCCTCTAATCTCTAAAGAAGTTATATATGTATCTGTCTCCTAAACAACACCAAGTTTAAACAGAGACACTCCTCAGTGGCCTACACTATTTTATTTTTTTATTTAAACAGCAGTTTGGAAACCCAACTAACCCAATTACAGTCAAACCTGGTTAATCCGTTCATGTTTGTATTGCTCAAATGCTGTCCAGATTATAAAACAATGGACAAATAAGTCACAGCGTTATTCAAGTACAGTACTGTAGTGAATACAACGACACCATTCTGCATTTACAAATTTTATTGCACATATAAATGACTTCATTCTACATTTTAAGACATTTTTAAAAGTTGCACTCTAAGTAATTTTATTTTGTGTATGATTACACCTCAAGATCGTCAAGGTTGCTTGGGTAGGGCGGGTGGGCAACACTTAACAGCACTTTAGCATTCTCTGCTTACTTTAGGGAGGGCAACACAGTGGGCAGGCAACACTTAACATCACTTTAGCATTCTCTGCTTACTTTGAGGAGAGAGGAAAAACAGCAGGTGAAAGTGTGCAGGCATGAATAATTGGCCCCAGTACTGAAGCAGCACTTTAGCATCTCTTATCCCCTGTCTTATCAACACTAGGCCCGTCCATCCCCTTTTCCTTCCTTTCCCAACCTCGGATAGGAGCTCACTACCCCTGGGTTGTGACATCCTACCATGCCCGTACTTTATAGCATTCAATCCCGGGCTCACACATACTCCTTTTCTCCATCCACCTTCTCTACATCCCGTTTACCATCTCCTCTCTGTGCACCGTGCCCTCCTAGCCTTTCTCCCCTACCTCCCTCCCTTCCCCCACCTTCGCCTCTACCTGGTGTATATTTTTTTCCATCCGTTACTTCCTCCTGCAACCTTAGATAACCTGCTTTATCTTCCTATAGACACTTCTATGTATGTAAATACCCTGTAATCTGTACAATATTTGTGTAATTCTATGTACATATGAACTTCTTTTCTTCCTCTCTGAAACATTATTATCTGTATTGCCTTGTAAATACTTGTGTTGACTTGTATATACAATTGTTCATGCTCCACCCAGGTCCATCTTGCAAATGAGTTTCTGCTCAACGATGAGCCTGGTTAAATAAAGACTTGACTTGATTGATTGATTGTTTTTGCAGCTTGTGAGACAGTGTAGCATAATTGTGGCTGACTGGATGCATTATCACTTCCATTAACAAAATATTCAGTGATTTGTTTCCGTTTAAAGACCCAACTGCCTGTGCTGTAATGAATTCTTTTAGATCAAGAAGTGCGTCAATATGCTTCCCAGTTTCATTGGTTTGATGCTGCTCAAGGTAGCTCAACAAGAAGCCTATGTAGTGAATGCAGCCGATACTGACACTTGTGGAGGGGCATCGGACAGGGTATCTTGAGAGTCCTGTGAGTTCTCCTCTTCACCCATTTCCTCGTTTTCCTTACTGCATACAATATCCAAGATATCTCCATTCAGTCAGTAGTGGGGCTGTGTCAATATCATCCTCTACTGAGATGTACTGTTGTGCAGTGAGGCGTTCACAAAGAAGCTGGCAGTCGCTGAATAAGAACCTGCAATTCCATTAACTTAGTTGCAGGTACTGCTAGCTCTGCTGTTTCAATTTCACTTAAATCATTGTCGGCGAGTATTTTGACATGATGCCAGCAATTTCTTATTGTGGTTTCTGTGCGTGTATCGGATAGACGTCACCCGCTCTGAGGACATGGGTGTAACAATGCCGAGCAGCAATGGAGTAAAGAGGTCAGAAACTTAAACTCGGTGTCCTTGTGTTTGTTCAATTGGTATACATGGCATGGTAAAGTCGAGAATAGAACAATGGCGACGAGGAAGGATAAGTGAAATGCTAGTTAAATCTGAAGCAGAGAGAAAAAAAAGAAACAAACAAAAAAACCCAGAGAAATGGAAAGTGCTATTCCAAAGTTTGATTGTTACAGTGAACCAGCCACTTTTGGGCTGAGATGGACATGATAACACATCTTTTGAACTGTTTGCTGATGGGAAAGGATTGATATTAGCTGACGATGTGAGTGCGGCTACAAAGCAGCGGAGGAGAGCTTTATTACTACATCATGCAGGGACAGATGTACAAGACATTTTCTTGGCCTTCGGGGACACCGGCGGCCGTCTGACTATGATCTAGCGGTAACAGCACTAAATGCCTACTTTGTGCCACACAAGTAAATCACCGCTTATGCTGCAGGCCTTCTACCAGCTAAGACAGAAGGCAGGGAGACCATACAGCAATTTGTTACCCGTCTGAGACAATCAGCCAAAGACTGTGACTTTGCAGGCGATAAGGACAATCAGATAAGGGATGCAATACTAAGTAAATGTAACTCTGAATATATACGCCGCAAATTGTTAGAAGAGGATCTGGGCTGACATTAGCGAGATTACTTGAGCTGTCCGCACAGTGTGAGAGAACAGAGGTGCAAATAGCCACGATGCACGTGAACTCAGAGGCCCCAAAACCTGAAACAGTTAATCGCTATTCAAAAATGAGGAAAAGCATTGCAGAAGAAAGCCAAAGGGAGAAGAGGAAAAGACAAAACGGAGAAAGTGTGTTACCGATGTGGCCACACAGATCATTTGGCAAAAGACCCTACTTGCTAGCCGAGGACAGGCGTGTAAGAAATGTAAAGGTAGAAATCATTTCGCTAGAATGTGTAAAACAAAGGGAATGTGAAGCATGCAGTTAAATGTGTCGATTCAGAGAAGCCAGGCAGAGACTATGCATTTGTGATAAGGGAAAAAGGGCACTGACAGAATGATGTTCTCAGTGAGAGGGTCAACCTGTTGATGCTAATAGACTCGGGGCTTCTAGCAATATTGTGGACCAGGAGACCTGGGAAATGCTGAAGAATAAAAGAATCAAGTGTCAATCGTCAAAGACCGACAAGAAACTGTACACATATTCATCAATTGAACCACTGGCAGTAAAGGGATCTTCACATGCACAGTAGCCATAGGCAATCACAGTACACAGGCCGAATTCACAGTGATATGTGGACATGGCGAACCGCTTCTGGGAAGAGAGACCACTGTAAAACTGGGTGTACTCAAGCTGGGTGTCAATGTAGCAGCAGTGACTGATGTGGGAGTGCAGATAAGGCAGCAATACCCTGAATTGTTTCAAGGTGTGGGAAAGCTCAACACAAAGCAAATAAGTCTGCACATAGATGAGAAGGTGGTACCAGTGGCACAGCCATTAGGCGAATATCCTTTCACCTGAGAGGGCGGTGGAAGCCAAAATTAAGGAACTACTGGTCATGGACATAATCGAGAGGTGGTTGAGGCCACACCATGGGTGAATCCGTAGTGATCGTGCGAAACCAAACAAAGAAATCAGGATGTGCCTGGACATGAGACAAGCGAACATGGTGATCATCGTGGCAGGTACCCAATCCCACGGTGGATGAACTGTTGCAAGGCATGAATGGGTCTACCATATTCAGTAAGTTGGATCTTAAATGGGGCTACCATCAACTGGAACTGACACCAGAATCAAGAGGTATAACAACGTTTGCAGTGCATAATGGGACGTACAGATACAAAAGACTCATTTTTGGGGTTTCATCTGCCAGCGAGCAGTATCAGCACAAAATTGCAACAGCACTGGCGGCATTGAGGTGGAGAACATTTCAGATGATATCATTGTCCATGGCCCAGACAAGGAGAGCCATGACGGCGGCTGCACAAGGTTCTAAACAGATTGGCGAATTCTGGCCTGACACTTAATCCAGACAAATGCCAGTTCAATATGGACAAACTGGTCTTCATGGGTATGTTACTCTTGCAAAGGGCATAGGCCCCACGACTGAAAGAGTAAGAGCAGTGGTCGAGGCCAGGGAGCCTGAGACAGCATCAGAGGTTCGCAGCTTCTTGGGATTAGTGGGATACAGTAGTAGGTTTATCTCTCAGATCTCTATGCTTACAGAGCCTCTCGGAAGTTGACAAGAAAGGACACAGTATTCAATTTTGGACGGAACAAAGATAGCGTTTCAAGCACTGAAAGCAAATTAGCCGAGCGGCAACATTAGCCTACTTGACAAGGATGCGCCCACTAAGGTGATAACAGACACAGGACCGGTAGGCATAGGAGCTGTACTGGTGCAGGAACAACACGGAGAAATTGTTCCAGTCTGTTATGTGAGCAGGAGTCTATCAGAATGTGAACGCAGGTATTGTTACTCACAAGCGGTACTCACAAGCGGAGCGTGAGGCCCTTGCATTGGTTTGGGCTTGTGAGAAGCTTCACCCATGTGTATGGCAAGAAGTTTGATTTGATGACTGACCATAAGGTGCTAGAAGCTATCTACAGTCACGCTCAAAACCATGCGCCCGCATTGACGATGGGTATTGAGACTACAACCTTACGACTTCGAGTTGTGCACATACGGGAGGTATAATATAGCAGACCCTTTGTCTCGTCTATTGGGAGAACGGCAATGAAGGAATCACACACACATGGAGCAGAAGAGTACATACGGTTCGTAGCCGTTAATGCAACTCGGGTGCGCTGACCACAAGAGAGGTCGAGGAAGCATCGGCTATTGATGAGGAACTGAGAGAGGTGAGAAGTGCCATTGAGGCGGGTGCTATGAGAAGTGCAGGCGTATGCACCCATAGCAAGTGAGCTGAGCACAATTGGACAGTTAGTTCTCAGGGGACGTGCATTGTGTTACCCATGGTCTTCACCGGAGAGCTATAGCGTAGCCCATGAGGGACACTTGGGTATTGTGGGCACCAAACAACACCTCAGGAGCAAAGTATGGTGGCCAGGAATGAACAAGGCCGCAGAGAAATATGTCAAGTCATGCCATGGTTGCCAGATTGTAGCGCACCAGATGTACCAGAACCATTGAGACCAACGATGTTACTTGAAGGACCGTGGCAGGATCCTGCCACTGATTTGCTAGGTCCACTACCTACAGGACCGTCAATATTGGTAGTTGTTGATTATTACAGCAGGTATTATGAATATGATGTGATGCAATCCACCATGGCTGAAAAGGTGATTGATAGTTTGGAGACCATTTTCAGTCACCATGGCCTTCCATAACGATCAGGTCGGACTGTGGTCCTAATTTATGTCGATTCAATTCCAGAAATTCTGTCGGAGAACGGAATACAGCACATGAGGCGACACGAAATGGGCACAGGTGAATGGTGAGAGAGAGACAGAATGTCCCTCATGAAGAGGATTCGATTGCACAGGCTGAAGGGCTGGACTGGAAACAGAGCTATGCAAATATGTTACTGTATACAGATCCACTGATCACTCTACTACGGGCCGGAGCCCGCTGAGTTTCTTTTCAAAAAGAAAACTAAGGAGAAACTTTCCAGATATAACCACACTGGAGAGTGACCTAGAGGTACGAGACAGAGATGCTGAGAAAAGGGAAGTACAAAGCCTATGCTGACAACCAATGCAAAGCCAAGTACTCGGAGGTGGGCGTTGGGGATCAAGTCCTTGTGAAACAAGACCAAGTAGATAAGTTCGTAACACCTTTTAATAAGATACCACATACGGTGATCAGCAAAGAGGGAAACCAAGTGGTTGTTCAGTCACCAACTGGAGCAAGGTATTGCAGGAACACAACGCTTCGTGGAAAAGATATATGCCTGAGGAGACTACTCTACAGATGAATGAGAATAACTAACCCGAGGAAACTGGAGGGCAGGATCCTATGGTACAGAGATCGGGTGAATCCACCCAGGAATCACCACAAAGGCCTATAACACCAAGAACAGACAGGCCTCATAGGCAAATTAAATTACCTCAGAGACTTAAGGACTTTATTATTAAGTAGTTATACTATAGAGTAACCACCTATAGATATATAAAAGAAAAAAATAGTAAATAAATATCACACAAGATTAAGGGAATAAAAGATGTATAACAAATTTAAATCTAAGTAAAGGGGATATTCGTGTATGCGGATGCGTCACCACGCTCTGAGCGATGGGTGTAACAATGCACGAGCAGCAATGCAGTAAAGAGGTCAGAAACTTAAACTCAGCGTCCTTGTGTTTGTTCAATTGTATACAGGGCATGGTAAAGTCGAGAATAGAACAGTTTCAGTCACAGATCTCCACGAAGAGTGGGTTAACAGTCAAGCCTGTTGAGCGGTAACTTTTAGATTAGTTCCAGCCTCTGTGAAGGAGATGAAATAGACGATAGAGCTCTTTTATGGAAACATTTAAAGTTTTTGATTATGCCAGCATCCATCAGCAGTATATGAGGTTGTGTCTGGAGGAGTCAGTCCGTCTTTACATTTTTGGTACCAGACACTGGGGCTGAAGACAATGTAACAGTGGGACCCAAATGATAGAAAAGTCCGGTTTCGTCAAGATTATAAATGTCATTAAGTGAAAACCCAGCTAGGACATCTTTCAGTTGTATTCTGCCAGATATGACAGCAGTCTGGTCAGCACTGGCCTACTCCCCATGGTAAACCTTACTGCTTAAACCATGCCTTTTTTGAATCCATAGATCCACCCTCGTGAATAAGAAAACTCAGAAACTCCCATCTGCTGACCAAAAACTTAGCCTTCTAAACCACCATGTTGTCGGACACTGCAGAACCTCAGCTGTTCATCTCAGTGACCCAAAGGCTAAGTGCTGTTTCCACATTTGGTGCTGTCCCAGCCTTACGGGTCAATGACTTGAATCACTGGAGGCAGAAAGCCACTTTTCCTTCCTCGCCAGATGTCACTGCAAGTGCTAGCTCCAATTTTCAGACCGTAAGCCTGTGCTGCATATTCAACCATGTCTCTGTTCGTGGCTGCTGGATTCCCCTGTTTCCAAAGGCAGAGATCTCTTTTCTGTGAGATTGTTATCACTTCTCCCCCTCTTTTCTTTGGCTGCCATTGTATGGTGAATGCTGCTTGAATGAGAGAGAGAGGGAGAGGGATTATCACTAGTATAGCTTAATTGAATGTGATAATTGCGCCTCTTTTATCTGAATGGAGCATGAGACTGTCAGCGCTGACACTTAATCAGCGCGCATTATCACATTGCTCACCTCTCTCTGCTATTTCTACACATCATTAACACCTGTCAGCAAAAATGGAATAACAAGATGTGATTGCTAAGCACATATAGGCGTTTGACTGCTGTAGCCCATTACGGTTACGGATATCAAGATATTTGGTTTAATGAGGTGATTAACAACACTTTTTGGTTACTGTGTAGAATAGGACGGATAATGTGTAAAACGGACTAATGGATCTCGGTTTAACCAGGTTTGACTGTACTACAGATTAAAATGAAAATGTTAACAGAAAGGCACATGGTTTGTGATGGGCATTCAACAAAACTGTGCACAAATGTGTACAGTGAGCATGCCTGCCTACATCCCTGAATACTAATAGGGTAGAATTGTTTTAAACCTTGAGACTAAGGGGGATGTCGTTGACTGGACCCCGTATATTATTGGTGCCAAGGAACTTTACTTGAACTGGCAAGCATATTTGTTTGTTACCATTTAGAGTTACAGATTTATTATGTTACAGTTATTTTCAAGTACAACAGTGGCTCTAGCAGGCAATAAAGTGTGGTGTAAAGCTCCTCTGTTCGTAATGTGAGCAGCAGGCTAGAAATACTCCATACTTCAATGTTTATTTTTATTAATTGCAGACCTAATAAAAACTTATACCCTCACTTGGGTGTAAATAATTTGAAGTGTGCAACACATGGAACCTTTGTAAATGAGCTTCCAGCTCAAAAGTTGTTCGAATCAATAAACTTGAAACATAAGCAACATTGCGAAGGGGCTGGAAGGGAAGGTGTGCTCTTTGCAGATACAAACATACGAAATTGCCAGCAGAAAAATCCCCACAAGTCTATCAAGTCTGCTCAGTTGTGCAGCTCTTAGTTTCATATCACTAGAGCTGCCCACCTCCACCCAAACCCTTCCTCCTTTCTCCTTCCTGGTGCTTCCTCCTTTGTGTTCTTGTCTGTACTAACCCTGCCCTTGACTCTATCCAACCCCACTTAAAGCTATCCATGGTCCTTTGAGTGATTAACTACTCCAGCAGTGCGTTCAACCCACCACCACTCTCTCTGTGAAGTAGTGCCTCCTCATCTCCCTCCTAAACCTTCCCCTTCCAACTTCAGACTGTGCCCCTAGTGACCCTGCCTCCTTTAAGTGGAACAATCCTCCCTCCCTGACTTTGTTTGCGCCTTTCAAGTACTTAAAGGTCTCTATCATGTTCCCTCTTACCCTTCTGTCTTCCAGCAAGTACATGTTGAGCTCTTTCAACCTTTCCTCATACGGTAACTCCCATAGTCCCATGATCATTTTTGTAGCCCTACACTGCACCCCTCCAGTAATCACATCCTTTGGTGGCTATCGGCACCAGCACTGTACAGTACTCCAGGTGTGGCCTCATCAGTGATCTATACAATGGCAGGATGACCTCCCCTTTCAAGAGGTGATCCCTCTGGCAGTGCATCCCAGCATCCTATTTGCCTTTGCTGCCGTCCTCCTACACTGTGCTGATACCTTCATGTCTCCTGTGACTATTACCTCCAGGTCCCTTTCCTCCTCTGAAGCCATTATCTGCACTTCCCCAGCCAGCAGCTGTTCCTGGTATTCTGGCTCCAAGGTACATGACCTTGCACTTCTTAGCATTAAACTGCCACTCCTAGACCAGTGTTCGAGTTTAGCTAGATCCTCTCTGAGTGACTGCCTCTTTTCCTCATTGTCCACTTTCGCACAAATCTTACTGTCATCCGCGAACAGTCTGATCTTACTGTTGACCCCTCTGCAGTGTCTTCAATGAAGACATTGAACAAAGAAGGGTCCAGCATGAACCCTGCGGTACCCACTCATTACTGGCCTTGGCTTGGATGTCTCCCCTTACAACTACCCTCTGTTGTCTGCCCTGCAGCCAGCTTTCAACCCACCCCACCAGTTTTCCCTGACCCCATGTCCTTCAGCTTGCTCATTAACCTCCTGTGTGGCACCATGTCGAAAGACTTGCTGAAGTCAGATACAGGACATACACAGCGTGGCCTTCATCAACCGCCCTAGTGACCCAGTTGAAGAAGTAGATCACGTTAGTTTGGCAAGATCTTCCTGTGACAAATCCATGCTGTCTTTCATCCTGCAGACCATTACTATAGAGAGGTTATCAACCTCTCCTTCAGATTGGTCTCCATCAACTTCCCCATTAGCAAATCAAGCTCACTGGTCTGTAGTTACCGGTTGGTCCTTGGGTCCACTCTTGTGAAGGGCACCACGTGAACCATCCTCCAGTCCCTGGGTACATTCCCCATCTCCAAGGAGGTGTTGAACAGGCCCATTAGAGGGCCTGCCAACACCTCTGCCAGTTCCTTCAGAACCCTTGGGTGTACACCGTCTGGTCCTGGTGCCTTGTCCACCAGCAATGCTTAAGGCCCTTCAGCACTCTATCCTCTTAGATAACCCCATCTGTTATCTCTGCCCCCTCCACCCTTTCCCCTGCAGTACTAGGCTATCATTTTCTTTTGTGAACACAGTAGAAATACTCAAGTGCCTCTGCCTGATCTTCCCCTTGTTCTGCCCATCCTACCTCTCTCTTGAGTCTAACAATGTCATCCCTACAACTCCTCTTCTCCCTTATGTATTTAAAGAACCCTTTCCCCTCTCGATCCCTGAGCCAACTTCAGCTCCTTTGCTGCCTTGGCTGCCCTGATTGACCTGGTCACCTCTCTAGATGCCTTTCTGAACAATTCTCTGTCCTCTTCACACCCAGATTTTTGAACTTAATGTAGGCCAGTCTTTTTCCTCACCTTTCCTCTACCTCCTTGCTGAGTCAGCTAGGTTTTTGACCTGGACTGCTCACTCTGAGATTTGGCGCATGTGTTCGTGGCCTCATTTAGCCCCTTCCTAATGATTGCCCACTTCTGTTCAGCATTCATCCGTGGGTTAATGTCAGCTAAATACCCTCTAGGATGCTGCCCATTCTGGCAAAATCAGCCTTCCTGAAATCCAGCACTCTTGTCCTGGTCTTAGCTGACTCACTCCCTGTGTTGAGGAGAAACCACACTGAGTGGTGGTCACTTCCTGCTAGAGGATCCTGTACTACCACATCCTGGACATGGTCCCTGTTTGTGCACCAAGTCCAGTATGTTCCCTCCTAGTAGTATTCATCACCTCTTGCACTAGGTAGCTGTCTTGGATAGCCTCCAGCAGTACCTGTTCCTGGCGTGTACTGTAGTTACTGTCTGCCAGTCCACCCCAGGTAGTTTGAAATCTCCCACTACAACTGTATTCCTTTGCTACTGACCTTCCTGATTTGCTCACCCAGCTCCTATCCACCTCCTTGCTCTGTGAGGTGGCCTGTTCACCACCCCCATTCTGAGCTTCTTACCTTTAGGGCTTTGGAGCAATACCCATAGCTTCTGGCCACCCCTCATCCCTGTCCTCCCTGCTAAACAGTGTCCCCTCCCTGACATAAATAGCCACCCCTCCCCTCTTCCCCCTCCCAGTCCCTGTGGAATACCTTGTATCCCGGGACTGTGAGATCCAGTCATGGTATTGGGTAGCCCAGGTCTCTGAGATGGCGGCAATATCTACCTCCCCTCCGCCTGGAACTCTGCACCTTGTGTGCTAAGCTCCTGCATTCAAAGAATACTACAGTCCACCTTGTGTCCTGCTCCTCCTCTTCCCATCTCTTTCCTTCCACTTTTGTCTTGGTAACTTCCCTCATTTCCTCTTCCCTCTCAGGGGCCAAGCCTTCCGGTCTCCCTGGAAGGTGCCTCCTCCCTGCTGTCCGACTCAGCCCCCCCTCCTCAGTTTAAATCTATGTTGTTTTAATGCACTTCTCCAGTCCATGTAAATGCTCTTGTACCCTCGATGCTGAGATGCAGCCTATCCTAGCATAAAGCTCCTTATTGTTCCATGTCTGCTCCCCAGCCCCCACTACCCCATTTCTGCACACCAACCTTCAGCCACCGTTAAATTCCTGTATTCTTAGTTTTCTTGCTGGCCTTGCCCTAGGTACTGGGAGTACCTCGGAAGCGTCACTGAGCTTCCCAACCAATTACAGATAACCCCCACTTCCCTGAACCTCTCCTGCACTTCTTCCACTGTCTGCCCTCTAGGTCATTTGTTCCTAGGTGCACAATGATATGAGGCTTCCCTCGCCTTCTCCACACATTTCTGAATGCACTGCCCTACTCTCCCCACTGTCATACCTGGCATACCTCCACCCAGGCTTGTCTCTTCCTCGCTCATTTACCTCCCCATCTCACCCCCTGAGCATAGAATCCCTAATACAAGTACTTGGTCCCTCATCCCTTGCACTTCCCCATGATATGAGCTCCTTTTCCTCAATGTCCTCTCCTTTATACCCTGCCATTTCCTTCCTTCTCCTCAATTGCACCTCCACCTGCTCTCCTCCTCCTCTGTCCTTTCTGTGCACACCTTCCACAACCACTCCCTCCACTACTTTTACATCCTCCCACTGCCCCCTACATTGTGCCTCCCTCCCAACAAATTTTTAGCCTTCTTCCCTTGTTTAGTGTGCTTGTGCCAACTTGACCTTCTTCTCTGCCCTCACGCTTTTATCTCCGTCTTCCCTCTCTTCTTGTACCCTATATTCCCCTAAGGAGGGTGGAAAAAAAAGAGTGGGACCTAGGTAACCTGGAGGAATTGTCTTGATGGTGGAAGCTGAGATTCAGTGTGAAAAGTTAACAAGCATTTGTCAATGCCGAATGTTTGCTTGCTGGCATTGGCAGTGGCAGTGTAGAGTTACAGAGCTGCGTAATAGGAATGGCAGTGAAGTACTGAACTGAAGCTAACCCACCACCACCCTGCAGAGAGTGACAGGCATTGGGGTGTGTGTTTGGGTCGTCAGGCATCACGGCCATGCCATTTCACCACACCCACCCTGCAGACACTGACAAGTGTCACAGTGTTCCTTGGGGTCTTTGGCCCTTATCGCACCCATTTCATTAGGAAATATGGTGAGATGGGTGCGATATAGGAGAATGGGGTGAACTTTGGGGCCGAAGAGTCCAAAGCATACCTCGATGCCTCTCACTGTCTGCAGGGTGTGGAATGGTATGAGCATCACAAGCAACAATCCCAAGTCACACCCCTGATGCCTGTCATTCTCTACAGGGTTGGGCGTTATGGTTGGAAACCTAATACCTCAGGCATTCGTTGGTATTTTCACTCCAAATTTTCAACATGTTTTTTTGTGACCCCACCTCATGAACAGGGGAATATCAGTTTGTTAGCCGAAGCTGCTTATGCACAGTGACTACAGCATTTAGCACCACAGGTGCAAAACATTCGAACAGGATGTAAAAATGACAGCTGTACTGTTCATGGGGAGGTGTAAAAATGGCAATGTTGCAAATCTGTAGTAAAAATATTAAAAAATGGTGAAGCTACGAAGCGATATAGAAACTCAAGCACGCGCATTCGCATATTATAATTAGGTTGGGGATTTTACAGCAGATTGTCAACTCAGGCATTTTGGTGCCTCGATCATGAACAGTGTCACTGTGATTTTCTTTATCTGTGCCGAACAATGATTTCCCACAGCGACCACGCAATCTCTGTGCTGAAAGTGTGAAAACACACTTCAGCCATGTTGTGAAAATGTCAGCTGTACTGTTCATAAGGAAGTGTGGAAAATGCCACTGGTGAAAATGTGGACTGAAAATATTACAAAGTCATGAACTTACGGGTGCGTGGAAACTGCGCAATGCTCTTTCGTAACACAGTCATTTTGTGGACTTTTGTCACCAAATTTTCAACACAGCCATTTTAAGACCTCTGCTCACGAACAGTGTAACTGTGATTTTCTTAATCTGTCCTAAACATTGCTTTCGCACACCAACAGCACCATTGTACGCTACATGTGCAAACATATTTTGGGCGACATATGAAAAATTGCAGCTGTACTGTTCATAATGAAGTGTAATAAAATGGCAAATGTTGAAAATCTGGAGTTAAAATGTTAAATTTGCAAACTTATGAGCATGCATAGGAACTGTGCAACGTAGTCAGAAACAGTCATTTTAGGAATTTTTCACCAAATTTTCAACATAGCCATTTTAAGACCTCAGCTCATGAACAGTGTCACTGTGATTTTCTTAATTTGTCCTGTACATTGATCTCACACACCGACTCGCGCCATTGTGCGCTACATGGTGAAACACATTTTGGGTGAGATGTGAAAAATGGCAGCTGTACTGCTCATAAGGCGGTGTGGTAAAATGGCAATGTTGAAAATCTGGAGTGAAAATATTGAAAATTCGCGAACTTATGAGCCTGCGTGGGAACTGCGCAACACACACCTCGTAAAACAGTCATTTTTGGAATTTTGGCACCAAATTTTCAACATGGAGTTTTGGGACCCTTCTCATGAATGATGTCACTGTCATGGCGTTATTCAGGCCTGAAGGGGTGATTTCGCGCAGTGACTGCGAATCACCCTTCGGGCCCAATCACGCCATGACAATGACATCATTCATAGAGAAGGTCCCAAAATGCCATGTTGAAAATTTGGTGTAAAATTCCAAAAATGCCTAAGATATGCACAAGTTGAAACCCTATCTAGCCTATTATACAGTTTACCGGCATTTCCTCAGTTCAGCGGTCGGCTTTGAAGAGTGCAGACATGTTCCCGTCCATGAAGATCCTCGTGCGAGCTCCGGAGGTAAGTATGGGGTGAGGGGGTGGGAGGCAGGGTGCAGTGGGTGGGTGCGGGTTGTGGGAGGGGCCAGGAGACTCGTGGGACCGTTTTTCTTTACAGGTTTTTTTTTTTTTCTGGCGACATTTGCCATGCTGGGGTGGGCTCCCAGCGTGGCACAAGGATGGTTGGGGGCGTTCAGCCAGCGAGGATTGGACACCCGTCGGCCAAAGCATTGATTGCCATGCTGGGTGGGCTCCCAGCGTGGCACCCAGTACTCTGGGGGTGAGGACAGTGGAGCGGCGGGGAGTTGGGCACCCGTCGGCTATATCGTGGTGCCACGCTGGGGTGGGCACCCAGCGTGGCATTTAAGACTTTGGGGTGGGGGAGGGCGCAGCACAGCCCCGAGGGGATTGGGCACCCCGTCGGCTTACAGTGTGTTTGCGTGCATGCGGGGGAGGGCACACGCCTGCAGGGCGGTGTGTGTGGGGGAGCTGCGCATGAGCAGGCGATATCTTATTGTTGCTCACTCAAGCGTAGCTCCCCTTTGAACTGTATGCCACTGCATTTGGAGCTTGTCAAGACAGCTCCAGCATGCATTGGCTTACAGCGCACTGCCAACACACTGACTGAATTGGAGGAGGAGGTGACACACTCCGAAATCTCGGATGATGGCACTATGTTTCTTGCACATGCGCAAGCAAACATAAAATGATACATTTGGGTGCAATGACCAGGGAGGATTACATGATTGGGGAGAATATATTGACAGTCACCAAATGGGAAAGGATTTGACAGTAATCATATCTGGTGACCTAAAAGCAGCCTAATAATGTGCCAAGGCTGTGGGAGAGCCAGTGGGATGCTGGGATACATATAAGCGGTATCACAGCAGAAGAAAATAGGTGGTGATGTCACTATACAGATCATTGGTGAGGCCGCATTTGGAGTACTGTGTCCAGTTCTGGAGGCTGCATCTCCTTAAGGACATAGACAGGATGGAGGCAGTTCAAAGAAGCACAACAAAGATGGTACAGGGCCTGCACCAAAAGTCATATGAGGAGAGACTGGGAGACCTCAATATGTATACCCTGGAGGAGAGTGGAGATGGGGGGATATGATAGAAACCTACAAATATCTAAAGGGCATAAATAGGGTACCAGAGGGTAGCATCCTTTGAAAAGGAGATGTTCAAGTAACGAGGGGCATGACATGAGATTGGAAGGGTAGACTAAGGGTAATGTGAGGAAGCATTTCTTCATGGAAAGGGTGGTGGATGCGAAACAGACTCCCAGTGGAAGTGGTGATGGCAAACACAGTGGTGGAATTCAAAATGCATGGGACAGACATAGGGGAACCCTAGTGATAGGAACAAGAAGGTAAAGATGGAGATCAAGTAAGGTCTGCAGATTTTGCAGTAGGTAGAGAAATGGGCAGAAATCTCAGAAAAGTAATACCAAGCACCTTCCACCACACAGTTCAGTAAGGTATAATGCTTGTTGTTTAACTGCGAAAGATTTGAAGGCAAAAACAAAATCAAAGCAAAATTGCCATGTCGGTGTACAATCCTTTCGCACTAGGCCCGACTGGTTTTGCATAGCGTTCTTCAGGACTGCCTTAACCCTCAAGTGATTACACTTAAATAGAGTGATAATTAAAGCAACAGTACAAGTGAATGTGTACATATAGAATGAGGATAAGGTTAAAAGGTTGAAGACAAAAGTAGCAGTGTTATGAAGTGGCAATTAATAATTCCATACATTTCATTAACTTGTCAAAATGTCCTCATATCTGACTGCTATTTTACATAACAGTATGTAAATTGTAAATGGCAAAATGTTTAACCATCTGACAGAGCCACTGGGAAGCCAGCAATAGCTTCAGTTGTCATGGCAACATTCCAGGAAGTCAAGGCTGTGGGGTTAGGGAACCACATAAAAAGAAGCAGAATAATGCTTTAGTGAGGACAAAATTGATCAGAAGGGTAAAATATTATATTATTATACATGAATATATAGCTAGCCTTATAAAGCATTAAACCTCTATTCAAAAGGATACTCCTCAGATCTCAAAACACAATTGCTAGTATTTCTGTCCTTTCTTCTTTTTAAGAAAGGGTATTATATCCAAATGGTTATTCAGGCCAGGGTAAAACAATGCTCCTAGGTGGAATATCCAAAATACCTCAGTATGTGGCAGTGTTTTTGTTTTTTTCATATCTTGACAGCAAGTGCTTGACATACCACACATTTCCTGTTTTGTGGTATAGAAAATGTTACTATGGGACTCAGAAGCAGATCTCGATAATAAGCTCCTACAGTATGCAGAGAGGCATTTTGGATATTGTTACATTTTGCCTTCAACCTTTTTAACCTTACCTCATTTATATGTACACATTCACTTGTACTGTTCCTTTAATTATCATTCATTTAAGTATAATCGCTTGAGGGTTAAGGCTGTCCCTGAAGAGGCATGCATGCATGAAACTGGTCAGGCCTAGTGTAGAAGGTTGTACACCTACATGGCACTTTTGTTTTGATTTTTGTTTTTGCCTTCAAATATTTTGCAATTAACTCATTGCCTCCAGGTGCTCTCTGAAGTTGCAGCACTTGTGTCCTGTATACTGTTAACAGTGAATCCTGGGCCTTTCTAAGCAAAATCAAGCCATAATCAGCATGCCGCAAACAAATGCTAATAGCACAAAAATCATAAGTGCTGGACACAAAGTATGAGTGGGAAACTTGTTCAGCATAAAATTACCTTTCAACAGTGGTATGCAAGTAATAATAGATAATTTAGTTTTTTTCTATGCTGTCGAAATAGCAAAGAAAACTAATTTTCCACTAAAAATGCACCTTAAGCCTTGTTTTGTTGGGAAATATGTTACATATTAACACCAAATTAAGCATCAAGACACTAGATGTAGTTTTCATAATTTTTGTAAAAGAAAAGATATTTCTGTAATATAAAATATAGTTTTTACCGGTTTTAGTCATAGGGTGCTTTGGTGAGGTTTGAGACACGAATCTGAACCATACACACCATGCCATAAACAAATGACGAATAACTCCTAAAGTATACATGATACAACATATCAGCGGCAAGTTGTTTATCACAAAATTTTCTGACTTTGTGTGTGCAGTAACCAATTGTGCTCAATGTGGTTTTTGTGTTATACTGGCTGAGATACCCAGAATGTGTGTTTTATTCAATGTGCTTAGGTGGTTCCTGATGGACAAAATGTCAGCCACAACACACCATGCCATAAACAAATGCAAATAACTCCTAAAGTAAACATATACACACCAAATGTCAGCGGACAATCTTCACTAAATTACCTTTCCAACAGTGCTATGCAGTCAATTGTAACAAAAACATTTTTTTTATACTTGCTGAAATGGCCAAAATGCATTTTATATATATATATATATATATATATATATATATATATAGTGTATATATATATATATATATATATATATATATATATATATGTGTGTGTATTATAGTTAGGGTTGAGAGCCATTTACATGTTAAGCGAAAACTTTGCACCTTAATTACTTTGCATCCATTTGACTGATTTGCCTGAAATTTGGAATACAGAATCAAGACCCATACACCTTAGGATATGGCAAGTTTCATACCAGTCGGATATACGGCTGTGGAGTTATTAAGCGTGATCTGTGCGTGCATTCATGCTTTTTGGAATTCTACGTCGCGCATACAGGTTACACGGTTTATGCGACCGTCCAAATCTTCAGGGAACGTGCAGCTGGGGTCCCGATGTGCCTTTTGAAGATTTCATGAAAAATATTAAACGTTCAAAAGTTATTCAAAAACAAGTTTCCCATTATAAGTGAATGGGAAAGTTAATAAAAAGTTCAACACTTTCGCAAATGCACTTTTACTGTCATAAATGGCCCTTTACTATCACAAATCTGCCATTTTGTTTTCAGTTAGGGATCAGAAACATGCTTGGTATTTAAAATTGAGACCCTCTAGCAACCTAATTCTTTTTGTATTCACCTAGTTGGGCCCTGAGGATGCTAGCCATGTCTTTATTTTGAGGGTAAAACACCCCAAATATGTTTTTCAATTTCTGGAAAAAGTACTTTCATAAAGTAATGTCGCATTCACGAAAGTGTCACAAATTTCAAAGCTTTCACAAATCACGACACTACTTTGTGACACTATGCCTAAAATAACTGCAATTCTTTGGCAGCCCGCTGCAAAAGAACGTTTCAGTGTTTTGGGCTGAAATTTTGAGGGAACGCAGATGACATCTACAGATGTGCCTTTCAGTGTTTTTCTTAAAATATTACTCAGTGGCAAAGTTACGGTACTCCAAAGTTGACACTTTTTCCCATAGGATAACATTACGGTGTATGACGCATTGCAGCAATCGTTTGGTGCCCTGCTGCAAAATAATGGTTTGGTCTCTTGGCTGTAATTTGTAGGGAACATAGCCAACATCCACAGATGTGCCTTTCAGTGATTTGGTGAAAGAATATTACAGGGAGGCAAAGTTATGGCAGTCTGAACTTCTGTTTTTTCCCATAGGATAACATTACGATTCGCTAGCTTTTCAAGTCTGTATCTCAAAACAGTTGCTAGATACGGACTTTTGTCGAAAATTTCTTAGGCCCCTGTGAAAGTGATAATACATATGACTTTAAAATTTTTTTCTGTGTCGTGACGGTTACTGAGATATAAGCAATTTACTATTCCAAGTCCTCATTTTTGTGTGCGAGAGTCATTATTTTGCATACATTCTTTCTACTCACTGTCTTTCTCTATACAGCTTTGGGAAAACCAGCCTGTGTGCTTACATTACTGTTACCATTACCATTTCTGCTTGCGGTTCCGGTACCCGTTTCACTTACCGTTCCGTTTACGCCACCATGTGCGCTACCTTACGTTTTCATTTTGGTTGCGTTTGCTTGTTTTAACATTTCTGTCTACAGTACTGTTTCTCTTTCTGTTTTGCTTTGTGTCACCATGCGCATTATGATTTGAGTGCTTGGGGCACAATGGTACTATGTGACAAGACATCACATGATGTGGGCCCCACGCCCCGCCGCCACATTACATCTCACTATTTCTTATTATCATTCTCAAAAGAAGAATAGAGTAAAACTTGTTTAATGCATCAGTGGGTTAGCCTCTACGCATAGCAGGAAATTGATGTTAAGTTGATCTCATTTCAGCCATCAACTGAATTGGGGTGCATTGGGGTCATCGGTCCTAACTGTCACCCCATTCTCCTAGTCCTCAGCTTCTTTCCACATGTGATGGGGTGACAGTTAAGGCCAACGACTCCCAATGTGCACCCCGACCTAGTTGATGGTGGGCTGAGGGTGCAGTTTCAACCTAATATCGAATTTCCTCGCTTTTGTCGCTGTGCAACAACTCTAACTGATGCATTAACAGAGTTTTTGCCCTAATATATATATATATATATACACACACACACACACACACATATATCTGTATATTGAGTTTTTATCATTTGTACCTAACCATACACAATTTGCCATCAACATATCCAAAGACATTCAACAACACAGTAATCAATCAGTCAATCTTTATTTATCCAGGTGAAAACACCGTTGAGACAACTCATTTGCAAGGTGGCCCTAGTCCAGTTATAGAGTATACAAAAGGTAGATGATGTATATATAAGGCACAATAAAATACAGTCTTACACATGGTATAGGTAGTATAATATGTTAAGCATATAATACATGACATAACCGATAAAAGCTTACAATTTGGATCATAGTTTGTACAACATATTCAAAAGGAGAAAGAAGCATGATCTTTCAACAATATATATGTTCACATCAAATAAGTCAAATTGAGGCAAATAATACAAGACAACGTACCACCCTGTGACCACAAATTCCAGGTAGTAGAAGCAATAGGAGGCTGGGCACTGGGAGAAAAGGAGGAACTCAAGTGTGGGTTATCTAATGATGGTAGTTGCATACTTCTTTAAAGGTTGTAGCAAAGAGAGATTTGTAGAAGGGTACTTTCACCGGAGGACTATTTTTAAGGTTTTTGCACAGTGTTCCAAATGACAGATAGGAAGTGACTTATGGCTGCTTTGTCAAACGTCAATCGATTTACCTTTAGAAATGATGAGTGAAGTATAAGTAAGGCTTCTTAGAAGATAATTCCTGGTAGGCAGAGGAGGACAGTCAGAGATGTATTTAGGAGCTTATTTGTCAATGCTCTTAGGGTCCAAAGGATAACGTTTTTGTGCCGTCTGTAACTAAGAGAGTACCAGCCAAGAATAGAGTAGAGGGTGCAGTGATGAGTGGAGTATGGTGCATTTGTGATGAATCTAATTGCCCGATGATATAGTGTGTCGACTTTCCTAAAGCCTCACTAGTCCCATGACCATACAGGATATCTGCATAATCTAGAAGCGGTATGAACATTGTTTGTCATGTAGACTTTTTTTGCCTCCTGGGTTAGTAGATGCTTTATGCTAAAGAATATACCAAGTCTTTGTCTTTGCTTTCTGGTGAGGTTTTAATGTGAATGGAGAACATAAGCCTGTCATCAACCCAGACCTCCAAATACTTGAAGACTGATACAAACTCTAGGGATTCACCAAGCAGCGACTGTATGACAGGATGGGTAGAGGTCCCTTTGTGTTATATGTGCATGTAGTTGTAGCAAAAGCATAGCTTTGTTTTTTTTTAGCATTTAAGAGCAACTTTAGATGCAGAAGGTTTTCCTGAAGACGGATAAATTCAAGTTGAGGTCTTTGCAGGCTTGATCTGGAGAAGGCCTGGCTAGTAAAGCACCGTGTCATCCACTTAACAGGTGAATACTAGCATCTGAGATTCCATCGCTTAAATTATTAATATAGACAGCAAAACAACAAGGGTCCTAATATAGATCCTTGGGTACTTCTCTTGCACAGTTTTCAGTGTAGAGAGTGCCATCAGCTCTGACTTGTTGGTGGCGCCAATGAGATAGCTAGTAAACCACTTGACAGATAATGGGTCTCTCCAACAATACTCAGTGTGGTAATAAGAAGGTCATGGTCCACGATATCAAAAGCTTTACTCAGGTCAAGGAATAGGCTACATATGTATTTTTTGTTATCTAATGCCATCTGCCAGTCATTTGTAACTTTGGCAAGTGTAGAGATCGTGCTATGATTTGGCCTAAAGCCAGATTGAGCCTCGTTTAGAAGGTTGTGTATATCAAGGTGTTGTCTCAGCTGTAAGTTCACTACTTTCTCCAGTACCTTTGACAAGATAGGGAGTAAAGTAATGGGGGCGATAGTTGTTAAGTCGCAGGTGTCACTAGATTTGAGAATGGAGTCACCTGAGCTGTCTTCCATATAGATGGAATGGAACCCTGCATGAGGGACAGATTAAAGAGATGTGCTATTGGAGCGCTAGAGCATAATATCCTAACTTTAAATAATATGGCCTTATATGGTCTGCACCAGCACTTTGTCTGGTATCTAGAGCAGGAGTTGGTCCTCAATCTGTTTTACAGTGACGGTTTGAAGGTGAAGGTCGACCTTTGCATTAATAGACAACGTTTGAGCCAATCTGGTTTTGTAACACCTAGCTGGGATCATAAGCGTGCTGGACGGTGAGGCATCAAAGGCTAATCCTGCTGTAGCAAAGTGGTTGTTTAGAAGTTCAAGAATGGATTGTTTGTCGGTAAAGGAATCGCCATCCTTGGTGATTTTTGGGGATGGAGGGAGCATGGTAATAACCATCGATGTCCTTTACAGTTTTCCAAAATTTCCTGAGTCGTTAGCAGCATTAACAATTTCAGATTGGAAGTACTTTGCTTTCTCAAATCTGTTAAGCTTAGTGCACTGATTCCTAGCTGCCCTGAAGGCTGTCTAATCTGCAGGAAGTTTAGTTTTCTTGCTTTTTTCACAAGGAGTCTCTATGCAAATGCGGCTGTCAAACCACTAGTGAACCATGGAGAGGTTTTCCTTTTGGTTCTGGTTTTACTAATGGAGCGTGTTTGTCTATAGTCCTGAGCACTATTTTATGAAATTCATCATAGGCCCTGCCTACAGTTAGGGCCAGGTAGAAATCCTACCAGGTAGCATGCTAAGACCTGAGCAGAAGGCTATCTGGTCAAAATTCCTTTGCATCTCTTGAGAACAAACTTGGAGGATGACACTGCCTTGGGATCAGATCTGACACAGGCTATTACACAATGATCACTGACGCCGCTGAGGAATGTGCTTGCATGTGTAAATAGGAGCGGTTTATTGACTAATATTACATCAATCAAAGTATTCTTTCTCCGGCTTTTGATGTTAGGCCTAGTAGTTTCAGTTATAATTTGTGTTAAACCAAATGTGTCACATAACTCTTTAGTGGTTTAGATGCTGCAGAGAGCCAGTCCAGATTCAGATCACCAATAATATGACTTCAGTTCAAGAGCAGTATTAGGTGGTTCAGTAATTTTAAACTTGCAGCAGCAGGAGGTCTGTAACAGTCAATAATATGCATAGTGATTGTGTTGGTAAGCTGCACTTTTAATGTAAGACATTTGAATTCCTTAGGCAGAGTAGTAGAGTTTGCTATGGAGGTGACATATTTTTCATGGATGTAGATTGCTACACCCCCATCTCTCGAAGGCCTGTCCATTCTGAACACTTTATATGAAGGAATGGAAATTTCGTGATCCTGGGTCACAGGTTTAAGCCAAGTTTCAGTGACCACTAGCACATCAGGGCGGATGTGATTTATCCACGTCTGAATTGATTCAAATTTCCTAAGCAGGCTACAGGCACTGATATGGACAAGGCTCATTCCATTCAGTTGATTGATTTGTGTTGGTGATGCAATTGGAAGAATTGGTCCGGGTCGAGCTCAAGCGTTACCTGCACAGATGAGCAATAGTAAAGAAGTTTTTGATGGCTTCAAGAGAAGCCTTGTAAGGTGACTTTTGCCTCTAATGAAGCATCTTGGTTCCCTGTGAGAAAGGGATGTAATTTTTGTTAGCCATGGATTGGCCTGAAGGTAAAGAAGCACTGTGACGGAGAGCAAAGTGGGTATATAAGGGTAAAAGATACCAGGCAATGATTATTGAGCCTCATGTGATAAGCGTCTCCGTATATTTGGGATATATAGTATAATGTCTTGCATAGTGAGGTATGTTCCAAGATTTGCCATGACCTCAGGTCATAGGGTTTATTGCAAGCCTATAGCTGTATATATGGCAGTACAATATTTTTGTTGGAGTCTGGTTGTATATGAAGTTATGGACCTTTCTACCTTAGTATGTACACTCGAAGGGCAGCCTAGGAATTGTAGGGCAGATCCAAGGGGCTAGGAGGCCCAGTAGAATGAGGATTTGGTACTTCATGATAGGTACTATGATTCTCTGGACCCAATAAAAAGTAAGAAGGAAGAAATAGCATGTGGCAGGATACACAATTAATAAAGGATGTTACCCTGCATCATAGGAGATGGTAGGGCTAAGTGGTGATAGTGACAGCTTACACCATTTTAGCTAGGTGAGCAAGGCTAGGTGGAGATAGTGATCAACTTAGCCAAACTTTTGCTTGGTATAGGGACCTCAAGATTTTCCTCTCGAATTATGGGGCTTCATGGGGCAAAAGCAGCTTCATTAAATATGATGGCACGGCGGCACAATCTCTCGCATAACACGCACATGTAGTATTCATCAGTGTTGCACACTTTATGGGCATAACATCACAACATAGACAAATGTGCATGGTGGCACCTATGGTATTCGCATGGTGGCCACAAGTCTTATCATATAGAATAGAGAATGTCAACAAAAAATTATTACAATCATCACAGTCACAATTTTCTTACCTTTTCAGATGGCGCCCCAGGATGATCTGCACTGAAAAGATTTCTACATTCTTACCTGGCGATTTCTAACCACTACTCTGCTGTCTGTGTCTTCCTGTAAATAAAGTAGTTCCATCCTCTCCTTTGTTGTCTTTGGCATTCTTTTATAATAAAAATAAAAAGGTTAACCTCTCCTCTTGTCAGTGGTTCCCTGTGATGGAAAAATTAAAAAGTAGTCGGTTGAAACTTTCTTGTCCTCTGTAATCCTTTGCGGTTCCCTCGTTGTGCTCCTGTCATACCACCACCGCCAGACAGTTGCAGGGCCACCACCTCTGTGTTCATCTCATCACTCCTTCCACAGCAACCAGTCTAACTGTAGGTGATCGTTGTCTTGCATGTCATCGGAACGTGGTCCATTTGGTGTCTTTAGTCCTTTCGTTACCCCCACCAGGACTTTGCTTCACCAAACAGTCAACATCGCACACAACAGACTGTCGAACTGACACACTTTGGTCTCTCGAAGTCACCAACCCATACAGGAATTTGCTTCAACCAAGCAGTCGATGTCATTCACAACAGACAGCACAAAGGATTGCGTGAAACACAGAACAGGCAATGTTGCAGCCAAATGAAAATACAAAATACTGAGCTAAAACCTCCACTCCACATAAATTACACTGAAAGAGGTACTGGAGACAAAAACAGGCACACTGGAATAGTCACTTGCTACTTTTTTTTCTGAGGTCTTCCCCATTCCTTTTGATCATTCCAGTCCTATAGTTTGATAATATTTTGTTACAACAGTTCTCATTCTGCCAGCTGACACTTCAACCTCTGTGCCACTACATCGTCACCTCATCATTGTGATCGCTCAGTCAAAACATTGCCCACGAACCACCAGTGGCTGCTCCACCTTGTCAATGATGTGGTGGTTGGCCAGTGACACAATGTCTGCTGTCAGGCTGAGATCTGCTATGCTCATCACATAATGGCAGGTGATAGCATTTCCTAGCTGAGCAAGGGAAACAAACTACCTCAGATATAAAAGATAATGGCAGACTCCCAAAGTACTGCCTGGTTCAGCCCTCCATTAGCTCTTTCAGTTGGCCCCTTGGTCTAGTGAGTGAAAAAGCCTGGCACGAGCTGTACCCTGCTGTGTGAAACCACGTTCACATCCTTTCTAAATGCAACACTTCTACCATACCTTTATCTCACCACCCGGAACTCCCAAGTGACGTTTCTGCCACATGTTCCTTCCTTCACTTCCACTAGACCTCTTTTAGCTCAGTATTTTAATTTTCATTTAGGCAGCCTATTCAGTGACTAGCATATCACTACATTACATCCGATACACCAACGGAAAAAGCAGGCGCTCCACTCAACGCAAGACAATCTGATTCACGCCCATGACACTGCATCTCTAACCTACCTGCCACCAAACCATTTCATCCACAGTTTCTGGCATCCACCATTGAACCATTCTTCACATCAGCTGCTGCTCTCCTCTGCCATTTCCTCGTCCTGCTCTACGATGCATCTCCTACCACCTCTGCGCATTTCATCACTCAAGTCGCACACTCTGGTCTCTCTAAGGTCTCTTGAAGTTGCCCCTCCAGGAATCTGATTCAACCAAACAGTCCAAGTCGCAGCACTCTGGTCTCTCTCTTCTCTCTTTCTGTCTGTCTCTCTCTCTCTCTCTCTCTCTCTCTCTCTCTCTCTGCAGTTGCACCACTCTGGTCTCTCTCTCTCAGTTGCAGCATTCTGGTATCTCTCTCTCTCGCAGTCACAGAACTCCAGTCTTCTATCTCGTAGTCGCAGCACTCCGATCTCTCTCTCTCTCTTGCAGTCGCAGTACTCTGTGTCTCGAACTCACACAATCTGGTATGTCTGTTTCCTTGCCCGGCAGCTCCCTATCACGTACAGTCAGAGAAGCTGCAGAGGAAGTACTGGTAAGTCTTCTTGTGTTGCCAGTTTGAGCCTCTGTCTGTATTGGTGATACTCAGGAAAACAATCAACACAGAGGTGTACTTTGTATGTGCTGCATGTATATGAAGGTTCTGCATGTATTTTCTTCTGGGAACAATTTCTGCACCTCCACCTCTTCCTGTCACGGGATTGTGTAGTCTATCACAAGTCGGATTCTGCACGATTACTGGAGAGAGGCACTACATCTTCTGTGTGCATATCCTTCCAACAGATTCTCAGAGAGGAGCATGCGAAATGCAGTAGTCTGTGCTGGGTCACTCATCCAGTCTTTGATCACTGAACATGATTCACGCCCTCTCAGAACAGAGTAAACGTGTTTGCCAATGCCATGTCCCACAAAAAACAGAAAAGTATATCCACCACTTCTTTGATTTTCTGGCACATGGGTACTGCCCCGATGCTGGTCAGCGACGTCCACACAGTTCATGTGCATGTTATACTGCTGCAGTACGTCTGGACATGCAATTGATACAACAGTGTCATCTCTTTGTCTCCTAGGCACAGACGTTGCTAGTGAGGTAGGGTCATGGTTTGTTGAGAGCAAGAAAACAGGATGCTTTTCTTTCCACGCTGTGGTGACAAGTGAACCATTCTGTCGTTGTTCATAATAACCACAAGCTTCCTTCTTCACTGACAATTTAAGTTCTGAAGGCCATCCAATCCTGTTGGTCTGCATTGTTCCACATGAGCTCAAGCCAACGTTCAATAGTTCTTTTGCCAGGTGAATCAAGTCAAGTAATTGTTAAAATATATATGGTGCCTTTTGCCACGAAGATCCTTAGTCAGGTCTTTCACAACCCTTCTGCAAGGCCCACTTCCACAGTGCCAGCAACCTTTCCTGTGTACACTTGGAAGTCGGACATATAACCGTTGTGAGGATCTGCAAGGACCCATACTTTATCCCATACTGCTATGGCTTGCATCACATGTATTGCTTGAAGGACAGTCGTCCTCTAAAGCCCATCATTGCCTCATCAACTGACACTTCTCGGTGTAGGTTGTACTCCATCTTGCATGCCTTGATAACATGGTTGATAATTGGTCGAACGTGATGTAGCTTATCATGCTCTTGCGATCCTTTTGGTGGATTTAGTGTTGTCACGGGCATGCAGATACTGCATGATCTTCCCATAACGCTCACGGGTCATTAACTTTGAAATTGGTAAATGTCCATAGAGATGGTGCTTCCCCAGTGCATGCGGTAGTGTGGCGCCTTTATAACGGACATGTATAGTTGCATTCCAAATAAAGCTCTAATGTCGTACGCAGTTACCGGAGTCCATCAGTGGTCAACTTTGTAGCTTCTGCCTGCTTACGGGCACTGTACCGTTTGTCTCTCGGCAATCAGGTCATAGAGAACTGGTGGAATGTCAGGTTCATAAAACTGTGGAGTCTTCTCTGCACTCATCAGTGTGGTGGGACCCACAGGCTCCTTGAAATCCTCAATATGGACCTGCTGTAAGCAATTTGTCCATCCATCATTGTGACCAGCATCCAGATGTGGCGAAGGTTGCTCAGGTAGTTCTGCATCAACTTCATGTTGTTCATCATGGTCATCAATGTCAATTTGGGTACTCGACGCTGCAGTGTAGCCAAGGAAGATCATCTTCACTGTCTGTGTCGCTCCTCTGCCAACGTAGCTTGGCCAGTGGCACATCATCCTCTTCCTACTCTATGGAGTGCCTCTTCTGCTGCAGCGTAGCCAGGGCAGATCATCATCATCACTGAAATCACTGTCACTGTCTGGTGTAACCAAAGGCATCATACGCATTCAAGTCCACCTTGATGTCGGAATCATCAAAACCTTGAAATTCATCCACATCATTGTCACTGGCACTATCGAACAGGTCTAGCAGGTCATTTTGTACACATTGTTATATTTTTGGGATGAAGAACCCAAGGAGGAGTTACCAGCTGGGGGAGTGCAGCTAGCCCAGACAGAGGAGGAGAAGGATCTGGGGTGCTCATTACAGGGTCAATGAAAAACTCGGCACAATGTAGGAAGGCAACTGCAAAGGCCAACAAAATGCTGAGTTGTATTGCAAGGAGTATATCCTCGAGGAGGGAGGAGGTGATTCTGCCACTGTATAGGTATTAGTTAGACGCACCGGAGTACTGCGCAGTACTGGCGCCCCATCTGAAGAGGAACATTAAGTTACTGGAGGGGTGCAGCGAGGGCAACAGGGATGATCAAGGGGCTGGGGACTTATCATACGAGAGGAGGCTGAGGAGTTGAACATGTTCTCACTGGAGGAGATGAGGGACGAGGGAACATGATTGAAACCTTGAAGTACATGAAAGGAATAAACAAGACAGGTACAGAGGGCTGTTCAAAGTAAGGGAGGGAGGGACACCAGGGGCCATGATATGAGACTGGAGGGAGGAAGGTTCAGGAGGGAGATGAGGAGACACTTTTACAGAGAGGGTAGTGGCTGGGTGGAATGCGTTACCTGCAGAAGTGGTATCCAGTAGAACAGTGGACTGCTTCAAAAGGGATGGGACAGGACAAGGGGAGGGTCAATGAAGAGGAAGGGTGGAAGGGAGGGCAGCAGAGAATAAGTGTATAGCTGCACATTCGAGCAGACTTGATAGACTCTAGGCCTTTATCTGCTGGCAAATTTCATATGTTCATATTCCTGGTGATGATCTGTGGGGTTGTGGTCTCTCGTGAGGAAAACAAACGCTCTCTCTCTCGATCTTGGGTAGCCTCTCAAAGTAGTCTCGATCTCGGAGTGGTCTCTGTGGCGGTCTCTCATCACGGGCGGTCTCTCGATCTTTTGGGCTCTGACTGGACAGTCTCTCGTGGTCTCTCAATCTTGGTGCAGTCTCTGAATCTCAGGGTAGTCTCTCGATCATCTGCAATACAAAAAAAATATCTTTGCACTGCAGACACGACCCACCTAGGCCACCACCTTCAAAACCTAAACAAGCAGTATAACCTGTATGCACACACATCACCATAACATATGCCTAAGCCTGCCATATATCACAAATGTACAGAAATACCACACATTAAAGCTGGCACCATCACGAAAATTTTTATTTTTTTAATTTACATCTGTAATCAGGCTTTCCTCTGAAGTCAGAGAGAGTACGGCCTTTCGCTTGAGTGCATAGATTACATCCATAGCTGTAACAGTCTTTCTCTTGGTGTGCTTTGTGTAGGTGACGGCATCCCGGATCACTTTTTAAGGAACACCATGAGAACACCACGGGTCTCTTCTATAGATCAGCCGTGAAATGCGCTTCACCCAACCACCACAAGCCAGACGGCGGATATCTGGCTTTGTGATGCCCCTGCCCACACCCCCAATGCCTGGCAACAACAGAAAATGGCATTCTGTTTATATCACATCTCTTTTGCAAACAGCTAGCCACAGGTCAAAGCCCACAAGACTCCAGGGAATCCATTTGTGGGATGTTTCGTATGTTTGAAGGTGGGATGGAGGACCCTAACAGTATGGCAACTATTTTGTGTGATGACGCTAGGTCTCGGAGGGAGGGGGGATCACCCAGACAGCAGATGCTGCTTTTGTTGGATGGTGCCAGGCCTTGCATCACCCACCACCATCCCACAAACATCACTACCTATTATTTGGGTGACCCCTCCAAGACCTGATGCCATCACACAAAATGGTTGTCATGCTGTCAGGGTTCTCCATCCCACCTTCAAACATACAAAAGCATCCCACAAAATGGATTCCCTGGTGGTCTGTTTTCCACACCCTACGGTATCAACCAGCAAACATGACAGCATTCCCCACGGTGTTCAGTAGTCCCTCCCCACCCTCCAATGTTCGGCAACAACACAAAATGGCATTCTGTTTATATCACGTATCTTTAGTAAACAACCAGCTGCAGGTGGGAGACCACGAGACTCCATGGGATCCGTTTTGTGTGATGGTGTCTGGTGTTTGACGGTGGGATGGAGGACCCTGGCAGCATGGCAACCATTTTGTGTGCTAGTGTCAGGTCTTGGACGGAGGGGTCACCCAGACAGCAGGTACTGTTTTCATGGATGGTGCCGGGCCTTATGACACCCACCACCATCACACAAACAGCACTGCCTGTTGTCCAGGGGCTCTCCACCACCCTCCGAGACCTGGCACCACCTCACAACATGGAGTGCCTTTCTTCAGGGACCTGCCCCCCGCCACCAAACACAGCAGCCATCCCACAAAATGGATTCCCTGGTAGCCTGTGGTCTCTACACCCTATAGTATCCAGCAACAAATCAGACAGCATTCCCACAGTGTTCAGTGGTCCCTCCTACCATCCCCCAATGCCCGCAACAACAGAAAATGGCATTCTCTTTATATCACATCTCTTTTGTAAACAGCTAGCCACAGGTCAAAGCCCACAAGACTCCAGGGAATCCATTTTGTGGGATGGTTTCGTATGTTTGAAGGTGGGATGGAGGACCCTGACAGTATGGCAACCATTTTGTGTGATAGCATCAGGTCTCTAGGGGTTAATCACCCAGACAGCAGGTGCTGCTCTTTGTTGGATGGTGCCAGGCCTTGTGTCACCCACCACCATCCCACAAACAGCACTGCCTATTGTTTGGGTGACCCCCTCCCTCCAAGACCAGACGCCATCACACAGCTTGGTTCCCATGCTATCAGGGTCCTCCATCCCACTTTCAAACATACAAACCATCCCACAAAATGGATTCCCTGCTGGCCTGTGGTCTCCACACCCCACGGTATCCAGCAACAAATCAGACAGCATTCCCCACAGTGTTCAGAGGCCCCCCAATGTTCGGCAACAACACAAATGGCACACTCTCTTTATATCACATCTCTTTTGTAAACAGCCAGCTGCAGGTGGGAGACCAGGAGGCTCCATGGGATCCATTTTGTGTGATGGTGTCTGGTGTTTGACGGTGGGATGGAGGACCCTGGCAGCATGGCAAACATTTTGTGTGCTGGTGTCAGGTCTCGGACAGAGGGGTCACCCAGACAGCAGGTACTGCTCTTTGATGGATGGTGCTGAGCCTTGCGACACCCGCCACCATCACACAAACAGCACTGCCTGTTGTCCAGGGGCTCCCACCACCCTCTGAGACCTGGCATCACCTCACAACATGGAGTGCCTTTTTCAGGGACCTGCCCCCGCCACCAAACACAGCACCATCCCACAAAAATGGATTCCCTGGTAGCCTGTGGTCTCACACCCTACAGTATCCAGTAACAAATCAGATAGCATTCCCCACGGTGTTCAGAGGTCCTCCACCCACCCCCAATGCCTGGCAACAACACAAAATGGCATTCTGTTTAGATCACATCTCTTTTGTAAACAGCTAGCAGTGAGTTGGAGCCCATGAGATTCCAGGAATCCATTTTGTGTGATGGTGTCTGGTGTTTGACGGTGGGATGGAGGACCCTGACAGCATGGCAACCATTTTATGTGCTGGTGTCAAGTCTCGGACAGGGGGTCACCCAGACAGCAGGTACTGCTTGCTGGATGGTGCCAGGCCTTGTCACCCGCCACCATCCCACAAACAGCACTGCCTGTTGTTCAGGGGCTCCCCACTACCCTCCGAGACCTGGCACCATCTCACAACAAGGAGTGCCTTTGTCAGGGACCTGCCACCCCCACCGTCAAATACATGCCACCATCCCACAAAAGTGTATTCCTTGTGTCCACCCTAAACACAATGGCCATCGCCTTGAACCGCCTCCCAAAATCCTTCGAAAACATATAAACACAGCCCTGAACTCAGAATTCACACTTCCTGGCACATTTACTTACTGGGCAAATACTGGGAAGAACGTTGGAGTAAACACACGGACTCTGCTATTGGGGGCTCCAACCACCCCAAAGCTCATTGGAACAATGCCAAAACTGCATCTACCCCCTCCAAGATCCATTCCCTGAGTACAGTGTCCCTAAATCACACAGACCTGTTTCAAAACAATGCATGCACATGAACCTATAACCCACACTGCAGCAACCAACCAGGAGAGATAAAGCTTGACCCTGAAACAAACAGAAATGCCTCCCCATAAGCGAGTTGTCAGAAGGTGCTTTACCTGACACACTTGTCGCTCTCAGCGTTGGGAGAACTTGGGCTGGCGAGCACTGTCAAAAATGCTGGCTCGATGCTGGCTTCAAGTGCAAAAAAAAACAGGGCACACAAATAAAGAAAACTCCCAAATAAAGGAGGACAAGAGAGAAACAAACAAGATGCGTTTGAAAGCGGCGTTCACGGAGCTGCTGACTTGGTTTTTAGGCCAGTGACCCAGCACGGAAATTCATAAAATGCACAAATAACAAACTGAACAAAACCCTCTGACACAAAAAATTCAGTACCTGTCCGTAGAACAATATTCTGGAGCAAGCTTGACAGGAATACAGTAACTTCTCAAACTATCTCAGTGGTAATCTGCGCCCACTCCTACTCTCTCAGAACGCCCTGGAAAGTGAGCACACCAACAGTAAAACAGGGTTTCTAATGATTTTCAAATGGGACCCCTACATTAGCAGTTAATAAAATGAGGTTACAAAGTGGCCTATCAGCCACATAGGTTTTATAAGCCCCATATTCATTGACTGGAAAGTTATATAACAAGTTGTGAGGACGACTCCAGACATACACGGACACACCAGGACACTGCAGCTCACGCCTGAAGTCGTTCTCAGACAAAATAGCACAGTGCAGCCTGCCGTGATATGGACGTTTCTCGGAGGCAAAGCAAGCGTTATACTTTACGAGTTGTGTGGTGGATGGTGCTTGGTATTACTGATACTTGGTAGGGTTTTCAACATCTTGGTGGGGAAATTCTAGTAGGCCCGCCTCCTCCTCCTCCTCCTCCTCTCCCCTTCCTCTACCAGCCCCAATCACCCACTAACCTCTTCCGCCTTTAAAACTCCTTCTCCTTTATGGTGGGTGCAGACCTGGGCTGACCCTCAGCTTTGTGTGACTCCACCAGGCTGTTACTGCACTTAGACTGCTTGCACTTCTGGGATATCTTAATTAACTTGTCGATCTGTGCTACTCTCACCGGCTTAACTTAAATCCACTACCAGTCTTACACTCAATAATGTCCTCTCAACTGGCAGCAAAAGGGCTTGCATCCTAATTGATATTTCTGTGTCACTGTACCCAAATTGCTGTTGTTATCACTCTATTCACAATTGTAATCTTCGCTGTACAGTATTCTCACCAGTATCTGCCTGTATTCAAATGCACTGCTTTGTAACTCGTGTTTAATTTAAGTCCCTGTTATTTTGTGTGGTAAGTCTCTGATTTCTTGAGTTGTATCATCCCTGTATGTATTCTTATGTTCCCTTCCCCCAGGTTGCAGGGGAGATGAGCAACTTGTTCAGAGTGCCTTCCTGGTGAAACATTTCAATCAATAAATAAATTACTTTTCTTGGATTTCTGCATCGTTACTGTGGCACATCAGTGTCAGAGCCCTCTCCTGCAGTTTGTTTGGGAAAATGGGCAGACTAGATGGGCCTAGCAGTCCTTACCTGCCATCAGTTTCTGTGTTTCTATTAACAGCAGAAAGTTCCTTACCATATTTCCTATAACAGAACATAATACAATGCACCAACCATTTGTACAGGCATTGTTTAGATACAAGAACACCCTCTTTCCCAGAGGCAAATGAAATAAAAAGATGACAGGACTTTCTGCAGCCCTTGGTGCAATCAATATAGTATCTCAGTATTCTATGTACTGTACATCCAACATACTGAGCAGCGCCTCACCCTGGTCGGCATGCTCAGGATAATACAGGAAGGTGTATCATTTGATTCAGTGTAAATGCTGATACCACCTTCAGTAGAAACTTAAGGTTCATTCTTTGTGAAAAATCAAATAAGGAGACACACATTAAAGCCTAAAGCTCTGGAATTCCTCCGAGCAGAGGTCATCACAACTAAAAATAGCATTTTCTAACACAGGAAATGTAAACCACAACTCATAGCAGGCTCAAAGGAGCCCACATCAATTCACAAGAATGAAATTTAAGTCCCAAGAAGGGACTGGATTAGGGATAGGAGGTTTCATGTGTAGCACCCTTCCCCACAGCGTCTAGGGGTATTGATGGTCCAGGGGAAAAGGGGCCCACAGTACAGAATCTCACCAGCACTCTAAAACAGCATTTTAGGAATAGCTGCAGCCTACCTCAGGAAGTCTTCAATCCAACTGGAACCAGAGGTCTCTTCCGACGGCAGCAATTCAACACCCCAGGCCCTGGAGAGGATCCACTGATTCGGTTAACATCAGCCTTCAGCCTCCAGGCTACCCCTCCATTGACCCCAGAGGCACTGGTGCAAGATCAATGGAACCCCCTGAAAGTAAACTCATAGGAACTCTTTAAAACCTAAGGATTAAGGTTTCATTACTATCCTTATTTACAAATGAAACTGGAACTCTAAGGTTCTTCCCCAGTCAATCACTTTTATTCATCTGAGCCCCAAAAGATTAGAGGGCTACAGGTGTCCTTTACTTAGTAAATCAAGCAATGAGCTCCATGGGGCTACAACTTCATACACAATCCCCTTTTTGTGCAGGAAAAGAGTTTTTGAATGAAGTCAGTCTGACCATAGTGCGGTGTTGCACATTGCCCTGCCTTTTTGAAACAATTGCTGGGAGGCATGACCTCATACCAGGGTGATACTTAAGACATTCCAGCTGTTCCTTGTCGACCCACTCTCCTCTCATCTCCTCAATGACGCCATGTGTCTGCTCAGATACATTGAGGTAATCCAAAGAGGGGTATTAAATGCGTATTCTCCTCCGGACCCATCTCTCCACCTGGCTCCACTCTGGCAAATCTCTCACTCTGTTCCTATGAGCCATACCAGGTTCTAGCCAGACCCACTTTCTGTACGTGATATTCAGAGGGTCACTCCTATTTAATCCATCCATTCTAGTCCGAGGGCCTTGGCACACATGGGTAATCGTGGGGTGTGGTCAACTAATGTGATCATAGGATGGTGGTATGGTTTAGGGATGCCTCTGAAGATCTCAAAATATACAAACTGAAATTCTTGCCAAGACACTTTTATCACCGAGGTCCTCCTCATCCACTGAGATTTCCTCTCTTTCTATTGATACACTTGGTGTCTCACCAGGTAGTCCACCCAGCTTGATTACTGCTCTGGTCCTGGGTGGAATGGAGGCCTCAGACTTCTCCGACCAGACCGGGTGCTGCTGCCAGACAGGGCTAAAAACAGGACCCCTTGGGCCCTGGGGATCACCCTAGAATCTCTAAGACTCTGCACCTCCTCTGCCATGGGGATAGCTGGCAGCCGGCTGTGAGGAGTGGGGCAGATGACTGTGCTCCTCACCACCCCCAGGCTTCACTTCTTTAGCCACACTTTCCTCCTCTTCTACCTCCACCACTACATTGGGTGAGGACTCTGAGGGACTCAGATCCTCCTGAACTGGATCCTGGAACTAGAGGCCCCCAGTGTTGCAGCTTGCACACTCTCCTGTGACCACATTGAAGGAGGCCCTCCGAAAGGCTGGGAGGGTAGTTCCAAAGCCATACTGGGGTGCACGGTCAAAAATCCTCCCAGGGCTGAGTTGGAACATATAGAACACATGGGCAGTCTTCACGATGCCTTCCCCTGTAGCCACATCTGACACACTGCTCTTGGCCTGTCCTTTCTTCCTGCCTGCCACAGCCATGACAGGAGTGAGGCCAGTACCATGGCTAACAGCTTCTCCTGAGAGGGAAGCTCCCTCCTGCATACTAAAACCTCTGCTGGTCATCCATTAAAAGTGTTCCATTCACTCACCCCTAGATTTTTCTTGTTTTTACTTGTCTTGCACAGTTCACTACACTGACCTCCCAGAGAAGTCAAAGAAACTTTCCTTACTTGCACACTGCTCAATCAGCTCTTCAGTTTTTCTGGTGCTTCCCAACACCTTTAGTTCTCCAGCAGACACCGCTTTCTCTCAGATTTTTGCTGCAAAAGATGGTGCCTGAACCACAAGTCTGTTCTCCTTCTAGAACGGCACCAGGCAATCAGGAGGCTGGAGGGTGTCACGTGACCACCTGGTCACATGCATGCACCATACCAGGAGACCTGAGGCCTAACTTTGGATTAGGCCTAGCCCCATGGTGCCACCATGAATTTGTTGATGCACCACACAGCCTAAATGGCGGGGTCCCACCTAACAACTCTGCCCCATTTTTTGGCAAATCTCAAGAATTTGGGGTGCAAGAGAATCTTGGATGAACCCCCACATGTAGCATCCCCTTCCACATAGTGTCTAGGGGTGTTAATGGTCCAGGGAAAAGAGTCCCACAGCACAGAATCTCACCAGCACTCTAAAACAGCATTTTAGGAATAACTGCAGCCTACCTCGGGACGCTCTTCAGTCCACCCAGAACCTGAGGTCTCCTCAGACTGCAGTAACTCAAACACTCCAGGCCCTGGAGAGCATCCTCTGATTCAGTTAACATCAAGCTTCAGCCTCAGGGATACCCTCCATCAACCCTGGAGACACAGGGTGCAAGATCAATGGAAACTCCTAAAGGTAAACTCATAGGAACTTCTTAAAACCTAAGGATTAAGATTTCATTACTATCCTTATTTAAAACGAAACTGGGATTCTAAGGTTCCTCCCCAATCAATCACTTTTATTCACCTGAGCCCCAAAGATTAGAGGGGCTACAGGGTCCTTTTACTTAGCAAATTAAGCAATGAGCAACATGGGGCTACAACTTTATACACAATCCCTTTTTGTACAGGAAAAGAGATCTCTTTCAACAGGTTATAGGCAGTGAGATTTTACACAGCTCAAAACAAGGCAGTTCTTTTAACCAGGACTCAAAGACTTTTATATAATCTGGAACATGAAGCTCCAAAACCCACAAACTCCTCCAGCATTGGTAAGTACCTATTCATTAAGCTTCACCTTATTGCTATGGGGCCCTTTCTATTTGCCCAGCGAGGAACTCCTTGCTCTCTTCAGTCTTACTCTTTCTCCGGGAAGCGTGAAGCTTTTCCCAAAACCTGTTCCCTGGCTCTCTTTCCCAAATCAAAGGACATGGATGATGCAGCCTGCTAATACCAGACCCGCCATGCCCCTCACACACACTCTAACACCCTGATCCTCTGTTCTGCCTGCACCGCTACCCAGGCCCACTCTGACCTCCTACATCCGCTTGGTCTTCTCTGGCCCACACTCACAGAGCCACCCATACTCGCACGTAGCACTCCCTGCACACAGCCAAATCTCCCTTGAATGTTCATCCTATGCTCACAGACAGCTAACTGGGACAGGAAGCCTAAAGGGCCTCCATTTCCAGGAGAGCCTGCCTCATGCAAATTCATCCAGCCACCGAGGCCTGTCCTCCAAACAGACCAAAAATCGGTAAGGCTCCCCAGTGCCTGCACTTACACCTGAGCTGCCTGCCACTGGGAAAGCAGGAGGTCACAGCCACTATCCCCTTCATCTGTAGTGACACTGCCACCACCACTGTAGCCCTGATGGCCCAGGAACTACACCACCAACTAGAGTCCCATTACTGTCCTCTGAGGCCTACCCTACACTGCCTGAAAACACTCTGCCCTAGCACCCCAGGGACCCGAGACCCAGAACGACGCAGCTGTGGCTACCTACCACCACCCTCGGAGGCCCAGACCCAGGAACCCCGCTCTGCTGCTGAAATGGCCTACCTGCCTAAAGTGGAGGGGGGTTCCCTCCTCACTGCCCCTGCAGCACCAGCTCACCTCACCTACTCTCTCTAAATCTCTGTGCGCTCCCTTTATACTCCTAAACCCTGCTGCCCCAAGTGGCGACTCAGCAGAAATAGCACCCCAGAGCACTAAACCCTACAGCTCCAGGAGAAAATGGGAAGGGGCCCCTAAGGAAATATAAGCCCTCTCACTGAGAGGAGGCTTACACATATGAAGAACACCTCTCAGAAGCATACAGGACACCTCTAATTGGGAAACCATACAACAGTCAGTAGGGGCATGGAAAGCTGATATAGCAGCCAGATGCACCTCAATAGGCTAATACAGACCAGAGTCAGACAGGGAAAGCAAGTATTCCAACACAGGATTCACAGGACATGTAAAAGTGTCCATATTCTAGGAAGCAGGAAACAGAGTGAAGCAGTTCCATTTCAGGGCATAAGTACAGTATGTCTGGTAGAAGGCTTCCTAGCCACAAGCAGGACATCAGCAACCTTAGGGATACCCCAAACGTGATATGGCTATGTTTTCAGGAGCTGTGCAAACAGAAATAGGGACTTGGGTCTGGATGGACAGGACTGCCCTTAAAGATAGGTGAACTAGGCAGCCATCTAGGCACCCATCAACAGGGGGCACCAAAACATATTCCTGAAGTCCATCTCAGGTCCTGTCCCCTACCTGTGACTAACAGAATCTGTGTTTTGTTTTTTTATCGTGAAAAAGCAGGAAATTTTAAATCTCCTTATTGGCTATCGCTGTCGCCTGAATGTTACAGTATGTTCACTGCAGCAGCCAGTAATAGCAGCACATGTGGCAGCCACCCAGAAAGCATAATTCTGAACCCTCCCATAAGCTTAATGGTCCTGCACAGAATGGCACCAACAGCAGAGAGCATGTAGGAGCCAGGTGCCATTGACAGGAGTTTTGGCAGCAGGCTGCATCACATGCTGAGAGTAAGAAGGAAGATCAAATGTGAAGCAAACAACTAAGGGGCTCACAGAAACCAAGTGGCACACTAGTAGCTTAAGGGTGACACAGAGGGCTGCAGTAGTGCTGACAATGAGTGCTTGGTGCCAGCCGGTGGCACTGAGGGTTGAGGCACTGGACGCCACACCTCAAGCCACACCGGTGACCCGGGTTCGGGGCGAACTTGGGTTGTCGGGGTTGGCAGGGGACAGACAGGATTGAGCATCCGAAGGACAGCTCTCCTCTCCTGGGAGGGTGGGTGGATGATTCCCCAGTGTGAGCGGTTCCTAGCGGAGGCTGGGCATGCCACAGTCCAGGGATCAGGCCAGAGGCAAGAGGAGGAGCCTCAGCAGCCATTCACGGGCTGGGTGCGGGAGTGTGCCCAGCAGCACAGAATGGCACTGAATGTCTGGGCCCTGGGAGCTCCAGAAACAGGACAGCACCCACTGACTAGGAGTAGACGTCACCTGCCCCCACCTCCACAGCCGGATCCTGCCCACTGCGACCTGGTCCCGATGTCGCCTCTGCCCATGGAGAGCCGGAAGAAAGCACTGAGGAGCAGAAGGAGGCCCCACCCAGGGGTGTATTCTGGGGAATGGCTACATCAGTGTGTCTGGGCGTGGCAGCGAGAATGCAGGTGCAGATGGGAGAATCTCAGGCTGGAGGGATAAGGTAGGGTCGACCAAGAAGCCCCAGACAGTGATGACGGAGGGAAAGAAAGTTGGAAAAAAAAAGGAGGCGGCTTGGAGGAGTTTAGTGGCACTGATGAGCACCAGGTAGGGTGGCTGTGGATGTGGTCTGTCTGTGTTGATGGGAGGGTTAGAGCGGGCTTGGTGGCCAGGCCATCGGCTCACATCAGCAGCAGTGCATCAAGCTGGGGTGCTGGGCCTGGCTGGGCTCTTGTGGAGTGCTAAAGGCTGATGAAGAGAGTTGATCTGGAGATAGTCACAGAGGAAAGCAGGCTGGAGCAGCAGAATGAACTGGTGGTGTGTTGTCTGCAAAAGCCAGTAGCAGAAGTATCTTTGAGGTGAGTGAGCAAGCAGTAGCTGATTTTATTGAGCTGAGTAAAGTTGTTACCACTTGCTTCTATGAATTACTTTCCCAGTCTGTCCCCCATTATTTTATGTATTTTTGTCAACTCTTTTATCCGTCGATCTCCAGTCCCTTTCTCCAGTGGGACACTCAGAGTTGACTGTGTCCCACCCAGCTTGAAGTCCTCCTGACCGGCCCTCCAATCCTGTACTCTCCCCCAGCTCGTCAGACACCCTGCCCCCAGGCTCTGAGCCTCCCAGGGTGGGACGGCTTTTAACCCTCTAGTACTCTATCTAGAATCTAGAAGGGCCACTGGGGAGTGGTGGCGAGTTGGAGACCAGCCAGGCTGAACCCAGCAGAGGGCGTGGGGTCATCCACTGGTCCCACCTTAGCGTATCCAGGTGCTGGGGTATTTCCTTTTCTGGTCCCGGAGGCATGAACATGCAATGATGGCCAGCGGTGGCAGGCATGCTCCTGAACCCACCTACAGGATGTCTGCCATTGCCTCCATACCACTTCACATGGGTCCTGCAGTGGCAATACCCCAGTCTCCACTGGGAGTCACAGAACAATAAGAAGACCAACCCACCCACCCCGGAAGGAGAGAGAGCAGTTCTCCAGATGCTCGATCCTCTCCCTGCCTCTGCTGACCCCGATGACCCAATTTCATTCCTGAACCCAGTCATCGGCATGGCACGGTGGTGTGGCGCCCAGCGCCTTAACCCTCAGTGCCACTGGCTGGCCTCTTCCCCATTATGAATGTAATTATTTAGGTGTGGGGAGGAAAATAAAAAATTCTGGAGGCACCATTAACACCTTTGCCTAGGGGCTCCACATACCCTAACGCCAGCCAGATGGACCGACCCCTTGCCTTGACAACTGACTATGACACAGAGGTAGAGGAACAGAAGGCTCCACTGCCAGATGTTGAAGGTGTGGAAATAAAATCTGATGAGGCCAGAATGGAGCAATGAAGATGAGAGTAACACTTCCATCCACAGCTTGAGCAGAACCCTCTGTATTAGAGGAATGGGGGTACATGCATCTAGGAATTCCCTTCCAGGAGAGGATGATGCATCCTCGCAAAAATCTCTAGGCCCTGGAGTGAGCAAGCAGAAATGTGGCAGTTTTGCATTCTGTGGGGACACAAAAGGTCCAGTTCTGCATGACCCCATCTTGAACAGAGATTATTTACCACGGAGGTCAGCAGTTCCCACCCATGGTGGGTCCTTGAATAGGCTGCCAGAATAGGTGGTGGGGGTAGATTCAGTGGACAAATTCAAGAGGGCTTGGGACAACTACATGGGGCTAAATAAAAGTATAAATGCAATGGAAGGGAGGAGGGAATGTAATACAGGGTTTTAAATAATTGATTAGCAGTTTTTTCTTGGGACAATACTAACTGTACAGAAAGTATTTCTATAGGTTTTCTAGAAGTGTTGCATTTGTTAAACACAGTGAGGCAAGAGCTGTGCATTTCCACAAAGTTTTAGCACTTTTATGAACAAAATGCTAATCAATTTTAGAGTTAAATAAAACCCTGTAATATGACCAGACGGGGAACACATGGGCAGACTAGATGGGCCAATGGGTCCTTTTCTGATGGAAAATTTTATGTTTCTATGAACCATCAACTGGGACCTGCTTAACCTGTCTGCCAAGATGTTTTGGTGACCCAGGAGAAACACAGCTGACAGTTGAAGTCCATGAGACAGAGTCCAATACCATGCTCCTTTTGCTTCCCTGCATAGGGATAGGAGTGAGTGCCCGCTTTTGTTGATATAATACATCACACTGACATTGTCTATCTGGATTAGCAGAGGATCGGGTCAGAGATGATTAGTAAAAGGCCTGGAGGTTGTATAGGACAGACCACAGTTTAACTTCCACCTTGGTCCATGGCCCCTCTGTCTGGTAAGGGCCAAGATGAGCACACCAGCCAGAGCCTGAGGCACCTGTGGTGGGATCTGTACAGAAGCTGATACAAGGAATGGAATGCCCCTCAGTAGGTTTTCACAATCCATCCACCATAACAACTCTCTGTGAAGAGGAGACATGACAGAACCATTTGCTCTAACTCGCTCTGTCAACTGATACCACTAGACCCTGAGCACCCTCTGAAATATCCTCATATGAAGACATGCCACTGGCACAGTTGTTATGGCCTACAGCCTTGAGGCTGAGGAGAGGTAACACTGTTTTTCAGAGACACAGTGGCTCCTGCATACCAAGTGTGCATGAGCAACCAACGTGTCTGCCCTGTTCTGTGTCAGGACAGCACATCCCTTCTCTGTGTCCAAGACCATCTCTGTGTATTGCAGTCTTTGACACAGATTCAACACAGAGTTTGCCACATTTACTGTGACCCCAATTAATGGAATGACTGACATTTTGAGACAAGGTATTTTTGTTTATTTATTTATTTATTGAAGCTAGGATTCATGTCTTTGAGCTACAGCTCTTTACATAGGTTCTGCATCAAAGACAAGTACAGTGCACACAGACAGTAAAGGTACAGGGTATACAAGCAAGAACATTGTTACAGGTAATCAGAACAGTTCATTACAATCAACAAAGTATGAGAATAACAAGAAAATGGCTGCATAGCAGGTCTCAGGCCGGTAATGAAAACCCTTGCCAGATAGATCCAGAGGACAGACAATGGTGTGCCAGAAGGGAAAAGGATGAGGGAAGGAGAAATCTGGTCAGCAGGTGGGAATGGTGGCATGAAGCTAGGGAGGGAGTGAGAGGGAGAAAGGTTGGGAGGAGACATGGTAGTGGTGAGAGGAGGAGGAGCGGTAGGAGGTGGCATGGCAGGGGCAGTAGCAGTGCTAGGTGTGACCTATAGGGTCAGGAGAAGAGCGGGGTTCAGGCTAAACCTTGGAGGACTTAATGGTAGCAGTCACAGGTGAATCTTGATCATGGATATTTAGCAGAGCTTTTCCATAGCTGGCGCTCAGGAGCCAGTTTTCCAGATAAGGGAAAACATACAGGCCTTCCTGTAAAGGGCTGCTGCAACTACTACCAAGCATTTGATAAAGGCCCATGGTACAGAAGACAAGCCAAAGGGCAATACCTGGAACTGATGGTGTTTACGCTCCAGCAAAGCAGAGGTTTTGTCTGTGACATTTCCTGCTTTTTATATGAAGGTATGCATCCTTCATGTCCAGAGAACAGAGCCAGTCCTCATTTGCAAATGGAATCACAGCCTGCAGGGATAACATTTGAAACTTTTGTACTTGATGTATTGGTTGAAGTCCCTGAGATCTAACACAGGATGCAGATCAACTGTCCATTTTGGGACTAGAAAGTATCTGGAATAGATCCTTTATTTCTCTCCTGAGGAGGAACCTGTTATATGGCATGTTTCTGAAGCAAAGTCTGAACTTCTTCCTTCAGAAGGGATAAATGGCCCAGAGGACAAAGGAAAGGAGGCGGAGGATGGTCTGAGGATTTGTAACAGATCTAGAGCATGTCACCTTGCAATTTTCTCCAGAACCCACTCATCCATAGTAATCTCCTGTCATGGTTTCAGATTCAAGGAGATCCTGCCCCACACTCACCCCTGCAGGTAACACCTGAGGAAGGAGAAGAGACAGAAAAGAGTTAGGTGGAACCAAGGGTGGCAGGACCACCATAACCGATTTCTTTGGGTGCTTTGCATGAGGACCAGGATGGAGGGACCCTGAAGAGGACCACCACCTCTACCGTGACATTCCTGATGGCAGACACAATGACCTCGGAAGTAGGCTGCAGCCTTGACCATGACCTCTAGCAGGACTGGGATACAGGAACTCCACAGACCTTAGACTCATTTTGAAGTCTGAAGACCACATAGGGCTTCTTCAACATCATAGCCAAATAATGTTGACGCTTTAAAGGAGCATTCAAAACTGCCTGCTGCATACCATTGACAATGCCTGCAACTCTGTGCCAAGAATATATTCTCATTCAAATAACAGAAGCTGCAGACCTGGCAGAAGCTCCAGAAACATCATAAGCTGAGCCCAACAGATGTTTGCCAACTTCAGCACCAGCAGATACTATTTTAAGCAAATCAGTCTTGAAGCCATCAGGCAAAGCCTGGGCAGCAGTATGAGTAGCTTTCCACAAGCTGTTCTGATATTTTATCATGTGAGCCTGGTAGTTTGCAATCTTAAGGCCCAGTGATGCAGAGACATAAGTATGTTTGCCCATCACATCCAACTTCCTAGATTTCTTATCAGGAGGTAAAGTATTTATATGCCTAGAGCTCTAGACCTATCATGGGAAGCCATGATGACCATAGAGTCAGTTTCAGACTAGTTTGTATAATAAGGCTTAGCAGATGATGCAGGACACTGCTTAGCACCCTTTCTAGGAAAAGCAGGCAGTGAGTTTCGTCTTACCATGCAGCAAAATTAGAATCTTGGAGGGCATTGTGGAGCCCAAGCAAAATGGCCATGAGGGACTAAAGTTCTGTATCTTTATAAGAAGATTCAACGCTTATATTTGTTTTTTAATGATGAAAAGCATATTTAGCAGTCCAAAGACCTGCTTCTTAAATATGGATAATCCACAGAAGGAAAAAGCTCACCAGGAGGGAACTAAGAGCAAGAGTGTTCCCGGCCACCAGCCACAGAGGTCTACTCAGGACCATGCTACACCTGAGCCCACAAATGCTGGGGAAGAAAGGCTGAAAAGTCTGGGCCTGAAAATCAAAAGACTTATTTAATTGGTGGAAGGTTTAGCTAACAGGTTTGACTCCTTGACCAACAGAGTCACAACCCTTGAAACTGATGTGACTTTTATTAAAACAGAAACAATAGACTCCGTAAGTGTTCAGAAGTGGCCCTGGAGTGCTTCCAATTTAACCAAAGAAAATATGCATCTACTGTCTTGTATTGAGATTTAGGAAAATCAACGCGCAGCCAGTTTATGGATCATAAGCATGCCAGAGAGGAGCGAAGGCAACCACCTGGGGTTATTTATACTGGAATGGCTGGAAAACAACTGGGACAACCCTCATAGACTGCCATATTACAATACAAAAAGCTTACAGAGTGGCTATGAGGGGCCAACAGGAGAACTCGATGCTCCCAGGGCCATTGTTCTGGTCTTTGAGTGGGGACAAAGGATTTTGTCTTGGCACTGCCTCAGCAAAAAGACTTTATTGCAGAATGGGCAAGACATCCGACTGTATCCTGATCTGAGTTATGCCATTTGGCAGAAGAAAACTATTTGATGGTGTACGGCCATGCTACAAGAGACCGAGGTTTCACATGGAATGGTCTTCCTGCTCGTCTTATATAGTTAATCGAGGAAAGTTTAAATTTTCTTCTGATCCACACAAAGCTTTAAAATGGTCTCAGTGACATGTCCCATCTCAATGCTACGGGATAGCAGTCTCAGTCTGATGAGGAAGGGCAGACGAGGGCACTCAGCATGATTTGTTTGTGGAGGATGGTTGTCCAGGTTTGCCTAAAGTTTTCATTCCTTATACAAGTCTGAACAGTCGAAGATTAATAATTGCTGTTTTGCACTCTATATTCTTTATATGAGCTGAGTTGTAGACTATCATACTCTGTTTTACACATGTTGAGGTTGTATATTTTACTCTTTATACCCGAGTAGCTTCTTAGCTCCTAATCACTCACGTCAGAATCAGATGGAAGATTCAGGCCACTTTGTTGGGCTCTGAAATCTACATAAATGTTACTCTTTCATGTTCTAAATGTATTATACTGTATATTGCTAATAGCCTGACTAAACACTTACGCACAGAGGCAAAGTCCTTTTCTGAATATACCTTAAGGGTACTAATTATAGAATATGCATGAACCTTCATTTCCTCTGGCAGAAAGAAGAGACTGGTATCACCTTACCCATTATTTTTTTTTTCTTTTATACATTCATGCAGCTTTTGGTCTCAGTAGCACTGCAGCTATACTGTTTGCATCAGTTTATTAGTTATTAAAGCCCATAAGGGTAATCTCCAAAGATGTATCAGATTGATGGTGTTCATTTATTTTTTTATCTGCATGTATTAAGAGGGTGGTGCCCTCACAGGCATTGGTATCTTTAATCCTCATGTACTTCATCTGGCTATATTTTTGTATGTTTTATTGTTAACCCAATAAAACACAAAGTTGAAAAATGACATCCTGTAATGCAGGATATATAGGTGGAATGATAATGGGGAGGCAAGGCACCTCCAAAATTCCATGAGATTCCATTTAGTGCAATCTTCCTGTTCCACATCAAAGCCAATGGCAGACTGCATTTGTGCATCATGGCTTGGAAAGATGGTTCCTCAGGAGGAGATCTCGGCATGTAAACCATTGAGTCCTCAATACCGGATAAGTGGGTAGAACTAGAATGAAGGAAACCCTTAATAAACTGTTCTTCACTCATATTCCTCTTCTAAATCTACCTATAAGTCCATGAGGTCAGGGTTATATTCCATTTCATTGTCATTGGCATAAGTGACAATGGGAGCATAGAATGGACCAGCTAAGGCTGCTTAGTCAGGAATCTGTATGCTACTAGTGGAATCCATTGACAGGGGCTGGGCACTCTGAGAACCAGAAGGCCCCATCAGCAGAATAACTGCTCGCATGGAACCCGCAGACTGCATCAAATAATGTATTTATTTACTTATTTAGTTTTTGTTTTATTTAGTTTTTGTTTACGTGGTAGGTGCACTAGCCATAGCAATGACTATTTTCAGGCATGACCAGGAGAGTACAGTACAACAATACCGGAAACATTTCAATACAAGTACAAAAATAGTTGACAATAGTATACAGAGCAATTTGGCAAATGTATCCACAGAACAAGGAGGCTGCAATACCAGTGTAGGGCAGAAAGTAAATAAAAATAAAACAGGAGCAGTACAAAACAAAACTACACCACAATTTGCTATAAGGAAGAAAAACATGAACATATTGAACATTTTAGTGCTAATCAGGGAATGGATATAGAACTAGGGAGGATACTAGTAAGTGATAGAAGTGAGAGCAAGAAAAGAGGATGAGAGCGAAGTAAGGTGGGAGGAGGGACAGATAGGTAAGGAGAAGTGCATAGCGTATAGAAGGGCAGATCAATAAATGTCATGGAGAGAAGAGGCTGAAAGTAAATGAGCTAGGTGAGGTTTGAAGCAGGAGCACTGTGGGAAGTATCAAGATAATTTCACAGCCTGTTTTTAAAAGATGCATGAGATAATGACTAGTGCAAAGCTAGTGGAAGGAGTTCCAGTATTGGGGGCATGGCAGGCGTAAAAGCACTAGCGCCTTTTAGTGGTGTTGTGTCTAGGGATGAAAACAGGTGCATAAAGAACAATGTCATCTGCATATAGCAGGGGAGGTTGTCCTGCGTGGAGGTCGGTGGAGATATTATTTATAAAAAGAGAGAAAAGCAGGGCCCACGGATGGAACCTCATGCACCCCAATGTTTATAGTGGTCTTGTCCGAGAGAGGAGTTGTATTTCATAATTTGAGTCCTATCAGATAGTAGTTTCCAAACCACCTTACAACGTTAGTCAAGAAGTCTAGTGATCCAAGGGTGGTTAGAAGAATGGAGTGATCAACTAGGTCAGACGCCTTAGTCATGTCTATGAAAATTGCCCGGTGAGTAGACCAGAGTCCGTGCCACTAGTGTATCTGACGTGAATTTGAGAAGGGCAGTAGTGGTGCTATGGCTTTTGCTAAAAACCATGCTGGGCAGAGGAAAGTAGATCATGTTTCTGTAGGAACTCAATTGTCTGGGCAGCTACAAGCTTCTCAAGAATTTTATTTAGGACAGACAGTATGGCAATGGGCCTGTAGTTTGAGGGATCTTACGATCTTCTTTTTGAAACGGGTAATCTTAGCTATTTTCCATATCTCAGGAATGTGAGCCCTGGCACAGGGAGAGCATGAAAATCTTGGCTAGGGGAGCAGCGATGAAGGCTGCAATTTTAAGTAGCTTTGGTTCTAGATTATTATAGACAGCTGCAGTGCATTCCAATATACTGTTTAGCAGTCTAAGCACTTTACATTTAGTGACTGATTTGAAAAAGAAATGAGGACCATTTGCATTTTGCCGGGTCGGTACGCCTGGTTGGACAGGGAAAGAGGAGGTGTAATTAGTTAAATCAGAGAATTTGTTGTTGAAGAAGTTGGCAGTGGTTCTGGGTTTATTACAGTGTACTCCATCAAGTGACATGTCATTAGGGGTGGATGCTAGATTAGAACCAAGGAAGAATTTAATATGGTACCAACATTTTTTGGGGTCACTCATAGAGTTGGTTAGAAGGTCCTTGTAGTAAATCTGGCAAGTCTGCCACGGCACACCTCCAATCTTTCCAAGTCACTTTTTTACTGCCAGCATAAATAAAGTCTCCACATTTTAATATGGAATTATCATGGAGTTAACTACTCCTTCTAGCCTCTGAACTCCTACAGGATCTAACCCTATACAATGCTCCCAGCCTTTTCCCACATTTTAATGAAATTGTTTATGTGAGCTCCCAGTTTAATGATTCATCGAGCCAAAGGCCCAAGTATTTATAAGACTGAACCTGCTGGATCGGGCGATCCTCCAAAGTAACTACATTCAGAATTAGATTTTCCCAGGCATCCAGGGGTCGATGAAGCAATAAGGACTGTGGGATTTTTGAGTTTGAGACTCATCTACTATCATTAAGAAAATCTGTAACTCATTAAAAGCCTTCTGTAACTTATCTTGAATTATGTTTACTGAATGGTCCAAGGTATAAATAATAGTGTCATCAGCATGACAGTGAAATAGTACTGATGAATCTGAAACATTTAGCCCATTAACGTATATTAGACAGCAAAAGGACCCAATATGGATCCTTGGGGACCCCCGATCAACAGGAACAAAACCTGAGTTCAGCCTCCATAGAGACCATTTGAGTTCTATCAATTAAATATGAGGTAAGCCAGCACAAGCTGGACCCCACTATCCTCAGAGAGGCTGCCCTGAGTCAGAGGACACCATGGTCCAAGGAATCAAATGCCTTGGCTAAATCAACAAAGATGGCACCAACAGGTGCCTCCCATCAAAGGCGGCCTGAACATCCCGACAACTTTGGCTAGGGAACTACGGAGGGATGACAACCACCCAGTGAGGAGAACTGCCTTTGGCTGCTCAATCCTACTCCTCCACCCCCATGCCAACTCTCTGACAACCTGTACTCCCTGGAGGAGAGGAGGAGAGGGATATGATAGAGACATACAAGTATCTTACAGGGAGGAACAGGTGCAGGAAAACACTATTTTTAAGTGAAAAGATGTTCCAGCACTAGGGGCATGGGATGAAGTTGGAGGGAGGACAATTCGGAGGAAACATGAAAGAATTTCTTCACAGAACAGGTGGTGGACAAGTGGAACACCCTGCCAGAGGAAGTGGTGAGGCTGAAACAATCACGGATTTAAGAATGCATGGGATAGACATAAAGGAATTCTGGAGGTCAGGGTGAGTACAACAGACTTCTAGGAAAACAAACTGAACTTACAAGCTCAAATGGGCAGACTGGGTGGGCCATAGGCCCTTATCTGCCAACACTGTCTATGTATCTATGTATGTAACCTGAGGTCATTCCTGAACCAGGTCACCAGTGTGATGCCAGGTAAGGCATTCATGGCATCAGCCCTCAGTGCCACTGGGCGGCTTACAACTGCATATTTCTAAAATATGTGTGTATGTATTTCTTGCTTATATTTTAAAGATCTATGTATAGAAGGAAATGGAGCTTTTATATTGTCAGAACCATGTAGAACATGATCCTGTTCCAACTGCAGTATCTATGTTTTATGATAGAGAACACCATATATTTATTGTTGTAGAACATGTATTTCTAATTATGTAATGATTTTATGATACTGCATATTTTTATGTATTGACATGCTGAACAACAGATTTTAAATCAACCAGCCCTTCCAAAATTCTGCCGAATTGCTTACCCTTATGACGTTCCTTACATTAAGTGCTACTATTGTTATGAGTTTTATATTATGTTGCATCTACAGTATAAGAATGCCTACACTACATGAGAAATGTAAATCCTAAACTTGTACAGCCTGTGCCATTGCACAATAATAAAAAAAGTTATAAAAAAGTTATTTTTACACAGAAACATAGAGTTTGTTGGCTGAAGAGGACGGTAGGCCCATCCAGTCTGCCCTGTTTTCCTGCCTATCACTACACCTTGGACCCTATTGATCACAGGTGACCCTCCTCCTCCCTTTCCTCTACCTATTATACCCATGTATCTATCCCATGCTTGCTTAAAGCTCCCCACTCTCTTCATCCCCACCACCTCTTCTGGCAGGCTGTTCCAGGCATCCACCACTCTTTCCATGTGAAGTATTTCCTCACATCCTCTTAAACTTCCCCCTCAAGTTTCAAGCATGCTCCACATCCTGGTGCTCCACCTCCTCTGAAAGAGGCTCTCCTTCTGCACCTTGAAAACCCTGTGAGGTACTTTTAGGTCTCAATCATGTTCCCTCTCGCTTTCCTGTCTTCTGGGGAGGGGCATATTGACTTCTTCAGCTTCTCCTTGTATGGCTTCTCATCAACCCCCGCACCATTTTGGTAGTAGCATTCCTCTGACAGCCCCCACCTATTAATGTCTTTGCAGAGGTGCGACCTGCACAATACTCCAGGTGGGGTCTCACCAGTAAGTGATACAGTGGCAACACCACCTCCCTTCTCCCAGACATCCCCTCCCTATGCACCCCAGCATCCAGCTAGCCTTACCTACTGCCTTGCCACACTGCCCTGCCACCTTGAGAGCATCGCATATGATTAGCCCAAGGTTCCTCTCATGCTCCATGACAGTAAGTACCTCCGCCAATCTTATATATATCCCACAGGGTTTCCCACCCAGGTACATGACTTAGCACTTTTGGAATTGAAACCCAGCTGCCGTACCCTAGACTACACCTCTGGTTTCCCACATCCCTTTGCATTCTCTCCACCCACTTCTCTGTGTCCAGTCTGTTGCAGATTTTCCGTCATCTGCAGAGCGCACCTTCCCTCCAGTTCTTCAGCAATGTTACTACTGACCAATCACTGTGGTATTGAACTAGTCACACCCTATCACCCAAGTGACTGCCGTTTACCACCACTCTCTGCCTCTAGTCCTTTAACCAGTTTCATACCCAGCTTACCACCTTTTCCTCAGCCTCCAGGTTGCTACATTTCTTAATCAGCCTCCGTGTGGTACAGTGTCAAAGGTCTTACTGAAGTCCAGATCCACTGCCCTCCCTGATCCACCTCCTAGTCACCCAGTCAAAGAAATCTATGAGATTTGACATGACATCCCTACTGTGAAACCATGCTGCCAGTGGTCCTGCAGTCCGTTTACAAGCAGGTACTCCATCAGTCTTTCATTCAGTAGGGTTTCCATTAATTTCCCACCACTGATGTGAGATTGACTGGTCTGCAATTGCTAGCATCCTCCTGCTGTCGCTCTTGTGCAGAGGAACCATATCAACTTTTCTCCAGTCCTCTGGAACTACCTCTAATGAGGCAGAATAGTGCTGCCAGAGGGAAGCTAGTCTGTACTCAGTTCTTTAGTACCTTGGATGGATCCAGTTTGGCTCCATTGGCTTGTTTTCCTCAGGGCTTTCAATCTCGACAGATTATCTCCTTCAAAATGGTCTTGTGTCCACTTCCCCTTCTCCCAGTGCCTGCTGATACATGTTGGTCTGCCCCCCCACCCCCACTGTGAAGACTGAACAGAAATACTCATTTAAGATTTTAGCTTTTCTCAATTTTCCTCTGTACAGTTCCCCACTCTCCTGATCCTCAGTATCCATTCCTTGCCATCTTTTGTCACCCATGTACCAGAAGAGTCTTATCCATTTTTACCTCCTTGGTGATCCTCTCTTCTGTTTGTGCCTCTGCTGCCATTACCTTCTTTCCTGGCCTTTGTTTGTCTAGATATGCCACTCTGCCCCTCCCCGGTCTGGGTCTCCTTATACTTCCTAAAACTGTTTTTTCTCCTTTACCACCTTAGCACCTTCTTTTAAGAACCATAGTGGCCTCTTCCTCCTCTTACCCTTGCTCATTTCTCTCAAATACTGTAGTTCACTGTCTCTTCAGTTATTCCCTCCTTTATCCTTTTCCATTGTGCCTCCACTCCCACTAACTTTCCTCTCCTTTAAGGTATTTACTAAGGCAGCCTCCCATTTCTTTAAAATATGCTCTCCTGAAGTCCAGAACCATCATCTTACTATTTTTCTGCTGCCCAGTCTACATGCCAAACCACACTGTATGATTATCACTTGTACCCAGGGGTCTACCCACTGTGACATCTGTACTGCTGTCCCTGTTCATAAGTACAGGTCCAGCACTGCCCCATCTCTAGTGGGTTCTGTAACCAGTTGCCTGAGAAATGCCCCTTGAAGGGAGTCAAGGATGGCCCTGCTTCTTGATGTGGCTGCAGTCAGAATGCTCCAGTTCACATCCTTCAGATTAAAGTCCCCACAATCACTACCTCCCTTTACTTGCCATTCTGCCATTGATCTTCCCCAAACCCTGTCTAACTCTGTCCCTGTGCTGGTGGTCTGTGTAACCCCCTGCAAATGGGGTTCCCAAAAGACTTCCAGGAGCTTGTGAATGCTCCAAGCCTGAATGGTGTTTGGCATTTAAGCCATTTATCAGTGAGTGTTTTAGAACCTCTGGTACTGTCTCTTTAAGAGCTGTTAGCTTGCAGACATAATTAGTTTGTATGGGGACTGTGTGTTTCTTTGATTGAGTACCACTCAAGCTGCTGCTAATTCACTTCATTTTGCAGTCACTAGGAGTGCAAAGGGAACCTATCTGAAAGATGTAACTGTTTGCCAGAAATCATTTACAGTAATAATGAAATTACAGTTTGTCTAACCTGATTTCTTTTGCAGTCAGAACAGTGTCTGCCTAGTTCCCCATTCCGGTTTTGAACTGCTGAACTGGACCAATCAGTGTGGGGTAGCTAGCTCTAAAATGGTGCCTTGGACGAATCAGAACTTGGACTCATAATCTGAGCCAGCCACAAGAGGATTTATGGGCAGTGACTCTGGGAGATGTAGTTTAGACTTCAGTGCCTTTTGGTCCAACAGCAGTCTATTGTGATTGACAGCCAATCCAGTCAAGAACTGGGAGGAACTCAAAGGAAGTGCCCGGTTTTGTCGGTTGGAGTTTCAGTTGAGCTTTGGCAGTGAGAAGGAAGGAGCCCTGTGCTTTCAGTGTGCAGTTTTAGTCAAAAAACGGTGTAAGGCCCAGAGTTCGGTCTGCAGCTTTGTAACAGCTTGTTAGGACTGAATCCGTCCTGTGAAAAGAATCAAAGGATCTCTGAAGAGTAGAAACCAGGCTCACCCTGTAGAAGACTGGAAGAATTGCTGAAAATTGCACTCGGTCTGTCAGGAACTGAATCTGCTGTGTGTTCTCCGGGTATTGTGCAGTAATTGCGATCGGGATACAGATGCAGCCTGCCTGGTATAGTCGTTCTTTTATATGGATGTGTGAAGAGGTTTGTGTACCTCAAGTGAGCCCTGCTGACATTGAAGGACCCTATCTTATTTGGAGGTCGTGAGTACTAATTCAGGGTCGCTCCTGTTGAATTGCCACATTAAATCCAAATGGAATTACTGTACTGCTGACTGTTTAATTCTCCTTTTCTGTGTGTGAAAGGGCCCTACCAGCTGCCACGGTTTGGACTAGCCACTAGGGCTTGGGTACCCAGGGACAGTAACTGATAGGGCTAGGCCTGCACAGAGCCATAGGTAGATTATTAGAGTGATAAGCCTAATTAACCTGATTTCCCCGTCCTTGTTATATCCCCTAAATAAATCAGAGCTGCTTGTTTCAGCAAAGTTATACTGCCTGAGGTATTTGTCTATGTTAAAGTACTGTACTGTGATTGTTGCACTGTATCTCATTTCACAGGAGGTCCCAGTGCCGGAACCAGACCTGGGGTAAGTGTATACTGTGAAGGTAATTCTGATATATTGTGTGGGCCACTAGTGGGAAGAAAGGGGCTGCAGTGTCCCAGAGGGCTGTGACCAAGTTAGTTTAACTATTGCAAACCCTGACCTCTGGGTGGAGGCACCCATTGGATCCAGGCCCCTCAACCTGTTAGTGGCAAATCAGGCAGGGTAGTAGCCCTGGGATAGCGCCATCTAGGGTTACATCTTGGAGGCTCACCGCTGGGATTGTGTGTCCTCTAGTGGCCATATTACGAACCACTGTTAAGAAAAAAGGTACCCCGACAGAAGTGGCTGTGCACCGCTGGTGGAGTGGTGTACTGGGGAGGAGATCGACCCCAAAATGCTATGCTTATCCTGGACATCCCCTGGGTATCAATACGACACTGTGCAGGGAGTACTTTCCAAGGTGGAAGGTTTACAAAACCCTGTGGTGGTGGGTCGGCATGCTAATCTGCTCACCCACACTTTCCTGGCCCTAGTAGAGTTTAAGGATCCCATAGATAGCTCCAAAGTGCCACAGACCATTACCCCAGAGGGAGCCTCACTGCTTGGAGAGTGATAACTAAGGACAGTAAAGACCGGGGAATCAGCCCCCACCACTATCTGAAACCTTGAGGAGAAATTTGCTGAATGGTTGCTGGGAGAGGGGAAAACTGTGGAGGACTTGAAGAAACTATTCTTGCCACCTGGGGTGTTCCTCCCCAACACCCTCTCCTGCTCCAGTGCCCGTAATGGTGGCTGAACCAATGCAGACTCTATTTCTGCACCTGCCATTAGTCACGACTCTACCGAAGGTTGAGGATCTTCTCTGGCACCTCCCCACCCCCAAGGAGGATGACTGGAGACCTGGATAGACTATGTTGCCCCCAAGTGCTAGAATGGCAATGCTCGGAAGGAGAAAAGCGAAAGAGGGTTAGTGAGAGCCTCCGAGGTCCTGCCCTGGCTACCATCCTGTAAGACGGGCCAGTAACCCTGAGCGACTGCACAGGCCTATCTTGAGGCCTTGGAGAATGTGTATGGGAGCCCAGATTCTGATGAGGACCTATGGTGGAGAGTAAGAAATGCACAACAGTACCAAGGGAGTTGTTGTCTGTGTATGTCTCTGCTGGAAAATTGTTGCAAGAATGCCTCAGAAAGGGTAGTTTACCAGCGATTGAACTGGACCGAACCAGACTGGACAGAATCCTAAGTCTGCCCCTTCTCAGAACTGCTGTTGCTTCAGTTACGCCTGGCAAATCGACTGGAATCCCCACCCTCCTATGATGAGTTAATGAGAGAAATTCGAGGAGTTGAGAAAAGGCGACCTCGGGAGGTACCTGCACCAACAGCTGTGGCTACGACCGAGTGACTGAGGGTGACCCATCAAGTGAAGTTCAGGGCAGAGGTTGACAGTAAATGAGTGCTCTGACAAGGAAAAGATATGCCACAATGGGGAACTGTTGAGAGAGATCCGGGAATTCAAAACAGTCCTTTATGAAGGCCACGCCTGCAAGTACGGGCCCTGACCTATATCCGACTGCATCTGCTATGGGGTGTGGTACCCACCCATGTATCTCCTGCTGATAACAGCTCCAAACTCAATTCCTTGACCATGGAGTGGAGAAACTGACGAGATGTCTCCAAATGCTTATCACGCCGCAGACAGAGATGGCACCCAGGTTTCCAGTTAGTAATACCCCGCCCTGGCTCCCAGTGTGGCGCCTCGCCAGCTCAAACTCCAGAAAGTATGTTTTGCTATAATTGTGGGAAAGATGGGCACATGAAAAGGGAATGCCAGTCCCCAAAGACACTGACAAAGTTGCATATAGGCTACAAGGAGAGCTGGAGAAGAAATCAGTGGTTAAGAGGTGCACGACATGATCCCAGTGAGGGCACCAAAATGCTAATTCACGTCCTTTTGTGGCAAGGTCAGTTGCCCAGGCCCCACTACCGCCTCTCCAGACTGGTCCAGAATAGTGGGTCCCTCCATGGAGACCACTGTAAAGGTGAATGGAGTGTCTACAAGAGCTGTATTAGACAGTGGCTCCCAAGTGACAATTATGTTCCAGGATTGGTATCAGAAGCATTTGTCAGGCGTACCCTTACAACCATTAGAAGGACTGCATGTATGGGGGTTAAGTGAGAAGGCCTACCCTATTCCGGTATATCCGATTTGGCTGTCTTTCCCCACCTCCGTGGTTGGAGTGGCCGAACAAGTAGAGACCCTAGCCTTAGTGTCTCCCACTGGACTGTATGATGGTGTCCCTTTGTTGATTGGAACAAATGCTCATATGTTCGGAAGACTGGCACAGTTGTGTTATGAAAAACAGGGTCAAAGACTAGTAGAGCTTTAAGAGTTCCGGCTTTAATTAAGAAGGCCTATGAGGCACAGAGATGCTGAAAAACAGAACCAGAGGAACCGGTCGAATTGTATGGAAGAAGGATCCTGAGTCTCTGATCCTGGCGCCAAATGCCCAGTGTACCTTACAGGAGAGGTCTGTATCAGAAAGGATGTTAAGAATAAAATATTAATGTTGGATGCACCAGGCGATGGAAAATTGCCAGAGGACTGCTGGTCAAGCCTAGTATTTTGCCGCTAGAGCCCATGCTTATGCCAGAAGGGTAATGGTCCAAGTTCATAATGTGTCTGAAAGAGACATTCGAGTAAACAGAGGTTGCATCCTGGCTAATGTGCATTGTGCAGACACTGCAGTGCTACCCAGCAGCAAGAGTTCAAGGAAGAATGACAGAGTAACGCCTGACTTGTTTGATTTGGCGACTCCCGCTGCCAGCTGAATGGAAAGTGAGGATCAGTGAGAAGCTTGCCCAGAGAGACCAGGTGTTTTCTTTAAAGGAATGGGATGTAGGATGCATGCAAGGAGCTGAGCACAATATCCGGCTGCATGACGAAGACCATTTCGTGAGAGGTCTCGACGCCTGGCACCTGCTGACATAGATGATGTGAGCGGCATCTGCAAGAGATGTTAGCTGCTGGTGTAATACAAGAATCCAGAAGCCTTATGCTTCCCCATTGTGGTAGGAGGAAAAGAATGGAACAGTAAGGATGTGTGTGGATTATCGCACCTTAAACCGGCGGACTATCCCTGATCAGTACACAATGCCCGCATTCAGGATGCTTTGGACTGCCTAAACGGGAGCAAGTGGTTCTCTGTGCTGGATCTCCGCCAGTGGGTACTACCAGATCCCGAATGGCCCCAGAAGGACCGTGAGAAGACGGCTTTATCTCGTCCGCTTGGCTTCTATGAATTCATGAGGATGCCTCAAGGGATTTCAGGTGCCCCAGCCACTTTTCAACGATTGATGGAGCGTGCAGTGGGGACATGAACTTACTAGAGTGCCTGGTATACCTAGATGATGTTATTGTGTTTGGCAGCTCACTGGAGGAACATGAGAGCAGATTATTTAAGGTATTGGACCGACTGGAGGACTTTGGCCTTAAACTGTCCATTGATAAGTGTCAATTCTTTCAAACATCAGTAAAGTATGTAGGACACATAGTATCCACCGAGGAATAGAGACCGACCCAAGTAAAGTTGAGGCCTTGACCACCTGGCCACAGCCCAAAAATCTAAAAGAACTGCAAAGATTCCTGGGATTCTGTGTTATTATCGGTGCTTCATCAAGGACTATTCAAGAGTGATCCGCCTTTACTTAACTTCACTCAAGGGTATCCCCAACCCACAAAAATACCAAAAGTCAGCGTCCTCAAGACTGAAAGAATGTATTTTCATCCGAGTGAAGTATTTGGGGCCCGCTGGACTCCTGACTGTGAGACTGCTTTCATGAGATCATATATCAACTTACCCATGCTCCAGTGCTGGCCTATGCCGATCCAAGAAAACCTACGTCCTGCACACTGATGCTAGCTTGCAAGGGTTGGGGCTGTGTTGTACCAAGAGCACGAGAATGGCCTGAGACCAGTGGCCTTTGCCAGTAGAAGCCTGACCCCATCCGAAAGAACTATCCTGTACATAAGTTAGAGTTCCTAGCTTTGAAGTGGGCTATTGTTGACCAATTCCATGAGTACTTGTATGGGGCTAAAATACTAGTAAAAACTGACAATAATCCTTTGACCTATGTGCAGACCTCAGCTAAGTTGGATGCCACTGGCCATAGGTGGCTTTCTGCATTATCTACATATGACTATGCTCTCGAATACCGAGCAGGTCTGAACCACATAGATGCTGATGCTCTCTCCCGGAGGCCTGTTCCCAGAATGATTGGGTCCGATTGGCAGAACCTGACATTCGGGCACTCTGCGGAAGTTTGACAGGGAGGAACAAATGTCCACGGACGAGTGGACTGCATGGTGGATTGCTTGGGAGCCTCTGAGAATTGCATACCTGCTGCTTATTGCCACTTTTCTGCAATAGACATTGGTGCACTGCCTCAGCTGGACAATGACAGTATTCGGCGGCTCAATCCCCGATCTCATGATCAAAGCAGCTTTAGAAGCCCTCTATGCAGGAAAAGATGTCCAAATTACCCACTGATTTGAGAACTGCACTGTTATACAAAGAAGGTCCTAAGTTGAAACTGATCAATAAACTGTTATACAGAGAAACAGTAGACAGAGGGGACAAGTAGACAAACAACAACTAGTGCTGCCCACTGCCTTCGAGACTCAGTACTGAGGTCCTTGCACAACCACATGGGGCACCTTGGTATAGACAGAACACTTGACTTGGTGAGATCCAGATTCTATTGGCCTAAGATGGGGGCTGATGTGGAGCAACATTGAACTTGTAGTCGCTGGCTTACAGAGGAAAGCTTTGCCCCAGAGGGCTGCCCCTTTGTTAACATCACCACCAGTGCACCCATGGAGCTGGTCTGTATTGATTTTCTGAGTTTGGAGTCAGATCAAAGAAATATCAGTAATGTGCTGGTGGTCACTGACCATTTCACGAGATATGCCCAAGCTTTCCCCACCAAAGACCAGAAAGCATCCACTGTGGCCAAGTACTTGTAGAAAACTTTTTGTTCACTATGGGGCTCCACAAAGAATCCATTCTGATCAAGGGAGAGACTTTGAGAGTCGTCTGATCAAAGAGATGCTTTCTCTGTGGGGAGTGAAAGTCCAGAACCACTCCTTACCACCCCAGGGGAACCCACAGCCTGAACGTTTCAACCGCGACTTTGCTAGATATGCTAGGCACCCTGCACCCAAAGGACAAGCCTAGATGGAGCCAACAAATTAGCACCCTGGTACATGCTTATAACTGCACAAAAGTGATGCCACTGGATTCTCCCCTACCGCCTGATGTTTGGAAGAAGCTCGACTACCAGTAGATGTGTGTTTTGGGGTCTCTCTGATGGGGTTCAAGCTGACAACTATTTACAGTATGTGCAAAAGTTAAAGGCCCAGCTAACTCATGCGTACCAACTGGCTCAAACCATGGCTGCCAAAGAAATCTGGCCAACAAAGAAAGGTATGATAAAAGGTGAAAGCACAGGAACTCCAGGAGGGAGATCGGGTATTGCTAAGAAATCTGGGACTGCATGGCAAGCACAAGATTGCTGACAGATGGCACCATCTCCCTCACATTGTAGTGGGCAAACTAGATGATCTGCCAGTGTACAAAGTAAGGCCTGAGAATAATTCAAAAGATGTAAAAACAATGCATAGAAATCATTTACTGCCCATTGGACAAATCTTAATTGAGTCTGAGCCCTAGAAGATGCCCTCTGGACCAGTGACTAGAGCTGCTGCTAAGAAAAGATCAAGAAAGTCTGCACCTACAGAAGCAAAGTTAAAGTGTTCCCTCCACAAGTCCCAGTTGAGCATGACTGTCAGTCCATATCGGAAGAAAGTGAGAGTGACTTTGAGTACTATCCTTCTTATGAACTGAGTCAATTGTTTCAGGGCAATCCCTAGTCAATACTGGAGATGAAGCTGGGCCTTCTGGACTGTCTAAGCCCCAGCTTCATCCCTGGAGCCAATGCTCCCAGAAAGTGAAGTGCAAAGCATCAGATCAGATGAAATGGAATCATTGTGCATGGTTGAACTGTTTGAGCTTTCAGGGAGGAAAATGATAGATTGGGGCAGACTGGTGATACACCGAACAAGAAGAGTATTTTGAGTGCCTGACAGTCCACTGCCAGTGTCCGAAAGCTCTCCATGCGAGCCAAATGTTGTGGACTCAGAAACTGTAACTCCTGGAGCTGAAAGTGCCCCAAGTTCTAGCCTCTACCCCATGGAGACCCCTGACAAGTGAGGACAATGCTGAAAATGAGGCTCAGAGTGCAGAGACTATAACAGTTCCCCCTAGAAAGACTGGTCGAGCTGTAAAGCCTGTGGTGCACCTCAGTTATGATTCACTTGGGAGGCCTGTGGACTTGCCTCTCAATGTTGTCCATAAAGGAGTGTATGTGTCCCGAGCTCATTGCCCAAACTGAGCATCAGTGCTAACTCCAAGTTACTTGTGTTGCCCTCTAAGTATGGTGCCTTGCCCCATCCATCCCAAGGTAACTGATAGGAAGGGCCCCTTCTTCAGGTTTCATGTACAAGAGGTAATAACTTGAGTTATGGTACAATGTGTATGTAATACTGTGTAAAGAGTAACGTACTGCAATTTTTAGAAATGTGTTCTTGGTAAAATGATATATTGACTGATGATTACATGTGCGAGCCTAATGCAAATGTATATGGTTGCAGTTGAAACTTACGGGTACTTGCTTGACGCGGACGCCAAGCTTTCCCAGGCCAGGAAGGTGTAACCCCTGCAAATGGGGGTTCCCAAAAGACTTCCAGGAGCTTGCTTGAATGCTCCAAGCCTGAGTGGTGTTTGGCATTTAAGCCATTTATCAGTGAGTGTTTTAGAACCTCTGGTACTGTCTCTTTAAGAGCTGTCTGCTTGCAGACATAATTAGTTTGTATGGGGAACTGTGTGTTTCTTTGATTGAGTACCACTCAAGCTGCTGCAATTCACTTCATTTTGCAGTCACTAGGAGTGCAAAGGAACCTATCTGAAAGATGAAACTGTTTGCCAGAAATCATTTACAGTAATAATGAAATTACAGTTTGTCTAACCTGATTTCTTTTGCAGTCAGAACAGTGTCTACCTAGTTCCCCATTCTGGTTTTGAACTGCTGAACTGGACCAATCAGTGTGGGGTAAGCTAGCTCTAAAATGGTGCCTTGGACGAATCAGAACTTGGACTCATAATCTGAGCCAGCCACAAGAGGATTGGGGCAGTGACTCTGGGAGATGTAGTTTAGACTTCAGTGCCTTTTGGACCAACAGCAGCAGTCTATTGTGAGTGACAGCCAATCCAGTCAAGAACTGGGAGGAACTCAAAGGAAGTGCCCAGTTTTGTCGGTTGGAGTTTCAGTTGAGCTTTGGCAGTGAAGAAGGAAGGAGCCCTGTGCTTTTCAGTGTGCAGTTTTAGTCAAAAACGTGTGTAAGGCCTAGAGTTCGGTCTGCAGCTTGTGTAACAGCTTGTTAGGACTGAATCCGTCCTGTGAAAAGAATCAAAGGATCTCTGAAGAGTAGAAACCAGGCTCACCCTGTAGAAGACTGGAAGAATTGCTGAAAATTGCACTCGGTCTGTCAGGAACTGAATCTGCTGTGTGTTCTCCCGGGTATTGTGCAGTAATTGCGATCGGGATACAGATGCAGCCTGCCTGGTATAGTGCGTTCTTTTATATGGATGTGTGAAGAGGTTTGTGTACCTCAAGTGAGCCCTGCTGACATTGAAGGACCCTATCTTATTTGGAGGTCGTGAGTACTAATTCAGGGTCGCTCCCTGTTGAATTGCCACATTAAATCCAAATGGAATTACTGTACTGTTGACTGTTTAATTCTCCTTTTCTCTGTGTGAAAGGGCCCCTACCAGCTGCCACGGTTTGGACTAGCCACTAGGGCTTGGGTACCCAGGGACAGTAACTGATAGGGATAGGCCTGTGCACAGAGCCATAAGTAGATTATTAGAGTGATAAGCTAATTAACCTGATTTCCCCTGTCCTTGTTATATCCCCTAAATAAATCAGAGCTGCTTGTTTCAGCAAAGTTATACTGCCTGAGGTATTTGTCTATGTTAAAGTACTGTACTGTGATTGTTGCACTGTATCTCATTTCACAGGAGGTCCCAGTGCGGAACCAGACCTGGGGGTAAGTGTATACTGTGAAGGTAATTCTGATATATTGTGTGGGCCACTAGTGGGAAGAAAGGGGTTGCAGTGTCCCAGAGGGCTGTGACCAAGTTAGTTTAACTATTGCAAACCTGACCTCTGGGTGGAGGCACCCGCCATTGGATCCAGGCCCCTCAACCTGTTAGTGGCAAATCAGGCAGGGGTAGTAGCCCCTGGGATAGCGCCATCTAGGGGTTACATGTACATCACCCTCCCATGGATTAAGGCCCTGGACCTTGTTTCCATGCCAACCAAGAACCTCCAGCCCTTCCTTATTCCCATTGTGCCCTCGTATCTCCATCACCTTCATATCTTCCATCACATATAAAACAACCCCTCTTTCCTTACTGCCCTATCCCTTTGGTACATAGTGTAACCCAGGATGGTCATATCCCAACTGTGGTTGTCAGTGCACTGTGATTCTTTTATGGCCACCAGATCTGGTTTTGCTTCAGTAATGTTGCCACAAGGTCAGATATTTTATTTCCTAGGCTCCCTGCATTGATACACATGGCTCCAACTCCTTTTGTCCCTCCCTGCCCCTACATTGCCTCTCTTCTTGATTCCATCCTTCACTGCTCCTTTGTCCCTGGTACTGTTCTCCACTTTCTTATTCTCCTCAATCCATCTTGCTTAACTCTTCTCTTTGCCTTAATACCACCTCCTGATCCTCCATCCCATCCCTTGTCCCTATGCCCTTCCCTGAGGGAATTTATTTCCTGGCTTCTTCTCTCTGCTGGTCCATTTTCTTTTATTACTCTTATTATTTTAGTATTCTTACTTATGTAGTGACTCTGTCTCACGTTCAGCTAATCCATGAGTCCTTAACTGCAGGCCTACTGGAGTGGTCATCACTAGCCACAGAAGATGCTCACTAACAGTCTCCTCATATGCTGTCCGGACATACCCTCTTCACTCTGGGCAGACCAACTGGCAGTAGAACCAGCTGGAGCTCTTCTAAGTCTGAGCATCACAACTGGATGGAGGAGCATGGTGCATCATCCACTTAAACACCAACATTGTTTCCACCTACTTTTTTATCTTCCATTTCCCACCACCACTGCCTCACTGAGATGCAGCTTGAGATGAGATCTCTCTGGTCAGTAGGAAGTGCACTGGATTCACAGGCACACTTACCAAACTGTCTGACATTCACTGGCACGGGACTGGAATAAAATACCTCCTTGTCCTATGTTAGTATCCTGTGTCATGGCAGCTTCAGCATGTCACCCCACCACCCGTCTGGAGATGCATATTCCTGTCGACATGACTTCTTCCACTTAAGCCACAAGTAGAGAGTCGTGTGATGGCAGAACCCACACTCAACATGGAAGGAAGTATGTAAGGTGCTCAGTATTGTTTCTGCCTCTCAGTGTATGACAGCCTGTGTTTGAGACTCAGTCACGGCCATCAGCACGGCATGCTACTCTGTTATCATAAGGCCATCAGGTGGCCCATATAAAACAATCTTAACGGTACTGCACGGGCATATAGCACATGTTAAGGAAAACGTCTGCCACTGTTAATGCAGTTTAGAGGAGAGTGTCTCTGCTTTAAGGGGAGCAGATAACAGCTGCAGTGTTCATACCACGCATGAGTGAAACCCCAACTAGCAGTTTCTAACATAGTTCCAACAATAGTTAAAGTAATAACAGAAAAGTTAAGTAATGAAATAACATTTTAAATTAAAAAGCATTTTTGTCTATCAAAGGGCAGGACAGGACACAAGGGCAAGAAACTTAAACACAGACAGTAGAACATCTGACAAACAGGTGTGTTCCCCTGAATATATAAGTATGAGATTACAAGATAGAATGTATTCTGAATATTGATTATTTGAGAACCTGAAGTCAAAATATATTTTATTATGTTGTTTAATTACAGCACCAAGTGGAAAAGTCTGATGAAGGGACAGGATTATCTTGAAATGTTACACAGTGGAAAATTATAATGCATTGGATGCTGCCTAAAGGTGGGCCAGCAATGTGAGAGGGCAGCAAAGAGGGCTGAGGGGATACTGGGATGCATAGGGAGAGGCATCACAGTAGAAAACAGGAAGTTATTATCCCTCTGTACAGACAGCTGGTGAGACCCCATCTGAGTACTGCGTGCAGTTCTGGATGCCCAATCTCCGAAAGACATAGACAGGATGGAAGCCGTCCAGAGGAGGGCAACTAAATGGTGCAGGGTCTGCACCAGAAAACATACTGAAGAGAGACTTAAGGAGCTTAATATGTATAGCCTCGAGGAAAGGAGGGAGAGGGGGACATGATAGAAACTTTCAAGTACCTCAAGGAATCAACAAAGTCCAAGAGTGTAGCATCTTTCAAAAAGAGTGTGCAAGAACAAGGGGCACAATTTGAAGATGGGGGAGCTCAGAGGTAATTTAAGGAACTATTTTTTACAGAGAGAGTTGTGGATGCATGGAACGGCCTTCCGGAGGAAGGTTGTGGAGTCAAAAACAGTGGTGGAATTCAAGCATGCATGGGACAGTCATAAGGCAATTCTAGGGGTGGGGGTAGGAAGAAGTAGGCTGCTGGTTAACTAGGATCTGCAGCTTATTCATTAGGTAGGAAATGGGCAGACTGTGTGGGTCAAGCGGTCCTTATCTCCCGTCAAATTCTATGTTTCTATGTATATACTGATATGGATGGATGAATTCAATGATGTTAAACAATAACAAAATTCCATGAAGGTTAAAGAAAATTCAGTAAAAGAAATAATATTTTACACATTGGGGTTGGTGTCTATTTTTCACAAGATTTCTCACCGGAAATAGACTTCCAGTTTACTCATTCAAGTTCTCACCATTTTGTGATTTAAAGATTAAAGGAGTACCGTGGGAAGTTAAGCATTTGACATCCAAATATTCTGCTGCCATGTCTGCTTGATTCCTTTTATTTAATGAACACCTGATAAGAGCGCGTTTCTAAAGTTACCTACAATCTAATGTCCTACCCACAATCCTGCTGCAGTGTTGATGTCACAAGCAATCTGTCTGTCTGCACTGAGTGCTGCAGCAGGTAGCAGATAGAAACACAGAATTTGTTGGCAGAAAAGGATCGCTGACCCATCCAGTCTGCCCAGATGGTCCCTGCTTAGTTTGTCTCTGCAGACCCTAACTGGTCTCCAGAAACCCTCCCTCCTCTCTGCCTATTCACTATTAATCCCCAATGTCTGTCCCACACATGCTTGAAACCCCTACAGTTTTGCCTCCACCACTCCGTTGGCAGTGTATTCCAGGTGTCTACCACTATTTCAGTGCAGTAGTACTTCCTCACATCCCTCTTTTAACTCGCCCCCGCTTCAGTGCATGACCAGGTCCGATGCTCTTCCTTCTTTGAAAGAGACTCCCTCCTGCACTGTTTACCTCCATGAGGTACCTGAAGACCTCTCTCATACCACCACTTGCTATCCTCTCTTCCAGGGTGTACATGTTGAGATCTGCCAGTCTCTCCTCATAGGGCTTTAGGTGCAATCCCTGTACCATTTTAGTTGCCTTCCTTTGAAACATCTCCACCCTGTCTATGTCCTTTCTGAGTGCAGCCTCTAGAACTGGACACAGTACTCCAGGTGGGTTCACCAGTGAGGGATACACTGGCAACGCCACCACCACCCTCCTCCTGCTAGAGATACCTCGTCCAATGCACCCCAGCATTGCACTGGCCCTACCCACTGGTTTGTCACAATGCCCAGCCACTTGAGGTCATTAGATATGATAACCTCAAGGACCCTTTCCTGCTTAATGACCAACAATACTCTCCCCCATCCTATACTCAGTTCCAGGGTTCCTATGCCCTAGGGGCATCATTTTGTACTTTTAGCATTTAACCCCAACTGCCATGTTTTTGACCACTTCTCAAGTTTCTCAAGATCCCTATGCATTCTTTCCATCCCCTGCTGATTGTCCTTCCTACTGCAGATGTTGGTAATATCTGCAAAAGACATACCTTCCTTACAGTTCATCTGCAATGTCACTTATTAAGACACTGAAGAGGACTGATCTGAGCACTAAGCCCTAGGGCACCCCACTGGTCACTCTTTCATACTTAGAGAGTGCCATTAACCACCACACCACCACCCTCTGTCACCTATCTGTTAACTGGTTTCTAACACAAGTCACCACTTGGATCCCATCCCTCAATTTCTTAATCAGTCTCCTGTGCATCACAGTGTTGAAAGCCTTGCAAAGTCCAGAAAGGTCATGTCCACTGCCCTTCCTGGTCTATTTCTCTGGTCACCTAGTCAAAGAAATCAATCAGGTTTATCTGGCATGCCCCCCACCCCCACCCTCCGTAAATCCATGCTGTCTTTGGTCTTGTAGCTCACTGGCTTTGAGATACTCTACGAACAGTTCTTTAACAGTCTTTCCATTAATTTTCCCACCACTGGAGGTGAGGCTCACCAGCCCATAGTTGCTACCCTCCTGCCGCTCTTATGTAGAGGGACCACGTCTGCTCTCCTCCAGTCCTCCAGAACCATGCCGGTTCTAGTGAGCTGTTGAATAAGGCTGTCAGTAGAGCAGCCAGCACCTCAGTGAGTTCTTTTTGTACCCTTGTATGTGTCCTGCCCAGACCCATAGCACTGTCCACTTACAGACCTACAAGTCCCTTCAGGACTCTTTCTTCTGAAAATGGACCTGAGCCTGCCTACCCTTTGTTCCCACTGCTAACAGATGATCTACCCTTCCTCATTCCACTTTGAAGACTGAGCAGCTAATTGTGCAATATACCTGACTCTGCCTGCTCTTTCCTAAACTGTCATGTTGGGTACTAACGTTTTGCAGTCTCTGCAACCAGATTTGCTCCACTCCAGCTGTATTACTCATTGTAGATAGATTGCACTGTGACAACAGAAATTGTGAGACTATGAGTAGAAAGAATAGTTATTTGCCCAAACAGTAGCTCTTCAAAAGAATCCTCTGTGAGTCATACCTATAGAACTTGGGTGCCATCAGCATCAGGATCATTCAAAACTTCTGCCTAGCTGAGGCCACAAATGATGATGCACATGGTTTGTGCCTATATAATGTGAGTGGCCTCATACTATCTCTATTAAAACAAATGATTCTTGTACTATTAGCCCAATGTAGGTAACTTATATATAAATAGTTCAGCTCAAATCCTGTTACTCCAAATGCAACATTATGCTATAAATGTACCAAAGGAAAATATTTCAAAATTTCCAATGATTTTATTCATTGTGCAAGAGATAAGTAGGTTAGTCACCTGTAACTGTAGTTCTAGAAGTAGTATATAGTTCACATCCACACTCTGGCAGTTCCACTGGAAATGCTGATTCATCAGATGTCTTGAAACAAAACTCCTCCCACCTCTAGGGCAGTATATCCCTGACTCCACCCTGTGATGTTAGATCTTTGCAGCTGGAGCAGGGATCTGTATGCCACTTGCCAAGGGAGGCCAGGTGGGTATGTGGATGAACTATATTTATTTAAAATTGATAACCAGGTAAGGCACACAGAGCCTAGGTTCGTTTCCAGGTGTGACCTGGGGCAGGAGATAAGGACATAGTATGCAATTATACAAGATGATAAACAGCAGCAGGAAGTAACAAACAGTTATATATCCTGTACCACTCTTATAGCAGAGGTCGATACAGGATGTGATCCACTGCAGTTGTCTGCTTTGCTGCCAGTCTGCCAGGCATGACTTCAGAGTATGTTACAAATAGCTGGCAAGCCTCACCCTGCACTCCAGCTGTGTGTTTCTTCTTTTTTAAACTCAGCTTTATTCAGAGCAATTGATGACCACTTGAATACAAGTAAAACTGCCAAAATAGACATCAACACAGACTCAACAGTTGTCAAATGAATATTACAGGCATCCAAAAGACTGAATCATTTGTGGCATTCAAAGTATATTAATCAACAGGGCTGTCACCCAAATGGGCAGCTTAAAGCCCCACTCTAAAATAAAAATTTCAAACATAAAGCTGGTATAAAACAATTTTAACTTAACTTTGACCCTAAATGGCCCATGGGAAAACATGTCCTGGCTGCGTAAACTACTCCTCTGAGTCCCGACTGAGTTGTGGGTGGGTGTTTATGGTAAAGCTGCAAGCAGTGCTCACTCTTAGACTGACATGAACCAAGGTTAGAATCAGACCGCTATCCCCCAGGGCCAAGTGGTAACCTCTAGTTTAAATTACTCATCACAGGGGAAAGCCTTCAGTGGGTACCTGACTCTTGCTGGAGTTTTGGGTTGAATTGGAGCCTCAGATTTCCATTTCTGCCAGCGAAGGCGAGGCGGTCCTGTTGAAGTCTTAACCTAGCCGTAAGTGACTCCATCAGTTCCACCTCCTCAACTCTCTGTATTCAGTCTAATCTGGTAGGGGGCCTCTACTGAGCCAGTGGGCCATAATGCACTTTAAGGCTACTGCTAGAAATAAGCAGCACCCTCTGGGCATCCCCCAGAAGGTGGGTCACCATGCATTCCCAAAATCCAGTCTGTAAAAGTGTTTGGGATATCTATATCCTTCATTTCCTTATAGTCTCCCTGAGCCGCTCCCAGGAAGTACTCAATTTAGGGCAATCCCAGAATATGTGCCAGTGAGTGCCCTCCCACCACATTCCCACCAACATAAAGCATTTCCACCCATATAGTGCTGTGTAATAATTGGTACTTGAAAGTAATGAATGAGAATCTTCCAATAAAACTCACGCCACACCGGGAGGAAGTTACCTTCCAGCCAACTTTCAGCCTCCGATTCCAGACTGTCTAACTAATTCTAAATTTGCCTCTCCTCCCAGATCCTCCTGTGACAATCCAGGATACTTCTTTGCTTCCAAAAGTATCTTGTAGAGGCTTGTCACCAGTTTAACTGGGGTCACCACAGTGACCACCCCATACGGAAAGTTTTCCCAGTTGGTGAAGGGTCTAGTTATTCTCTGAGCATTGCCTGGGGAAAGTATGAAATGCCTCACCTGCGTGTACCTTAGAAACTCCATATTATCTCAGCCAAATTTTTCCTTTGCTGTCGAGATGCAGTTGTCTCCCCGATCAGCTGTGAGAATCATGTAATCCCTTGCGCCCCATCTCGCAAAGCCAACATCTAGCATGGGTAGGAAAAGGTTCACCTCGTGTCAGATTAAGGATAAGGGATCCACCTCGGTGAGCCCAACAGCTTTTAACTTTACCAAGCATGCAAAGCCTGTCTGACCCATCTGCTGTTGATGAGGTTAGTGTATTCCAGAGTAGGTGGGCTAATGCCAGGAATGTAGTGGTCTCCTCTGGTAACTGGTTTTCCAGGTCAAACCACCTTGAATCAGCCCACTGCCCAGCCCAGGTTCTGACTGGGCTCATCTGTCTGCCAAGTAATATAAATGAAAATTAGGCAAGGCAAGGCTCCCGAGGAAGTGAGAGGAAACGCCAAGCCACTCTGGGCCTTTTGTTCTGCCAGATAAATTTCTGAGTTGCCTTCACCAGCTTATTCCAGAAGGTGACTAGTGGAGGCCTTAGCAGAAGGCATTGAAACAGAAATAGCAGGTGTGGTAATATATTCATCTTAATCACAGAGATCTGTTCCACCAAAGTGAGAGATAGCAGACGCCATTCTCAGTCTCATCCCACAGCTTACCATAATTAAGAGAAAACAACCTGGACAGGTCTTCACAGATCTGTATGCCCAAATACCTAATTTGTCCCTTGGGGCCTATTTAAAGGGGAAACTCTCCTTAAACCCTTGTGGTGGCCTGCCACTTAATATCAGGGCTTCAGACTTGAATAGTTGATTTTGTAGCCAGATAGTTCCCAAAAGCCTGAAGCGTGCCACAGAGTGCCAGGGTAGAACTCTCCAGAGAAGATAGAAAAATATTGAATCATCAGCATATAATGAGAATTTCTGTTCTGAACCTCCTCCCATAACTCCTGAGATCTGCAAATTCTGTCTAACTTTGGTGGCAAGGGGTTCTAAGTATAAGCCAAACAGAGGGAAAGGCAGCCCTGTCAGGTGTCCTCATTAGCTGGAAAATGGAGAACTAACACCATTTACTTCTCACTAGGGCCTGAGGTTGGGAATACAGGCTGGAGATAACTTGTAAAAATTTGGGGCTGAATTTCATTTTTCCACGGATGCTTTAGAAATTTCCAATTAACCCTATCAAAGGCTTTTCAGCATCCATGGATATAGCGATCTGGAACATGTCCTGATTACTCTGGGAGGAAATAATGTTCAACAACCTTTTGATGTTGTCAGAGAGGTAGCGGCCAGAGATGAAGCCTGTCTGGTCTGGGTGTATCACGTGGTGATCTGGATTTGGAGTCTGCCAGCCAGCAGGCCTGTAAATATTCTGAGATCCACATTTAATAAGGAGATAGGTCGGATGACCCACAAGCCAAGGGATCTTTCCCGCTTGTGGATAACCGATACATGTGCCAATTGCCAGGAGTTAGGGATCTCGCCCCATCTAGAATTTCCTGGAGGACCTTCTGCCAGAATGGCAAGAGAAGATCTGCAAATGCTTTAAAAATTCTGAAGGAAGCCACCAGGCCTCGGGCTTCACCATGTTTCAAGTTGATAATGTGCAACAAAATTTATTCCTGGGAGACAGCTTGCTCTAGCTGGTCTGCTGCTGTTTTGGGCAGTGATCTCAGCTCCATACCCTCAAAGAAAGCCGATAGTTTAGTCTCATATTCTGGAATCAACTCTTGGGTATATAAATTCTGTGAACCTTGTTATAATTTCCTCAGGGTGATTAAAGAAATAATGCCTGACAGGATGAGTGTTATTCTGGGATAACATCCCACCTTGGGTGGTTGGGCCCGAGGCCACCTGCTGAGGCGCCCAACACCCAAGAAGGGATGTTATCCCAGCATGACACCCACCCTGAGGCATTATTCCTATTATACAATGGCTTGTTTGTTTTTTACACAAAATAATTTTAAAGGATGTTTTTGTTAGTCTGGAAAAATATTTTTGTTTCTTAGAGAAGATGCAAAAAAGAGTAAGTAATGGTCATCCTGATCATCAGCAGGGATGTTATGCCAGGATAACGTCCCTGCTGTGATGGCTAACTGACCAATCAGAATCCAGGATTCTTTCTTGCCATTGTATAATAATTATTTTGTTACCCTCTAACTGATCTTGAAGTTGGGGCACCAACCTACTGACCTGTTGTTGTCTCAAATTAGCTGCTAGCAGCTTCCCAGCCCTATTCTCATTTTCATAATAATTTTGACGGATTCTTCTATGAGAGGCCTCTGTCTGGGAAGTAAGAATCTTTTCTAATGCTGGACGTTTCTCCTCTAACATTTTCTGCATCTGGCTGTTCAGAGATCTTTTATGTTGAAACTCAAGTCTGCCAGCTCTGCTTCTAACCCTGCCTCCTCTGTTCCCTGTGCTTTTGTCCTTGAGGCATACCCTATAATCAATCCCTAAGAACTGCCTTAGGGCATCCCATCGGACTGTGTGTGATGTCTCCTCTGAGTTTTCTCTATGAAATATTTGAATCAAGGTAACAATAAAGTCTTTAAATTCTTGATTGTTTAACAAGCCCACATTTAACCTCCAATGAGAGTTTCTGATTGAGGGTGCTAGTGTTAGTCCCATTCTAACAGGAGCATGGTCTGAGAGTGTGCGGGGCAGTATCTGACAATCGGATACTGCGTGCATTCATTCTTCTGACAGAAACAAAAAATCAATTCTTGTGTAACATTTATGTCTATCTGAGAAGTGGGAGAAATCTCTGGGGAACCATTTACCATCCTCCATACATCCGCCAGACCCAAAGTTTGAGACCATCTAGCAAAACTTGTCCCACTTTCCCAATTTAGCTTTTGCAGACCCTCCCTCCTGTCAAGATTGACTGATAGGATAGTGTTGAAGTCTCCACCCAGAATACAACAGTGATCCATAGCTGGGGATATGTTTGTAAAAAACATTTGAAAAAGAGGCAGCCTCTCCATCATCATTTGGGGCATATAGGCAAGCTATACTACATGGTATATCTCCAAACTAGTTTGTAGAACTACATAACTGCCCTCAGGGTCAATCATCTTCGAGGAAACCTGAAGTGGGCATGAATTGTGAACAAGAATCGCTGTACCTCTACAATGGGGCTGGTCTGAATAAGAGGCGCATAGACTTGACCTACCCAGCAGCGCATAACTTTTGATATTCACTGTCTGTGAGGTGAGTCTCCTGGAGTAAAGCAATTTGTGTACCCATCCTGCTCAGTTCCTGAAGGACCCTTGCCCTCTTAATAGGACTGTTAAGTCCTCTGATGTTGTAGGTTGTCACAATTAAGTCACCCATTTGAATTAATATAGTGGAAAAGAACACCTGCCAACATGGGATATCAGTGGGTCCACCCTCCCCCAGTAGGACCGGTTCTCCAGGGAAGCAAGCAGGATGAGAAATGCAGCCAGGACTTACCACTTATAACCTTAGAACAAAACAACCTTTAAACATTTGAAAAGTGGAATGGACAAATACAGTCCAACAATGCAATAACCAAGCAAGTGTAACAATAAACGTCTTCAATAGTGGCACACATGGTCCCTTACTCTGGGAATGTGAAGTGGTGAGGGAAGTGCTGGACTAATTGTTGCTTGCTCCTCTCTCGGGATCACAGTGCAACTTATGTGGAGTCACCACTACCATGACGCGAGCATCTAGGACGCCCCATCACCTGGTAGTCAGAAAAATTAAAAATAAAACTGGCATCCTGTAAGGAGGGGCTGGAAAGAAATAGATTGTTTGATCTCACGCATCTCACTTCACTGTGAACTATAACCCTAGGGCTACCCATAAAGAAACATCCCTTCCCATACATCTCCAATAGAATGATGGGAGGTAATTGCTATAAACCTCATTTAGCTACATCAACTACCAGCTGTGCTTCTTATAATAAGAGAGAGTCCTCCACTGGTCCGCAGTATGAAGCCTGTGATCGGCCTTCAAGATGAGTTGGTAAAGTATACCGTAAATTAATCATATGTTTAAGGAGAAACTCCAATACTACCTTGGAGGAACTTCAACTGGGGGTGAAGGACAACCTTGTCCTTGTGGAAGACCAGTTAAGGAGACTCCACGAGAGTGCTTGAGCTCACTGATCCTTCTGGCTGATGTGGTGGACATCAAGAAGGCCATCTTCATTGACAGGTGAGACATCTCACATCTGTGCATATGTTCAAATGGCTTGTCCATGAGCATAGCCAACACCAGCAGTAGGTCTCATGGTGCAGATGGTTCATGCATCTGAGGGACAGGTGATCCAAGCCTTGAAAAAGCACCTTAGAGGGACCAGAGGTACTCCAAGATCTTGCCATAGGGCAGGAAGGCAATGAAGCCTCACCTGGCACCAAATGGAGAACCTCTTAATTTTAAATACATAGCATATGTGAGTCAACTCTTTCTGGGAGGCCTCTGCAACATAAAACACAGCTCCAACAGATCCAAGGCCTGGAACTCTAGCCATGCAGGAATCAGGCCATGAGTTGCAGGGACTGAAAGTCCAGGTGCTGGCCTTTCCCTGTTGTCTAGTCAGCAGATCCAGGTGAAGGGGCAACTGCCACGGACGCTTGCTGCTGAGACTGAGAAGATGAGGATACCAGAACTGCCATAGCTAGTCAGGAGCTATCAGGATCATCCATGCCTTGTCATTCCAGGCCTTGACCACCACCTTGTGGAAGAGAAGGAAGATGTACACAAGGCTTGGGGTGCAGGGTCTCCCAGGCATCCCCACCAGTGTTCCAGGCTGTGTGGGGCGGCACAACCATCCTTAGTTTGGCATTCTCCCAGGAGGCATACAGATTCACTGGAGGGTGTCCACAGGAGTACATATGGTTCTCCACCCTGATTCAGGATCCACTTGTGCAACATCTCTCCTACCCAGCTGAAAGCTCTGCCAGCTAATTTTTCACTCTCGCAACATGGATCTTTAGGGATCTGCACCCAGGCTGTGCATGAGGGTCCAGGTGCAGAGGATCTCCCACCACAAGGTAAGGGAGCGTGTTCTGTCTTTTCTGTTCAGGTAGAACATGGTCATGGTGTTGTCCGTCTGGACCTGCACGACCTGACTCTGACTTGAGGAGCAAATTCTGTCACAGCCAGCTGTATTACACGGAGGTCCAGCAGGTTTATGTGGTGATGAGACTCTGTGGGAGACCAGAACACATGGACTCTTTGGTCTCCCAGGTGTGTTCACCACCCCACCAGAGATATGTCCATCATCTGATAGATGGTTCTGGATAGAAAACAAGATTCTTTCCTCCAGATGTTTGTGGATTACTGCATGGCATTCCAGAGCGCCTGATGGTCCAAGTGGCCCAGGCATTGGGGCCACTGATGACCCCATTTCCACTGCAGATGGTGCATCTGCCAGAGGGTCCAATGGACCACACTGGTGCAGGGTGCCATATACATCATCAGCCACAGGAAGTCCCAGGAAGGATGAGAGCCCAACTGAAATGATCAGGCAAACGAGGTATGATCCAGAGCCCGGTTCAGGGAGGTGGCCTTGGCTCACAGAGAGTCTTAGTTCTGACCCACTGATCTTGATCACCTACAAGAGTACCAGTTCAGACTTGTTCTGGTTGACCAGTGGGTCCAAGTTTCCAGCAGGTCTGGACAATCAGATCTCTGCTCTCAACAGACTTTTGGACAGCCCAACCAGCAGTTAGTTGCCCAGGTAGGCTACACCTTGGCACTGCAGGAAGGTTGCCACCACTGCAATGCACTTGGCAAAGATCCTGGGTACCAAGGAAGACCAAAGGGCATGCTGTGGAACTGGTACAGGACCCCTTCTGCTCTGAACCAGAGGTACTAGTAGTGGGATGGATGGACTGGAATGTGGAAGAATGCATCCTGGAGGTTCAGGGAGCAAAACCATGTGTTTGTCCAGAAACAGAATAACCTGATTCACAGTGACCATCCGAAACTTGCACTTCCTCATGAACTGGTTCAGAGTGTGCAGATCTAGTATGGACACCAGTCCCCATCCATTTGGAACTAAAGTACTTGGACACATAAGCCTGACTGGCCAGGGTGTCCAGGACACTGACTGGCTGATTTTGTGGGCAGCAGAGCAGTGTCCTCCTAAAGGGTAAATAGCATATCCTGCAACACTCTGAACTCACGTGGAGCATGGAGTCAGTAAGGAAGGAGAGCCTTGAAACTGAGAGGCAGCTCTCACCCTACCCCTTCTGGGACCCACCTATCCATTGTAATAGCAAACTAATGTGGAGGAAGTGACTTTACTGACACCCAGTGGGAAGCACAGACAGAAACAGGATGGCGGAGGATGACACCCCAGCCCATCACTGTGCAGCTTTTGTGAGGCACCAGTCACTGTGACCAGAGGCACCTCTGCCCCCACCTTTTTTTGGGGCTCTGGCCATCAAACTTGGGTTTTATGCCAGGTCTGGTACTGGACCAACAGATGCTGCTGACAAAGAGGTTGCTGTGGTTGAAAGGGCCATACTGAAAAGCCCTTTTCATCTGCTTTTGTTTCAGGTTCTTCTGTGATGAAGCCATAGAGTCAAGGGTGGCACTGAACTTCTTGATGCGGTGAGATGCCCCATTATCTGAGGTCAACACATCAGTGCCCAGGAAGGGACATTGCCCAGCCTGTGCTGGGTGTCAGCTATGAAGGTGGACAGACGCAGCCAGGTCCTGTGATGCATGGAGACAGCTGCTGCCATGGCATGGGCGCAAGAGTTGCTCATATCCAAGGGTGTCTGGAGCTGGTGTGTAACAGCAACTAACCCTGATCATCTTCACCAGTAACTGCTAGTAAGCAGGGAGGTCAGGGAGGATGCTATCAAAGACTCATTCAGGGACTACCCAAAGTTGGTCATCATGATGGCATAGCTTGTCTGACAGAGACCCAAGGATGCTATACGTAAACTTTTTAGTGGCATGGCCAAGGTCCACAGGCTTGTCCACATCCTCTTGGCCCCCATGTTTGTGGAAGACTGAGTCAGAAACCAGCCCTTTGGCCACATGGTGGTCTGAGAACCCAGAAAGGGATCCGTGGGGACCGCCTACTTGTAGACCATATGGGTGGAGAAAAATACTGGTGCAGCCAAAGCTCTAGGGTCAGTTCCAAGATGGCCTTAGCCATGGGAAAGGAAACCCCTAAGGAACTGTGCCTGTCAAATGGTCTGTGAAAGGAAACTTGGCCCTTTCTGGACTAGTTCATTGGGACTGACATGGACTCTGAAATCAATAGGATAAGAGCTCTGAAAGACACCAGCACATGGTCAGTGGACAGTCTCTTGATTGATTCCTGTCAAGGATCTGAGTCCCTGAGGAGGCCATGGATGAAAAGTTCAAGTGATGGTCCTCAACTGTTTCTCGACACAGACCATCCAAGTGTCTGAAGCTTGGGTGATCTCCACTGACAAATGGCCTGGCAAGCTGGTTGCTGACCATATCTCCCTGGTGGAGCACCCACCTTCAGCTATGGTGGTAGTGGCTCCACCCATAGGGAGGGAAGCAGTTGCTGCTAGCACCCATGAGGTATGGACTGTTGAGGGCATCACTGGTGGGTGCCAGGTGACTGAAGGTCCTTGAGGTAGAGTCCCACCCTACCCTGCAATGGCCCACTGTTGTCAGAGGAACTCCTCATAGCACCAGTGCATTTTGTAGGGCTCTCCTCACCCAAGGATGAGGAGGCTGAGAAGCATCAATGTGTTACTTCGGTCAATCAGGATTGAGAATGTGAGCACCTTGATCAAGACTTCCACCATCAACCAGACAGTTGACGCTGAAGTGAGCCATCTGGCTGATTGTGGCAAAGCACATACCTGGCAACATTAAACAAGACAGGCTTGGAAGGCTCAACCACTGATGGAGACAGCTCCCGAGGAAAACTGGTCGGGACACCAACAGGTTCATATCCTCTTGAGTGAGGACTGGGAGTACTGGGGTCTGGGAGATTGAATCTTCAGTCTTGCCCGACCATAAATCAACAGGCTCAAGGAAGATTCCATGCCTTGCCCAACCACAGTCTAAGTCAACAAACCTGATGGGAGTAGCAAGGAGCTCTTGACTTTCCCTCCACCGAAGTGGTCTCGACCAAAGTTGAGCAGTCAGAAGAGTCAAGGGACTAGGAGGACCTAGATCTTTCCCAGTTCCATGACTGGCACTGACAGCACTTGTGTTTCTTACCACATTGGGCAGGGCTCTACCCCAAAGTCTGGAGGCCAAGTAAATGTCACAGAAACTTTCTAAAGGACCCTCCAATACTGCCCCAGTCAGAGCAGTTCCAAGACCAAGGAGTTGTCCACTGCAGCAGCTGCTGCCTCTTTCTCAAAGGTCGCAAGCTGCTGTGCAGATCCAGCAGCCACCGAGGCCTTCTTATGGCCCGTAGGCTAGCCCTTCAGATCCCACTGTGAAGGATGGCTGAGGGTGAGCCGGTGCTTCTGATCCTCTAGGGATTCTGAAAGCACCGATACGCCATGCTGCCTGCCCAGGCAGTACAGACACGGTTGTGCCCATTGGTGACTGACATCTTCTGGTGGCCTTGTACAGAAAATTTGAAGCCCTCTTCTGCTGCTCCATCATCGATCACTGAGTGGAGTTGAAGGCGCCAAGAATAGAATGGAATCAACAATGGAAACTTCGATAATGCAGGTTCATTAATGGCACCAAGTTGTACATGAGAGCCATGAAGGAGATGACCTGTTCTTTCAGCAGAAAGATCTAGGCTGACCCACCCACATAGCGGCAACGTGTCTGCTCATGGTACCGACATCCCAGGTTCAGAGATAGACTTGGGAGTCAGAGAGCTGGCTGCGGGAGAAGGACTGAGCATCCTGAGAATGGCTCCTCTCTCCGGGGGAAGAGTCCCCACCCCCAGGGATCCATACTTCAACAAATACTGCCACCTCTCTCCATGACACCCCGCATTCCATGCCCCACCATACCGTGACTCTGACGGCAAAGGATAGATTTGATTCCGCCGCATCCTGTCCTGTGGCTCACTGGGGCAAGCTGCAGTTCCTCTAGTGGGAGATTCCTGCCGAGTCCCGATTTCAAGTCCATGTGTTATGGGTCAACTGGCAGCCCAACCCACTGGGGCAAGCCTGGGATCGATCGCCCAGCAGGTAAGTTGGGAAATGGTCAGGGCCTCGGCTGACTTCTGGAGGTGTGGTGCTAAACGCATAGTAAATTGCAAAAAAAAAAAAGATCTGATGTCACAGGATGGAGTCAGAGGATATACTACTTGTGTGGTGGAAGGAGCTATCTCAAAGACGCTCTGATGAACTGACATTTTATTTGACTCAGAGTCAGTTCTAAACATTGAATGCAGTAAAGGGGTTGTCTTGAATAAATATTTATTTATTTATTTGATTTACCAGGAAGGTGGACTGGATCAACGACCTGTTTTCAGCCACGCCTGATGAGAAGGGGTAACAATAGGTATATAATACAAAGTTACAATTTACATAGCATTAAATCAAGATAAAACAAAACGATTTGCAATAAAATATACATTTACAAGAATGTAGCTGTAAGTGGATGAGCAGATAAGCAAATATTAAAATACTCAAGTATTGTCAAAGCAACCACACACTGATGATGCAGTTAAATGGCTTTTTACATTTACACACATCTATTTTAGAGTGAACGGCTATCCCTAGTTTAATAAAGCATTTCCTAAATATAATTTGCCTGGGAAGCTCAGACCCCTTGAGAGGGATTTTCAGTTGCACCAAATTAATCAATGGTTTATTGAGAATACCATCTATGATGGGGATTAGTTTGGAAAATAAGGATAATGGAATGGTAGATTGTAAATTGTATTAAATGTTTACTGTGGATTATTTTGTTGCTCTGTAGTACGTCTCTGGTTTACTTAATTGTGGATTTTTGGAAATGTGTCATATTTATTGATGTATAAATGTGTTGTATTTATTGTTTTGTTATATATTTTAATATTATAAGAGTAACTGGAACTGATACCTTGGACCTCACTATAAAGGAGCTTTGGCTCAGTGGAGATATCCATATTCATTTTTGTACGAATAAATATCTTTACTTCTACTACTACTAATTAAATAATTTAAATGACTTGGGACCATAAAAGTTAGTGAACATTCAGCCATCCTATTTATGACCTGACTTTCTTGACACTATTTTGTTGTAGATGCATGCAATATTTTGTTAGCCTTTGCTCATATTAACCTGTCACTTAAAACTCTAGGAGTTTCTGATTTTAAACCTTGTGTAGAAACAATAATGTTGAGTAATGCAGTCTCTGTTCAGAGACACGATTCACAATTTCTGATACAAATCGCAGTGATGTTCTTGTTTGTTATAGTTGGCAGCAAACCTAATATTGTTATTAAATGTAACCACATACTTTGAAGTATTGAATTTAGAAAATTATACAGAATGCAGTTATATTCCAGGGCTGGTAGAAGCAGCACTTGATTTACTATTGTACTTCTGACCTGCACTGTTCAGTGGTTTTACTTCTATATAAGTAACCCAGCTTGTTAAATTTTTAGTAACATTTGTAACGGGTACGTGAAAAGACAGTGTATTGTCAAGCATTACTCCTAAGTAACTAAAACTGAGTACCCTCTCCAGTCCTAGACCATTCTTTCCTAGTATAGCCTATATGTAACCCTTAGGCGGTGTTACTCCAAGGACTACTACACCAGCCTTGCCTGACCTAAACAAGGTTGAGGGTTCTCAAACTTACTTTAAACTAGTACTTTTCCATACTTTTGTCTTTATGAAGTGCCTCCACCCAGAGTTTCCTTTTAAGTGGGCTAGCTGTTACCGTACAAACCTCTGGGATGTCATACCACCCACAATTACCATTAGCCACCCCAACACATGACCCAATAACAGTTCTCCACATTTCAGACATTTCTGTAATTAAAGACCCTCTAATAATATGCTCATGATCACACCTTTTCAGAACAACAACAATATTTATGTAGAGGGATAGGGATTAGCAATGGGGCAACAAAGGAGTAGAAGTTATGCATTGATTATTATTATTTGCAAGATATTTACAAGGGGAGGTCATGTCAGACCAACCTCGTTGAATTTTTGACTGGGTGACTAGGGAGGTGGATCAGGGGAGGGCAGTGGACATGGCCTATCTGGACTTCAGCAAGGCCTTTGACACTGTGCCACATAGAAGACTATTACACAAACTGGGGAATATGGGTGTGGGCAGGACAGTAGTGTGGTGGGTAGGTAACTGGCTGGGTGGCAGGACACAGAGGGTGATGGTAAATGGCTGTCACCCACAGAGGGAAGATTGACCAGTGGGGTACCACAGGGATCAGTGCTGGGACCGTCCTATTCAACATTTTCATCAGTGACATTGCACAGGATCTAGAAGGCAGAATTTCACTGTTCGCTGATGACACAAAGCTCTGTAACTAGAGTAGACACACCAGAGGGTGTAGACAGAATGAGAAGCGACCTGCAGAAACTTGAAGAATGGTCAAGGGTTTGCAGTTGAAATTCAATGCAAAGAAGTGCAAGATAATGCTTATGGGGCACAAAACCCTGGCACAATATGTCAGTTGGGGTGGAGGATATAGCATGCACCAAGCAGGAAAGAGATCTTGGGGTTGTCATCTCTGATGACCTCAAGGTAGGGAAACAGTGTGACAAGGCAGCAGGTAAAGCAAATAGGATGCTGGGATGTATAGGCAGGGCATCACCAGCAGGAAAAGGGAGGTATAATCCTGGCTATACAAGATACTAGTGAGGCCCCACCTGGAGTACACAGTGTACAGTTCTGGAGACCATACTCACGTAAGGACATAGACAGGGTAGAGAAGGTTCAGAGGAGGGCAGCAAAGATGGTGCATGGATTGCATCACAAGTCCTATGAAGACAGGTTGAAGGAACTGAACATGTACTCCCTGGAGGAGAGGAGGAGAGGGATATGATAGAGACATACAAGTATCTTACAGGAGGAACAGGGTGCAGGAAAACACTATTTTTAAGCGAAAAGATGTTCCAGGACTAGAGGGCATGGGATGAAGTTGGAGGGAGGACAATTCAGAGGAAACATGAGAAAGAATTTCTTCACAGAACGGGTGGTGGACAAGTGGAACACATTGCCAGAGGAAGTGGTGGGGCTGAAACAATCACGGATTTAAGAATATGGATAGACATAAAGGAATTCTAGAGGTCAGGGTAAGGGCAACAGACTTCTAGGAAAACAAACTGAACTTACAAGCTCAAATGGAAGACTGGGTGGGCCATAGGCTCATCTCGCGACACTGTCTATGTATCTATAAGATGAACATTTGATTCGATTGGTTCTAGTTGCTGGTGAAAACCTCCAGCTGGATAGATACCAATTATCAAAAAAAGCAAGGCAATCACATTGTACCAGTGTTGATATTTAGAGCCTTAGCTTCCAAACTGCACAAAATCAGATGGAACACATTTAATTTTTCACCCAGCACTGGTACCACTTCCCTGACTCGGTATGAAACACCACACTCTCGTACACTTTACCCTGGGTACCAAGTTACCAAAAGTCCTTTGATGGTTGCAGGTCTGGTGAATGTGTAGATGTGCATTGTCTGGCTTGATTTACGGTAAAGGAGAGAATTAGGATTAAACTTGAAAGCAATCTAATAAGCAACAATTCTGGATCCTTAGAGGTATGCAGGGGTTGCCCTGCATTTCATAAACTGAACAAAGTTAGAGGTAACCAGCCAGTACGCAGTTGGAAAATCCATTACTATTACTGATCATCTGTCACATTTATATGTTTAACACATTCAGTACATTCCTATTTCAGACAAGTCCGTACATTTAATGAAGGATAGCTTTCAACCAGGGGCCAGGGTGGCGCCGGCTAGATTACTCAATGGAAAATTGTCATTTCCAGGAGAATGGAAAACTATCATTTCCGAGTCACAGAAAAACTATTTTTACTTTGGGTCTCAGTCCATTATGTAGCTTGCGGCTGTGGCTGCAGCTCCATAGGACGTCATGGCCATGTAGTTAGCACAATTACATATCAGTACATTTATACAATACTTTGGGCTCACTTGGGTCCCACAAGTTGTTAAATGATGCTTAAGCTTACTTGGGTCCCCAAATAGTTAGAGGATACTTTGGGCTCACTTGGGTCCCCAAACAGTTATGTTTAGCAAATGTTCCAACTTACAGTTCCACACCTCACTGGGCTAAGGTTATACACAGGGAGGGTGCAGACCCTAGGACGATATCACAGAGAACAGTCACTTGTGCAAGGCTACCCTATTTAGCAAGATTCCTTTCTTTCTTGCACCAGGGGTACAAGAGTACTCACTCAGGCTCTCAGGGTAGATCTCAGCTAGGAAGGTTCCTGACTTCTTCAGTCCTCTCACAACTGAGATGCAATTCAGCTCTCTCACAGCTGGCTTGATGTCATCAGTTAAAGAACAAATCCAGGCATCACCATCAGAGACTTGCTCAGAGGAACATTTTGTGACGATTGCCTGACGCTTGGTCCCACTGGACCTTTACCAAAGCCTTGATAAAGGGTCCAGTAGGACCAGAAACGCTGCCAGGCAATTCGATCAACCTTTTAAAATGTTTCCTCTGGGCCAAGTTCTTTGTGGTGGGAGTGCCTGGATTTGTGTTTTTGACTTTTAGTTTTCCATGGCACCCCGCCCTAGTGCGAGCTCCTTTGTGTTTTTTTATTTTTATTTTTTTATGTCATCAGGTTACAGGTCCAGTCTTTCCCCATGTGGAAGGGAGGGCTACCACCTGAAGGACATTCTGGCAACCCAAGGCTAGCAGGTAATATATTAAATGAAATAATTTTAACTTTTACTGCTAAGAAGGCAAATACCCTCCTGGATTAAGAGGATTTAGCTGGATCTCCAGGCTTAGCTGCATGGCTGGAGTCCAGAACCCCCACCCCAGTGGGGTTCCTGTCGAATCTGGTAATATGCTGGAAAACACAGTCTCTTATAGGGCTCTCCTGAGGCTCCTGATTGGCTGAAGCTATTGGGTGATTGGCTCCAACTGGCTGGAGGGCCTGTCAATCAAAAAAATGAATTATCGTGACCCTCACTTGATGCACAATTGGTTTGCTGTTTTGGTGCCTGAAATTAGGTCCCTGTACTTCCCTATGCATACTTGGAAGTTTTCCATGAGCTTTGGCTAATGTCCCATAAATCCTGGCTTTGTTATTCTAGCTTTTTGATTGGCTGTACTGCTTTGTAATGGCTGCTAACAACTCACAGTCCCTTAAGCAGATAAATACAGTTTCAAGTTAAGTCCTGTACAGCCAAAATAAAATGAATATTTGTCCAAATGCCCCACCGTTCGTTAGCCTGGTTATGTACTTGTTGTCGCTGCACAGATTAAATAAATTGCTCAATCCGCTAGCCTGTCACTGCTGCCAATATTTGAGCTCCCTTACTTGCAGTAGGCATGCTGTGCCATTTGAGTCCCAATATGTGTCTGGTGCAGCCAGTATTAAGCATTTAGTTATTTTAAATACTTTTTCCTTGTTAAACATTTCCCAAACATACAGACAAGAGTTGCAATATTATTTAAAATCCTCGCCCCATCGGCTGCAGCCAAGAACAAGCTTCCCTAAGGCAGAACAAACCTCATGTATATTTAGCAGATTGGGGCTCTGGACTTATTAATATTCATGAGCCTCGATCTTAGACAGCTCGTGGATCTCTTCAATTTGAGCCTAAAGCGGCTCACAGGGTCATGTCCGGTGGTCACCGGGTTCCACTTAGCTGATGGGGATCCCAGAACTGACGGAACACTTCTCAGATTGACTGCAAGGAAAGTGGTTGAAAGATTAAAGGCGCCATTTTATGGCTGCGTAATCCCTGCCACGCCGGAATGCCTGTTTCCAGCGGGAGATTGCGATCTGAGCTTCTAAGCCCCAGAAGGCTGGAGTTTACCTTGGGCTGGTTCTGGGGCACCAGGGGCAGAGAAGTACTTGGGCTGGACAAAAAAAAAAATATGCAGGCTAACAAGAGATGCCTGAAGGAGAGCAGGCTGGAAACAGCAGCTACAGGGCTGTAGGTAAGCCCTCAATTTGCAGGGATTGCACTCTCCCATAGCAATGAACCTTGGTGTCCATCGCCATGGGTGTGCCAAGCCTGGCACACTCAAGTACCATTTAGGCAGTTTGCAATAAATATCACAACTTTTAAACACTGTTGTCCTGTCTAGGCATATGGCTTCCTAGCTAGCATTGGTTACCACAACATCCTATTCTAGACACATATATTATATCCTAACAGCAAAAACATTTTCCATCAGCTGTGATATTAATCAGATGTTATATAAGGGGGTTACTAGTGGGTACATGAGGTTCAGATGTTGGTCCAGTCCTTTTAATGTCTTCATCAGTGACATTGCAGAGGGACTGGAAGGAAAAGTATGCCTTTTGCAGATGACACAAAGATCTGCAACAGGGTTGATACACAAGGAGGCGTGGAAAGGATGAAAAGGGACTTGGCAAGGTTGGAGGAATGGTCAGATGTATGGCAGCTAGGATTCAATGCAAAGAAGTGAAATAATGCACCTAGGAAACAAGAACCCAGGGAAGAATACACAATGGGTGGGGAGGTAGTAACAACAAAAAGGAAAGGGACCTGGGGTAATCATATCAGATGACCTTAAGGTTAGCAAGCAATGTGAGAAGGCAGTAGGGAGGGCTGGGGGTATACTGGGATGTATAGGAGAGGCATCATCAGCAGAAAACAGGAAGTTGTTATCCTCTGTACAGACAGTTGGTGAGACCCCATCTTGAGTACTGTGTCCAGTTCTGGAGACCCCATCTCCACAAGGACATAGACAGGATAGAGGCAGTCCAGAGGAGGGCAACTCAAATGGTGCAGGGTCTGCAAGAGAAGCCGTATGAGGAGAGACTAAAGGAGCTAAATATGTATACCCTTGAGGAAAGAAGGAGAGGGGGACATGATAGAAACTTTTAAGTACCTCAGTGGAATCAACAAAGTCCAAGAGTGTAGCATCTTTCAGAAAAGAGACTTGCAAGAACAAGGGACACAATTTAAAGATAGAAGGAGGGCGGTTCAGGGGCAATGTGAGGAAGCATTATTTCACAGAGAGGGTAGTGGATGCATGGAACAGCCTTCCTGAGGAGGTTGTGGGGTCTAAAACTGTGGGAGAATCTAAGAATGCATGGGACAGACATAAGGCAATTCTTGTGGGGGTAGGAAGAAACAGGCTGTTGGTTAACTAGGATCTGTGGCCTCATCCTGTAGGTAGGGAAATGGGCAGACTAGATGGGCCTTGTGGTCCTTATCTGCCATCAAAGTCTATGTTTCTATGTTTCATACCATGGGGACCCTTAACAGTACAAGGTTTTGAAATGAAACCATTTTCAGTGCAGTTTCACTTTTGGCCACTAGGGGCATGCACACACCACACTAATATTCAGTGAGCCAGCAGTGAACATGCTTACATCAGTTTTGCACCAAAATACATTTTAGCAGCTAGGTGGTGGCAGCCATTTTAGGGTCCCAATACATACAGACTGGGGTGGGTGGGTCCATGCTGGGTAGGAGCATGGCCAAACAGTACAATCCCAGTGGTGCTCCATTGTGTAACCCCTAGGCACTACTCCAAGGGCTACTACCCCTGCTTTGCCCAGCCTAAACAAGGTTGAGAGGCCTAGGTTCCCAAACTCACTTTAAACTGGTTCTTTTCCATACTTTTACCTTTGCGCAGTGCCTCCACCCAGGGTTTCCCTTTAAGTGGGCTAGCTGTTACTTGGTACAACCTCCTGGGGTGTCATACCACCCACAATTACCATTAGCCACCCCAACACATGACCCAATAACAGTTCTCCACATTTCAGACATTTCTGTAATTAAAGACTTTCTAATAATATGCTTACGACCACACCTTTTCAAAACAACAACAATATTTAGAGGGCATAGGGATTAGGAATGGGGCAACAAAGGAGTAGAAGTTATGCATTGATTATTATTAAACAAAATGCACATTTGATTTGTATTGGTTTTGGTTGCTGGTGAAAACCCTCCAGCTGGGTAGATACCAGTTATCAAATAGAAGAAGGCAATCACATTGTACCAATGTTGATATCTAGAGCCCTAACTATCTAACCTGCACAAAATCAGATGGAACACATTGCATTTTTCACCCACCACTGGTACCAGATACCCAGACTCAGTATGAAACACCACAGTCTCATACACTTTACCCTGGGTACCCAGTTACCCAAAGTCCTTGGATGGTTGCAGGCCTGGTGAATGGTGTAGCTGTGCATTGTCTGGCTTGGTTTAAAGGAGAAAATTAGGATTACACTTGAAAGCAATCTAATAAACAACAATTTTGGATCCTTAGGAGGTGTACAGGGTTGCCCAGCATTTGGTAAACTGAACTAAAATCAGGCAGTAACCAGTCGGTTACATCGGTTTGAAAATCTATTAGTATTACTGATCATTCGTCATATATTTATTTATTGAAATGTTTCACCAAGAGGGCACACTGAACAACAGCTGCTTGTCTCACGGTGTGACCCAGGGGAGGGGTTACATAGGGTTGTGAAGGATGATCAGTTACAATAGTATGTCGGTAGTACAGACAATACAACATTTTAAGATTATGCAACAGTTGGAACACAAGGTATTGTACAATAAACAGAAGTGGAACATTGGGTAAATTACAATACATGTCCAAAATCATACAAAGAACATATAAACATACAAAACAGTCATAATGCAACAGAACCATTGCAGTGCATGAGTGTACCAGGAGCAGGCTTGAGGTAGTATGCAAGTGCTGCTGGAGTAAAAGGATGGGGAGGTTAGCACACAGGTGACCCAGAAGGGCAGGTGGAGAAGAGAGGGGAGAGGAGTAGGGTAGCTATTTCTGATTCCCCTTCAGGATGTTGAGAACACTGCCGGGGGCAGGGTAGGAAGGCAGAAACTAGGGATGGATATTAAGGAGGGTTAAAGCAGGAACAGCTGAGGAGGTAATTGTGTAGGGCAGAGTAAGGGAGTAGTTGAGGAGGAGTGTTGTATTTGGGGGATTCCAGATTTTAGGGAAGCGATGGCTAAACCAGTCTGACTGATGAGGGTTGAGCAGCGGGGACCGCCAAGGTGTGGGCGCATTAGATCTGAGAGAGGGTGGAGGGAGGTGGAATGGAGAGAGAGGATGAGAGATAGGAGGGGAGCACTCAACCAGAATTTGGAGGTTAGTTTGGCACAGTGAGATGCATCTGTGAGATAGTGGAAGGAAGGTTAGAGAGCGATAGAGTTCACAATGGTGAGAGCGGGAAGGGAGTTGAGAGCAATGCATGCAGAAGGAGTTAAAGAGAGGTCCAACTTGGTTAGGAAAGATTTGGGAGCAGCACCATAGACTATGTCACAGTAGTCAAAGATGGGAGTATTATCTTCTGGACAATTTCATGCCTCGCAGTCAGCGGATGCAACCACGATTCCTGTATAAAGCACCAATCTTGGGGCGCAGTTTCTTCAGGATAGCATCAATATGCACAGAGAAGCTAAGGTACAGGTCCAGCCAACCCCCAGATATCTAAATGAGGAAATGTCTTCCAGGATGGTCCCATCAAGGGTGTAGAAGGTGGGTAGGGCTGGGAGCCTAGAGAGTTCCTGCCTGGTGCCAAAGGTCATTGAGACTGTCTTTTGGCATTTAGAAAAGCTGGTGAGAAGCAAACCGGAGCTGAACTTGGTTGAAATCTTGCTGTAAGCTGGTTTCACAGCAGCAAGGTTTTGCTGGAACTGTATAAAACAGTATCCTCACGTACATGTGGATAGACGAGGATGAGCAGGCTGTGCAAAGATCATTAAGGAAAACGGAGAGGAGTAGGGGACCAAGCACTGAGCCCTGAGGGACACCAGTGTTGATGGGGAGTGGTGGGAGATGGAATCAAGGATTCTCACTGATTGGGTCCTGCCAGTGAGGTAGGATTTAAACCAGTTGGTGGCTGATGAAGCAAGGCCAGCTGAGAGAGAGAGAGAATTAAGACATGGGGATGGGAAACAGTGTCGAAGGCTTTGGCTAGGTCGACAAAGATGGCGAGGTGATCAGGCCATCATTCATCCCTGAAAGGATGGAGTCAGTAAGCCTGAGGAGGGAGATGGTTGTTGAGTGGTTCTTCCGAAACCAGATTGTAAGGGGGTGAAGAAGGAGGAATTGGAGAGGAAGGGTGATAGTTGAGAGAGAACTAAATGTTCTTGACATTTGGCAAGGGTAGGAAGGAGGAGGAAGTGGGGATAGTTGCCAGAAGTGGATGTATCTCTACCCTTGGAAAGAGGAAGGACTACAGCGTGTTTCAGGATGAGGGTACTTGGGCAGAAATAAAGGAGAGGTTAAGGATTAGGGAGATAGGATAAGCAATTGCAGGAGCAGAAAGGTAGAGAAATGTAGGATAGAGGTCATCTGGTGAGGAGTGTTTAGAGGGGTTGAGGGATAGGAGGGCACTAAAGCTTCATCAGAGGAGACAGTAGAAAAGGAAAAAGGGAGGTAGGCACTGGCTGAGGCGAGGGCTGAAGTTAGTAGGTGGCAAGGGAGAGGAATGAAGAGACGTGGGCACAAAGGTGTAGTAGGCATTAAATTCATTGGCCACAGAGCCAGGGTCAGAAACTAGGGAGTTATTTATTTTGAGAACTGGAGGAAGGGGGTGGGGGAGAGAATAGGGCATGAACTACCTCCAGAATTTACATGGACAGTTAATGTTAGTCAGAAATGAGGAGTTGAAATAATCGGACTTATCCAGTCTAGTAGCTTTAGTACATGAATTACATAGCATTCTCGTACTTGCATAGTCGTTTGGATGTTTAGTAGATTTGTGTTTTCTCCAGGCCGATCATGCTCCCTGAAGCAGGCCAGTAGTTCGGAGGTGATCCAGGGAGGTGAAGCCACGACTCTGGTCCTTCTGAAAGGAGCAAAGCCATTCTAGGTGGCAACGAATTTATCCTTAAAATAGTCAAGGGTTGGTCGACAGAAATGGCTGTGAGAAGGGGGCCCAGTCGGTTGAAGCAAGTGCAGAGCAGAATGGGGTAAGGTCTAAGGATTTAAGAACTGGAGCTGTATGATTTTAGGGGAGGTTTGGGGCATTGGACCTTACGAACAATGAAAATGGTTGTGATCACTAAGGGCATCAGGAGGAGACCAGATTTAATGATGCAGTGCGAGTGGTTATGAGTGCCCTTTCAAGCAGGGTGTGGTTTTGTGTTTTGGGATCAGGCGTGTGCTCTCAAGTATAAGTTGAGTGAGATTTAGAGCAGTGATGTCATTGCATAGCTTGTTTAACTTATGAGACAACCAATTTAGATTGACGTCACCCATTATGAACAGTTCACTAGATTAAGAGAGGAGGTGATGTTGGCTAAACATAGAAACATTGAATTTGACGGCAGATAAGAACCACTTGGCCCACTAGTCTGCCCATTTCCCTACCTAATGGATAAGCTACAGATCCTAGTTAACCAACAGCCTACTTCCTCCTACCCACCACTAGAATTGCCTTATGTCTGTCCCTTGCATTCTTGAATTTACCCACTGTTTTTGACTCTACGACCTCCTCAGGAAGGCTGTTCCATGTATCTACAACCCTCTCTATGAAGAAATACTTCCTCACATTACCTTTGAGCGTCCCCCTCTATCTTCAAATTGTGCCCCTTCTTTTTGCACATCTCTTTTCTGAAAGATGCTACCCTCTTGGACTTTGTTGATTCCTTGAGGTATTTGAAAGTTTCTATCATGTCCCCTCTCCTCCTTTCCTCGAGGCTTTGCATCTTTAGTTCCTTCAGTTTTCTTCATATGTCTTCTGATGCAGACTCTGTATCATTTTAGTTGCCCTCCTCTGGACAGCCTCCACCCTGTCTATGTCTTTTCAGAGATGGGGTCTCCAGAACTGTACACAGTACTCCAGATGTGGTCTTACCAACTGTCTGTACAGAAGGCCAACAACTTCCTGTTTTATACTGGTGATGCCTCTCCCATGCATCCCAGTATCCCCCAGCCCTCCTTACTGCCTTCTCACATTGCTGGCCCACCTTTAGGTCGTCTGATATGACTACCCCAGGTTCCTTTCCATTTTGTTGTTGCGAGTATCTCACCCCCATTGTGTACTCTTCCCTGGGTTTTGTTCCCAGGTGCATTACTTTGCACTTCTTTGCATTGAATCTAAGCTGCCCTACATTTGACCATTCCTCCAACCTTGCCAGTCCCTTTCATCCTTTCCACCCCACCTTGTGTATCAACCCTGTTACAGATCTTTGTGTCATCTGCAAAGAGACATACTTTCCAGTCCTCTGCAATGTCATTTATAAAGACATTAAAAGGACCGTCCCAGTACTGAACCCTGCGGTACCCCACTAGTAACCTCCTTTCTTCACTGTGGACTCCATTTACTATTACCCGCTGTGTCCTGTTGTCCAACCAGTGTTTTACCTAGGCTACCACCCTAGGACCCACTCCCAGGCTGGCTAATTTGTTTATTAATCTTTTGTGCAGGACTGTGTCAAATGCCTTGTTAAAGTCTAGGTAGGCCATGTCCACAGCCCCTCTGGCTCATTGCTTTGGTCACCCAGTCAAAGAAATCAATTAGATTTGTCTGACATGACCTCTCCACTGTGAATCCATGCTGCCTTGGGTCCCAGCCCCACTGGCCTCTAGGTATTCAACAATTCTTTCCTTCAGAAGTGATTCCATCATTTTCCCTACCACTGAGGTCAAACTGACAGGTCTGTAGTTTCCGCCTCTGTCTTGCTCCCACTTTTGTGAAGGGAATCACATCCACCCTCCAGTTCTCAGGTACCACACCATCCTCCCATGATTTATTAAAAAGGGGTAGTCAGTGGTGTTACTAGTCTTCCTTAGTTCTTTTAAAATTCTGGGTAAATCCCATCAGGTACCATTGCTTTATCGACCTTCAGTTTTAAGAGTTCTTTCAGAACCCTTTCTTCTGTGAAAGGACTAATATCAACCCCTATCCAGAGTGCTTCTATTGATCAGATTAGGTACTTCCCTTGCTTTTCCATTGTGAATACTGAGCAGAAGTATTCGTTCAGTATCCCTACTTTTTCACTGTCGCTGTCTGCCCAACCACTTTCCTCTTTGTTCAGCCTTAGTATCCCTGCCTTAGTCTTTCTTTTTCCCCTAATGTACCTATAAAAGGTTTTATCCCCTTCTTAACCGAGTTGGCTATCTTTTCCTCGGTTTGGGCCTTTGCTATTCTGACTGCCTTACCTGCTTCCTTCTGCTTTAACTGGTACAGTTCTCTGTCCTGCTCCTTCTGTGTTTCCTTTATACTTCCTAAATGCTATCTTTTTCCCTACCTTCCCGCCACTTCTTTGAGAACCATAGTGGTTTTTCTTCGCTTGATTTGTTTGTTTGCCTCACACAAAGATTCTTTTGCCTCTGTGATGGCAGTTTTGATGTTTCACCATTGTTGCTCCACCCACCTTCTTGCCTGTTTGCTAGTGCTTTTCTGAGGCACTCTCCCATTTTGTCAAAATCAGCCCCCTGAAGTCCAGTACTCACTTTGTGTGGCTTGACTCCAGCTAAGTTTGTCATGAATCACACTATTTGGTGGTCGCTTGTTCCCAGATGGCTACCCACTTCAAGATCAGAGATCCTCTCTCCATCCCCATTTGAGAGTACCAGGTCTACGATTGCTCTCTCCTGAGTGGGTTCCAAAACTAGCTGTCTGAGTCATGCCCCTGTAAGGCATCGAGAATGGTCCTGCTCTTGGATGTGGCTACAGCAAAGGTGCTCCAGTCAACATCTGGCATATTCAGGTCACCCATCAGCAATATACTGTATCCCCTTTCTCTGCCATCCCAAGGATGCCTTCTAACATTCCTTGTCCATTTCCTCCCCTGAGGTGGGGGTCTGTATACAACCCCTGTGCGGATTGTGGAGCCATTTCCAGTCTCCAGGGTGACCCATAGTGCCTCCTCTCCTCCCTGTTTACCCTTTAGTTCTGTTGCTTTTATCCCTTCCCTTACATAGAGCTACTTCCTCCTCCTCCTCTTCTTCTCTCCCTGTCCTCCTGTAGATTGTGTACCTGGTATGTTGACATCCCAGTCATGGTTCTCTGTGTGCCATGTTTCTGTGACTGCCACAATCCAGGCATCCTCTTCCATCAAGGCCACCATTTCAGGGAGCTTTCTACCTAGACTATGGGCATTGGTACTCATTACTCTCCATTTTTTATGGCTTTATTTCTTTTGCCCCATCCCTGTCCCTACTACCTTTGTCTTTTTCTCCATTTACCCTGCCCTTCTCCCTATCGACTGCTCTATTTTGGTGTTTACCTCACTAATTACCCTGATTTTGAGGGTGGGCTAGGATTTCCCTTCTCCTCTTCAATGCCTCCCTTGGCTAGTTTAAATGCTTGCCACTGAAGCATTTAAACCTATCACCTAGGATCCTGGTTCCCTCCAGGATAGATGCAGACCATCATGCCTGTATAGGCCTGTATCTGTCCAGGTAGAGCCCCAGTCCCCAATGAAGCCAAATCCCTGAGCTCTGCACCAGCTTTCAACCAGTCATTGAATCCCATGGTGCAGAGTGCCCTAACCTCATCCATGCCACAGACAGGCAGCACTTCCAGAAAGTTACCGTGTGTGCTACTTGTCTAGGGCCCTCCCCAACTCCACAAACTCCTGTTGCACTGCTCTGATCCCATTCTTAGCCAGGTCATTCGTCCCTAGGTGGATAATGACATCCAGCTCCCTCCCCCGCTGCTCCATGATCCGAGAATTTGTTTCCTGTCCCTCCAAGCCTTGGCGCTGGGCAGGCACCTTACCTCCTTCCCCAGTTCTACTCCCCTAACAATTGGAGTCCCCACCAGGAGTTGTTTCTTCCTGTGGTGTCCTGGGCCACCCTCCTGTGGGTCTCCATTGTGGAGGTTCCCAGCATCCTCCTTGGTCTCCACTGCAGGTGCCTCCATAGAGGAACCATGCTTCACCAGAGTGGCGAATGAACTGTGGAGAGGCACAGCTGGAGGGATGCACGTCTGTTCCACCCCTCACCCTCCTTGGGCCCACCGTGGTCCAACCACTCCTCTTTCTTGGCAACCTCTGAGGTTGTTGTGACCGAGGGTTGAATGCTTGGGTGGCAATAGATGCTAGCCACAAAGATTGGGATTGAGAAAGGAAGGGCAATGTGGGTGACACGGCTTCATAGGTAGCTGGGATGGAGGTAGACAAGGTGGTAGTAAACTGCATTGAGGACAGGATATCATGGCCAGTCCCCTCCATGACCCGACGATCTTGTCTGGAGAGGAATACCTAGGGATAGCAATGGTATTGTCAGGGATGCTTTTTGAGCCATGTCTCGGTAATAATTAGGATGTCAAGGGTGTGTGAAATCATAAGAGTTTGTAGAAGATCAATTTTAGGTAGCAGGCAGCAGATGTTCAGGTGGAAAGCTTCAACCCATTAGGAAGGGTTGTAGAAGTGGGGTTTGGAGACATGTTGTTGGGTGAGGAGCAAGAGTAAGAGAAGAAATAGGCCAGGGTTGGAGTGGATATTCCTGATGAAAGAAGGAGGAGGGCAAGGATGAAATAGTGAAGTTTAGGATGTTTGTAATTAGAGTAGGAAATACATGAGGGAGGGAAGAGTAAGGAGGGGTGTAGAGAAGGAGATAAGGAAATGAAGAAAAGCAAACTGACTAGGAAGGGAAAACAGAGAGGCTGGAGGTAGTAGGAAAGTGGGATCTGCTTACAAGAGGAG